>CM076578.1:856918050-857641600 GCA_034641835.2 Pinus albicaulis
TTGCATTCATCATTGCTCTATTTTCAGGTGAATAATAACTCTTACACAACCTAATAACCTCTAGGCATTGATGAGTGACTGGAACAACATATTTGAGTAGATTTGATTCCCAAATTTTGACTTCTTCCACCTGATCTAAGGGCTTTTCATAGCTCCAACAATGGTGGTCTAACAAATTAAATTCAATAACAAAAATCTGCTATTTTATAGTCCACATCTACTAATGGTGTGTGTTTAATGTCTACAACAGGAGGTTGTAGAGGATTCACAACAATTGCAATCTTGGATGACATAGATGGATTGGATTTTGACATTTTTAAGGCTTTGGATAACTGAAACTCTGCTTTTTAGTCTTTCTGGATTTTTCTATAAGATTAAATGTTTTACAGAAGTATTCTTGACTTTGACAGAGGTTCTTGGATGAAAATGGGTACAACTTTTTCTTTCCCTTGGATTTTAACTTCATTTTTTGCTTTAAACTATATTTTAGACTCTCACTGGTTATGAAATAAGAAATAGGGGCTTCTTAGTCTTTTTTAATAGATAATTGGGCTGAAAATTGTTTGAAATAGGGCACAGAGGATTGTGTTACCTGCAGAGGATTTCTGGGCTTGATTGGAGTTTTATATAGTCTGCTAAAACTAGAATAAACTCAAGTTTTCCTTTAAAACTGAACGCAGTATTTAAAACAGGGTTTTATCAAAATTTTGAGAGGGTTTTGACTCTTATTTGGGAAACTAAAAGATTTCTTGGAGAAATTAAGCTCTTACTGGTTTTAATTATTTTAGCAATGTCCTTTCAAATATTATAACAGGTTTGATTTTCTCGAAAAATACCTGTTTATGCAGGTATAAGTCTTTGGAAATAGGCTCTGAGGCATTTTAACTGGTCTTTGGTATCTTTTCAAGTCTCTTCAACAGTCTTGATAGCAAAATGTGGGCATTTTTCACTGGTTCTGGGTATAAAACAAAGCACAAGATTTCTTTTCTTTAATCGGGAGGATAAATACAGTGAGATAGCGTAGAAAAAGGGATTAATGGCACATTTCAAAATTTATTGGGCATTTTTAGGTTTAAAACATCTGCAATTAAATGGTGATCACATCCCGCGAAATAGTGGTTTTCGAGCTTTGAAGGAGAAAAACCACAGGCGGTTATCACATTGGATTTGAGTGGTAAATGGTTTTAGTTGGATCAGATGCGATCCAATAGAGCTGGGCCATGTGGAGGAGAGAGTAAAGGGCGAAACAACCCATTTTGCATGGAAAATAAAGTATTATGTTCGCGCAACTAAAAATGCGATATGGCTAGATGATCATTTAATTTGGAAAGACCAATGTGAATGGTTGAGATTAGTCCTTGGAGCTGTGCGACATTAAGAGGTGGGGTCCGAGGTTTATCAATGCAGCAGGATAAGTTTTAAACATTATAAATATACATTTATAATTTCAAAACTTTATATTATGTGATTGAGCGGGGGGTAAAGTTATATGTTTTAATTTAAAACATTAACGAATGTTTTAACCAATGGCGTGGGATGTATTATATGGTACATAAAACATTTAACAATTGTTTAAATACCATAGGGGCGGGGTTTATAACATAAGATATATTAAAACCTATGGGGAAAGGGCAGGGTTTATATTAACACATGGGATAAACAAACATAGGTTTTAACTTAAAATATGTGGGTTTTTTTGGGGGTATTAATATATAAAGAAATTAATATATACAGGAGGGTTTATTATATAAGGTATTTAATACTTAGGTTAGAAACTAATATGAAATGGAGAATGTAATGAAATGATTTAAAATACATAATTTTAAACTAAGTAAAGTGTAAATAGGTCATTTAACACAATTTTTCCCATTTTGATTCTTTACACATCAACTTAGGATCAAAATGTATCTTACATGTTTTTTGAGTGTTTTTGAATGAAAATGAAATTAATCAAGTAGGGTTTTTACTTCCACTAAGAAAAAAAGTTGATTTACTTAGGAAAAGGGATCATAGTTTTGGAAAAGGGTGAATATGTTGATGAAATGGGTTTTATGTAGGGAATCCAATATTTTCAACCAATTAGTTATTTGAGCCTTGGGTCCGATTCTAGAAAAAGTTAGAGAAATGCTCTTAACCTTTTTAACTGAAAGTTTAGAATACTGGATGATTGTGGGGGAGGGGAAATTAGTAATTTTTTCCCGATGATGCTTTATTACAAGTCTTGCGCAACTACTTTCTACCTACCCATCATTATTTCTAACATTTTTTACTTCATTTTCATGGGCGCATTTATGCTTGCAACCCTAAATCCATTTTTCTTTCAAATCATAAAAACTATCTAAGTCTAATATTATTTCATCCGAGGGCTTAGATTAAATTATTGAGCTCCTCATTTATTCTCTAAATATTTATTGATTTGTCAAGTTTAAACTGTTTGACATATGTTTATTCTCTATCTAAAACATGAAATTCAAATCATGAAAAGTTAATATTAACCTATTTAACTGATCATGGATTATGGCATTATGGAAAATCTTGACATAATCATTATTTTTGCAGTAAAAGTAAATAGTAGTGGCATTTTGACTTGCTCACTTTCAGGTCTTATTTTTATCTCTTTTTCTTTTGGGGTCCATTCTTTTTTCTAAGTCCTTTGACCTTTCTTTTAGGACTTTACCCTCTTTTCATTTTTTTATTATTTTCAAATATGGGAAAACAACTTGCAGAAAGTAAGGTATGTACATATTTACAAGACTATCAAAGTCAATTAAAAAATTATGAACCCTATTATTATAGGACCCTAACAGATTATATGTGAAGAAATTATGCACGGAGTCATTGATCTCACTATTATCATAATTATGTACATACGAGCAATGTTTAAAAATCAATTAGGAATGGGGAAGTTTATGATGCAAAATTTTATTTCCTTTGAGAAGAATACAAATATGTATAAATAACTACAATTTTAATGTTAAAAACTAGAAAATATTGCTTAAAAAATGAACACGTAGAAGGGGAACCAATTATGAGCCATTGATGAGATATACTCTTGCTTTTTCCTTCATTAAAAAATTTTCAACTTTTTAAAATTTAAATAAAATTGTATTTATTTACTTGTTTTTACAAATATGAAACACCTCGACATAAAATTCCTAATTTTCTAACTTTTGGTTGAGAACCAAGGGATAAGTTGATCGATATAGCCTTTGTTTCTGTATATGTGGACACATAATGGATGATATCAAATAAAACATTCATGATGTACCTCTTCTTATTAATGTAAAAAAATCCCTATACGAGTGTCACATATAAATATTTTATCTACTATTTTATTGTTGGTAGAGTTGAAGGTATTGAATAGTGTTTCAATTATGTGTATGACATAGATCCTAAAGTATGAATCATAGAAATTTATACAAAACATGTTTTTTTCTATTTTTCATTATTGCATGATGCAATATCCATTATTCATTACAATAACTTAAACGAATAGCTTAAATTTCGTGTATATTGTTAGGTGATATATTGCTATGAGTGCCAATATTTGAGTGATACTATTTTACTTCATAAATATTGAGAACTATGATCCTTATGGAATATATAAGGATTATGTGTCAAACAATTTATTCATGTCCCTAATGTCAATTTACTAATGCCAATTTACATATTATGGACAGAACTCAACAATTATGAAATACCTTGAATGTGGAATTCAGTTGACATTGAACATATCAAATAACTAATAAGGTGTCGAACAAGGTTTTCCATCATTTTCTTGTGATTCCACACAAGATGATTTTGTGTGAAAAGTGACTAAGATCTTGTGGATCATGCATGTATTTTCTCATGAAATTTTTGAAATGTTTTTGGCATATAATATTTCTGTACTATAATGTGTTTTTTAAAGCATAAATTATAGATTACAATGCGAGGAAAAAAACTAGGGATGGTTTTAAGGAAATGCATATATATGGTTTTTCATTTAGTGACATCAAGGAAAGATGGATTTTTTTTTAAATGACCTTGTAATACTACATTTTCTTTGGTAGCCATGGTGTCAATATATTTAGATAGAACAAGTATATCTTCTAAAACCCCTAGGATGACCTCTTCTATGTATTCCTACATCTTATTACTAGGAGGGCGAGTCAGGTTGTGTTGGGCTTGAAGTCATATATGTATATACTTTTGGGGGCCTTCATGCCTATGTTTAGATGTTTTGAAGAAAATTTGATCGCGCCGTAAAGGATAAAGAGCCTACATGCAAAAATACTAGTTTACTTATTTTTGTAATATATAATCACATATCTAATAACAAAAAATAACGCTAAGGATGTTTACCACCATATAGAAAGATAATGGCAGGGCTATAAAGTTACAAGAGGGAAAAGTGAGAGGATGGAACCATGATATGGTTCCTAAGCCAAGTATATAAGAAAATATTCATAAACTAAGCTCTTCATAATAACAAAAATAATGAAACAATATTGAATCATAATTTTAAGGTAAGGGAAAGGAATTTCATCATGTGACACATGGAAAGGAGATCACATCCACATATAAGTCAGGTTTCGGATTATGTTGGGGGAGAGGCCCATACAATTTAAACTCCCCTTCCTATGATTTCCTTGTTGTTCTATCAAAAGTTCATTTATAATTCTTGGTTTCACATTTTGAAATTAGTTGAGTTACAAGATCATATAACCATTAAAATATACGACCCCATACATTAATTAAACCTTGTGACATAGTAGATTATTGAAGAATTCCATGGTGGGATTTTTTGATCAACTCTCCTTGCTCGTATCGGGTGAGATTTGAGCTTGGAAGGGGAATTGGTTGGGTGAATGTGTCTAGTGAATTGAATCAATAATTCACCTTACAAATATTAGGTGACACTAGTGTCTAGAAGGGGAGTTAGTTGGGTCAACAAACACAATGAATTGAGTGGAAAATTATCCTAGTTCATATCTTGTGAGACTATAGGTTGGAGGGGGGATTGGTTGAGCTAGTGTTCCTAGGGAATTCAATGACCAGTTCTGTAACACCCTCCTCCCATATCTACCAAAGTAACCAAACAACCAGTTTAAATATGTAATGTGAGGCTACTATGATCTTATTCAACCTCCTAGGTGACCTGAAGGAAGTGGAATCAGTTGAAACACATCAAATAGACCTTCCACATCAGCGAAAAAACTGTCAAGAGTCATCTCAACTACTCAGGTAACCAACCCATGGGTCCCACTGAGGTCTTAGACCATTAAATCCCCACACGCTTCATTGATATGGGCAAGGATGTGTGTGGGAGGATCTGGACGCTCCCACAACATGGACATTCATGCGTCAATGGAATTGTTTCCTTGAACCTATGCCAACATTCCTAGGATTTGAGCCCCTTTTTCAGGCCCTGAGCCCAAGTCACTTCCCATAAATAAATGAAACTTCAGAAATGCTTTCAGAGACCAGACCCTTCCCTCCAGTTTCTATTTTTTTGGGTCAATAATATTTTTTCTATGCTTGTGTTTTTCGAAACTTGCTGCCAAATTTTGGATCCACCATTTTTTCATCAATTAAGGCCTGGAGATATACTTTTTCAACCTCATTTCATTAAATTCCTAGAGGGTTTGGAGGATGGTTGGGCGCAGTCATTCAAGTAAGTTCTTTTCATGTGAGCCATTAGATTCACATCATGCATGAGTATCAAATGCATAAGTGTTATTTCCCTAATGTGTAGTAATCAAATCACGGCCCCCAGTCAAACAAATCTAAAAGTCAGAGACCTGCAATAAGTCTCCATGCATATGTTTATCTGTAATAAGTCATCCATCCTGAGTAAAGAAAATAGAACCAATAGAAAATCACAAAAGCTGCTACTGAACTAACACCTTTGTGCAGCGACTGGGTAGCACATAGTCATCTTTCCTTTATGGCTAGCACCTATTTGATGAAAGTTGGGTTGATATGGCCTCTAGGAGTAAAACAAGCTGACCTCTCAAATCTTTGACAGTTGGAAGCTCCAAAACACGATTGAGACTCAATAGGCAAGGGTTTGGGTATATCTCCTAAACCGTAATATATTTTTCAAAACTGAAGGAGGTTATTTTATGTGATAGTGTTGGGAAGAAATACCTCTATATTTTTCTACAAATCCTTCATGAAAATTGGAAGAGGCTTCTGTACTTTGGCCTGTCTTTAAGAACAAGCTCTCTCATTTTTCCATAATTGGTCTTTATGTGGTCGGAATTTTCTTTTCAAATGGGTGGAAAGCACAGTTTGTGTAACGTCATGTAGAGAGAAAACTAAGAAGCATTGTGATGCTTTTCCCTGATGTTTGGAGCGGTCCCCTTAACTTGGAATGTGAATCACATCATAGGTAATGATTAAGTATAAGGGGTATGATATTCCTTTGGTATTGGAGTTTTATATATGAGAATGGGGTATTATGCATGAGGGTTATGTGATATGAGTATGGGAAATGGTAATGTTAATATAGGGAATGGTTTATAATAAAAGGGGGAATAAAATCAATGTAATATGATGATAGGTTAATGGTATATGGGAAGGGTGTAGGATGCAAATTTATATGAAGGGGGATGAATGGTTGATAAATGGGTTAATGGGGAAATAACATGTGAAATGGATAATCATATGGTAAATAAGAACGGGGGATAAAATTATAGGATGTTTCAAATGGCCATTCCTTGTAACAATCAGAACTATGACTACAAATGAGCTCAATCCAGAAAATTCTAATAGACAAATGACTAAACCCCCTTTGACTTGACATGAAAAAATCATGTGCGACTATGACTCCGATTAACTTGAAACTCTTTTAGAATTTGAATGACCCCTTCATGTAAGAAACTCAATTATGTCAGACAATGATCTAGAGGCTATAACAATAGTAGTAGTCATAGGCTCAACTACTCAAAATTGAAAATTAAAGGATAAAGAAAAAAATTTGACAATAAAAACTATGACCGTATCATTGGCCCCAACAGGGATGGCAGTCTCCTAGTGACATGCCAAGAACAAATAGTAGCATTATCCATTGGGTAATAGAGTAAACTAAAAACTGAAAAATGGAAGTATGACTAACAGACTAAAAAATTGACTATTGATTGACTCAACTTACTTATGGCAGTAGATCATCAGAATCTTAGGGCCTTCACCTCAGGCTTAAAATCCTAATGATAACCACCCACCTTCTGAAGATATATATAGAATTATGAAAAATGATCCCTCCAGTGTAGCTAAGAAAGAAAATGAATGGTTGTCTTATGCTTGTATTCAGCTACACCAGACATAAAGGAAAATTCTGAAAATGTAAACTCAAAGTGTTTACTAAACATGTTCTCATGATCCATAAATACATTAATATTCATCTTCCCTAATGGTTTCAACCAATTGGGAAAAGGGTATTCAATAAAATGGAACATTACCATTTCTTGAAATTTAGCAGAAATAAAAACACACCCTTTATTTTCCGATGAAAAATATTTGTGAGGATGAAAGAAGACAATATGTTATTCAAGTTTTTCACTTGAATTAGGAAAAAGGGAAGCATTTTCTTGAAAATATGTTTTTGAGGCAGCCATATTATCAGCAAAAAAAATGTGCACATCCATAGGATTTGATACGACCTTCTCTTCTTCAGCAAACTCTTCATTTTTTGAACCTGGAGGAAGATCTTCATGTGCAAGAGGCTCTAAAAAACCTCTTATTTTTCACTACTTTCTTGCAACTTATGATGGTCAATTTGAAGCCTAACATCCTCGAAATATGAAGATACATGAATATTTCCTTGAGAAAATGGATTCATGAGTAATCCTTCATGTAAATCTGAATTGATATTTTCCAGAGAAACATATTCATTAGATATTTGAAACATATTAACTTCAATGCACTCTTCAACTGCTAGCACAGTAAAATGAAATTCTATGTCACATACCTTGTTAACCTCATCTTTTTGGAATCATTCTCATGCTTCTGAAAATAAGAATTTTCAAAAGGATTTGTAATCTAATTTTCGTCAATCATTGGCCCAGAAGATGAATAAACCAATGGATTATCTATTTCCTTCTCTTGTTTAAAAGAGTTCTCGTAATTTTTATCATGAAAAGACGAACAAGGCCGCTGAAAATTATCATCAATTTCAAAGGATGAATCATAACTGTCGTCATTAAATTCTTGTGTGGTTTCATTTTCATCCAAGAGTGAAAATATGATTTCTTCTTGGTGATGAAAAGGGTTCTCATACAAAGCCTCCAGGATCTCTTCATCCATGAACTCTTCATCACCATAAGAATATTCCATATTTTGAATGAACTCCTCAAAATGATCACAACGATTCTCATCCAAAGATGAAGAAGGATGAAATTCTCTGTATTTTTTAAAAATGCTACGCGAAAATATTTAGGGAACAAAAACTAGAAAATGGAAGTCCTTCATACCAATATCTTGCTTTTTCTAAGAGAGTAACCATGAACATCTTCATGAGACAATCTTCATGAAATTGAACCTTCAAATTACATGCATGGATATGAAATTTAACTAGATGTATAGTAGCATATTATCCCTTTCCATATATGAATATTGGGAGGTAAGTTGACCAATCAATAGGAGGCATGGGATTCGGAAAAACAAGAATATGATATTTGTCCATAGGTGGATACCTGTAATTTGTTCTTGAACCCATATTGAGCATAGCTAACAAAAATTAATGCACTTTGACCACTGGAGTCACTGTGAAATTTCATTCTGCTGGATCCTTTGAGCTCAAAGTCGCCATGTCAATGATTAAACATTCATATGTAAAACTATTGTTCACCATCAACAATTAGTTTTGATCTTTGTCATTCATAACCAGGGAAAATGTGACCGTTCGGTCCCAGACAATGACACCAATATGTTAGCACTCCCTGATATCTACTATGATGGAAATAAACTTAAGAAGGTAACCACTAACCACTTTTGGTCGGTGTACTAGTATTTCTCGACTGGAGGGGGCTCGCTCACTTAAATAAACTAGAGATTTGACAATTATAAACCCACAGAGACCAGGTCTGCTGTAACTATTTCACAATTCATTTTGTTGGGGGTAGGTAAATATTTATCTAAATAAAATGTTTACAATTCAAAAATCCTACACAAATCATGGCTTATGCTTAAAAAAGCACTCATTCTCACAAAAGCTAAATCAATATAACATCTCAGACATTTAGAAATTGTAGGATAGGGGAACATGATAGAGTAAATACTTATTTAAAATGAAACAACATGATAAATTCAGATACTACACTCATAGGAAATAATAATTTTAGAAGAAATTAAACATGGATATAGGGGAACATGATAGAGTAAATACTTATTTAAAATGAAACAACATGATAAATTCAGATACTGCACTCATAGGAAATAATAATTTTAGAAGAAATTAAACACGGATATAAGCACCATCATTGCAATTGAACCAAGTTGTAACACATAATTTGGAGCAATGTTAAATTGAATTCCAAATAGCCTCAACTTGTACTTATGACAAGAAAATATAAATACTTTTAGCGGAAAAGAGACAACATCAAATTTTACAGGAGAAAAACAAATCTGAGATCCCATACCATGAGTATCTTCGCCATAATATTATTGGATCAACTGATACACAAGATCCATGCATACAAATTCAGACCACAACATAATCACACAATAACACTCTTGCAAAGTATTTTTCCAAACCAACCAACCCTTTCTTCATTATATAGGAAAAATATCATAGTGTAATAGGAAGTTGCATACAAAACATGTTCAATCCATGGAGAGGATCAACTCCAACTAAAAAAGTAGAAACATCATTAATGAAAAATAGAAGTATTATAGTTGTTTACACCTTTTTCAAAAATGGCAAAGGAAATCTTAAAATAACTAACTCCACCCTAAAGAAAAAATATATTTTAAACCATTTTTATCTTCAAATCTCATCCATCCTGATTAAAGAAAATACAAACAACAGGAAATCATGGAAAATCTAGTAGTGAACTAACAACTTTGCACAACGACTGGGTGGCACAGTCATATTTCCTTTATGGATGACACCTATTCGATGAGAGCTAGGCTAAGATGGAATCCAAGTGTAAATAAATGTGACCTCTCAAAACTCTAATAGTTGATTGCTCCAAAACATAAGAGACTCAGTAGGAAAGGGGTGCACAACACCTACATAGAACACTTTGTTTTCTATATATCTCCCAAATCGTAACTGTTGGCTCCTCGTGATTTGCAAGAGTGGCAAGAACAAACTCTGTAGGGAACCACATCAAACCACTTTGGATTCCATGGACCTAGCCTTCCTGGACTCAGAGAAGGCCCTCTCTATATAAGTGTTTATAAATGATATGTCTTATGCTTCTGCTTTGATTTTAGGCTAGTTATGAAGTTCTTAGGACTTGTTTGTTTTGATTGATTGGATGGGTTGATAGATAGACTAATGGTGTGATTAACTGAGGGAGTGTTTCAGCTGAATAGATAGACCATGAGAGACATTAATCCAGTAGGTTTTGGAGTCATAAAAGGATTTAATTGTTCATCAAATCTCCAAGGGTTTCCATAGGGCAAGCTAACTATATCAAGTGGATCTCTTATATTAGATGGCATATGAAATGACAATAAGTTGTGAAATCAGCAAAACTAAAATTTAGTTAAGAATCTTCTAGCTCTACTTTAACAAGAAAAGCCTTTTAGGTAACTATTGAGGAAAACCAAAGGACATGGCATAACATAGACTTCTTTGGCCAGAATTTAATAAGAAAACCTTTAAGACAACAATCCAACAATCCTACGATTACTTTCAAACAAATAAAACATTTAAGATAACAATGAGTGCAAATAAAGAGCAAGATAGACCTGTCTTCTTTAATCAAACACTCTAAAAACCTTCAAAATAACAGTTTGAGGTAGACAAGAGGATAGGGCATATCATAGACTTCCCTGGTTTAGAGTCTACTAAGTATACTTCAAAGAAAGGTCTTCAGAAACAATATTTCAAGCTACACCAAAGGACATGGCATACCATAGACTTCTTTGGCTTGACTCTGTTAAATCATTTCCAAGACAACAAGCTAGGTGGAAGCAGAGAGAAATTAAGAATTCTCCAATCACACCTTTCAGAAGAAAACATTAAGATAAAAAATGCAGACAGAAATACGGTGCCAAGACAACATATCCTAATCTAAAATTTATGTTCTTTTATCAAAGAAATAATGGATAGAATGGAAAACAAAAGGAAAAAATTGACAAAGGACGAAAACTTCACCATTAACATAGTTCAATAATCCTGTGAGCATGCTTTTATTAATGATGCTCAAAATAGTTACATTACTCCAATACAATAGATATATGAAACTTAGAGCTTTCTCAAGTCCAAATAAGCAATCAATCCTTTAATCACTAGCCAACAACTAGCCAAGCAACCAACCTCCAACCAACACTAAAAATGAATTATGCATGCAGTATTTATCTGCAAAATGAGGAGGTGATCCTAAGCTATGGTTTTAGATGTGTATTTATTACAGATTTAATGATTTTTTGACCTTTGAGACCATGCAAGGCCCAAGGAAAAAATATCTGAGACTGCGTCACTGTAATAATAACCCCTAACTTAACTTCTAAGCTAACTTTGGGAAATGTTTGACTTTAAGGTTGTTTCAATAACTTTTACAATAATTGTTGGGTAGATGAGAAATACATTAGGGGAATTTTGAGGTCTAAAATAGGCCTCCTAAGGAAATTATAAAATAATAGTGGAAAAAATCAAATAAGATTTGATGACATCATCAAATTTTAGAGGGAAAAATGAAAAAAACTACTTTTTCAACTCATATTTTCAACTTATCTCCCAAAATGTTTACTCAAATTTCAAGCGGGAGTACTCATTGGATGCGAAATTTAATTCCTCATCCAAGTAGTACCCATGTTGCATACTTTTGATGGGTCCTACTACACGAAAAATGAGATCTCAATTTTCGTATAGTAGAGTTCATCGAAAGTATGAAACATGGGTACTCCTTGGGTGAGGAATTAAATTTTTCATCCAATGAGTACTCCCACTCGAAATTTGAGTAAAAATTTTGGGAGATAAGTTGAAAATACGAGTTGAAAAAGTAGTTTTATTATTTTATTATTTTTTAATATTTTTACCCTTTTGTTTAAAAAATGGTAAATCATCCCCCATGGTTGACATCATCATCTTGAATCCTATTGGTTGTTATAAAGTTTATTTTTGTTGTACATTTTTCTTAGGAGGCCCATTTTAGACCTCAAAATTCCCCTAATGTCTCTGACTGTTGGTAATAACTATTGATGTCTTTATTGAAAGAAAAACATGATGAATGTGTCCAAATGTATTTCTAAAGCAGTAAAAACGTTTGGTTGACTCATTCGAATTTTCTTTTGTGTTGATCTGCATTTATTTTATCTTTTAAATTCTATTTTAGGCTTTAAACTTGGATTTATCCTTTAACTGTCTACCTTACTGTATTTTAAACTTGAGTTGTCTTCACTCACAACTTTATCTCTGCCTCCCTGCCTTCTAATCTTTGATTAATCTCTTTAATCATTTAATTTGGCCTTTAATATTATGATCTTTACTATATCAATATTTTGATTGTCTTCCTCTTTTTACTTATGCCTTTTTCTACAATTTGCTGCGCAGTGGAGAAATCCTTTAGTTATGTGCATATCAATGGTCACCAGTGATCATGATTGCATTGGTGTTTTTGCTTGATATTATGCCTTAGGCCCTTCTAATCAAATAAGTTTTATGGATCGTCACCCAGAATGCTTATTCAAACAATTTTGGACCTTTGGAATGCATTTATCACATTCTTTCCATGAAACCTACACAATAAAACAACAAATTAATCTTAAATCCTACGTTTGTGTCTCTTTACATGTTTTGAGCATTTTGAATTCATTCGTGATGGAGGAGGACTTCATCGCAAATGTGGAAACCTTTGGAAAGTTTGAATGGAGGCGATAGTATTAGGTTTTGGAAAGAAGCAGTAAGGTGGTTTATCGCAAGCGGGAGAGGTGTTTTTCTCATATAGTTATGGATGGTAAATGGTTTCAGGCGAGTGGGTGCGATTCCATTCAGCAATCGACGCGTGGTGGAGGGATATCGCCCATTTCGCAGGGTTGGGGTTTGTTAAACCCTTTCACAAATAAACGTGCGATAAGGGTTGTGGGCCATCGGATGAAAGGGGATGTAGTTGGACGATGGTTGGGTTTTTAATGGGACGGGCAAGTCAAAGGGAGTCGGGTCTGGGTGGACAGGTGGTGGGGTTTGATTGCAGTGTGGGGTTTGGTAAGGAGCGTGGCCTAGGGTTTAACTAAATAAGTGGAGGCTTAGAAATAAGAGGAAGAGGGGTTAAAAAAAAGGTTTTTCAACAAAGGGCAGAGATTAAAAACATTAAATCTAGGGCTTTAAAACATTATAAAGCATCGGTTTTATAAAAACACAAAGGGTCAGGGTTTTTTATATTAAAACTGAGTTTTATTATATAGAAATGGGTCTGAAATGTTTATTTTTGATCTAAAACAATGTAAAAAAAAACTTTTTACATTGTTTTAATATTAAACAAGGGAAATTGATGAGGTGAGGGGTTAAAATGGGGGTCTTTAGAGATGAAAGTGAGGAAAATGAGGTAAGGAGGCTCTTTTGGGTAGGGATAATGGTGAGGATGAGAAAACTAAGCCCAAACATAAGTTTTTAAGAGCAGCAAGAAGGTGTTTTTAGAAAAGGAAAGATGAAATATAGTGAAATAGGTTTTATGAAAATAATGAGGGCAATGAGATTTCTGAAGATAGCTGATAGTCAAGGAATGCTATCTTCAGCAGTTTGTAGGAAATCCATAGTCACCTAGTGAAACTGTAGAATATAACAGGATAACAGTGGCTCCAGCTGGGGAGGAAAGCTCCTTTAGGAGTTGTCAAGAACCTGAGAGCTAAAATCTCAGGAATTTTGAAGATGAGTGCCTTGACTGTATTTGGCAGATTTTTCATTTTATAATTTCTAATTTGTTGCTGACCTTAGTAACTTTGACCTCTAAAACTTGAAAATCATGCTTTTATTCAACTCAACTCTACCTACCCATCATAATTTTCCTAGCATTTTTCTTCATGTGGGTGCATTTGGATTGGCAAACCCTTGACATCATTTTCCTTTTGAAAACAATAAACTATCCATTTCTACACTTATATCATCCAAAGGCTCAGATTAGACTGATGAGCTCCTTTATTTCTCTACCTAATCTACTTATTTTCCAAGTTTAAATAGTTTGACAGATTTTCATTCTCTAATCTACCAACATGAAATTGAAAACATGACCCAATCAAAATTAAGCAGTTTGATTTGTCATGGGTTGTGGCACTTCGGACAAGCTGCACACTGATTATTTTTGCAGAAAGTAAAACTAAAAAACTAAGGGCTATAATCTAGAATTTGTCATTCATCCCTCTCTTTTCTCTTTGGTTCAGATTTAAACTTTGGAACCAATATCTTTCCTATCTAATCTACTGATAAGACAAGTTTAAATAGTTTGGAAAATATTCATTTACTAACTTATCAACAAAAATTCCAAATTGCTCAATCATGATCAGACTGTATGATTGAACAAGATTCATTTTCTCAAAAGTAGTGGCATTTGGACTTGCACAATTTCAGAAGCATTCTTTTTTGATATGGGGCTTTACCTTTTCTTTTGTCTGCCCTCTTTTCTCCTTTTCTTTGTTTTTTGTTTATTTTCCCGATATTTTTATTCAATTAGTGTTATATACAATGATTAAAGATTTTAATTGATATTTTCAACAAAAATAATGCTTGAGCATCCTGCCATTGATAGGACCTCCAAATAATTTTGTTCCATCCATTTCTTTTAGGAAGAATGCATTCTTACCTCTTTCAAAATGGATGATGTATGGGCCTTTCCATTGATTTTCCATGCTTGCCTTTGTCCTCCCTTCTTGAATCCCACTTCAGCACTTTGTCACCAATGTTAAAATCATTTTCTTTGGTTATTTTGTCAAACATCTTCTTGATGTTGTCATGCACTTTTTGTGTTCTGTTGTATACTTCTTCTTTGGTTTGCTGCAGCTAGACAGTGTGATTTATTCTTCTTTGCATATCATTTTCTTCTGATTGTACTTCTTGGATGAGCTTCATCACTGGTACTCCTAAACTTGTTGGGAAAACTGCATCTGCTCCATACACTATTTGATAGGGAGACATTCCAATTGATTTTTTATTTGTTAATCTGCCTGCCCATAGTGCATATACTATTTTGTTGTGTCGTGATTTTTTGTTTTCTTCCAGCAGCTTTTTAATGATTTTTACCAAAATTTTATTTGAGGATTCTGCCAACCCATTACCTTCAGGGTAATAATTTGTAGAATGGCCTAATGAGATCTGATATTTGTGGCAAAATTCCACCATTTTCTTGGATCTAAAAGCAACAGCATTGTCAGTAATAATCTTTCTAGGACAACCAAATATAGACAAAATGTGATTTTCAAGGAATTTGATGATTACTGAGTTTGTGGAAGTTCTAGAAGGAATGGCCTCTATCCATTTTGTGAAATAGTCAGTTGCAATGAGGATCCATTTATGCTGGACAGAGGAGGTAGGATGGATTTCTCCAATAAAATCTAGGCCCCATTGTTGAAAAGGAGATTCAACAGAGATAGGATGCAATGGTATTGGCGGAAGTTTTCTTTTGCCTTCAAAGATTTGGCAATTATGACAGGCAATTACCATTTTATGGATTTCTTGAAAGAGGGTGGGCCAATGGTAACCAGCTCTAAGGATTTTGTTGGTAGTGATTTTCCAGTAGAGGTGGCCTCCACATTCTCCTTCGTTAAACTCATGCTTGATCTTATCTGCATCATCCTCAAGAAAACATTTAAGAAATATGCCACTAGCATTTTTCCAATATAAAATTTTATCTAAAATGTAGAAGTTTGGAACCTTTAACTTTAAGAATCTAGCCTTTGTTTTGGGAAAACCACGAGGAAAATTCAGATTAAAGAGCACATATAAAATACCAGCATACTAAGATGAATTAAGAAATGATTCTTCAATAAGTGGAGTTTCCAACTCCTCTTGTTCATCTAATGCATTAATCATGTTTATGTCCAGTGCTTGAGAGTTTGTTTCATCCATGAATTTAGCCAGACCTTGCCCTTTGATTAGTTTAGTGGGATTGATTTCCATATCATATTCTAATATAAAAATAATCCACTTACCTCTTTTTCCATTAGGATCTTGTGTTAGGATGTCTTTTACCACTAAGTGAGGCACAAATGCAATAATATGTGAGTGTAGAATGTAGAATATGAAATCTCTTAATGCCTTGATCAAGGCAAGAGCTTGTTTTTTCTTTATGTTATATTTCAGAGTTGCATCTCTCAATGCCTTGTTGAAGAATTCTATGGGCTACTCTTATTATTTTATATTTTTCTACAGTAGGACAGCTACAACTTTATGTTTTGATGCAAAAGAAAATATGAATAAATCTTTGGTAAAATCAGGGCTGATCAGAACTGGTGTTTGAGTAAGAGCTTGTTTTCTCAGTTCAAAGGATTTTTTTTCTTCTATGGTCCATTTGACTCCTATTTCTCTTTTCAGCATGTTTGTGATGTTTCTTAGGATTTCTGCAAGGTTTGGTATGAACCTTCTTAAGAAATTTATCTTCCCAAAGAAAAATTGTAGTTCTTTGATATTTCTTGGATGGTTGATTTGTAATATTCCTTCAATCCTTTTTGAGTCAATATTGATCCCTTCTTCAAATATGATGTGGCCTAAAATTTTTCCTTCTTGAAGATCGAACAGAGTTTTCATGGGATTCAAAGACAAACCATATTTTCTACACTTTTCAAATACTTTTCTTAAGTGTACTAGGTGTTGTTCATTTGTTTTTGATTAGACTATGATGTCAACAATCTATATCACAATGAAGTAACCTATATCTTTTGAGAAAGCAATGTCCATGGCTCTTTGAAAGGTGGCCCCAACATTCATTAAACCAAAAGGAATTTTAACATACATGAAGGTGCCCCAAGGTTCAGTGAAATTTGTCTTGTGTTGATCATCTGGGTGTACCAGCACCTGATTGTATCCTAAAAATCCATCTAGAAAAGATTTTCTTTTAGAACCTATTACCCTTCGTAAAATGTGATCCATTTTTGGTAAAGGGTAGTTGTCTTTTAAGGAGGCTTTGTTTAAATTTCTGAAGTCTATGCATAGCCTAATTTATCATATTTTCTTCCTCACTGATACAAGATTTGAAACCCATTCCGAGTATCTGAGAGGGACTATTATTCCAGCATCATACATTTTATTAATTTCTTTCTCAACCAGGGGTAGCTACACTGGATTTATTCTACGCAGTTTCTTTTTAAAGGACTTCTGGTTTTCCTTGAGAGGGATCTTATGCTAGATTATCTTAGTACCATATGACTTTAAATATTCATAGCTCCAAGAAAACACATAAGTAAATTCTCTGAACAACTAAATGTGTTTCTATTTTATATGATCTAGCAGTGTTTTGGACAGTTTTATCATTTTAGCTTCTTGTTCACTGCCTATATTGCATTCTTAATTTCAGTTTCAGTGGGTTCCATTTTTAGCTTCCTAGAAACATCATTAAAGTCAAATAATTCTTCTAGAGGAATTAGTCCCTTTGGAAAATTATCATTATTGGAATGCAACACTTCAAAGTCTTTTTTTTTTTACTTTGTGCACAGTTCTATTTTATGTGGGTGTTCTTTGGTTAAAAAATTTATATCAGCATTATCAGGAGGATCTTCTTTGTAAGATTATTCCTCAGCAGAGCAGTCTTATTCATAATTTGAGTTTGAATTTGGCATTTCAAACTCATTTCTGGACTGCAGGAAACCTTCTATCTATTTGTCTCCTTTAAACACTTGCCAATATTTTATGTTATCTGGGACTGCTGGCCTATATTTGACTTGTACTGTGTATTGTTTTCTATGATAAGGCTTCTGACATGTACTAGCAGCAAAGGCTAGGCCATTAGCAAGAATTTTTTGATTTCAAAGGTAAGATCATATTCTGTGAA
The DNA here is from genome assembly GCA_034641835.2 of Pinus albicaulis. Taxonomy (NCBI): domain Eukaryota; kingdom Viridiplantae; phylum Streptophyta; class Pinopsida; order Pinales; family Pinaceae; genus Pinus; species Pinus albicaulis. The sequence goes on from CM076578.1 coordinate 856,936,182, forward strand.
TGTTTTCAAGAGGTCAAGGGCATAATATCTATATGCTTTCAGTCTAGGATGCTTAGCTGTGTTTTCTCCATTGATTTTCCTGATGACTAGCTCAGAATCTCCATTGACAGTTCTCCTCCTAGCTCCTAATCTCTTCAATAATTGAAATCCTAGGAGAAGTGCCTCATATTCAGCTATGTTATTTGTGCATTGAAATTTTAGCTTGTATGAGTGACCTTCTGCATGATTTTTCTCTGTGTTATGTACTCATACACCTGCTCCTGAACTAGTCTTGCCACAAGAACCATCAAAGGTCATACTCCAGAGAGGTTTAATTTCATGTTTTTCATTATGGTCATTATAGCTGCCACTATGTTGTTTATCATAGTCTTCACTATGTTTTTCATTGTTTTTTTTATGGTCAACACTATGTTAGTTACTTTCTGTTTAGACCAAGTGTTTTGACTGCTCCTCCTCTTTCTCCTTTTTTTCTACAATTTTTTTCTCATTTTCTGCTACTTGTTCATTAACATTTTCATCATTGTAAATGATAAATGAGTCAAGGTTTGAGTGAATAGAATAAAGAGGGGAGTTATTAGGTTTTTCTTGACTACTAACCATGTATTTCAACTGAGTTTCCCTACACATTATTCTTGGTTGACTGAAAAGAGGGATGGTAGCATAGGTCATGTCCATTTGTAGGGTACCTTGGAGTTTAGCACCCCATGATATTGAAAGGAACATCCCATATTTAGGAGGAATATCAGCCGCTACAATATCCATTACTAGGCTTTTGGCTGGTATTTGTGCTAGATTAACACGAAGATCTTTGATTAGGCCTAGAAATTTAACTCTATTGGAATCAAAAGAGTATAAATATTTGTATGGTCTAGTTATCTCGAGGCCTAATCTTTCCATTACTATCTTTGGCATAAGGTTGTGTGAAGCTCCTGAGTCTAACATGGCACTATGAAGAATTTTATCATGGATGTTTAGACTGACATAAAATGGAGGAACACCTCCTTCTTAAAATTTACCTTCTACTTCTGGTCCAAACCTAAGTTCAGGTTTGTCATCATTTAAATTCACAGAATCAACATTTTCTCCTATGTTTAAAGCTTTCAAAAGTTGAGATCTATATACATCTTGAGTGACTAATTCATTAAGAGAAATAGAGATTTTAATCTTATCAATTTCATTCTCTATAATGAAAGGTGTCTGAGTTTTTGAAATGTTGAAATCAACTTTTTCAGACACTGTTTCACAACAACTTTAGCTTGCTAGTTTTTATTAGGAATCTCAGTTAAAACAGTTTTGTTAGGGGTACTATTTGTGTTGCTAGTGCTGCTTTGGTCACCACTTTGTTTGCCACTAGGTTGGCTGTTTTTATCTCTATTTTTATCAGAACTTTTAGCCACTGTGTTTAGAACTTCTTTTGTCTTTTTAGGAATTTTTTTAGCGATCTTCCTAGCAGAAATTTCAGAGGTCTTTCTTTTGGGAGTATCTTGGTTTTTCTTACTTTTGAGGTCATATTTTCTATGTACTTCCATGATGAAATTTTCAAAGCGTTGTTTATAGTCTTCAGATTCTAGGATTTCTTTCTCATTTTGTGCAAAAAATGCATTGTTCTTCCTTAGTGAGGAAAACACTATCCTCATTATTTACTCCCATTAGATTTATGTGACTTTCCTCTATTTCTTCAATTACACCCTCATCTTCCTCAGCATATTTTTCTTAGAAAGGAGGCTTGAGTTGCTGATCAGGACCTATTTGTCTTATTTGAGGGGGGTTTCTCCTAAAGTTTTGGTTTTGGTTCTAATTTTGATTTCTGTTTTGAGGAGTTGTTTGGTTTTCTCTAGGACAAGCTCTCTCATTCATGTTTATTCTCTCCATCATCCTTTCCATTGTTCTAACTAAGCTATAGATCTTTGTATTAGATGTTGAAGGTGCGGCTTCTTCCCTATATGTGACTCTTTTTTCATTCTTCATTCTAGCTCTTTTGGCAATCAGATTGGCTTCTACACTTATTGCACCCCTCTCCATATCTTCTAATGTAAGAGGGTCTCTTTCTCTTAGTTCGTAATCCATTTCTGGGTCAAACCCGTCTGGAAATTTCATTAGAGCTAAACCTTATGGAGGTTTCATATGGACAGGGAGGGCATTATATACTCTATTGAATCTGATGCAATATTCTTGGACACATTCTCCAACATTTCTCTCAATGTTTTCATATTCTAATAATATTTGGAGAGGGTTCTTCTTGACTTCCCATTTGTTTAATAATGGTTGATGGAAATCAGGGAGGTCATTTATACTATTAGGGTTTAGACCTTTAAACCATTTCCTTGCCTCTCCCCCTAAGCTTTGAGAAAACATTCTGAGTTTAACATTTTCATCATCTATTTCTTGTCTGTCAAAGTAATCATACATTCTGTCCACATGTTGTTGAGCAGTAGTGGAACTACTTGCATCATATAAAGGAACTTTGGACTGGTAGTCTGGTTGTAGAACAACTAATGGAAATGGTAGAACTAGGGGAGCATACCATGTTGCCATGATATGTAGTTGGGGAAGCAAAGTAGGATTAACAAGAACAGGGTTCACAAAGGGAGGTAGAGGGTTAAATGGAGGAAGGTGAACAATAGAGGATGATGTTAGTACAACAGGATTCTGCTGTAAGGTGGATGGGTCTAAAACTATCTAGGTTACCCAATTCTGACATGTATTCCTAGACAAGCTTTGTTCTAGGGGTGAGTAAGAGAGGATATTCCACAAGTTTTTGAGTTTTTTAGGTATGGAACTTTCTTTGTGGATAGGTCTTCTAACAGTTGGATTTTTGGATCTAGGACACTTCCTAAGGTTGCTTTCAGGGTTGTAAACTATTGCAGGAGGGTTTGGGTCAGGATGGGATCTAGTATGGACTCTTCTAGAAGCCATAACTTGGACCCAAAAATAAAAAATCTTGAAATTTATAACAGTCTTAAAGGACAAACCAATTTGTGAAAGAAATACTTAATCCAGAAATTATTCTTGATTGGGTTCTGTTGATTTTTAATGATAAAATAAGCTACCCAATGGAGTCTATGGAAGACCAATGGGGTCAGTAGGCCTACTGAAAACTATTGGAGTCACCAAGTGGAAGATTTTTAATTGCTTTTAGGCTGGTTGTTGTCCACCATCAACAACCAGGTACCATTATTGTCTAACACTTGATTCATCTAAGTTGGAAAGAGGTTTTATGAGTTTTTGAGGTTATATTTAAGTGGTTTATTAGTCAGTGTTCCCTAGTATGGTCGGAACTATGTTGGCTCCCCGTGATTTGCAAGAGTGGCAAGAACAAACTCTCCAGGGAACCACATCAAACCACTTTGGAGTCCATGGACCTAGCCTTCCTGGACTCAGAGAGGGCTCTCTCTATATAAGTGTTTATAAATGATGTGTCTTTATACTTCTGCTTTGATTTTAGGCTAGTTATGAAGTTATTAAGACTTGTTTGTTTTGATTGATTAGATGGATTGATAGATAGACTAAATGTGTGATTAATTGAGGGAGTGCTTGAGCTGAATAGATAGAACATGAGAGACATTAATCCATTGGGCTATGAAGTCATAAAAGAATATAATTGTTCATCAAATTTGCAAGGGTTTCAATAGGGAACGCTAGCTATATCAAGTGGATCTCTTAGATTATATGGCATATGAAATGACAATAAGTTGTGAAATTAGCAAAAATAAAAGTCAGTTAAGAATTTTCTAGCTCTACTTTAACAAGAAAATCCTTTTAGGTAACTGTTGAGGCAAACCAAAGGATAGGGCGTACCATAGAATTCTTTGGACATACTTTAATAAGAAAACCTTTAAGACACTAATCCAACAATCCTAGGATTACTTTCACACAAATAAAACATTTAATATAACAATGAGTGCAACTAAAGAGAAATATAGACCTATCTTCTTTAATCAAACACTCTAAAGACCTTCAAAGTAACAGTTTGAGGCAAAACAGAGGACAGGGCATACCATATACTTCCCTAGTTTAGACTCTACTAAGTATACTTCAAATAAAGGTCTTAAGAAACAATATTTCAAGCTACACCAAAGGAAAATGCATACTATAGAATTCTTTGGCTTGACTCTATTAAATCATTTCCAAGAAAACAAGCTAGGTGGAAGCAGAGAGAAATTAAGAATTCTTGAATTAGACCTTGTAGAAGAAAACATTAAGATAAAGAATGCAGACAGAAATAGGGTACTTAGACAAAATCTAATCTAAATTTATGTTCTTTTATCAGAGAAATAATTTACAGAATGGAAAGCAGAAGGAAAACATTGACAAAGAAGGAAAACTTCACCATTAACATAGCTCAAGAATCTTGTGAACGTGCTTGTATTACTGATGTTCAAAACAATTACATTACTCCAATATAATAGATCTCTACAACTCAGAGCTTTCTTAAGTCCAACCTAGAAATCAATCCTTTAATCAATAGCCAAAAACTAGCCAAGCAACCAACCTCCAACCAACACTAAAAATGAATGATACATGCAGTATTTATTTGCAAAATGAGGAGGTGATCCTAAGATAGGGTTTCAGATGTGTATTTATTACAGAGTTAATGATTTTTTGACCTTTGAGACCATGCAAGGCCCAAGGCAAAAATATCTGAGACTGAATCACTGTAATAATAACTCCTAACTTAACTTCTGAGCTAACTTTGCGAAATTTTTGACTTTAAGGCTATTTCAGTAAATTTTACAATAACTGTTGGGTAGATGAGAAATATCTTTGACTGTTTGTAATAACTGCGGATGTATTTATTGAAATAAAATCATGTTTTAGGTGTCCAAATGTATTTTTGAAGCAGTAAATGCCTTTGGTTGAGTCATTCGAATTTGCTTATGTGCTGATATGCCTTTATTTTATCTTTTGAACTCTATTTTAGGCTTTAAACTTGGATTTATCCTTTAACTGTCTGCCTTACTGTCTTTTAAACTTGATTTGTCTTCACTGGCTACTTTATCTCTGTCTCTCTGCCTTCTACTCTTTGATTAATCTCTTTAATCCTTTAATTTGACCATTAATCTTCTGATATTTACTGTCTCAGTCTTTTGACTATCTTCCTCTTTTCACTTATGCCTTTGTCTGCAATTTTCTACGGAGTGGAGGAATCCTTTGGTTCTATGCCTGTCAATGGTCACCAATGATCATGATTTCATTGGTGTTTTTGCTTGAATTTATGCCTCGGGCCCTTCTAATCAAATAAATTCTTTGGATCGTCACCCAGTATGCTTATTCAAATGATTTTGGACCTTTGGAATACATTTCTTGCATTCCTACCATGAAATATGCACAATAAAACAACGAATTAATCTTGAATCCTGCGTTTGTTTCTCTTTCTGCATTTGGAGAATTTTGCAGTGGTTCATGATGGAGGAGGGCTTCATTGAAAAGGTGGAAACCTTTGGAAAGTTTGAATGGAGGTGGTGGTATTGGTTTTGGCAAGAAGCAATAAGGCGATCTATCACAAGTGAGAGAGGTGGTTTTCGCATGGAGGCATGGGTGGTAAATGGTTTCGGGTGAGTGGGTATGATTCCATTCAACGATCGACGTGTGGCAGAGGGATACTGCCCATTTCACAGGTTTGGGGTTTGTTTGAACCCTGTGAAAATAAACATGCGATAAGGGCTATGGGCCGTCGGATCGAGGGGGATGTAGATCGACGGTGCTTGGGTTTTGGAAGGACAGGCAAGTCAAAGGGAGTGGGGTTCAGGTGGACAGGTGGTAGGGTTTCATTGTAGCTTGGGGTTTGGTAAGGTGCGGGTCCTAGGGGTTTAACTAAATAAGTAGAAGTTTAGAAATAAGGGGAGGGGGGTTAAAAAAAAGGTTTTTCAACAAAGGGCGTAGGGTAAAAACATTAAACCCGAGGCTTTAAAACTTTATAAAGCGCCGGGTTTATAAAAACACAAAGGGTTGGGGTTTTTAATATTAAAACAGAGTTTTAATATATATAAATGGGTCCGAAAGGTTTATTTTTTATCTAAAACAATGTAAAAAGAAATTTTTACATTGCTTTAATAAAAAAAGGGAAATTGATGAGGTGAGGGGTTTAAATGGGGGTCTTTAGAGATGAAAGTTGGGAAAATGAGGAAATTAGGCTCTTTTGGGTAGGGAGAATGGTGAGGATGAGTAAAATTAAGCCCAAACAAGAGTTTTTAAGAGCAGAAGGAAGGTGTTTTTAGAAAAGGCAAGATCAAATATAGTGAAACAGGTTTTATGAAGATAATGAGGGCATTGAGATTTATGAAGGTAGTTGATAGTCAAGGAATACTATCTTCAGTCGTTTGTAGGAAATCCATAGTCACCTAGTGAAACAGTAGAATATAGGAGGATGAAAGTAACATATTTTTAAAAAATCAAGGATGTTATTTTATATTATAGAGTTTGGAAGAAAATCCTCTCTCTGTTTCCCCAAATCCTTCCCAATATTCTCACAGAATGCTCTTCATACAAACTATTCTTACAAACTATGAAAAATGAGCTTTAAATATGCATTAATAATTCATGATCTGTGACACTTGTGTAAAAAATGAAAAAGGTTTTTTTACTTTGGCCTGTCTTTAATAAAACCCTCTCTCAGTTCTCCACAATTAGCTTTTATGTGATTGGAATTGTTGTTTCAAAAGGGTGTAAAAAACATAGTATGCGTAACGCTGTGCAGCGAGAAATCTAAGTAGCATTGTGATGCTTTGACTTGATGTTTTAGAGTTCTCCACCTGACTTGGCATCTGAGTCACAACATAGGTAATGATTAAGTATAAGGGGTATGATATCCCTTTGATATGGGATTTTTATATATGATAATGGGATATTACGCATGAGGGTTATATGATATGAGTATGGGAAATGGTAATGTTAATATAGGAAATGGTTTAGAATGAAAGGGGGGAATAAAATGAATTTAATATGATGATAGGTTAAATTTATATGGGAAGGTTGTAGGATGTAAATTTATATGAAGGGGTATGAATGGAAGGTAAATGGGTAAATGGGGAAATAAGAGTTGAAATGGATAAGCATAGGGTAAATAAGAATGAGGGATAAAATTTTAGGATGTTTCAAATGAACATACCTTGTAACCATTATAACTCTCACTACGAATGAGATCAATTTAGACAATTCTGATAGAAAAATGTCTAAACCCCCTTTGACATGACATGAAAAAAACATGTGCAACCATGAATCCCATTAACTTGACACTCTTTTAGAATTTGAATGAACCCTTCATGTAAAAAACTCAAAGATGTCAGACAACGATCTAGAGGCTATGACAGCAGCAGTAGTCATAGGCTTAACTACTCAAAAATGAAAACTAAAGGATAAGGAAAAACATTTGACAATAAAACTTATGACCCTAAGACACATGACTAGAATATGAGCCGTAAACTAGGGAGTTTAGCTAGAGACTAATATATTTCATGGAAATTCCAGGTATGGATCTAATCCCACATGTTAGTGATTTAAGGAAAGGAAACCACAACCATGAACCCAATATGATCCCAAAATCTTCGTATTATTTCCATCATTAATAAAGTGCAAGCATAACCATTGATTGTATAAAATGTTGAAAAGAGGAGAGTACTTAAGAATAGGGTACCAATGTTATTTAATCGAGGATGCCATCTGAGAGCCATCTATTCTTAGATAAAACCACTTACCCACCAAATCCCGTTGTTGTAATCCTACCACCTGGTCCCCAAAAAAATCGGAATAAAAAACAAGTTTTTGATAATCCAGCTGAACCTTAATTAACTTCCTTCTTTTTCCACGAATGATGGATTACATTTTCTATGGATTACGACATTAGGTTCAATAACCAGTGGGGATACCGAAACATTCAAATCCACGCGTATAGTTGCATGTGAAGGAGATGTTCCAAAGGGATAGACTCCTGACTTGGGGCAGCCACAACTCTCTGCCTAAATAGTCGCATGTACCAATGCATCGAGTAAGGGAAAATCGCCACCCCATTCTCCTTTAGTATCAATTGAAATCCTACTGATTAATGTAAATGTGAGTTGTGCAACAGAAACCATTGACACTCTGCAATCTTGCCTATATGTGCACCAAAGTAGGGAGCATTACTAAAAGAATACCTTATGTAGCAGTGTCTGAAAAAACATCGATAAAATATGTAGACAAGGTAAATCAATGCCACTTATCAATCATTGACACCACTCGATGTAGGTTATCACCAAATCAATCCACTAGGAAAACCCTTCAAATAAAATAGATTGGCCAATCACCATCAACCAATTTCCTTCATAAAATCTAATCAAGGAGACAATCGACAAAGATCTTCAATGACGGTTCAAACCATTAATGGATTGTCCCTCATATAATCAATGACCAACTTGGAAAATAAATATCCCCCCAGACCATTTTATGACCCAAAGAGACTCCTTTGTGATCCAATTCAAAATTTAAATATGTTACCAACTCCACCAATTGAAATTAATGCACTTATGTAGCAGTAAAGATCCTTGGAAATCATCCTATCGACCAATCCCAACCCAGAGAGGAGTAGGAAGATCCATAGGAGCAAAGGTTCAAACTAAATACCATGTAAAACAACAAGTCAATGTGTCTAAGATAGACCATAGAGAAGAAAAATAGGTAGCATCTAAGATCCTCGAAAATCCCCTGATTGACCATTCCCAAACCAGTGAAGGAGCAGTAAGATCCACATGAGAAAAGTTTCAGAAGAAAGACAATGTAAACAACCAGCTAGTGCATCTCAGATAGACAATACATTATACCAACAACTAGAGTGGAAAATAAATTTTTATTAGTGTACCTTGAAACAAAAGAACCAGTAGAGATCCCTGATATCATTCAGAATCAGGATAAAAGCTAAATCTAGCTCAGATAATTATGCTTAGACACATTGCACCAAACAATACCAGCAATTGCTGCAATAAATGCTACATTTAATCCATCTATGTAGGAATTTACACGGTAAGTTTCGTATATTAAAAACCAAAGGTCACCGCTCACAAAAAAATCACAAATTAGTACACTAGTATTATCACGTGGTTAAAAATCTCGAAGAGGAGAAGAGTCCACGGTCTGAACCAATGTGGCCAATTCAGGTAATTTATTAATATAAAAAGAAAAGTTACATATGTTTCTCTCATAAACGGTTACTGGACAAATGGCCCTTAATGCTCTTTAAATAGAGATTATGGAACAATCAGGTGTTAAGCCACAGATCAAGTGTCGTTAATACCGAGGAGAGAGTGAATTGTCAGATCACTACAAATCGTGACCATCGGATTATAAGTTGAAAATGTACATATTAAAGAAGCACACTTTACCTAACTCTACACTAGACTAATTTATTCTTAACTATTTCCTATGTGTAGGAATATCCTAACATCCCCCTTTAAGAAAAAATTGGGATAGAATTGAAGGTTTTACAAAGGTGACACAAAAGGAGCTTATTTCCTATGTGTTGAAATATCCTAACATCCCCCCTTAAGAACAACTTGGGATAGGATTGAAGGATTTACAAAGGTGACACAACAAGATAAGGAAGGAGGCATTAGAGCCAATCCACCCTTAATGATAACTTTCCTGAACTCTAAGCATGGATCGAAGTTTGGTAAACTTCGCTTCTATGAGAGCCTTTATAAAGATATCGACTACTTGATCATTGTTTGGACAATAATGCACTTCAAGAACACGATCATGAATGATATTTTCAATGAAGTGTATGTGGAGCTCAATGTGTTTCATACTGATTCTGAACTGGATTTTTACATAGTTGAATGGCACTCTGATTATCACACAAAAGTGTAGTTGGATGTTGCTGATGAAGACCAAATTTAGACAAGATCTGACGAAGCAACATGGCTTCCTTACTGGCTTCAACTGCACCACGATATTCTACTTTTGCTAAAGAAAGAGAAATGGAACTTTATTTCTTACAAGACCATGTAATAGGTCTTTAACCAAGAGTGAATACATATCCTGCAGTAGACTTTCGATCATCAGGGTCACCAGGCCAATTAGAATCAGTGAAACCAATCAACAATGGAGATGCTCCTGCATTGTAATGAATCCCGAACTAAAATGTACCTCGAATATATCAAAGTATTCTTTAAGCTTCTTTCTAGTGACTTTCATGAGATTGGTGCATAAACCGAGTGAAAAGAACAATGGCAAAGGAAATTTTAGGACGGGTATGGGTTAGATACAGAATTTTACCAAAAATTTGACTGTATAAGGTAGCATCAACTTCAGGGGTAGTAAAAGTGAATGACAGCTTAAATCCAGACTAAAAGGGAGAAGGGTCTGGCTTACAGTATTCCATGTGAAAGGGGTGTAGAAGATCACCTGAGAGAGGGTAATACCTTCTTTGGATTGCAACACTTGAAGACCAAGGAAATAATGCAAGTGTCCTAGGTCTATCATTTCAAACTTCTTTTTGAGGCTAGACTTCACATGGTTTATATGGTTTGGATCACTACCAGTAAGGATAAGATCATCAACTTAAAGAAAAAGGATGGTGAAGGAATTACCCACTTTCTTGGTGTAGACAGTGTTGTTAGAATGACACCTAGAAAAGCCATTATCTAATTGAAATCTATCCATTTTGGCTTACCAAGCCGGAGGAGCCTGTTTGAGACCATAAAGAGACTTCCTAAGGTGACAAACAAGGCTAGATTCATTTTGGATAAAGCCAGGGTGTTGTTCCATGTGGATTTCTTCATGCAAATCTCCATGTAAGAAGGCGGATTTAAAATCCATCTGATGGACTTCCCATTTAAAGGAGGCAGCAAGGGAAAGAACAAGGGAGATAGAATTCATTTTGACAATAGGGGAGAAGGTTTCAATATAGTCAATGCCTGCAACTTGTGAAAATAATTTAGCGACAAGACGAGCTTTATGTCTATCCACTTTTCCATCTGGTCCATTTTTTTTTTGTAAACCCATCTCCATATGACAAGTTTTCTTCCTTTTGGAAGAGGAACAAGATCCCATGTATCGTTAGCCAATAAGGAATGATATTATTCATTCAGAGCTTCATCCCAATCTGGATGACAAGAAGCTTCTTCAAAGGTGTCTGGATCAGGATTTTCTGGAACTTGAGCCAATAAGGAAGAGGCTCTTTGGAACTGAGAACATGTACATCATCGATCTGCAGGGTCACCTGCAAGAGAACCTGTTGCATCCTGAGTAGAGTGGACCCATCTTGGAAGTTGTGAAGTAAAAGGAATAATTTCAAGAGGTGGAGGAGGATTCTCATCCTTGTTGTCATCATCTGAACTAGAAGGAATGCTATTAAAAATAAGAAGAGAGAGAGAGGTGGCACGTATGTCAAATCAAGCTCACAGGCCAAAGGTGGCACACCCGCTGAACTAGGCTCGTAGGCCGATATATTTTCATCAAATTTTACATCTCTTCTAATGATTATAATTTTGGATTTTGGTTGAAGAAGTCTATATCCTTTGAAATCTTCAGAATATCCAACAAAAATTCATTTTTTTACTCTTAGGTTCTAAGGCTTTATGTTTCACATCTGGAATATGGGCCTAAGCATCACTTACAAAAACTCGAAAGTGACTTACATCTAGTTTGATTGAGCTCCAAGCTTCTTCTGGAGTTATATTCTTTAAAACGTTAGAATGAGTGCAATTTACTATGTAATTTGCATAGTTTATTGCTTCTGCCCAAAAATTGAGACTAAGTCCTTTGGATTGAAGCATACAATTAGCCATTTCTTTTAAGGTATGGTTCTTCCTTTCAGCTACACCTTTTTTTTGTGGAGTATATGGAACAATATGTTGCAATTGAATTCCATGCTCAGTGCAGAAGTTGATAAACGTTTCGTTAACATATTCTCCTCCATTGTCTTATCTTAACTTGAGAATTTTGTGTCCATATTGTTTCTCAACAAAGGCCTTAAAGGCCAAGAACATGTTAAAAAATACACTCTTGATTTTTAAGAAGTATACCCAAGTGCGTCTAGAAAAATCATCAATGAAATTTAAGAAGTACTTGTAACCAGAGAAAGGAACAATAGGAAGTGGACCACATAAATCACTCTGCACAAGCTGTAAAGGGGCTGAAGCGTGCCAAGAGGCATGTTTGTCAAAACTATCCCGATGATGTTTTTCGAGTACACATCTCGAGCAAACACCATCTCGGCAAGATACCATAGGAAGACCTGTCACCATATTTTCTTTACATAGATTTTGAAGAGAGCAATAGTTTAAGTGACCAAATTGGTCATGCCAAATTCTTCTCTCTTCATCATTATGAGAAACAAAAACGGAGGGAAGACATGATGACCCAAAGTTGTCAAACTTATATGACCTTTTGCAATCATCTGCAGTTCCAGTAGCTAAGCTATGTCTAGGATCTTTGAGGTCCTTGATTACAACATCATGAGGTGAGAATTCTACTATTTTCCCTTCACCTGAATGAGTTATCTGATAAACAAATAGAAGGTTGCATGACAAGGTAGGAACACATAGAACATCATTAAACTTACCATTATCTAGATGAATGGTGCTAGATCCTGCAACATTAAGAGATCTATCATCGACAACATAAATATGCTTGGTGTTACAATCATTTAAATAAGAAACACATGGCTTTATTTTTGGCCATGTGGTAAGGATCTCCAGAATCAATGAGCCACTCATGAGAATGAGAAGAAGAAGATACATTTAATGCATAACCAGATCTTGATTCTTGACAACCACAAGCAGAAAGTGCTATTCCTGAAGATGAAGGTGAAGAGTGCTCCAAATTGATGTTGTGATTCTTCATTGTTGCTTCTAAGGCTTCCATCTCCTTAAAACAATTGGACTCCATCTGGCCATCTCGATTACAAAAGTTGCAATGTCTATCTATCTTCTTCCCTTTGTTTTTATTTTCCTTATCATTTTGGTGAGTTTCTTTTTCAATTTGCGGCTAAAATTGCTTAGGACCCTTGTTTGATTTAGGACCATACTTTTTAGGATACTTCTTCTTGGGATTCTTTTGATATGGTTGCTTTTGGGCTGCTAAGGCTTTCTTAGAAGCGTTTCCAGAACTGATAAGACCATGGTGTAAGAGTTTTTCTTATTCTCTTATCAAAGAATCACAAAAGGCATCAAAAGAGGGGTTCTTGTAGGTATTTCCTAAAGAAATGATGGCTTCTCTAGCAGAATGGAGGGAGGAAACAAATACAGAGTATGCAGGGCCAAGCTTAGCAAGAATGGAATAGATGAGGCTACCATCATCCTTTTTGACCTTACAACCTTTTAAAATAAGTCTAAGGGTCTTTAATTTGGACAAAAGATATTCAATAGAGAAGAGATTATTGGGGTCCAAAGTAAGCAGCTCATTTTCAAGTTGGTGGGCCCTAATTTGATTTTGAATGCCAAAACCAGTACTTAGCTTTTTCAGGGCTTCATCAGGGATGTCAATTTCAATGATATGAAATTGAATATGTTGAGCAATGGACATTCCTATCAACCCTTGTGCTTGATTTTGTATATTTTCCCATTTAGTGACTTTATCATCATTGAAAGTTTTAGCTTCTTGTCCTCTGGCTATTCTATAAAACCCTTTAACACATATTTCATCAAAATTGGAAATTTTTTATTACAAGGAAATCAATAGAATTAATTTTTTTAGTTATTTTGAAATTCTATATCTATTATTTTATTCCAAATTTAGTAAAATATGTGTTCTTTACTTATAAGTATATCGATCATGTGAGGTAGACATTGGAAATAATTGGTGATGTTAAGAATAACCAAGCATGCACTTTCCATTTTTTTTATTTTTTTTTAAATTGAAGCTTAAAAGAGCTTAAAGTAACTTCTCCAATGGAAAGATATCGAAAAATTAGGCCGATTAATAAAAAAACGGCTCGAAAAACGACTTTTTGATGAAAAAGTTATGCCTTTTTGAAAAATCAAGTTTTTAGATGTTGAATAGTTATGGGAACGGTTTGAAATTTGATGATGAAGTTCAAATTTAGAAAAAAATCCTGCCCCTTTACCAAATTTTTTTTTACAAAAGAAGCTTGAGAAAGAGACGTGAACCCAAGACCTCTATTCTCATAAACTAATTTCTCACCAAATGAGATAGTAAAAGGATTCTGTAATTGTTTGAAAGGAGGAAGGTTTTTTTTTGCATTTGGTGTGCGTGCCTTTTCTTGTACAAAAAACACAAAATCTGAGAAAAAAAAATGAAATGAAAGCCTTCTGGCAGAATGTTAGATTTCTAGTTTGCCTGACCGATAACTATCTATTTTTTCACTATTTCTGATTTCCCGAGATCGCACAAGGACGGAGGGAAAGAGCATGCATAGCAAAAAAAATTCCCTTCTTGTTTCTCACTTGCCGAGATTGCACACAGCATAGAGCAAAGAGCATACACAAAGAAGAGGGTATTGATCCGGAAAATAAATAAAACCTAAAAATCGAAATAAACAGAGGGAACCGAAATAACCAGAACTATTAACAAATATAACTACAAAACATATACTTTATACCTCTAGATCTAAACTGTCATAACTTGGGCAACCTAAAACCTTTTCACATGAAACTAAATGGGTTCCTCACTATAACAGGCTCTCTGGACATAACAGAGTAGTTCTCCAAGCCCAAAAATGTTCAGAAACAGTAGATCTAGAAAATGACAGTCGCATGCAGTGAAACTGGCTTCGGATTTGTATCAACAACGGATACGGCCCTCAAAATAGCTCTCATACCATGTAGGAATTTACAGGGTAAGTTCCATATATCAAAAACCAAAGGTCACTACTCACAAAAAAATCACAAATTAGTACACCAGTATTATCACATTGTTAAAACCCTCGAAGAGGGAAACAATCCATGGCCTAAGCCAACGCGTCCACTTTAGGAATTTTTTTAATATAAAAATAGAAGTTACATATGTTTCTCTCATAAACGGTTACTAGACAAATGACCCTCCATTCTCTTTAAATAGAGATCATTGACCAATCAGGTGTTAAGCCACAGATCAACTGTCATTAATACCAAGGAGAGAGTGAACCGTCATATTATAAGTTACAAATGTACATAGTAAAGAATTACACTTTACCTAACTCTACACTATACTAGTTTATTCTTAACTATTTCCTATGTGTCGAGATATCCTAACAATCTACCTCCACACTTACAACCAAAATTATCGCCCTTGTGAGTTTTGTGACTCATGCTTCCACAATCCTACCTTTTTTCCTCAGCATCTGCTTCTCGCAAAAGTTTTCATAAGATTTTGAATTAGGCATATTGTCTAACAACTCATATTCTGTAATTTGTCTCCACCATCCTTTAAGTGAATCTAATCCATGTTATCGATGAGCGTTAGAAGTTTCAACACAAAAATGTATTAATAGCAGCAACCAACAGATAGAAGTAGCGTTCAAAATAAATGAAACAGTAAAAATACACAAATGAAATCACTATTGATGGAGGCCCCGAAAAGTACTCCAACTATGTTACTGCCTATCAATGTTCAACAAAAGTGCCTCTGTCGCTCCTCTCACCAAGCACCTTTGTTGTTGGCCTCCATTGCTCTAAATCCCATCAATTGTTTTCGACTTCCATCACTCTGCTTCCTGAGGAACCCATCAACAACATAAAGACAAATCCTAGTGCTTTATTTTTTCCTTTTTTACTAGTGCCTCATATCGAATATTTTAAAACAAAATATTTCTTTTGTCTTAAAATCCCCCTTCGTGTTGTAGTGTCTAATGCGATGACATACAAGTTGTCTCTAATCGTATAAATAGAGATCAGAGGGACATATGTGGGATTGATTTCTAAGAAATCTTGCCAGAAAAAGTTGTCGTGTTCTTTATAGTCACCTACCACACGAAAACAAAGAGCCCAACATTTTTTTTTATATATAAAATAACCTGAATAATAAATGAAATAACAACCTCAATAAAGGCACGAGACAATAGTAGCCTGCACGCTGGCAAACTTAGGGTGCACTATCAAAGTCAATTTTGCAAGTCATGTTAGATAACATTGTCTTCAATTGATATGTTTTTGTCTTAGTTGCTAATTTTCTTAAATGAATTTCGTCTTAATTGTCATTGTCTTAATATAAAGTTTCATCATAAAATATTTTTGTCTCAAATTGTTTTTGTCTTAAATATAAAGATTTGTCTTAAACTGTTTTTGTCTTAAATATAAAGATTTGTCTTAAAATATTTTTGTCTTAAATTGTCCTTGCCTTAAAATATTTTTGTCTCAAACTGTTTTTTCTTAAATATAAAGTTTTGTCTTAAATATAAAGATTTGCTTTAAAATATTTTTTTCTCAAACTCTTTTTGTCTTAAATGTAAAGTTTTTCCTTAGGCTGGGTCAAAGTAGTCAACAAAACAGGGAAATTTTTTTGCATTGTGCATTCAACCCCTTTTGGTTAGGCCTTAAGTCTTTCTTCCTGGTGGATCTTGTTTCTCTTTTCCTATTTCATGTAGCCTGGTTTGCTACTGCCGCGAGCCTACGGTCCATCTGCATGTTACCGTTTGTCTCTGTTGGTTGGTTTCCTTCTGCTATCAGTGGCTTGTCTTGCCCTGTAAAGCTTGGCTCTGTGTCGTCAATTTTGTCTAAGTGGTTCCTCTTGTTATGTCTGGGGATCACGGTTTTCCGGTGTTCTGTTACCAGCATAACCTTTTGTAATCTTATGTACATTTGATGCTTTTAATACAACTGCTGACTTACAAAAAAAAAAAATGGAAAGTTTTTCCTTAAAATACATTTTTTTGTCTCAAACTCTTTTTGTCTTAAATTTTATATTTAAGACAATTGAGTTAATATTAAATTTTAATTTAAAATGACTGAAATAAAAAGTGACTTTTTAAGACAAAATATTTCTATCGTCTTAAGAAAATGTCTTAAAAGTTCCCTTCATGTAGTAGTGCAACTGGACGAGTAGCATCGCAAGACAAAATGAATGACTGACGAGAGGGCAGGGTCTGTGATTACCTTAACCAGCTGTCAACGCCCCAGGACCGTCTGATTCGAGCACCTAGAGATGAATCGCTAAGGCAACACCTTTTGGGTGCACTCCCAATCGGCAGCTATCAGTCATGGCACATCGAGAAGCTCCAATCGACTCAAGACATCAACCAAAGGAAGCGGTAAACTAGTGAACTGTACCAGTGCCAAGTTGTAACCAAATCTCAAATCAAACCCTTAGTCAAGGACTAAGCGCATTCATCACCATATCAGATCTCTAAAATGAAGAGAGTACTTTCCATTCATTGCCAATCTAATTTCAGTAGAATGTCAATTACTTTGCACGTATTGTAAAAGTATCACAGATTCGATATATAGTTAAAGTTTTTATTATTATTATTATTATTATTTGGAAAAATAATTATAAGATTTTTATAAGTACTTGTGAGAATAAGATTTGTATTTACTCTGATTTTTATTCATACTATATCTAAATTTAAAGAATGTAATCTACCCATTATAAACTTGTGGGCATGTATTGTCTAACTGTTATATATTTTTGATGTTATTTAATTTTTTTTTAATACATAAATAAATTCAGCTCACTAAAATCAGCAGTGAAATACTTAAATGGTAAGAAATTTATAAATCAAATTTGTAATTTCATTAAATTCTTACCCTATTTCATATAAATATAAATAAACAAATATTTCCAACATAAATCTCTTCAATAGGTAAAACAGTAGTTAGAATACGTCAAGCCAAACGAGTCGTTAGAATAGGACAAGCCAAATGTGGGCGAGTCAAGTCAACAGCGTAAAAGGAGGATGACCGACATGGATTAAGAATATCCATACACAATAGAATCCCGAATTTATCGGAAGAGTGACTTACAGTATACACTTCGGAATCGTTTGAGAAAAAACCCGAATGTGTTATACAGTATACCCTTCGGAATCGTTCAACTCTCAAAAACAAATAATATTTACTGTACAAAAAGGCGCCTTCGGAGGACATTCACGACATATTGATATGATTGGGACATTTATTTTTCCTTTTAATATAAAATTTATTGAGTAGTTGAGTATTATGATCTTTATTTTTTTTTTTGCGACCAAATGTCATTAAATTAATTGTGTAGTTGAGCCTTATTTTATTTTTTTCGGACCAAATGTCATTAATTTTTTTTTTTTACCGACCAAATGTCATTAAATTAATTGACTAGTTGAGCCTTCTTATCTGTTAAGGCTAAATTAATTCACTCGTTAAGTATTATGAACTTTATCATAGGACTTCCTTCCCACGAAAGCTAATTATTGTATACTCATTCCGACAAATGCTTCCAATTAAAACATACCCAAAGTCTTTTCCATTCCTATTAAATGTATTTTTAACTTACCAATAAATTTTCCATTTCCAATTAAAAGTATTTACGATGTAGCCAATCCAAACAGATTACTAACAAAATCAAATTCAAACAGAAATGTGTGAAAATGTATTTATAATGTATCAATACAATTTTCATTTTCAATAAAAAGAAGTATTTAGAATGTAACACATCCAAATGGATTATTCGGAAAAGCAAAATCAAAGAAAAGTGCGTATTATATGAGAATAAATCCTAATAGGCCACAATCACTGCATTAATAGGATCAAGCGCATAGCATATACTAACCCTATAGGTTTTTTTTATAATGATGGCGTTGTGACAGATAGAGTTGAAAAGAGATTCATTTTTGATGATATAAGGTCGTTGCTGTCTGGAGCAATGGCTGTACTGGGCAAATTGGTTATGGAAGTTATACCAGTTTATTGGCACTTCTTGGCATATGTATAACAAAAGTATCCTAGAAAAGATCAAGAAACTTATGTTTAGAGATTTGATTAAGCATTATTTCAATGTGTAATAGATTCACCATTCATATATATATATATATATATATATATATATATTCTTAAATGGTAATTTAATTATTGTATGTTTTAAAGTTTTCAGTTAGAATTAGGTTAAAAAAGAATTAGTTTTATTTTATGTTTTAAAGTTTAAAGTTAGAATTAGGTTAAAAAATTAGTTTTATTTTTAATAATTTATATGGATTCATTAAAACTGATAATTTAGAAACATTCTAAAAAGTTCACAACCCAAAATTATAATTCCAACACATCCCATTCAAGACTAAGACAAACAAATACCACGACCAAAAAAGATTCAAATTCAAGACTAAAGACAAACAAATACCACCACCAAAAAACTTCAAATGTATAACCGTTAAACTATTGCTACTTTTATTTTTTAAATTAAAATCATCTCCGAAATAATCGCGTTAACGTGAAACCACAACCCAATCAACATTACTATAGCGCTTGCTCGTTCAGATTTATACCCAAATCATCTCCGCAAAAATCGCTTTGAGATTTTGTTAAACAGTAGCCCAATGAACAAGTTTTCCGTTCTTCATCGGACATTATATTGGATTAATTGGAGGAACAAATATCTTCAAAATCAAGGAGCCCAAGGGAAAACGCCTTTTCGTCTTTTATAAGTACGGAGTATTTACTTATGTGATAAAATGAGAGAAAAATGGTGAAATTCCTTATACAATGAAAGTGATATTAGAAGACAAGTAAACATAAAGTGTATGGCAGCAAAATGGAAAGTGAATGGATGGTACCAAACTTTAATGGTCAGAAGAGTTCAACAAAGTATTATCAAGTTACAGTGCACTTTGGAAAAATAAAGTGTGAACAGAGTTTGCGTTCATAGGGTCGGACAAAATTGGCATTCTCGGAACAATTTGAAATGTCATTAGTTTATTGGACGAATTAAAGCAATGCAGGGTCAATTGATGTGATGATAAAAACAATGTAGGGTCGGTTATAACTGATATAGCAATAATTTATTGGATGTTTAAACTTTAAAGCAATGCAGGGCCACAGGACCACTTGCTGGGAAAGTTTCAAGAATATGTGGCAATCAGGAATCGAGGATTTCTATAAATCTGGATAAGCAGCATTATTGATGATACCATATCCCAGAGTGCAGAGAGTACAGAAATCATTTTCCTGTAATTTTGAGCTCTGTCTCTTCATCTGCAATTAAGTGAGAATGGGAAAAGAGGTGGTGGAGGATGTGTCTGGATGGCTCACGGTATTTAGTGATGGTACTGTGGAAAGAAAGTGGAGCGGGGACGATGAGCAAGTGCTGGCTCTCACCATGCCGGTGCCCCCTTCCAACGACACCTTCGTCGAGGGAGTGGCCACCAAAGACGTAATTGTTAACGAGGAAACCGGAGTGTGGGTGCGCATTTATCTTCCTCAAAGGGCGGTACAGCAACAAGAAAACCAAAGAGTGGGCATTGTGATCCATCTTCACGGGGGAGGGTTTTGTGTAAGCCAACCCGACTGGCAAATGTATTATCACTTCTACAGTCGTCTCGTTAGGGCGTCCAACGTGATCTGTGTGTCGGTGGCTTTCAGGCTCGCTCCGGAGCACCGTCTCCCCGCCGCCTGCGACGATTCTTTTGGCGCTCTTCTGTGGCTCCGCTCCGTGGCCCGCGGGGAAATAGAGCAACCGTGGCTCACTCGTTACGCTGATTTCAGCCGTTGCATTCTGATGGGGGACAGCTCTGGGGCGAACCTCGTTCACGAAGTGGGTCTCCGCGCGCAGGCGACGCCAGCTGATTTACTAGACCCTGTGTGCGTGCGAGGAGGTATTTCGATGCACCCTGGTTACGTGAGATCTGAGAGAAGCCAATCCGAAAAGGAGAACCCGTCTGAGTCTGCGCTTTTGACTCTGGACATGGTCGATAAGTTCCTGATACTGTCCGCGCCACAGGGAATCACTACCAGAAATCATGCCATCACGAACCCAATGGGACCTGACGCTCCACCTTTGAAGGACCTAAAGTTTCCGCGGATGCTGGTGGGCATTGCTGACAGAGACCTGATTCGCGATACAGAGCTGGAGTATTGCGAAGCCATGAAAAGCGCCGGACATGATGTGGAGGTGTTTTGTTCTGAGAATGTGGGCCATAGTTTCTATCTCAACGAGATTGCTATTAGATATGATCCCAACACCGCCAACGAGACTTCTAAACTTCTCGAAGTCGCGGATCGTTTCATACAGAGTTGCTTTTAAGGGCGTCCTTGCAAAATGGGCACAGCCGTACGTCAATAATTTAGAAATCTAGTGGTAATAATTGAAATTTTAGGATAGTAATGGATAGTTGTATGTCAATCATCCAAAGTTGTATGTATGTAATGGTAATATATATACAAAGTGGCATGCAGTAATGGATAGTTGTACGTCAATCATCCAGTCGTGATGATTTTCGATCTGAAGTACTCTCTGGTAGGTTGTCGTCTACAGTTATATTATTTTATGCTATTGTTAGATATATATTTGTCATAGATGCAAAATATCTCGATTTGAGTGAAGCAGTAGATTTGGAAAAACTATATTTCTTGGAATCCTGTTATTTAGTTAAATAGCTTAATATCTTCATTTGCAGCTTTCTGGCTTTCCATATATGCTACTTGCTACAAATTTTAAAATATTACAAAATTATGATGAATATGAACAAGATCAACTTTTTGACTTCGACACAGGTCCATAAATTTCGACTTCGACACACATCCATAAAATTTCAAAAATCTCTGCAATAGAGTATAACCATATGCAGGCGAACCCAAATGCTCAACCGTAAGCTGGACTCTAACGACTTACGGCGTCAAATTAGTTGAACAAAATGATACAACCATGTTCGTGTAACACGTGTATGGATATAATTTTATTAAAGAAAGAGAACTCCCACCTTCAACGTTGAAATGAAAATATTATAATTAAAAAATAGAATATTAAAGATTAATATGTAACATAGTTGATTATGGATGTAAGTTTATAGTTTTTTTTTTTTTTAATATTAACGATACTGTTTTTTTTTTTCTAGCGAATCATTACGATTTTAAGTTTATGTGGAATTTATAAATTTACAAATTTTGTGCTTTAAGAAGGATATAACTATAAATATTGACAAAACTAACGTCATGAAAGTTAAATTTGAAAACATCACTTATAATATTTTAATTTATTATATAATACAAAGATTTTTTATAAAAATATGAGGAATTAACATTCACCAAAAGTTTAGTTGGAACTATAGCATTGAGAAAATGATAAATGGAGATTGGAAAGCTTACTATGCGCTTGAAAACTATTTCGATGCTTATTATGAGTTTGAAAACAATTGTAAGTTGGAAATATTTAGTTTTGTGACTAAAATAAGCTCCTCTTTGAGCTTTTTGTAACTCTTGCTATTTTATATGGATATGAGGTTTGGGGTTGAAGTATATCTAGAGAGTTATGAAGGAAAATTGAACAAATCCAAAAAGTTTTTATAACCTACAATGTGAGTATTTAAAAAAATACTTCATACCCTATCCTCTTGATTGAAGCAAGCCTTTTCCCCATTGAAAGCATGGCTATAACTAAGGTATTAAGAAAGATTTATACAACATAGATGCCATGTGGTTTACTAAAATCCCCTTTAACTTTAGCCACTCGAGCCAAAACCCCCACCTTCGAATCAAGAGAAGGTGGCATAAGAATACTCAATCTTAGCTAGAGCATTGTTGAATAAAGGACTAGATCATCTTGCATATGATATTGAGAATATTATTACTTCCAAATTTAAAGAGAAATTGTGGGGAAATAAAGTGTTGGAGAGAAAAAATAAACTAAGATATTATAAGAAGGTGAGCCCCAATCTCTAAAACCAAAAATAGTGTTAAAAAGAAAATGAACATTTTCAAAATTAAAACCAATTCTCACCACAT
The DNA here is from genome assembly GCA_034641835.2 of Pinus albicaulis. Taxonomy (NCBI): domain Eukaryota; kingdom Viridiplantae; phylum Streptophyta; class Pinopsida; order Pinales; family Pinaceae; genus Pinus; species Pinus albicaulis. Next base: position 856,958,993 of record CM076578.1, read on the forward strand.
TCATATGGAATTGATCAATTCCCAAAACACCATGAGATGAAAGAGCTTTTCACCTATGCAATCTTAGGAGGGTTGAAGAAGAAAATCACTTTCTCTTAGATTTTCCATCTTATACTTACATTCAATCAAATTTTTAAAATGTGTCACACTACCAACTTCTTGACTTTTTAACTAAACAAAAGTATAGTGATCTTAACTATGATGATCTAAAATCACTTTTCTCACTTCCTTTTAAACATAAAAATAAAGTGTTAAAAAATTGTATTTAATCATCATCATTATTATCAAAAATAAAATGATAGAGAATTCAATTTAATCATTTTCTTTAAAAATTATATAAATTTTAATAAACATTAATCATCATCATTATAATTTTTTCTCTATATTAATATTAAAATTTTATTCTTCATACTGAAAATTAAATAATCATAATTATAAAATAAAAATATCAAATTATATATTTGTAATCGTGGAACCACTTACCATAAAATCTACAATACATTTTGATTTTTTTAATGTGTAAATGAACATTATAATATTGTAAAGCTTGACCGTTGGAAAATTGGAAATTTCTAAATCGTGCTTTTCTATTTGTTCAGGAAGATGAATACATGTAGTCCTAGCAATATCAATTTTTCTCATCAACTTAATTTCGTAAAGATTTATAAATATAAAAGTTTAAATTGTATAATTTTTAAAGTTTTAAAGTTTTATAGATTTTTTAAGGTTATAAATTTTTTTATACATTCAAAAATATATTGTAATTTTGTTATTTTAATATTTATATTAATAAAATTTTAAAACAAAATATTATAATTAAACAAGTATAATATATAGTATTGTTATTTAGTATTTATTTTTTATGCAAGAAGTGCTATTTAGTATTTGTTTTTTTATGCAAAAAGTAATTGATAGCAAAAATTATTGTTAATTATTAAAACTTTTATTTTATAAGGTTCCATTTTGTAGGAAATATTATAATAGTTTAGATCTTCTTCAACTTTTAAATTTAAGTTTTTATTTCATAATATTAAAAAAAATCAAAATATTAAAACAAATAGAATTGTTAAAGTTTTTAAGTTGAGATATTTTTATAGTTGAATTCACAAAGTTAATATTAAATTTTTTTTAGTTAAAACAATGGAATTTATCTTGCATTAAAATCATTTATAACAAAAAATTGCACAACAAATGGCACCAAGCTGCTTTTGTTTGCTCTCTATTTTCTTAAATAACTAATGCATCTCCAAATGCTTATAAATATCTATCTCTTATTATTTGAAAACTTTATATTTCAAGGCCTTGTATGAATCTTACACAAGTTGCCCATAAAATCAAGTTAGCTATTAACGATAGTTAAAAATGTTTGAAAAAAAAACATTTAATATCATAAAATCAAGCTAGCTATTAAAAGTAGGTAAATTTTTTTGAAACAAAAACATTATGTAATATTAAAGGAACACATAATTAATTATGAAAAAGGAACACATAATTAATTATAAAAAAACATGTTGACTTAGGACATACCAAAAAGCTATAAAGATTTATAATGGAGGGGATATTTTTTTTCTTATCAATACATTACATTATTTTGAAATAAGTTGTTAGTAAAGGGATAGTTAAGTTTTAGTCATTTTATATTTTTATGCCAAAACAATAGAAAAATATTTATAAGTATTGAGAGACTTTTAGTTACTAATATATGAAATTGACAATAAATGTAAATTTGAGACTATAATATCAATTCTAATTAGAAATCACTTTATAAAGGTAAAAAACAATTGCGATGTTAGTAAAAGAACTTAAATTGCATTTTCAAAATTATCGTTATATTTATATAAGTGATAAAATATCATAAATGTATTTCTTGGTTTTTTTTAATAGTCGTTGCAATAGTATTAGAGTCATAGTAGTGAGGTTTAAAAGAGATTTTGCTAAAGTTTTCTCATTATAATTTAGGAATATTTTATTTAAGTAGTGACATAATAATTTTAGATGTTTTTTATATTAAATAAATTATATATGTCAATATTATATATAAAGGTGCATTTATATGTAAATTGATTTGATATATATATATATATATATATATATATTAAAAGACACAAAAAAAAACCATAAAATAAAAATGTGATAATTTTTTTCAAAAAAATGAGTAAATTTTGTAAATTATTTCAAAAGTTATATATTACCTAGAAATGAAATTTTCATAAATATTGAGATTTGATGTATATTATTATTACACATGGTGACATAGATTTTTTATTTTTATTTTTTATTATTAATTTTTATATATAATGAAATTTCATAAAAATTGAGGTTTGATGTATGTACTATTATGACACTTTTATATACATTACCTAAAAATGAAATTTTCATAAATAATGAAATTTTCTTAAATATTGAGTTTTGATGTGTGTACTAGTATTATTACATGCTAGTGACATAGATTTTTATTTTTATTATTAATTTTCATAGATAATGAAATTTTCATAAATATTGGGATTTGATATATGTACTCTTTTTCATAAATATTAAGATTTGAAGTGTGTACTATTATGATACTTTTATATATATATATATATATATATATATATATATATATATATATATATATATATATATATATATATATATATATATATACATTATTTTTGTGATTTTACACGTAAGGTGTTCTTATTTAAAAACAACTCCCAAAATACTTTTCATTGCGTCAATATGTGAGCAGGGGACAAGAATATTAGACGATTAGAAACATTTTAGGCCATTAGATCCCTAAGTATATATATATATATATATATATATATATATATATATATATATATATATATATATATATATATGCTATTTTTTTTCTTTTTAATAAGTTAGATTTAATTTAGGTTTTGGTGAGACTATGTCAAATTACACAAAATAAAAAGTAAAATTAAATTAAATAAAAGGATTGACATAATGTAATGATCATTTTAACTAGGTCAAAATACAATAAAAAATAAAAATAATAAAATAATAATAAACTATAAAAACAACCCATGGTATTCATGCGGAAATTAAGATAACCTATATCAATATTAACTATGGAAACTATATACATATATTTGGTATTGACCCATGGTATTCATGAGGAAACTAAGATGGCTTAGATCAATCTTAGCTATGGAAAATATATACATATCTTTAATTACGTAATTGTAGCTTAAAAATCTTATATGTTTTTTACTTTATAATCATAAATAATTTTCATATTATATGATGTCAAACTTACTAAACTTTTTATTCTGAAATTTTAAAGAAATTTTTTCACTACATAATTTTAGCTTTTATAATTATTTTATTTTTCAATTCCAAACAAAACTTACAAAAGAAAAAACCCACTCAGTCCTTACTGTAGATTATAGTTTTACAAAATTGACACTATGTGATTAACAATAGAGTAAGTTGAGAAAACCTTAAGGGGTTTTTTGTACTAGTTTTATCATATCCTTTCCCTCCATCCAATATATATTGTAGAGTCTATAGTGTATTCTAGTTTATAACCTCATCCACAATCAAAGAAAATGGCTAGGGATTTCACAAGTTATTAGTTTGTAACCTGAGCCACAATCAAAGAAAATGGCTAGGGATGTCACAAGTTTTCATTCACACAGTGATCTATTGACATTATCAGTTGAAATGGATCCTATTAGATGCATGGTAGCCATAGAAACTAAAAAATTCAAAATAGATATATGTTATAGCATCCATATTGTTGGAAAACCATCCAAATTTTCCATCTTATACAACAATTTATAACAATAATAGCTCAATTTACTCTCCAATTTTTGAAACCCCCACCCATGATCAAGAGTTCACAGTGTAAAATCAAATGTTCTTGCGGTTTTTTTAAAGGGTTCATACACAAAAAAGACAATGAGAAAGTCAATATTGTGGTATAATAACTGATTTTCGAATCATTGTGACAAATAAAACATCACATGAGCTCACATAATATATCTAATCCTATAAGGATTTGAGATGATAACAAAGTTTTGAGTCATGATAACTAGGTGACAAACAAAACATCACAACAACTCACAGAATATATCCAAGGTTGCAATGAACTCCATACATTGTGATGGACATCATGGGAATTTTAGTGCACATAGAACACCACCCTAAACATTCTATACTCTTGATCAATTTAGAATAAGCTAATAAGTCTAGATTGGATGTCTAGGTGGGTGGTACAATAATTGAGGATGCTTCTTAAAGGGTAAGGGAATTTAGATACTCTATCCTTCCACCAAAGCTATACAAAGTGAAACTTGTAGATTATGGTTTTACAAAATTGACAGTATGTGATTAAGATTAAGTTACAAACATCGGGTATTTAAAAAGTAATAAGAGGAAGGTACACAAGGGTCATGGTAATTAATGTGATTCTTTGTACTATTTTTATTTAAAATAGTAATTTGTATTTGTACTTTTTTAAATAAATATTGTTAAATGTGTTGTAGCATTTTTATTTAAAATAGTAATTTATATTTGTATTTTTTAAATGAATGTTATTAAATGTTTAATTGAGTAAAATGTATTAAATTGATATTCTAAATTTTAAGATATTTATCTAAAAAATTCAAAGTATGGTGAGTTTTGTTTCATTAAGCTTTACTCTAGATGTCCAAAGAATGAATCTATCTCAAGTCCCAAACAAGATTCTTCTTTCTCTTGCTATTCTTGCTTGCACCTTACGCTCCTCTCCTCCTTTCACAAATGTAAACTATGAGGCACAAGGTAGTTGTTTCATATATGAACATTTAGATATGATAAGAAAAATGTGATACTCTATTGTAATTTTCTCTACAAATGTGATGGCAAGTGTGCCCTAAATGTTGACAATTTCATGGTTAATATAGTATAAGCTACATGCAAATTTAAAGTCTTGTATACAAGATCAAGAAAGCTATGACCAATATCCAACACCATACAGCATTACGTGTTCACCAATTCAATAGTTGCTTCCAAATATCTCTCAGTGCTAGAGTTGTTTTCTCAATAAACTTGTTTTTACTACTCTTGAACTGATGAAATACATCTTTGTTGCATATAGGAGCATTTAGTTCTGATAAGAAAATTGTGATATGTGTTATAATTTTCTCTATGAAAGTATTGGAGTTGTTTTCTCAATAAACTTGTTTTTACTACTCTTAAGTGATGAAATCGATCGTTGTTGCATATAGGAGCATTTAGCTCTGATAAGAAAAGTGTGATATTGTGTTATAATTTACTCTACAAATGTGTTGGAGTTTCTTTCTCAATAAACTTGTTTTTACTCCTCTTAAGTGGTGAATTCAATTGGCATATGTAGATGAACTTGGAGTAAACTCTATTTCTGTTAATAAAAATTCTCTTTATTTACATATATGCTAGATAGATTGTACTTGAATGTATTTAAGATATCTTATTTGAGTTACATGCTCATTTCATACTTGTTTCGAAGGATTTTTAAGCACCAAAGGATTTTCACCCCCAATTTCCTATTAAATATCTATAACAAAATTTGTATATATTTGAACAAATTATGTTGGTTTACATATATGTTTTCATCCCCAATTGCCTGTTTCAATATCTAAAACAAAAATTTCTGGTTGAAACTCTTATCATCAATATCTTTGAAGCCTCCACGACCTGCTTCCATGGAAGAAAAATTTGCCTTTCATTCCTTCATGATGGCTCCTTCTCTGCAACATCTTATTTCTTCTAGGCTACTCTTTCCTATGCTATTGCCTTACGACATTTCTTTTGCAACATGTGGTGCAATTGCTAGTTATATTTAACTCCATAAATTTAATTATATCATCTATATAAATCAATAAAAATAAAAATTTCAAAAATTAATTTTAATTTTTAAAATATTCAATTTAATAGATACTATTTTTTACAAAACTTCAATAACTTTTATAAATTTTTTAAAACTAATAAAAAAACAAAACCCTTTTTACTATAAAATTATTACCTCATCACCAGCCTATATAAATATTATTACAATATCACCATTTTTATTATAAAATTATTACTAACATCACCGGCCTATATAAATAAAATAACAAAATATATATATATATATAAAACATCCAAAAACTACTCCATCACATTCACATTTACAATACATTCTGGTTTCTCTATTAGTATTGTACATCAAAACTCACTTGTTAATTTGGTACGTCACTTTCAGGTACAAATTTAGATTCTGATTTTCTATTTGATGACTATAACGATATTGTAATCTACATGTTTCTCTATTAGAATATTATAATATTCTAGATAATATTGCATATTAATACATTTATTGCATATTAATACATTTAGAAAAACTCACTTGTTAATTCAATACGTCACTTTCACGTACATATGTCTATTGTGTTTTATTTATTTATTTATGACAATAATACATTTACGCGGAAAGCTCACTTGTTAATTCAATACGTCACTTTCACGTACATATGTGTATCGTGTTTTATTTATTTATGACAATAATGATATTACACATTATATCATATCATATCATTATATTTAGTTATGATTATAATAATATTATACCTTATATCATATTACATTATATTATATTTGGTTAGGATTATATTAATGTTATATATTTGTTTAGGATTATAATAATATTATATATTGTATTATTATATTTATTTTCATTGTAATGGGTAAGTCACTTATATATATATACTAAGTCAATAACAAGTTAATAATTTGTAATATTATATTTGTTTAAGATTATAGCAATGTTATATATTCGTTTAGGATTATAATAATATTATATATTGTATTATTATATTTGTTTTCATTGTAATGGGTAAGTGACTGATATATATACTAAGTCAATAACAAGTTAATAATTTGTAATATAATTTATATATTATATTGTACTATTTTTTTATTATATTTGTTGTTAATGATGAATAATTCGATATTTAATAATTAAAAAAAAATAGTACAATATAATATATAATTTTTTCATTAAAATAAATAATTATTTTTCTACTATACTTATTCATAAATAATGTGATAGCTACATTGTACTTAGATGTGATTTATACTATCTTTTACATTTTTATTCATCTCAATGGCACTCAACACTTCATTACATTTTTATTCATCTCAATGGCACTAATACTTCATTAGAAATCATTTCCAATCCAAAAGGCACATAGCTACACAATATTAGTTAAAAATTTAATTGATGTATGGCTATTATATTTACAGTGGAGATTTAATATTAAATTCTATATTTATGGTTGTGAAAATTTATATAAATTTTTTTTATAGGATTGGAATTTTGTTTTTTCTCTAAATTATTATGGAGTTCCATAAATAAGTGATTTTATGGAGCTGTTGTGAATGAAACATATAAATAAAGTTAACCAAAAACCAATTTTATTATTGATTTTTTTTTTTTTTTCATATTATATTGAAAATGTAGTTTATTAAACATTACTAACTTAGTGTATGATTAGATTTATTAAAGTCAAATTTCATTGTGGGTAAATGGTGTTGTAATGTTTGGTTCTATAAGCATTTTTATTTGGCTAAATTGCACAAAAATAAAACTAAAATTTAAATTAATAAGAAATTAAAAAAAAATAATAATAATAATTAATAATTATTATTATTAATAACATATTTTGACTTTGTGGAATAACATATAAATAAAAAATAAATAAAAAATTAATATTAATAATTAAACCAAAATAATCTGCAAAGTCCAAAGAGTGATCCAATCTCTTTTAACTCTATAACTCTAAAAGGGATTTACACCTCAATAAATTTGATCAAGGGTCTTGAGAAATAGGTAATTAACATGACTCTATATTGAACATAATAATGAGTACATGCAAATTAAAAGTAGAGTAAATGAATTACTATGTTTTATAAATGAATGACTAGTTATAAATTTAATGTTTAAACTATAAATAATTTTTACATTTTTTAAATGAAATTATGAAAGATAATTTATTTATTGATAATTAAATGTTGGGATTAAGTGATGAATTAATAGTTCAATATTTAATTTATTAATATTTTATCATGTTTAATGTGTATTTTAAGACAAAATTGTAAACATTATTTAGTTGTTTTAAATATGATTTTTTAAAATAATTCTTTATAAAAAAAATTTGAAAATTTGTTTCTTAATATAATTATATTGAGTTAGTTGAATGTTTTTTTGAAATAGAAAGAAATGTTAAATAACATTATTTAGAAGAATGGATTCCCGGAAGTGTGCCACCTTCGACCATGTCAAGACCTGTTTTTGCACCACTAACAAAGGAAGTGTGCCACCTTTGGCCACAGATGACCATTCCAAATTCTCTTCCATACATGAGTATTGGGATTGACCTGCACCGCTCCATGAAGGAGATAGGCTTCCTTGACTAAAAATACCCTAGAGGTCGAAAGGCCCTATTGAAGATTATCCTGGCCCTCAGAAGCATGGATTTTTTGTTGGGCGAGGGACCGGGCTAGCCGCTCGTATTATTGTTGAGGTAAGTCAATGGGCCAATCTTATGCAGTTTTCCACTGTCTCCAACCAGACGTATCTAGTTGATGGTGCCAATAATCTCTAATCTTCATAGCTCCGCAAGAGTGGAGGAGGGGCATGAGATCCGCCAAAGTGGGATCCTGAGAGAGGCAGGGGGATTGATGCCGAGAGTCTATCCATAAACGATCAGTTGCCCCATCATGCACCTCCCCAAAAAAGTGGGTGCAGATCAAGTCACTATTATTGTTAGCCATGTTCCATATGGTAGAGCCCTGAGTTTGGAGAGGAGAGTGAAGGGGTTCCTCCTGGGTTTTTCCTTGACCGTTCTTATGAGACTAGATATTCTTCCATAGTTTTGGTCCTCCTTTCAACCAACGCCCAAGTTTCTAGCTAAGTAAACTTGCATGGGATGAGGGGTGTTGAAGAAGAATATATCTGACTTAAGCTTATTAAGAGTCATGCATGAGGCTTCCTGGAAGATTTCTAGGATGTTGTTGAGCTGGGAGGCTTCTCTCAGAGTCGCAGCACCAAAGAGGAGGATATAATCCACAAACTACTGGTGAGTCATATCAATGTTTGATCTTCGTAGATGGAGCCCAAATATTTGATGTGATTGTTTCGCTGCATTGAGAAGGCGGCGCAATCATTTGGCAACAATGATGAATAGGAAGGAGGAGAGCGAATCACCTTGGCGAATTCCCCTAGAGGAGCAGGAGTTGCTTGAAGGCATGCCATTAATAAGGATGGAGAAGAATGGAGTAGAGTTGATTTTACCCATTGATTCGAGTCAGATGCAAAATCAAAAGCCCACAAGACTTCTAGAAGATACTCCTTGCTAAGGCGAATATGGTGATCTTAACTATGATAATCTAAGAACACTTTTCTCACTTCTTTTTAAACATAAAAATAAAGTGTTACAAAATTGTATTTAATCATCATCATTATAATTTTTTCTCTATATTAATATTAAAATTTTATTCTTCATATTAAAAATTAAATAAATAAATAATCATAATTATAAAATAGAAATATCAAATTATATATTTGTAATCGTGGAACCACTTTACCATAAAATCTACAATACATTTTGATTTTTTTGATGTGTAAATGAACATTATAATATTGTGTAGCTTGACCCTTGGAAATTTGGAAATTTGTAAATCGTGCTTTTCTATTTATTCAGGAGGATGAATACATGTAGTCTTAGCAATATCAATTTTTCTCATCAACTTAATTTAGTAAAGATTTATAAATATGAAAGTTTAAATTGTAAATTTTTAAAGTTCTAATGTTTTATAGATTTTTTAAGGTTATAAATTTTTTCAAAAATATATTTCAAATCATAAGTAATTGTAATTTAATTTTGTTATTTTAATATTTATATTAATAAAATTTTAAAATAAAATATTATAATTAAACAACTATAATATATAGTGTTGCTATTTAGTATTTATTTTTTATGCAAAAAGTGCTATTTAGTATTTTTTTTTATGCAAAAAGTAATTGATAGCAAAAATTATTGTTAATTATTAAAACTTTTATTTTATAAGGTTCTATTTTGTAGGAAATATTATAATAGTTTAGATCTTCTTTAACTTTTAAATTTAAGTTTTTATTTCAAAATATTAAAAAAAATCAAAATATTAAAACAAATAGAATTGTTAAAGTTTTTAAGTTGGGAGATTTTTATAGTTGAATTCATGAAGTTAAGATTCAAAAATGTTTAGTTAAAACAATGGAATTTATCTTGCATTAAAATCATTTATAACAAAAAATTGCACAACAAATGGCACCAAGCTGCTTTTGTTTGCTCTTTATTTTCTTAAATAACTAATGCATCTACAAATGCTTATAAATATCTATCTCTTATTATTTTAAAACTTTATATTTCGAGGTCTTGTATGAATCTTACACAAGTTGCCCATAAAATCAAGTTATCTATTAGCGATAGTTAAAAATGTTTGAAAAAAAAAATATTAATATCATAAAGTCAAGCTAGCTATTAAAAGTAGGTAATTTTTTTGAAACAAAAAATTTATGTAATATTAAAGGAACACATAATTAATTATGAAAAAGGAACACATAATTAATTATAAAAAAAACATGTTGACTTAGGGCATACCAAAAAGCTATAAAGATTTATAATGGAGGGGATATTTTTTTTCTTATCAATACATTATATTATTTTGAAATAAGTTGTTAGTAAAGGGATAGTTAAGTTTTAGTCGTTTTATATTTTTATGACAAAACAATAGAAACAAATTTATAAGTATTGAGAGACTTTAAGTTACTAATATATGAAATTGACAATAAATGTAAATTTGAGACTATAATATCAATTCTAATTAGAAATCACTTTATAAAGGTAAAAAACAATTGTGATGTTAGTAAAAGAACTTAAATTGCATTTTCAAAAATATCTTTATATTTATATACGTGATAAAATATCATAAATGTGTTTCTTGTTTTTTTTTTAATAGTTGTTGCAATAGTATTAGAGTCATAGTAGTGAGGTTTAAAAAAAACTTTGTTAAAGATTTCTCATTATAATTTAGGAATATTTTATTTAAGTAGTGACATAATAATTTTAGATGTTTTTCATATTAAATATATATATATATATATATATATATATATATATATATATATATATATATATATATTAAAAGACACAAAAAAAACCATAAAATAAAAATGTGATAATTTAAAAAAAAATAAGTAAATTTTGTAAATTATTTCAAAAGTTATACATTGCCTAGAAATGAAATTTTCATAAATATTGAGATTTGATGTATACTATTATTACACATGGTGACATAGATATTTTATTTTTATTTTTTATTATTAATTTTTATATATAATGAAATTTCAAAAAATTGAGATTTGATGTATGTACTATTATGACACCTTTATATACATTACCTAAAAATGAAATTTTCATAAATAATGAAATTTTCTTAAATATTGAGATTTGATGTGTGTACTAGTATTATTACACGCTAGTGACATAGATTTTTTATTTATTATTATTAATTTTCATAGATAATGAAATTTTCATAAATATTGGGATTTGATATATGTACTCTTTTTCATAAATATTAAAATTTGAAGTGTGTACTATTATGACACTTATATATATGTGTGTGTGTGTGTGTTATTTTTATGCTGTAAGGCGTTTTTATTTGAAAACAACTTCCCTAGATGCCAATATGTCCATGTATGAGCCATTGGATCAAATGTTAGACGATTGAAATGTTTTAGGCCATTAGATACACAAGTAAATAGTTTTATATATTTTTTTCTAGCTGCTAATGTTTCCATGTGTGAGCCATTTGATTAAATGTTAGATGATTGAAATGTTTTAGGCCATTAAATTCACAAGTAAATAGTTTTATATATATATATTTTTATAATTTTATTCTTTTATTATTATTGTAATAATTTAGATTGATATTAGGTGTATAATAGAAATGTTTAACATGTTGACTATGTCAAATTACACAAAAATAAAAATTAAAGTAAATTAAATAAAAAACAAAAATAATAATAAACTATAAAAACAACCCATGGTATTGAATTTATTTGAAAACAACTTCCCTAGCTACCAATGTGTCCATGTAGATGATTGAAATGTTTTGGGCCATTAGATCCACAAGTAAATAGTTTTAATTTTTTTTTATAATGTTAGTTTTTTTTTTCTTTTTAATAAGTTAGATTGATTTTACGTCTATAAAATAACCCATGGTAGTGACCCATGGTATTCATGTGGAATATAGTTTATTAAATTATTTCACAAGAAATGAAATAATAAAACAAATAATTTATACATAAAAAAATCAGTTCTTTGGCATTCAATTCTTTATTGATATAGTTGTTTTAATTAGTAGGGAGTATAATAATTTTTTAATCAAATAATAGGAGAAAAAATATTCATAATATAATTTATTTGAATAAATAGACGTGTGTAAAATAGTTTAATAAGAAACTAGATTTGTAATTATAAAATATAAAACTATAACTTAAAATTGTGAAATTACTTTGTATTTTTTGTTTCTTATGTATATAGAGAAAGAATAAACCAAGTTTTGAGTTGAGAAAATAAACCATAACATAAAGAACAAGACTATTGTTATTCATATTAAAATGGCATTAACTTTCTTGTATATCAAGACTATTGTTATTCATATACAATATACAATTTATTCCAATATGTAGATGAACTTGGAGTAAACTATATATTTCTGTTAATAAAAATTCTCTTTATTTACATATATGCTAGATAGATTTTACTTGAATGTATTTAAAATACCTTATTTGAGTTACATGCTCATTTCATGCTTGTTTCAGAGGATTATTGATCACCAAACGATTTTCACCCCCAATTTCCCATTTCAATATCTACAACAAATTTTTTATATATGTGAACATATTATGTTGGTATATATATATATATGTTTTCACCCACAATTGCCTATTTCAATATCTTTATTATGTTGGTTTATATATTGGTTTATATATATGTTTTATATATAACAAAATTTTCTGGTTGATAACTCTTATCATCAATACCTTTGAAACCTCCACTACATGTTTCCATGGAAGAAAAAAATGCCTTTCATTCCTTCACAATGGCTCCTTCTCTGCAACAGCTTATTTCTTCTAGGCTACTCTTTCCTATGCTATTTCCTTACGACGTTTCTTTTGCAACATGTGGTGCAATTGCTAGTTAACAATTTTTACACCATAAGGCATTCTTATTTGAAAACAACTCCCCAAGATGCCATTGTGTCCATATGTGAGCCATTGGATCAAATATTAGACGATTGAAACATTTTAGGCCATTAGATCCAAAAGTATATATATATATATATATATATATATATATATATATATAATTACGCCGTAAGGCGTTATTATTTGAAAACAACTTTCGTATCTGCATCATGTCATAACTTGAAACCGTTAGATTATATGTTAGACGATTAAAACATATTCAGTTGTTGGATGAAAAGTAAAAGTAGTTGCAAATATTTAGTTTGGTATACGCGTTTTCTACTAAGTCGTAGATTTGGATATGAAATCGGACGATCGTGATGTGTTTGGACTCCGTTAGGGTAATGATACCCTGTTTGCTGGCACAATTGCGGCAGTCATTTTAACATAATGTAATGAGAATTTTAACTAGGTCAAAATACAGTAAAAAATAAAAATAATAAAATAATAATAAACTATAAAAACAACCCATGGTATTAACCCATGGTATTCATGCAGAAATTAAGATAACCTATATCAATTTTAACTATGGAAACTATATACATATATTGGGTATTGACCCATGGTATTCATGAGGAAATTAAGCTGGCCTAGATCAATCTTAACTATGGAAAATGTATACATATCTTTAATTACGTAATTGTAGCTAAAAAATATTACATGTTTTTTACTTTATAGTCATAAACAATTTTCATATTATATGATGTCAAACTTACTCAAAATTTTATTCTGAAATTTTAAAGAGATTTTTTCACTACATAATTTTAGCTTTTATAATTTTTTTATTTTTCAATTCCAAACAAAACTTACAAAAGAAAAAACCCACTCAGTCCTTACTGTAGACTATAGTTTTAGAAAATTTACACTATTTGATTAACAATAGAGTAAGTTGAGAAAACCTTACGGGGTTTTTTGTACAAGTTTTATCATATCCTTTCCCTCCATCCAATATATATTGTAGAGTTTATAGTGTATTCTAGTTTATAAAATCATCCACAATCAAAGAAAATGGCTAGGGATTTCACAAGTTATTAGTTTGTAACCTGATCTACAATGAAAGAAAATGGCTAGGGATGTCACAAGTTATCGTTCACACAATGATCTATTGACATTATCAGTTGAAATAGATCCTATTAGATGCATGGTAGCTAGAGAAACTAAAAAAAATCAAAATATATATATGTTACGACATCCATATTGTTGGAAAACCATCCAAGTTTTCCATCTTATACAACAATTTATAACAATAACCACTCAATTTACTCTAATTTTTGAAACCCCCACCCATGCTCAGAAGATCACAGTGTAAAATCAAATGTTCCTGTGGTTTTTTTAAAGGGTTCATACACAAAAAAGATAATGAGAAAGTCCATATTGTGGTATAATAACTAATTTTCGAATTATTGTGACAAATAAAACATCACACAAGCTCACAGAATATATCTAATGCTATAAGGATCTGAGATGATAAAAAAAAATTTAGTCATGATAACTAGGTGACAAACAAAACATCACAACAACTGACATAATATATCCAAGGCTGCAATGAACCCCATACATTGTGATGGACATCATGGGAATTTTAGTGCACATAGAACACCACCCTAAAAATTCTATACTCTTGATCAATGTAGAATAAGATAATATGTCTAGATTGGATGTCGAGGTGGGTGGTACAATAATTGAGGATGCTTCTTAAAGGGTAAGGAAATTTAGATACTCTATCCTTCCACCAAAGCTATACAAAGTGAAACTTGTAGATTATGGTTTTACAAAATTGACAGTATGTGATTAAGATTAAGTTACAAACATCAGGTATTTAAAAGGTAATAAGAGGAAGTTACACAAGGGTCATGGTAATTAATGTGATTCTTTGTACTATTTTTTTTTAAAATAGTAATTTGTATATGTATTTTTTTAAATGAATATTGTTAAATGTGTTGTAGCATTTTTATTTAAAATATTAATTTATATTTGTATTTTTTTAAATGAATGTTATTAAATGTGTAACTGAGTAAAATGTATTAAATTGATATTCTAATTTTTACGATATTTATTTAAAAAATTCAAAGTATGGTGAGTTTTGTTTCATTAAGCTTTACTCTAGATGTGCAAAGAATGAATCTATCTCAAGTCCCAAACAAGATTCTTCTTTCTCTTGTTATTCTAGCTTGCAACTTACACTCCTCCTCTCGTCCTCCTTTCACAAATGTAAACTATGAGGCACACCGTAGTTGTTTCATATATGAACATTTAGATATGATAAGAAAAATGTGATACTCTATTGTAATTTTCTCTACAAATGTGATGGCAAGTGTGCCCTAAATGTTGACAATTTCATGGTTAATGTAGTATAAGCTACATGCAAATTTAAAGTCTTGTATACAAGATCAAGAAAGCTATGACCAATATCCAACACCATACAGCATTACGTGTTCACCAATTCAACAGTTGCTTCCAAATATCTCTCAGTGCTAGAGTTGTTTTCTCAATAAACTTGTTTTTACTACTCTTGAACTGATGAAATCCATCTTTGTTGCATATAGGAGCATTTAGTTCTAATAAGAAAATTGTGATATGTGTTATAATTGTCTCTACAAAAGTATTGGAGTTATTTTCTCAATAAACTTGTTTTTACTGCTCTTAAGTGATGAAATCGATCGTTGTTGCATATAGGAGCATTTAGCTCTGATAAGAAAAGTGTGATATTGTGTTATAATTTACTCTGCAAATGTGTAGGAGTTTCTTTCTCAATAAACTTGTTTTTACTCCTCTTAAGTGGTGAATTCAATTGGCATATGTAGATGAACTTGGAGTAAACTCTATTTATGTTAATAAAAATTATCTTTATTTACATATATGCTAGATAGATTGTACTTGAACGTATTTAAGATATCTTATTTGAGTTACATGCTCATTTCATACTTGTTTCGAAGGATTATTAATCACCAAAGGAATTTCACCCCCAATTTCCTATTACAATATCTATAACAAAATTTGTATATATCTGAACAAATTATGTTGGTTTACATATATGTTTTCATCCCAAGTTTCCTATTTCAATATCTAAAACAAAAATTTCTGGTTGATAACTCTTATCATCAATATCTTTGAAACCTCCAGGACATGCTTCCATGGAAGAAAATTTTGCCTGTCATTCCTTCATGATGGCTCCTTCTCTGCAACATCTTATTTCTTCTAGGCTACTCTTTCCTATGCTATTGCCTTACGACGTTTCTTTTACAACATGTGGTACAATTGCTAGTTATGTTTAACTCCACAAATTTAATTATTTCATCTATATGAACCAATGAAAATAAAAAAAATAAAAATAAAAATTTCAAAAATTAATTTTAATTTTTAAAATATTCAATTTAAAAGATACTATTTTTTACAAAACTTTGATAACTTTTATAAAAATTTTAAAACTTTTATAAATTTTTTAAAACTAATAAAAAAAACAAGACCCTTTTTACTATAAAATTTTATAAATTTTTTATAACTAATAAAAAAACCAACAGACCCGTTTTACTATAAAATTTTATAAAATTTTTATATAAAAAAAAACAATAAACCAATTTTACTATAAAATTATTACCTCATCACCAGCCTATATAAATATTATTACAATATCACAATTTTTATTATAAAATTATTACTAACATCACCCGCATATAAATAAAATAACAAAATATATATATATATATATATATATATATATATATATATATATATAACATTCATCCAAAAACTACTCCATAACATAACATTCACATTCTGGTTTCTCTATGAGTATTGTACATCAGAACTCACTTGTTAATTTGGTACGTCACTTTCAGGTACAAATTTAGACTCTGATTTTCTATTTGATGACTATAACGATATTGTAATCTATATGTTTCTCTATTAGAATATTATAATATTCTAGAGAATATTGCATATTAATACATTTATTGTATATTAATACATTTAGAAAAACTCATTTGTTAATTCAATACGTCACTTTCACGTACATATGTGTATTGTGTTTTATTTATTTATTTATTTATGACAATAATACATTTACGAAAGCTCACTTGTTAATTCAATACGTCACTTTCACGTACATATGTGTATCGTGTTTTATTTATTTATGACAATAATGATATTATACATTATATCATATCATATCATTATATTTAGTTATGGCTATAATAATATTATACCTTATATCATATTACATTATATAATAATATTATACCTTATATCATATTACATTATATTATATTTGGTTAGGATTATATTAATGTTATATATTTGTTTAGGATTATAATAATATTATATATTGTATTATTATATTTATTTTCATTGCAATGGGTAAGTCACTTATATGTGTACTAAGTCAATAACAAGTTAATAATTTGTAATACAATTTTTTTATTATATTTGTTGTTAATGATGAATAATTTGATATTTAATAATTAAAAAAATAGTACAATATAACATATAAAAATTTTCACTAAAATAAATAATTATTTTTCTATTATACTTATTCATAAATAATGTGATAATTATATTGTACTTGGATGTGATTTACACTATCTTTTACATTTTTATTCATCTCAATGGCACTCAACACTTCATTACATTTTTATTCATCTCAATGGCACTCAATACTTCATTAGGAATCATTTCCAATCCAAAAGGAACATAGCTACAAATATTAGTTAAAAGTTTAATTGATGTATGGCTATTATATTTAGGGTGGAGATTTAAGATTAAATTCTATATTTATGGTTGTCAAAATTTATATAATTTTTTTTTATAGGATTGGAATTTTGTTTTTTCTCTAAATTATTGTAGAGTTTCATAAATGAGTGATTTTATGGAGCTTTTGTGAATGAAACATATAAATATATTTAACCAAAAACCAATTTTATTATTAAAAAAAAATTAAATTTATTTCATTTTATTTTTTCATATTATATTGAAAATGTAGTTTATTCAACATTACTAACTTAGTGTATGATTAGATTTAATAAAGTCGAATTTCATTGTTGGTAAATGGTGTTGTAATGTTTGGTTCTATAAACATTTTGATTTGGCTAAATTGTACAAAAATAAAACTAAAATTTAAATTAATAAGAAAAAAAAATAATAATAATAATAACAATTAATAATAATTATTATTAATAACATATTTTGACTTTGTGGAATAACATATGAATAAAAAATAAATAAAAAATTAATATTAATAATTAAACCAAAATAATCTACAAAGTCCAAAGAGTGATCCAATCTCTTTTAACTCTATAACTCTAAAAGGGATTTACACCTCAAGAAATTTGATCAAGGGCCTTGAGAAATAGGTAATTAAGATGAATCTATATTGATTATAATAATGAGTACATGCAAATTAAAAGTAGAGTAAATGAATTACTATGTTTTATAAATGAATGACTAGTTATAAATTTAATGTTTAAACTATAAATAATTTTTACATTTTTTAAATGAAATTATGAAAGATAATTTATTTATTGACAATTAAATGTTGGGATTAAGTGATGAATTAATAGTTCATTATTTAATTTATTAATATTTTATCATGTTTAATGTGTAGTTTAAGAAAAAATTGTAAATATTATTTAATTGTTTTAAATATGATTTTTTTAAAATAATTCTTTATTAAAAAAAAATTGAAAATTTGTTTCTTAATATAATTATATTTAGTTAGTTGAATGTTTTGTTGAAATAGAAATACATGTTAAATAACGTTATTTAGAAGAATGGATTCCCAGAAGTGTGCCACCTTCGACCATGTCAAGACTTGTTTTTGCACCACTAACCAAAGGAAGTGTGCCACCTTCGGCCATAGGTGGCCATTCCAAATTCTCTTCCATACATGAGTATTGGGATTGACCTGCACTGCTGCATGAAGGAGATAGGCTTCCTTGACTGAAAAGACCCTAGAGGTCGAAAGGCCCCATTGAAGATTATCCTGGCCTGAGAAGCATGGATTTTTTGTTGGGCGAGGTAATGGGCTAGCCACTCATATTATTGTTGAGGCAAGTCAATGGGCCAATCTTCTGCAGTTTTCCACTGTCTCCAACCATACGTATCTAGTTGATGGCGCCAATAATCTTTGATCTTCACAGCTCCGCAAGAGTGTAGGAGGGGCATGAGATCCGCCAAAGTGGGATCCTGAGAGAGGCGGGGGGGATTGATGCCAAGAGTATATCCAGAAATGATCAGTTGCCCCATCATGCACCTCCCCAAAGAAGTGGGTGCAGATCAAGTCACTATTATTGCTAGCCATGTTCCATATGGCAGAGCCCTGAGTTTGGAGAGGAGAGTGAAGGGGTTCCTCCTGTGTTTTTCCTTGACCGTTCTTCTGAGACTAGATATTCTTCCATAGTTTTTTTCCTCCTTTCAACCAACACCCAAGTTTCTAGCTAAGTAAACTTGCACGTGATGAGGGGTGTTGAAGAAGAATATATCTAACTTAAGCTTATTAAGAATCATGCATGAGGCTTCCTGGAAGATTTCCAAGATGTTGTAGAGCTGTGAGGCTTATCTCAGAGTCGCAGCACCAAAGAGGAGGTTATAATCCACAAACTACTGGTGAGTCATATCAATGTTTGATCTTCATAGATGGAGCCCTGATATTTGATGTGATTGTTTGGCTGCATTGAGAAGGTGGCCCAATCATTTGGCAACAATGATGAACAGGAAGGAGGAGAGCGGATCACCTTGGCGCATTCCCCTAGAGGAGCGGAAGTTGCTTGAAGGCATGCCATTAATAAGGATGGAGAAGAATGGAGTAGAGTTGATTTTACCCATTGATTCGAGCCAGATGCAAAACCAAAAGCCCGAAGGACTTCTAGAAGATACTCCCCGCTAAGACGATCATATGCCTTCAATAGGTCCAGTTTCAACAACATTCTTCGTAGCTTGTGAGCTTTGATAGAGTAGATGGTCTCCTGTACAGAGACAATACCATCCAGGATTTGACGGCCATCCACGAACCCTGACTACTCATGAATAATTAGGCAATGGAGTAGCGGCTTGAGCTTGCGGACCATGATGGTGGATAATATCTTGTAAATCACATTACAAAGGAAAATGGGACGAAAGTACCTCGTTCTGGTTGCCTCCTCTGATTTGGGAATGAGGGAGATGAAAGTGGCATTAAGGCCAGACCAAACCTGGCTAAGCTTCCGCGAATCCTCCACAAACACCCATAGGTCCTAATTGAGGAAAGGCCAACCAACCTTAAAAAAATATACAGGGAAACCATCCTATCCCATGGCTTTTCTTGATGACAAAGTCTTTACTACTTCTTCAACTTCTGAGAGGGAGATAAGGCTAAGAAGCACTTCATTTTTTTGTTGTGTGATCAAGGAGGGAATGTGCTAGGTGATTTTATGGAAGGCGTCCATTCTATCATACCCCTCATCCTTCAACCATGAGGAGAAGTAACCGTGAAGCTTCATCTCAATCTCTTCATGTCTCTCTAGGTGGGAGTAATCGACCGCCTATACGAACATGATCCTATTGCGTTTCTGGTGTTGAATCATAGATTGGTGGAAGAATTTGGTGTTTTGTTCTCCTTCTCTTAGCCACTAGATTCTAGATTTCTTCCGCCATAAAATTTCCTCCTGTTGCTTCCATTCCTCCAGATATTTGATTAAGAGTTCCTCTATTTTGGCCAGATCCTCAGTGCAGCCCTCCTGGATGATGCTTTATTCGATCACCTCCAAGCTAGCTTCCATATGTTTCTTCTCCTCCAGTATGTTGCCGAAGGTTTCTGAGCTCTAGGCTTTGATATGACCCTTGATGCCTTGCAAATTTTTTTGAAATGATTTCACTTTGTTGCCAGGTGGTGTACCCAGACCTCTACACCACGAGGCTAATTGGTCAATGAATCCCGGATGGTGCAGCCAGAAACTTTCTAACTTGAGTGGGTGGGGGGGGGGGGGGGGGTTGATGCAGTTAGATCCACAATGATGGGTCAGTGATCCGATTTGATGGAAGGGAGGATCTCAGAGGATATTCTAGGATTGGTCATCATAAGGTGTTTTGAGAAGAGAAATATATCAAGCCTGTAGGCGATCTAGTGCTCCCCCCCCCCCAGTGATTGTTCCAAGTATGTAAACATTGGTGGGGGATGATATCCACAAGATGAGGATCCTCTATAGTGTCATTAAAGGCCTGCAAAACTGGGTCGAGATGCGAGACACCCCCTATTTTTTCTTCCATATTACAGATCAGACTGAAATCAACTCCAAAGATCCTATCCTGTTGATCCCATTATCTACTGAGATGCTGCAGGTGCATGAGGAATGCTGCTTTATAACGAGGCATGGGCAGCCCATAGACCACAGTTATGCTCCTCCATTGATGCTCCCCTATCAGTTGAAACGAGGAAAATAGCGTGAATTTGGTTCCGATGCAGTCTTGGAGTATAACCCTCCCTAGATCCTAGAGAATTGAAAGACCCCCGGTAGATCTGGTGGGTTTGATTGTCATAGCTTGAATATTTCTCCAGCATCTCTATGACAATCCCGACCTACTGAATCCCTTGATATTCCATGACATGATATTCATGAGGAAGGTGCATCAGATCTAGGAAATAAAACCTTCAATTCTCCCATTTGTCCTAATTTTAGCAAAAGTTCTCCCGCTTGATGAATAAGCTCTTTGGTGGATTTTCATCCCTTCTTGCTTTTCTGATTTCCACCAGGGTCTTCAATGATGATTCTTAGGGGATTCCCTTCCGTACCGATATTATGGATATCTGCTTCCGCTTTCCTAGAACGAGCCACCTATTGAGTAAAGAGGGTTCCAAAGTGGTTCATTTGGTTACCTAGAATATCCTTGATGCCTATTTTGCTCGAGATTTTGAAGATTTCAAGTATGTTTTTCTCCTCTGTGCCAAGCCTGTTCTGTCTCTCCTCAACTTCTAGGATCTTTCTTGTTTTCCTTAAGATTTCCTGTGTTTGTCTATCTGATTCAGTGTGCTTCGGGATCTTTATTTTTTAGGAGAGCTTGTCTCAAGGGGTGGAGGTAACTTATCTATGTCCATATGTTGCGGAGCGCCCTGACATGAAGAGGGGAGAGCGTGGGAAGAGGGAATGGGAGGGGATGAGGGTCAAGGATTCATCGATCAGAGCTTCAAAGGATTTTTTGGATGCACGAGGCACTAATTTGAGAGGGGAAGTCAAGGCCTGAGCTGACCTAGGATGGCAATTGGCATGGGAACCTGAACGGTTGAGAGGAGTGGGCTGCGGGGGTCAAGTTTCCTTGAAACGATGCCCTTGGACTGGTTGGAAGCCATCTCCGTCCTTGGGCATCGTAGCTTCCCTCGCTTCTTCTGCAATAATTAATGGGAAATCGCTGGAGAGATGGCCATATTCATGGCACCTGCAACATATTAAAGGGACGTGCTCATAGTCCAGTGATTGAGTCCAGGTGGAGTCATGGTAGATCAGTTTGATGGATTTCGGCAGGGGTTGAGAGATGTTCATACGGACACAAATCCAAGCATAGGTTGAATGTCGTCTTCATTTAATGATTTCCAAGGTTTTGAGAAACGATCCTATTGAATTCTTGATCCCTTCCAGGATATTCGGCTCCCAAAAATCATCAGGGAGGGAGTAGAGTCGCACCCAGATTGGTGCCGCAGTGAAATCCTCTTTGTTTGGGTTGTAGAATTCCTCCCAATAGCGAATGAATAGGTCTGCACTACCCATGAAGTAAGGCCCATTTTAGAAGATACCTCATATCATATTATATTATATTACACTATATCATATTATATTTGTTTTTATTGTAATAGATAAGTCAATTACATTATGTACCAGGTCAATAATTTGCAATGCATTTGTTTTCATTATAAATTATTGATATGCATCTTTTACATTATATTATATATTTTTTTAGGATTATAATAATATTATATATTGTATAGCTTGTGGGGTCTTGCTTAAATGGTGATGAGGCAGGTTGTTATAGCACTCATCATAGGTTCAATTCCCTTTCCTAATCGGGGTAATGTATCTTGACATGTTGATGGAAATGGAATTAAAAAAGAAAAGGAGAAAAAAGAGAAAAATGAAAAGTACTACCAAACTTAGAAAAAAAACAATATTATATATTGTATCATTATCTTTTATCATTATATTTCTTTTCATTGTAATGAGTAAGTTACTTATATTATGTACTAAGTCAATAATAAGTTAATAATTTGTAATACAATTTTTTTAATTATATTTATGGTTAATGATGAATACTTTGATATTTAATTCGTTAAGAAAATAGTACAAGATACTATATAATTTTCTCATAAAAATAAATAAATAATTTTCTACTATACTTATTCATAAATAATGTGGAAGCAATATTGTGCCTCCATGTGATTTACACTATCTTTTACATTCTTATTCATCTCAATGGCACTCAAATCCTTTCCAATCCAAAGTCATATCCATGCATAGCCACAAAATATTTGTTAAAAATTGAATTAATCTATGGCTATTATATTTAGGGCGGATATTTAATATTACATTCTATATTTTTGGTGGTCAAAACCTATATCCATTTTTTATAAGATTGAAATTTTGTGTTTTCTCTAAATTTTTGTGGAGTTTCACATATGAGTGATTTTATGGAGTTTTTCCAAATGAAACATATAAATAAAGTTAAGCAAAAACAAATTTTACTATTAAAAAAAATTAAATTTATTTATTTTATTTTTTCATATTATATTCAACATTACTAACTTACTCTATGATACTCTATGATTAGATTTAATAAAGTCAAATTTCATTGTGGGTAAATGGTGTTGTAATTTTTGGTCCTGTAAACATTACGATCCCATTGAATTGCACAAAAATAAACTAAAATTTAAATTAATAAGAAATAAAAATAAAGTAAAATAATAATAATAATAATTAATTACTAATAATTATTATTAATAGTAAAATATTTTGACTTTGTGGAATAATATATGAATAAAAAATAAAAAATAAAATTAATATTAATAATTAAACCATCATAATCTACAAAGCCCTAAGAGCAATCCAATCTCTTTTAACTTTATAACTCTAAAAGAGGTTTACATCTCAAGAAATTTGATCAATCTGGGTGCTTGAGAAATAGGTAATTAAGATGAACCTATATTGATTATAATAATGAGTACATACAAATTATAAGTATAGTAAATGAATCACTATGTTTTATAAATGAATGAATAGTTATAATTTAGAGTTTAAACTATAAATAAATTTTACATTTTTAAAATGAAATTATGAAAGATAATTTATTTATTGATAATTAAATGTTGGGATTAAGTGATGAATTAATAGTTGTAAGTTTTCATTTAATTATTTAATTCATTAATATTTTATCATGTTTAATGTGTATTTTAAGAAAAAATTGTAAATATTATTTAGTTGTATTAAATATGATTTTTTTAAATAATTATTTATACAAAAAAAATTGAAAAAATGTTTCTTAATATAGTTATATTTAGTTAGTTCAATGTTTTGTTGAAATAGAAAGCAATGTTAAATAACATTATTTAGAAGAATGGATTCCCCGAGGTTGGAAAGCGCTAGGGACCATATTAGTGGGGGAGACGGAGCTTGATTATCAAAGATCACGCGATTACACCCCTTCCAAGTGTTCCAAAGTAGGAGACCTGATAGAAGCCACCATGCTCTGGATACCACTGGGTTGGAGAATTTTTGGATCAGCTAGTCTTCAAGAAAGGATCTGGCACTTTTGAGGGCCATATTGGAGGGGCCAAAAATATCAAAGGTTTGTGACCAAACCTGTTGAGTTAGATGGCAGTGCATGAAGATGTAGGGTTGGGTTTATTTAGCCTACCTGCAGAGGAAGCACCATGATGGTCCAATAAAACCCCTCTTGAGGAAATGATCCCATTTCGATATCCATTTGTGCACTACCAGCCAGAGGAAGTGTGCCACCTTCGGCCAGAGGTGGCCATTCTAGATTCTCTTCCATACCTGAGTATTGGGATTGACCTGCATCGTCGCATGAAGGAGATAGGCTTCCTTGACTGAAAATACCCTAGAGGTCAAAAGGCCCCATCGAAGATTATTCTGGTCCTGAGAAGCGTGGATTTTTTATTGGGAGAGGTACTGGGCTAGTCGCTCATATTCTTGCCGAGGTAGGTCAATGGGCCGATCTTCTGCAGATTTCCATTCTCTCCAACCATGCGTATCTGGTTGATGGTGCCAATAATATGTGATCTTCATAACTCTGCAAGAGTGTAGGAGGGGCATCAAATCCACCAAGGCAGGATCCTGAGAGACGCGAGGGGATTGCTGCCAACAGTCTATCCAGAAACGACTGGTTGCCCCATCATGCACCTCCCAGAAGAAGTGGGTGCGGATTAAGTCACTGTTATTGTTAGCCAGGTTCCATATGGCAGAGCCCTAAAGTTGGAGAGGAGAGAGAAGGAGTTCCTCCTGGGTTTTTCCTTGACCGTACTTATGAGACCAGATATTCTTCCATAGTTTCGGTCCTTTTTTCAACCAGCGCCACCACAACCTAGCCCCCAGGGTTTCATTTAGGATGGCTAGGTATCTTAAACTCAATCCCCCCCATCCAGTTGGGGAGGCATGGCTTATGCAAGGCTACGAGAGGCCATTTCTGATCCATCATAATACCTCCCAAAAGGAATCGAAGGAATAGGGCGATAAGTTCCAAGTAGATGCATTTCAGTAGGGGCATTTTCTGTAGGACAGATTTGAGAAGAGTAACCTAGCCCACTATATTGAGGACCCGGTAGTCCAATGAGCGATCTTGTTGGCAAAATTTGAACAAAGGTCATTCTAAGGGGCGATGTGTGTTGTAGCCTAATTTGACCCAGATAAAAGTCAAGAGAGGGTCTTAGAAATTCAATGTTGCTGAGAGATTTAGATGGACAAAATTCAGATAGGGATTCGTGTGCTCTTGTCTAAAGAGATGGTATCAGCTGGAAAGTGCAAGCAGACACACTATTTGAATAGGTGCCTCAGACAGTCCCGATGGATTAATAGGCCTGCTAGTCCGACGCTTTAGTGATTCACATTGTATACACATGGATGAAAGGATGCCAAGTGTACCTAAAGAAAAATTTACATTTTCGCCTTGGAATTGGACTAAAATCATGCATAAACTACTATTGCTAGAAGTTCATCTTCAAGGCCAACACTCAAAAGAAATCACTCTACAGAGAAACATGGAATATAAGAAGCTGAAATGGAATCTTGTAATCTTTCAAACCTTGGTCTTAATGTTCTCGGATGGGGTTGCCAAAGACTGGAAAAGTTGAGTTTAATATGATGCCCTGCAGTCACAATTTTGGGCCTAGCATCAGTGGTTCAACATTGTAGGGTTTTGAAGGCCTTAGATTTACAGGGTTACTATATAAGTGATCAAGGTCTTACAAATATAAGAGAACAATGCAAACAACTTGAGAATTGGAATCTTCGGTTTTGTGAGGGTTTGACAGATAGAGGTATGCCAACAATAGAAATTGGTTGTGCAAAGACACTGAAAGTACTTGGAATTGAAGCATGTGCAAGGATAACTAATAAAACTATGGAAGATATTGGATTTCGTTGTCACTCTCTTGAAAAATTAACCGTAGATTCTGAGTTTGTTAATGATGTTGGATTGCTGGTAATAGCTCAGGGTTGCACTGACTCAAATTATTTGCACTTACAGCATGCAAATTTCATAGAAAAATCCTTAAAATCTATAATTAATCACATATGATTTGTGGAAATCATATTTCCACATGCATTTAAAATTTGAGCAAGCATACTAATGCAAATGAAAATTCGAAGTTCAGAAAACGCACATACTCTCAGGACAGTGAATTTCGATTTCTTATTCTAGGCAAATGGAGAAACTTTTCAAAAATCCGTAGCATGGGTTTTTTGCAGAATATGCCCAATTGGCTTTATAGTGGGAATTGTTCAAAAATTCAAAGCGGTTTAAGAGATTTCGTCAGTTCTTAAAAGGTGATTTTTTCTAGAAATGTCCTGCAAAACTAGGTTTGATTCATTCTATGGGAATTCAATTTGCACGATGACAATTTCCTTCTCATTTGATCACTTAGCATTCACATGATATTTAAATAAAACTCAGTGCATTTTGGACTTTAATTTGAGTGCATGCAATCACAAAGAATCATTGGAGAGCTTAATGAATAAGATTGTGTTTTTTCAACTGAAGGTTTGGTGGGTATAAGCATGTATGTACGAGATAATCACAATCTCAAGAATGGGAAGCAAACACATTTAATATGAAAGTAGTTTTCCTTAAGAAAACATGTTATCGTTTAACATAAATCAATGACTTGGATCATCCGGCCCAGATCCTATGGTTTTACGATGTCACAAACTACTTGGAACTTATGTGAGAGAGTGCTCCCATAGAGTGGTTTGGCCTGAACCATTGTTTGCAGATTGATGGATATGATGCAATACGGAATCATTCATCCCTTTTTCATAAACTGCTACAGGTGCCCCCGTAAGTGGTTCATGGTTTTGGGAAAATTTGTGTGTGGTCCAAACAATGGGGCTCACACGTCATTTATGGTCAATATATCTATTACCGTACATTGAATATTTGATGTATTAAGAGTCAAATTAAATGCCAACATTCAAATGTGTAAATCATGTAGAACTTGGATGGCCAACTTGTCGAAAACCAGGGAAAATTTTAAGAACCCCCCTAAATTTATGTGTATAATAAATGGGTGAATCCCCATGATACATAGGAAAAATGGAAGGCGATTTTATTAATAATATAATATGTATATATAATTTTTTTGGCGAATCTCTCATGAGATTATATTATCTTGTAAATTCATGGTGAATCACGAGTACAAATGGTGAATCACTAGTACAAAATGATGAATCGTTATCTAGTGGACTTCGCGGTGTTGGTTCCAATGAAGATATGGTAGTTGAACCAGGAGTTGAAGGAAGTGAACCACGAAGACCAAGCATGGTACATGGTGACTTGTGAGCGAAGTAGTTCTCGTGCAGTTTGGAAAATGTGTTCTTCTAGTTCTGCTAAGCATAGTGTTGTTTCTCATGCTACTACTAGCACTGACATTGAGGTTGGAGAGGATTTTGAGGAAGCATGGAAGGTAGCAATGGTGGATAATTACAAAGAGAACCTCATGTTGTTCTCTATTTTTCCCTTTGGTATTTGGGCCTGCAAGATCTTCTGTCCATTAAACCAACAAGTAACTGTTCAACCAACAACCAACTTGACTGAGTTGATTAGCTACATTTGCACCAAACTCTCATGTATGCACACAAAATTTTCATTAACATCTATAACCCTAACCAAGTGAGAATTGGTCAGCAATTTGCACCAAAGTTTGTTATAGCGTTGAAAGTTCATAAGAAATTTAGATCCATGGTACCTTAAATAAATTTTGAGATAACCTCAAGTAAACAATAAATCTCTGCTACAATGTGCTATGCCAAAAGATAGACTTACAAGCAACTAGCATCAGTTTATAAACCATTAATGAGAAAATTTGAATTACAGTTCTCATTTCAAGTCCTTGTAAGAGTACACTTAAAATATTACAATTTTCCTTTTATTTCTTTGTCTCCATTTACATTCTATACATACAAGGAGTGAAATCCTTCATTTAACTTTCAATCATCTCATGTTTCATTACTAACCAATAAACATGAATATATAACAGTGCATCATGGAGATAGGGTTTTCCATCCCTAGATAAGGTTGACAAGAATCTCCACTTTGGCTTTGATATCACACAAAATCCATATCCTTCCTATAAATATTCGTCTGTGGGGGTGGTACTCTTCTTCACCTCTCACAGAAGCACTTTTATAAATTCAGGATGGGCCTGGGACCTGGCACAAACAATTATGCATAACTGATTACACTTTGCGATCTCCTTAAGTTTGCATTAGAGCATTATATCCACGACTTACAAGTTCTTGGAGATTCTAAAATTATCATAAATTGGTTGAATAAAACTACATTATGTCATGTACACACACTACAAGTTATATTGGAAGATCTCTAGCACTTGAAAGCTCAATTCTTAACCATCTTTTGTTCTCACATATACAGGGAACACAACTGCATTTCCAACAATATTTCCAAGGCGACAGCGATCCAACATATGGGGCTCTGGCACATGGAGGAGTAGAACAAAACTCAACATTACAGCTATAATCATTGGCTATTCATGGAACAAGTAGATTTTGAGGACTGACAACACTGATTTTGACAGTTTTTTACTATGATCATGATATACCTGAGCTAAAATATTGTATTTATTGTAGTTATTTTTAAACAGTCTATGATGTATACTCCACCAGGGAATTTTGACGAACTATATGGTTTTACCATAGTCACAAAAATGCACAAGCAATGCATCTACAACATGTAATTTTCAATATTAATAAAAATTATGATTTTTCCTTGGGAAAAAATAAATCATACTTTATATTAATAAAATCTTAATTTATATTGATATCAATTTCATATATATATTTATCTAAAAAATAGGTTTATTAGAAAATATTTTAATGTTCTATATAATAAAATCTTCAATATTCCAAAATTAGAGAGTTAAAAAAAAAAAAAAAAAAATATCCAATACTTTCTTTAAAATATAATAAATAAAAAAATAATAAGAAACGTATATGTAATTCAATCATAATAAGAAAATTAATGTGAGTTATAACTAAAGCATTTTAATACATAAAATTTAAATTGATGTAAGTTATAAATAAAATATTTTAATACACATTTAAAAATATATTAAAATCAGACTCAAATATACCATAGGAATCTGAAACAAAAAAAAAAAAAACCATATATACAATAGGAATCTGAAAAAGAAAAAAGAAGAAAAGGTATTAATATGAAATATATTATGTATAGCATTCAAAGATAGAATTTAAACAATTAAAAATTACACATATAGAGAATCACTATAAATAAATTTGGATCTACAAATGAATTTGGATCTGAATGAGATCATTTAGATCTACAATTTAAACAATTAAAAATTACACACATATATATAAAGAGTCACTACAAATGAATATGGATCTATAATAGAATCTATAATGGATAAGAAGAATTCAATTTCTTTTTTCAATGAATTTGGATCTATAATAGATAAGGTCATTTAGACCTATAATAAATGAGAAAAATGCAATTTCTTTTATTCTTTTTTCACTCTAAAAAAATTGCACCTAAAAAAATTTCATCCCCAATTTCATCGCCCATATGTACTTACAATGAATCCATATATCCATATTAATTTCTATCCAACTCACATTACCTACCAGACACAAGTTTCTATCCAACTCACATTACCTAGATTACCTACCTAGTTTCTATCCAACTCACATTACCTTCTACTGATTTCCATCTAACTCACATTAATTACACTACCTACCTGGTAACTATACAGGGTTCTATCCAACTCACATTATGTGACAACCTCATTAAGAGTTAACTAGTATTAACTAGTTAAAGACAATTTGCTTATTTTTATTTTCTGACAACAAAGACTTAATTGTTATTGTTTATGAAACATAATTATTATTTTATTTTTGGTTAATGAATTAATAGGAGGAACTAATGAATGGAAAGAAAATATTTTAAGTTGTTGGTAAAAGTTTCTAAGAAAAGGAGGTGGTTGGGGACAGTTGGAGAAACAGTTACCTACTCCTCTGAGGATAAAGTTGAATCCCAGGAGAGGGGTAGGGGTTCTGTGAGTTTTGGTAATGAGGGCGAAGTATTTTCTAGAGCTGGTTGATGACTAGTTGAAAATAGCTTCCTGCAACCCTTGTATAACCAGAATATCTAATTATGACTGGATTGGCCCTCTAGAGGTCACAGCAGAGAAATTCCACTGTTAACCCATGGCACCGTCCAGGATTCTACAGCTAGGGGGCAAGAGGAGGATGTCATAGCCTCCCTTGATGGTTGGGAGGACCACAGTTTGAAAGATTAATTTTTTTTTCCAGATAAGTATGCAAAACTTGTGTATAATGAACTACAGGTTTAAACGAAGGTTTTAAACTGTTCAAGTTTTTACTGGTTATATATTTTTTTATGTGTATAATTGAATATTAAAGTTCTGCTATGGGTATGGCATGCTTTCTCTGTATAAATGAATTTTCTATATGTAAATTAGTGGAATAATACTCTGTGTAGAGAAAAGACAAATTTTTTATTATTGTATTTACATACATCTAATTACAGGGTCTGAGGTAAGACTCTGCAAGAGTTTTCTTTTTTAGAAAATAATGCGTATAAAGTTTCTATGCTTCTACAGGAAATAGAGTGTCACTTTAACACAGTCATAAGCACACTGTTGAACCATTACTGAAAATACCCAGTAAGAAAGCAAACAATGAAACAAAAAGAATAGATGGAAAAGTACGCATGCTGTAGTATACATTGAGATTATATTCTCTAAGTACTGTTATTATAGTAAACAATAGTTAAGGAGGCTTAGAACTTGACGTGCTGGGTCTGGGCCGAAACACTACCCTGTCCCTTGCTTAAAAAAAAAAAAACTATGCACAGTCCTTTCAAAACGGTGGACCGATTACCGTAAGACCTAAGTTGAATTTTAAATAAGTAAGCAAGATTGGCGGTGTGTAAGACACTGTAACACTCTCTTCAGAGACAAGAATCAGAAATTATTTAACAAGGAAATATATAAATCCTCATCGCGGTAACATGCAGTGAGGAAATAAACTTTAGGTACATGACAATCATTTGTATAAACGGAGAAATAGATTTCTCATGAGAACCATACAAAATAATGAATTTCTTTTGAAAACAAAAAACTCGAGTGAAAGCTCTTAGAAAATTAGATGAATGTAGCGCGTAGCCCTACATGCAGTAAGAAAACTAATAGCAAAGGCCGCTATGCATATAAATTATCATCCCTTGCCAAGACCAGTATATCATATAGCAAAGAAACAATTTACAACATGCTTACTATCGAAAAATGTAGATAGCAGTGGAATCTAAGCTAATACACATAACAAATCTTGTAAGATGTGGAGCTTCAAGAAAGAAAAACGATGAAGTTCTATACGTATAAATAGAAGGTAAAAATGGCACCCTGTTTAGGGTTTCAAAAAAAATACTGAACATGCATTTGGGGCCTCAGTCATATAAATAGAAAAAGAATAAATTTTACTGTTCATGAAGCTCTGCAATTCATTATCAATACTTGTATTAAAACTGTATCGAAACCCTAGAGTCCTTACATAACAAGAAAATTATATGTTGCGAGTTTATAAACCCTAAGACGGGTAGTAAAAACCCAGGTATATTTCTATGCATGCCATTGAAGTTATGACTACCATATTCTCGATACAACATAGAGTACCTGTGGACGGGAGAAGCAACATTAGCCGCGGCAAGAGATTAAGCTATGAAAGGTTGGAGGTAGGGTTTGGCGAAACCCACTAACCTGCAAGAAAACACACTCTGTTAGAATAACGAACCCATATGACAGATTAAAGATTGGCATCAGGGTTTACTTTTATTACAAAAAAAGGGGGTCGAACCAATTCTGAACTGGGAGAGAGTTGTTTGGGGAAGCTTACCTGTTCGTATTCGGATCTCAGCAAGCCTAGAATATGTAAAAATTGTACGGGTTAGTAAAGCTTGCTCTGAAGCTTGTAAATGATAAATTGTAACCTGTAAGCAGATTAAAACCCTGAACAGAATTAAACGGAAAGACAGGGTGACTTTTTCGTTCATCCGCTCCAAGGTTAGTCGAAAGTATTAACACCCTCAAGCAAGTAAGAGCGACATGACTCTCCGCAAAGTACAAATCCTGTATGAATACTAAATCCCAGAAAAACAAAAGATGAAATCAGCTCATAGCGTTTGTAATCAAGCCGAGGTAGAGTGGGGTTAACCTGGCGAATGGAGCTTACCTTTTAGACCAAAATCGCGATGGAGAAACCAACGAGGAGATGAACCTTTCTAGCACGCCATGGAGGAGTGTTACTACTGCAAGACTACCAAACTGACAGAAGACTCCAGACTTTTCCCCTCGTAATTTCCGTGGAAACCGAGGCATGTTTTACAGCTGTCCTAGTAGTAAAAGCCATGTACAGCTACACCAGAAGGATTGACATCTATGCCTTAGTGAGAAGGAATATCATTCCAAGTGGCATGTTCTTACCCGAGACAAAGCTTCATACTAGGTTAATTAATGATCAAGATTTCGTTAATAATTGTATAACATAGGTCGAGTTGAATGACTTGAGTATTAGATTTAATTTTCAAGTGTAAAGTACTATAATAATAATTCATAATCAAATTACGTGTTTATGTATTAAATGATTAATATAATTAGTATATGCATGTGACAGCCATAGCCGAATATGAACTTTAGTGAACCACAAGTTTATGCATTGTTAATGATGCCAACTCAAAATTTTAGAATTGGTGCTTATATATATAGTACTTAGATCTATAATCAACTTGGGTAACAAATGAATTGAGGTGTAAATGTTGTATTATGCTATATGGAACATTTTTTTTTATTTGAGCAATTATTTGTTGGTGAAAGTGACAAGTGGTATCAAAGCCAAGTTGCTACACTGGAATCCTAAGGGTCTACTAACAGTGAAGCTGCATGTGTATTTAGTGCACTGAGAGGAAGCGAGTGAAATGAGGGAAGTTACAGCATCTCAGTCACAACCAGAGGTAACTCAAGTCCCAACAGTTATGAATCCAGAAATGTGGGTTCAATTAACTGTGGAATAGCACCAAAAGACGAGTCGATTTCTTGAGGAACAGTAGCATCAAACTGCCTTTTTTCTAAATACAGTACAACAACTATAAGAAGAAATGATAAGAGTCCGGAAGGACAATGACAGGTTGTTACAAGATCAAGAAAAGATTCTGAAAAGTTTGTCTGATAAACAAAATCAGGAGATGGGACATCCCAGTGCTAAAAAATAATTATCAATGGAACAGGAAGATCAGCAAACTAGGAACAACACTACAGGTAGGATTGAAAAGAGTCCCTCCTAGAAGAGAAAAAACAGAAATTATAATGAGGCGGAGTCAGGAAATTTGTCCAACCCACAAGATCTTAAGAGACAGAAAGTGGAACTGCAGGGGGAATTTCGTAAAATTAAGCCACGAACGTTTGATGGTGAGGCAGAGGAGGTGGCTGAAGCCTGGTTAATCAATATAACTAAGTACTTCCAGGTATATGAATATAGCAGCAATCTGAAGGCGAGATTGGATATGTACCAGTTACAAGAAAAAGCCACCCTGTGGTGGGAAGAGGTGAAGAATGTATGCAGCATTGATGAACGAGATATCACATGGAGACTGTTTCAGCAGTACTTTAAGGGCAAGTACTTGATAGAAATATTTTATGATGACAAATCTAAGGAATTCCATGATCTTCGGTTGGGACAAATGACCATGGACGATTACGTTACAAAATTTACTTCCCTGTTATGTTACATTCCTTATCTTCGAGAAGAAAAAGCCAAGGTGCAGAGGTTCTTGAGCAGTTTACCTGCTCATGTGAGAAAATGGATAGAATTTGTTAACCCCCAGACCATGGATGAGGCTATCCGTAAAGCGCGAATGTGCTATCAGCAGAACAAGGCCAAGGGTGAAGGAGGAAAAAGCTGGTAGCCAAAGAAAAATCAGAAAAATAACTCTACTTTTAAAAGCAGTAAAAGCAACAACTTTAAAGGCTCAGCACAAAACTCTATTAGCAAGTAGTTTGGTAAAAATCATCAAAGAACCAAATGGCTAGCAGAGGAGAAACCCCACAGAAGAATCAAGCAAGCCAGATCAGGGGCAGTTTTCTAAACCTCCCCTACAGTGTTGGGGTTGTGGAGAAGCTCATTACTATAAAAACTGTCCCCAACGGAACAAAAGTGAAACTGTAGCAAATCTGCAGGAGGCATCTACGGT
The DNA here is from genome assembly GCA_034641835.2 of Pinus albicaulis. NCBI lineage: Eukaryota > Viridiplantae > Streptophyta > Pinopsida > Pinales > Pinaceae > Pinus > Pinus albicaulis. The sequence goes on from CM076578.1 coordinate 856,994,286, forward strand.
ATGGGACATGGCGCGTAACATACCTCGCATCAATGCAACCTTGGAAGATGGGCAGACTGACTTTCAGCCCATAACGATCGAACTAGAAGGTACTTTACTAACTAAAATTGTTTCAATTTTGGTAGATCTTGGAGCAAGTTTGAGTTATGTAAGTCCCAAGTTAGTGGAAATGTGTAAATTGAAGGAACAAAAATTTAAGAATTCTTGGCTAGTACAACTAGCTACTGGGGCAAAATGAAAGGTAACGACGAAAGTTCCTAACTGTGTGCTAGAAGTGGCAGAACAACAACTACAGGTAGAGATAAATATCTTACCACTGGGGTCTTACGATGTATTATTGGGTATGGTCTAGTTGGAAAGACACTAGACCCTAGTGGACTACAAAGAAAATATTATCTACTTCAGATTGCAAGATGGCACGCGAAAAGAAATTCAAGCAATTAAAAATCCGGTGCAATTACGACCAATAACAGCATCCCAAGTGGGTAAGTGTATCAGAAAGGGATGTCAACTGTATGCAATACAAGTAGGATATGCCAACTCCAAGGAAAAGGCTCCAATAATGGAAGATATTCCTGTAGTACAAGAATTTCTGGATGTATTTCCAGAAAACATCCATGGTTTACCACCCAATAGGGATATTGAATTTACCATTGAACTACTGCCAGGAGCCTCTCCAGTGTCAAGAGCCCCTTATAGAATGAGTGTACCAGAATTAACAGAGATGAAGATACAGCTACAAGAACTGTTAGACAAGGGCTATATCCGCCCAAGTGTGTCTCCTTAGGGAGCACCAGTCCTTTTCGTTAAGAAAAAGGACGGAACCTTACGCATGTGTATGGACTACAGGAAGCTTAATAAGATGTCTGTTACGAACAAATACCCTTTACCAAGAATCGATGATTTATTTGATCAAGTGAGAGGGGCTAAGGTGTTATCTAAGATAGACTTAAGATCTGGATATCATCAGATTCGGATTAAGGATGAGGATATTTTCAAAACAACATTCCACACTCGATATGGACATTATGAATTCGTGGTGCTGCCCTTTGGATTGACAAACACACCAGCAACCTTTATGAGGCTGATGAATGACATTTTTCATCAGTTTTTGGATAATTTTGTACTTATTTTCATAGATGACATACTGATATACTCAAAGAGTGAGGAGGAACATAAAGAAAATTTGAGAATAGTTCTGGAAATGCTGAGGAAGCATCAAATTTATGCTAATTTTAGCAAATGCGATTTATTTAGAACAAAAATTCAATACTTGGGACATGTTATATCAACTAAAGGGATAGCTGTTGATCCCGAAAAGATAAAAACTATTATGGAATGGCGAGTACCTAAGAATGTGGTGGACATTAGATCATTTATGGGTCTAGATGGTTATTATAGAAGGTTCATAGAAGGGTTTTCTAAAATTTCTTTCCCTATTACATCTTTGCAGAAGAAAGGCAAGCCTTTCAAATGGACGAATGAATGTCAGAACAGCTTTGAAAAGCTGAAACAACTCCTAACTACAACTCCAGTACTGAAGGTAGCTGATCCCGGAAAAGACTATGAGGTTTGTACTGATGCAAGCAACGAAGGAGTTGGTGCGATATTAATCCAAGAAGGTAAAGTGATAGCCTATGAGTCTAGGAAGCTGAAAGAGCATGAAAAAAAATATTAACATGTCACATCTCTCTAATTTCACACCCAACAAAAAATTTTGCGTCATGAACTCGGACTTGTAAGTATGGATTTATTATGACATTTCACCTTTTTATCATTATGCTTGTGTCCTCATATTGATAAGACACAAATCCTCTTGCTCTGTCTTCTTACCATATGTTAATTGCATCTCAAGGGTGAACATATTTTTCATGTCTTGGACCCTTACACATTCTCGCATACCCTTGCAAAATCACCTTGGTCTTAAGGGTCATCTATTTCATTTATCGAATGGTTGAATATAATGGTAAATTATATGGCACGTATAATCAAATAGAAATCAAATGATCTTTGGGTCAACCACAAGTTCGACCCTTCGACACATAATTATGATTAATCCGCTATGTGTTTTGGTATAGCCTTGAGGGAATTGATTTTTGTTTTATGTTTATATGGTTCGACATAGTATTGATTGGCATCAGTCCTCATGTACGCTTGGTTGATATGACACCTATTACGTTACATAAGATTTCCAATCGCCTTCAGATATTGTACTGCGAATTGAAATCCATGTACACGTAAGGCGTATGGTAAAAATAGATTTTAATTGTTTGTTTATCACTGCGTAGCCACTTGTGACCACGTCAGGCGTTATAACGAACAATTGGGAGTGGGATAGTTGTGTAGTTTGCCACACCCCTCTACCCGCTGGTCTAGTGAGTCCACGTCAATGTGCCAGCTCAATACGCGGGATGTACAGCAACCATACCCACACAGGTGCCGGACATTTCGACTGGAATTTGGATTTAAACTCCATTAATGCGATACGCAAATCTTAACTCACCTCGGCTACTCTCGATCCGTGGCTTGGCCTCCACGATTCCGCCAAGTGGACGATGGTGATCTTGTTTGATTAGGGTTAAGGCGGTTATTCATGAGTTATAAAAGTCTTCTGGATAGAGCTGAGTCGGGTTTTTGCATTCTTCCGCTCGTGGTTCATCTCTGCGTTTGCCAATTTCTACATTTGGCCGAGGGTTTGTGACTTCTCTGTTGCAGAGAAAGCCATGCCGCCTCAGTGCTATCCACCAGATCTCAGGTAATTTCCTCAGCGTTGAGTCAGGATGATTGTTCCACTCTGGTCATGCGCTAACTCTGAGTATGTGTTCAGTCCTTAGTAAAGGATATGCCTCTTGTTTCAGGCTACACGTCGCATACTCTCATCGCTAATTGTGATTGAGTTTCGATTTCAGGGATTATCGTCAACCCTACCCCTGCGAGTTCATAGGATGATACTTCTTCGGTTTGTGCCTCTGGTGTAATGGCTTCGCGTCCTATCCAACATACGTCTAACCTTTCGAAGGTTTTCATGAGGTAATTTCTCATGCGTCTCGTCTCTGTTTAAATTGCAACTTCCTCCTTATTCTGAAGATATGGCGTAGTAATCCCTCTCTACGCACACAAATTTGTTTCAGGAATCTACGTATCTGTACCTTGCGTTTCACAGGTATGGTTTTAACCGCTTTCATAATTTCGTTCTTCGCTTATGTCCCCTACGCTACTTCAAGTTGAATAATCCCTTTTGGTTTTGGTTGCATTTGTTGTGAACAGGTAACCAAATGATTATGGCATGTTTGTAAACACAACACTTACTCTTTTTCATCGTGAGGGTTACTAACGTTGACCTATTGGCCATCCAGGTCGGTATTATTGTGGGATTTATTGCTCTTCTCCTGTTGTGTCGTTCTCATGGCGTCAAAATCTGATATCGACCTCCTGTATTGTTGCGCAGAAGGCGCTTGTTTAAATTTATTCTGTTGAAGTAGGGATTGCACGTTTAATACTCTAGCCTGAAAGGCTCCTTATGTATTCTGACATTTGGGATATATATATATTCTAGGCTGCTAGACGAAATTTCGATATACTATGCCACCGTATAATGTTACCGGGACTGTATAAATCGTGCATATAATCTCATACCATGTTAATTGGCTTTGTTTAATTTGCTCATCTGAACTTATTTTGTTCTCTGGAAATGCTACTGACATTTCATATTTCTAAATTGCATACTTCAGAATTTATAGGGTGTTATATATGATATTTATCTATTCCTCTAATGTGCTTTGTTCACTCTTTTCCGTATAATTCTATACTCTGGTATTTATAGCATAATTACAGTTGCCTCTGCTCCTAGTTATACTGAACTGGTTTTATGCCTGACTGTCTAGAAATACGAACAACTTATTGGACATTTATGAGACCATTTTATCCATAGATGATTACTATATATGAAAGTTTATAATTTATAATTTCTCATTTTTCAAATGTGTGCCAGCATAGTTCTATTCTCCAGTTTCTTCTCATTTTATTTTACATCTAGTTACAGCTCATATTTACCTGTGCTCATGGTAATAACTGTATTTAAAGGCTGGTTAAGGGATTAGAACTCATTCCATTTTCTTTTCTGTTGCTAAATGGAAATAGTGGTTATATAAAGGTATTGTACATACAGTTTGAAATAGTTTAACTCTTTACCAATGTAGTTCTCAACTGCTTACTCATAGTTATTACCTTATATGGAATCAATCCCTGAGATCTAATATTAGAGTGGTTATCAGGAGACTAGGGTTTCTGTTTCATGTTGTTTATAAATAGGTACTACTTTCCTCCCCTAGGAAAAGTAACTCATGCACAACCTGGTTGATTTGAATTATTAAATGCTCTGGAATTATAACAGAATTTCTTGGCTGAACTTGAGATCAATTTACTTATTTTCTCCCTCTGTGTCTTTCAGCAACCATATAAGTCTTAATTTATACCCTACTATAGTTCTGGTATACTATAGTGAGTTTCATTTCTCTCTAGGGTAGCTGTAAATAAAATTATTCTATGAAACAGAAGCAGATTAAAAATAAATTCACAGTGTTTCCTGAAAGAACAAGGTTTCCTCAGATTTAACCCCACCCTGGGATTAAACATTCTGTGGAATTCCACTTTACAGGTTATTCTTCTACAACTATACAGAATGACCAGGTTACTACCTGGTGACTACATTCTGTTAAATGTAGACTAATAATATGAACTAACTTAGAAGTAAACTTTGTTTTTATATGTAGCCAATTCATACTATAGCAAACAATAAGACAAATTTTCTCAGAGACATACCACTGGTGCAGTAGACCAACCTCCCAACCATAGAGCTCTTTTGTCTCCCAGAACTCACCCCCGAGCTGAGATCACCTCCTATAGCAGATTAACCTCTAATCTGTACAAGAGAAGCTTATTTAAGCTATTGTTCCCCAAAGCATGTTTCTAATTCTGCGTCCAGAATCTCAGGATGCTTTTCTTCCTGTTTGCCTAGGCTTCCCACTTAGGGATTCTTTAAAGCTTTTTTATGCTTTTCCTTAGCTTTTCAGCTTTTTACCTCTTCCCAACTACTTGCCTCATCATTGGGGAAATTCAGATTTTTTTCCTCAAAATCTAATTTTAAAACTTACTATCTTCCAAGGATTTTTGAAAGATTGTGGGGAAATATTTGCCTCATCCATCCTCAGATTTAGCAAGTGATCTCATCATCTCATTTTTGGTCAATTTGCACCACAATAATTTATTCATTTCCTCAATTAAATGTTTAATTACATTTACCAAATAACTTTCCTTTGGGGTCCACTCCCCTTAGGATATAAAGTTCAAGTATCTAGCTTTGAATTGCAATCACATGAATTGGGGGTGTTACATATTCCCCCTCTTAAAATAAGCACCGTCCTCGGTGTTATTATTCAACTACTAGAGTTTATTTTGCAAATAAAAATGGATATTTTTCCATCATTTCAGTCTCTCGTTCCCAGGTAGCTTCTTCAGCAGTAAAGTGCTTCCACTACACCTTTACTCTGGCTACTGTTCTGCTTCTCAATTCAATTTCTTCCCGCTCCAATATTTGAAGCGGTTCTGGCAGAAACTCCCCTTCTAGTTCCACCTGTACAACATTCCAATCAACTATGTGAGAAGCATCATGCACATATCTTTTTAGCAATGAAACATGAAAGACATCATGAACTCTAACATGGGGTGGTAAGGCCAGCTGGTACGCCACTAGTCCCACCCTTTCTAATATTTCAAAGGGACCACAGTATTGAGGGGACAATTTTGCACAACTCCCAGCATAAAGGGTGCTCTTTTTGGGTTTAATACGCAGATATACATGCTCCCCAACCTTAAATTCTCTATGCACTCTTTTCTTATCTGCATAACTCTTTTGGCGATCCTGTGCTGTCTTGATGTTCTTTTGTATCTGCTTGACAATTCCTTCCATTTCTTGTAAGGCATCGGGTCCCAACATCAGTTTGTCTTCTGGCTGACTCTAGCTCAAAGGGGTACGACACTTCCTCCCATACAGCGCCTCAAACGGACTCATTTTAATGGAGGATTGGTAGCTGTTATTATAGGCAAATTCAGCTAAATGTAAGAAATCTTCCCACTTTGAGGGTCTATCCATCACATATATTCTCAGCATGTCCTCCAAAATTTGATTAGTTCTCTCCGTTTGACCATCAGTCTGCGGGTGGTAGGCGATGCTAAAATTTAATTTAGTACCCATTCCTCCAAATAACCCCTTCCAAAAGGTTGTTGTAAACTTAGCATCCCTATCAGACACAATCACCTTAGGAACTCCATGGAGCCTTACTATCTCCTTCAGAAACACATTCGCTACTTGAGCGGTTCCAAAGGTAGATTTCACTGGTATAAAGTGAGCAACTTTGGTTAAAGTGTCTACCACTACCATTACAGAATCATGTTGGTATTTGGTTTTGGGTAATCCGGTAATGAAATCCATGGAAACAGTGTCCCACTTCCATTCTGCAATGGGCAAAGGATTCAGAAGACCAACAGGATGCTGATGTTCCACCTTAACTAATTGACATTCCATGCATCTACTTAAATATTCTGCTACCTCTCTCTTCATTCCTGGCCAGAACAGCTTCTTTTTCAGGGCAGTTAACATTTTCTGATACCCTGGATGGCCTGCATAGGGTTGTTTGTGGTACTCATCCAGAATTTCTCTTTTTAAAGACTCTACATTGGGAATATACAATCTGTTCTCATAACAAATCAACCCTTTTTGGTTTTGGGAAAAGTCAGTTTTCTCCTTTTTCTGTAATTTCACCAAAAGTGTTTCATAATTTGGGTCTTGGTTGGCAGCCTTACTCACCAACTCTTCCACATCTATCTGAGCACTACTTCCAATATTATTGATATGCTGACAAGCATTTCTGCTCAATGCATCAGCAACTTTATTCTCCTTCCCTTTAATATGTTTTATATCCATGTCAAACTCACTTAAGAAGGACAGCCATCTGGCTTGTCTGGCATTCAATTTAGTTTGAGAAAAGAAATATTTAAGGCTAATATGATCAGTCATCAATGTAAATCTTTTTCCAAGAAGATAGTGCCGCCACATTTTTAAAGCATGAATAACAGCTGCTAACTCTAAATCATAGGCACTATAATTCTGTTCATGTACTTTCAATTTCCTGGATTCGTAGGCAATCACTGAGTTCTCCTGCAAAAGAACTCCTCCCAATCCTTCTCCGCATGCATCTGTACATACTACAAATTCCTTATTAGGATCTACAATCTTCAGTATAGGGGCTGTGGTAAGTTTCAGCTTTAATTGGTTAAAACTGTTTTGGCATTCTTTAGTCCATACAAACTTAACACCCTTCCTATGTAAGGAAGTGATGGGATGTGCTATGGCAGAAAATCTCTCCACAAATCTGCGATAATAGCCGGAAATCCCCATGAATGATCTAACTGCTGAAACATCAGAGGGTACTGGCCATTCTTTTATAGCCTTTATCTTCTCCAGATCAACAGCAAGGCCTTGTTCAGAAATAATATGACCCAAGTATTGGATCTTGTCCTTATAGAACTCACATTTGCTAAATTTAGCGTACAGCTGATTTTCCTTTAGAGTTTTCAATACTATCCTCAGGTGTTCCTGGTGTTCCTCTTCACTGTTTGAGTAACTAAAATATCATATATGAACACAATGACAAATTTATCCAAATACTTGTTTAACACACTGTTCATTAGGCACATGAATGTGGCAGGGGCGTTTGTCAAACCAAAAGGTAGAACTACAAATTCGTAGTGGCCATACCTGGTTATAAAGGTTGTTTTGCTGATGTCTTCCTCTTTAATTCTGAGCTGGTGGTAACCAGTTCTTAAGTCAATTTTGGAGAATACTAAAGCTCCTCTCACCTGATCAAAAAGATCATCAATTCTAGGCAAAGGATATCTATTTTTAATGGTCAACTTATTTAGTTGCCTATAATCAATGCACATCCGGAAAGTTCCATCTTTCTTTTTCACGAATAGCATTGGTGCTCCCCAAGGAGACACACTTGGTATAATATATCCTTTGTCTAGCAATTCCTGCAGTTGCATCTTCAATTCTATAAATTCAGGAGGACTCATTCGATAAGGTGCTCGTGAAACAGGTGTTGCTCCTGGCACCAGATCGATTGAGAAGTCAATCTCTCTTTTGGGGGGAAGATGAAGGATTTCCTTTGGAAAAACTTCTTTGAATTCTCTTATTACTAGTACAGCATCCAGTAATTCTCCTTCAGTTTTCTGTTCTGTTTCTTCCACATGCACTGCATAAACCTGATATCCCTTCCTAGCTGTTCTTTCAATTGTAAGGCTGAAATTTGTCTGACAGAAATTGGTTTTGGTTTCCCTTTGAGAATGAAAGGTTTCCCTTCCTCATCTACACAGTGCAAGGTCTTATCCCAGCAATTCATCAAAGCTTTCTTTTTTTCCAGCCAGTCCATTCCTATCAATAAATCATATGACCCTAAGGGTAAAATGTTCAAATTTACTTCTGTTCGGAACTCATTTAATTTGATTTATGTTCTGGGCAGTTTATGTGTTACCTTTCTTTTTGTTCCAGTGGCCAGCTGTACCAGCCATGACTGTTGAAATTTTTCAGTTTTTAAGTTACATTTTTCTACAATCTTTGGACTAATGTAACTCAAAGAAGCACCTGGATCAATCAGAACAGTAACAGGTAGGTCAGAAATCTTACCCTCCATTTCCACCATGGTTGCTTGATGTTCTGCTTGCCGATTTTCCAGGGCTGCACTGATAGTTGGTATGTTTCTGGCTATATCATTTACTATTGTCGCTTCCCGATCCCTCATGAGCATATGAACATTTCTATGAGGGTAGTCCCTCAAAAGATGGGGTTCCCCACAGCCCCAACATTTCAAGGGCTCCTTCATTCTGACTGTTCCCTCCTTTTTACTGTCTCCCTCCATTGGTTTCGATGCCACTTGAGACTGTGCAGTTTGAATTTCTTTGGGCTTTCCAAATCTTTTCCGCTGATGATCTCTGCCAAAATTCTTCAAATAGGCAGGTTTCGGTTTTCTCCCTTTGAATTCATTCTTACTTACCCAACTTTTTCCCTGATCAGTTTTTCCTTTGAAATGTTGGTAACACAATCTGGCTTTTCTAACAGCTTCGTCCATTGTTTTTGGGTTGTCAAACTCAATTTTCTCTTTGTATATCAGAGGCAAACAATTTAGAAACCTCTGTACCTTTGCCTTTTCTTCCCTTATGTAAGGTACATATCTTAACAGATTGGTAAATTTAGTGACAAACTCATCGATAGTGAGCTGTCCCAATCTAAGCTCATGAAATTCTTTTGCTTTGTCATCATAGTACCGCTCATTCAAGTAGCGATTCTTGAATTTAGCCTGGAAATCTTCCCAAGTAACTGTCTTTTCATCTATGGCATGTACCATTTTGGTCTCCTCCCACCACAAGGTAGCCTTACCTTGTAGCTGGTAGACAGCTAATCTGGCCTTCAGATTGCTTTCATATTCATAAACCTGGAAATACTTAATCATATTCAGCAACCAGGCTTCTGCATCCTCCTCCTTTTCTCCATCATAGGAGGGAGGTTTGATTTTTCGGAATTCCCCTTGTAATTCCTTTTGATGCTTATTCTGATGTCGAATAGCATATTCCTCATCAGATTCATCATTTTTCCTCTTCCCGGAACCTTTGCCTTCGTGGCTATTCCGTGAGGTTAATTCTCTGATGAGCCTTTCCTTCTCCTCACTGGCTAATGAAAATCTGTCATTCTGGCTTTTTATCTCAGCCAATTCTTGTTGCAAATTCTGCAACATAGCCATCATGGCCGCATTGGGATCTGGCTCACCCTGCAGATCTACATAAATTCCACCACCTTCTTCCATTCTATCACCTCACTGTACACTACATAGCATAGGTCAGTGAACAGAAAAACAAAACAACAAAAAACAAAACTTTTGCTACAGCAATAAAATTACACAGTGAGTACACAACAATCATGAGCACAAAGTCACCAGCCCAGTTTTATAACTTGGGCTCTGATACCATTTGTCACACCTCCTAATTTCACACCCAACAAAAAATTTTCGTCATGAACTCAGACGTGTAAGTATGGACTTATTATGACATTTCACCTTTTTATCATTATGCTTGTCATCATCATATACTGTCGCAATTAAATCCTCTGCTCTTACTTCTTACCTTATGTTAATTTCATCTCAAGGGTGAACATAATTTTCATGTCTTGGAATTTTACACATTCTCGCATACCCTTGCAATTTCACCTTGGTCTTGAGGTTCATCTATTTCATTTATCGAATTGTTGAATATAATGGTAAATTATATGGGACGTATAATCAAATAGGAATCAAATGATCTTTGGGTCAACCACAAGTTCGACCCTTCGACACATAGTTATGATTACTCCGCTATGTGTTTTGGTATAGCCTTGAGGGAAATGATTTTTGTTTTATGTTTATATGATTCGACATAGTATTGTTTTGCATCAACCCCCATATATGCTGGTTGACATGACACCTATCACGTTACATAAGATTTCCAATCGCCTTTAGATATTGTACTGCGAATTGAACTCCATGTACACGTAAGGCGTATGGTCAAAATAGATTTTAATTGTTATGGGTATCACTGCGTAGTCACTTGTGACCACGTCAGGCGTCATAACGAATAACTGAGAGTGGGATAGTTGTGTAGTTTGCCACACCCCTCTATTCGCTGGTCTGGTGAGTCCACGTCAATGTGCCAGCTCAACACGCGGGATGTACAACAACCATACCCACACAGGTGCCGGACATATCGACTTGAATTTGGATTTAAAATCCATTAATGCGATACGCAAATCTTAACTCACCCCGGCTACTCTCGATCCATGGCTTGGCCTCCACGATTCCGCTAAGTGGACGATGGTGATCGTGTTTGATTAGGGTTAAGGCAGTTATTCATGAGTTATAAAAGTCTTCTGGATAGAGCTGAGTTGGGTTTCTGCATTCTTCCGCTCGTGGTGCATCTCTGCGTTTGCCAATTTCTACATTTGGCCGAGGGTTTGTGACTTCTCTGTTGCAGAGAAAGCCATGCCGCCTCAGTGCTATCCACCAGATCTCAGGTAATTTCCTCAGCGTTGAGTCAGGATGATTGTTCCACTCTGGTCATGCGCTAACTCTGAGTATGTGTTCAGTCCTTAGTAAAGGATATGCCTCTTGTTTCAGGCTACACGTCGCATACTCTCAGCGCTAATTGTGATTGAGTTTCGATTTCAGGGATTATCGTCAACCCTACCCCTGCGAGTTCATAGGATGATACTTCTTCGGTTTGTGCCTCTGGTGTAATGGCTTCGCGTCCTATCCAACAGACGTCTAACCTTTCGAAGGTTTTCATGAGGTAATTTCTCATGCGTCTCGCCTCTGTTTAAATTGCAACTTCCTCCTTATTCTGAAGATATGGCGTAGTAATCCCTCTCTGCGCACACAAATTTGTTTCAGGAATCTACGTATCTGTACCTTGCGTTTCACAGGTATGGTTTTAACCGCTTTCATAATTTCGTTCTTCGCTTATGTCCCCTACGCTACTTCAAGTTGAATAATCCCTTTTGGTTTTGGTTGCATTTGTTGTGAACAAGTAAGAAAATGATTATGGCATGTTCGTAAACACAGCACTTACTCTTTTTCATCGTGAGGGTTACTAACGTTGACCTCCTGGCCATCCAGGTCGGTATTATTGTGGGATTTACTGCTCTTCTCCTGTTGCGTCGTTCTCATGGCGTCGAAATCTGATATCGACCTCCTGTATTGTTGTGCAGAAGGCGCTTGTTTAAATTTATTCTGTTGAAGTAGGGATTGCACGTTTAATACTCTAGCCTGAAAGGCTCCTTATGTATTTTGACATTTGGGATATATATATATATATATATTCTAGGCTTCTAGAAGAAATTTCGATATACTATGCCACGGTATAATGTTACCGGGACTGTATAAATCGTGCATATAATCTCATACCATGTTAATTGGCTTTGTTTAATTTGCTCATCTGAACTTATTTTGTTCTCTGGAAATGCTACTGACATTTCAGATTTCTAAATTGCATACTTCAGAATTTATAGGGTGTTATATATGATATTTATCTATTCCTCTAATGTGCTTTGTTCACTCTTTTCCGTATAATTCTATACTCTGGTATTTATAGCATAATTACAGTTGCCTCTGCTCCTGGTTATACTGAACTGGTTTTATGCCTGACTGTCTAGACATACGAACAGCTTATTGGACATTTATGAGACCATTTTATCCATAGATGATTACTATATATGAAAGTTTATAATTTATAATTTCTCATTTTTCAAATGTGTGCCAGCATAGTTCTATTCTCCAGTTTCTTCTCATTTTATTTTACATCTAGTTACAGCTCATATTTACCTATGCTCATGGTAATAACTGTATTTAAAGGTTGGTTAAGGGATTAGAACTCATTCCATTTTCTTTTCTGTTGCTAAATGGAAATAGTGGTTATATAAAGGTATTGTACATACAGTTTGAAATATTTTAACTCTTTACTACTGTAGTTCTCAACTGCTTACTCATAATTATTACCTTATATGGAATCAATCCCTGTGATATGATATTAGAGTGGTTTTCATGAGACCATGGTTTCTATTTCATGTTGTTTATAAATAGGTACTCCCTTCCTCCCCTAGGCAAAGTGACTCATGCACAACCTGGTTGATTTGAACTATTAAATGCTCCAGAATTATAACAGAATTTCTTGGCTGAAATTGAGATCAGTTTATTGATTCTCTCCCTCTGTGTCTTTCATAAACAGTATAAGTCTTAATTTATATCCTGCTATAGTTCTGGTATACTATAGTGAATTTCATTTCTCTCTAGGGTAGCTGTAAATAAACTTATTCTAGGAAACAGAAGCAGATTAAAAACAAATTCACAATGGTTCCTGAAAGAACAAGGTTTCCTCATATTTAACCCCACCCCGGGTTTAAACATTCTGTGGAATTCCCCTTTACAGGTTTTTCTTCTACAACTATACAGGATGACCAGGTTACTTCCTGGTGACTACATTCTGTTAAATGTAGACTAATAATATAAACTAACTTAGAAATAATTTTTTTTTTTATATGTAGCCAATTCATACTATAGCAAACAATAAGACAAATTTTCTCAGAGACATACCACTTGTGCAGTAGACCAACCTCCCAACCTTAGAGCTCTTATGTCTCCCAGAACTCACCCCCGAGCTGAGATCACCTCCTCTATCAGATTAACCTCTAATCTGTACAAGAGCAGCTTATTTAAGCTATTGTTCCCCAAAGCATGTTTCTAATTCTGCGTCCAGAATCTCAGAATGCTTTTCTTCCTGTTTGCCTAGGCTTCCCACTTAGGGATTCTTTGAAGCTGTTTTATGCTTTTCCTCAGCTTTCCAACTTCTTACCTCTTCCCAACTACTTTCCTCATCATTGGGAAAATTCAGATTTTTTCCTCAAAAATCTAATTTTAAAACTTACTATCTTCCAAGGATTTTTGAAAGATTGTGGGGAAATATTTGCCTCATCCATCCTCGGTTGTGATGAGTCTCATCATCATTTTTGGTCCCAATTTGCACCACAATAATTTATTCATTTCCTCAATTAAATGTTTAATTACATTTACCAAATAACTTTCCTTTGGGGTCCACTCCCCTTAGGATATAAAGTTCAAGTATCTAACTTTGAATTGCAATCACATGAATTGGGGGTGTTACAGCTTATGACTTGGAACTTACAGAAGTAGTGCATGCTCTCCGAGTATGGAGGCATTATCTATTGGGTAAAATATTTGCACTTAAAACAAACCATAGTAGCTTGACTAATTATTCTAAGCAAGCAGATTTAAATTCTAGATAGGCAAGATGGAATGCCTTTTTGAGTGAATTTGACATGGACATACAACATGTTAAGGGGAAGGAAAATCGAGTTGCAGACACGTTAAGCAGAAAACTGCATAGTAATTCTGCCTTATACTATAATCAGCTAGAAAGCCAACTGTTGGAACAGTTAAAAGAAGCACAGAAAGACTCAGAATAGAAATTCTCGTGGCAGCAAATGGAGGATGATAAGAAGCAAGGCAAGACATCAGAGTATGGAAGGAACGAAGATCAGGTGTTGACTTTTCATGGAAGAATCTATGTGCCTAATCGTACGGGTCTTAAGGAGTTAATCCTGAATGAATTCCACCGCAGCAATTACGCTGGCCATCCGGGATATCAAAAGATGCTCACTACAATAAGAAAGGTATATTATTGGCCAAGTATGTGTAAGAATATTTCAGAGTATCTGAGAAAATGTTTGGAATGTCAGCAGGTTAAGGTGGAAAATCAGCATCCTGCAGGGCTATTTCAGCCCATACCCATTCTTGAGTGGAAGTGGGAGGTTATCTCCTTATATTTCATCACGGGTTTACCACGAACAAAGAGGCAGAATGATTCAATCATGGTAGTGGTAGACAGATTAAGAAAATCTTCCCATTTCATACCTGTACAATCTACATATAAGACGGTGCAGATTGCAGATATATTTATGAAGGAAATCTTTAGGTTGCATGGCATACCTAAGACTGTGATTTCAGATTGGGATGTTAATTTTACATCCGCATTTTGGAAAACTTTGTTTTCTAGGCTGGGAACACAGATACACTTCAGTAATGCCTATCATCCTCAGACTGATGGGCAAATAGAAGGGGTAAACCAAGTTCTGGAAGACATGCTGCGCATGTATGTGATGCAGCAGCCAACCAAGTGGGAAGACTACTTGCACCTTGTGGAGTTTGCATATAAAAATGGGTATCAGGAATATCTGAAAATGAGTCCCTTTGAAGCATTGTATGGTAGGCAATGTCGTACACCTATAAACTAGAGCAGTCCTGAAACCAAATTATTGTTGGGGCCTGAAATGTTGGCTGAAATGGAAGCTGAAGTAAAAAGAATAAGGCAGAATTTGAAGGCTGCGCAAGATAGACAAAATATTTATGCAGATAAGAAAAGGTCCTACCATGAATTTGTGTTAGGGGACCATGTTTACGTAAGAATTAAGCCTAAAATAAGTACCATGAGATGGACCTCTTGTGCCAAATTGGCTCCCACGTACTGCAGACCTTTCCAAATATTGGAAAGGATGGGACCAGTAGCCTATAGATTGGCTTTGCCTAGCCATATTCGAGTCCAAAATGTGTTCCATGTGTCCTTGCTTAAGCAATATGTACATGATGAAAAACATGTAATTCATTGGCAGAATATTCAGGTAGGAAGAAGGATAAAAAATCATAACTTGAAGTTTGAATAAATTTAAGAGTAGACTTGAAAACACTTTTTTTTTTTTTTTTTTTTTCAGGTAGAAATGGACGAAGAGTTTCTGGTAGAGCCACAACGCATACTTGACCAAAGAGAAATTGAACTCCGCAAAAGAGTAGTTATCCAAGTGAAAGTGCATTGGAAGCACTTCGGACCAGATGAAGCTACTTGGGAGGATGAAAAATTTATGTGGAAAGCCTACCTGAAGCTCTTTGTAGAGCTGGGCTGAAATACCGAGGATGGTGTTACTTCCAGGGGAGAAGATGTGACAGCCTCATTAAGAGTTAACTAGTATTAACTAGTTAAAGACAATATGCTTATTTTTATTTTCTGACAAGAAAGACTTAATTGTTATTGTTTATGAAACAAAATTATTATTTTGTTTTTGGTTAATGAATTAATAGGAGGAACTAATAAATGGAAAGAAAATCTTTTAAGCTATTGGTAAAAGTTTCTAAGAATAGAAGGTGGTTGGGGACAGTTGGAGAAACAGTTACCTACTCCTCTGAGGATAAATTTGAATCCCAGGAGAGGGGTAGGGGTTCTATGAGTTTTGGTAACGAGGGTGAAGTATTTTCTAGAGCTGGTTGAGGACCAATTGAAAATAGCTTCCTGCAACCCTTGTAAAACTAGAATATCTGATTGTGACTGGATTGGCCCTCCAAAGGTTACAGCAGAGAAATTCCACTGTTAACCCATGGCACTATATAGGATTATGGAGCTAGGGGGCAAGAGGAGGATGTCATATCCTCCCTTGATGGTTTGGAGGACCACAGTTTGAAAGTCTAATTTTTTTTTCCAAACAAGTATGCAGAACTTGTGTATAATGAACTACAAGTTTAAACGAAGGATTTAGACTGTTCAAGTTTTCACTGGTTATATATTTGCTTCTGTGTAGAAATGAATATCGAAGTTTTGCTATGGGTCTGGCATGCTTTCTCTGTATAAATGAAGTTTTTATATGTAAATTATTGGAATAATACACTGTGTAGAGAAAAGACATATTTTTTATTACTATATTCACATACATCTAATTATAGGGTCTGAGGTAAGACTCTGCAAGAGTTTTCTTTTTTAGAAAATAATGCGTATAGAGTTTATATGCTTCTACAGGAAATAGAGTGTCACTTTAACACAGTCATAAGCACACTGTTGAACCATTACTGAAAATACCCAGTAAGGAAGCAAACAATGAAACGAAAAGTATAGATGGAAAAGTACGCATGCTGTAGTATACATCAAGATTATATTCTCTGAGTATTTTTGTTATAGTAAACAATAGTTAAGGAGGCTTAGAACTTGAGGTGCTGGGTCAGGGCTGAAACCCTACCCTGCCCCTTGCTTTAAAAAAAAAAAAAAATTATACACAGTCCTTTCAAAACGGTGGACCAGTTACCGTAAGACCTAAGTTGAATTTCGAATAAGTAAGCAAGATTGGTGGTGTGTAAGACACTGTAACACTCTGTTCAGAGACAAGAATCAGAAATTCTTTAACAAGAAAATATAGAAACCCTCATCGCGGTAACATGCAGTGAGGAAATAAATTTTAGGTACATGACAATCATTTGTATAAAGGGATAAATAGATTGCTCATGAGAACCATACAAAATAATGAGTTTCTTTTGAAACAGAAAACCCGAGTGGAAGCTCTTAGAACATTAGATGAATGTAGCACGTAGCCTTGCATGCAGTAAGAAAAATAACAACAGAGGCCGCTATGCATATAAATTATCATTCCTTGCCAAGACCAGCATAGCATATAGCAGAGAAACAATTTACAGCATGCTTACTATCAAAAAATGTAGATAGCAGTGGAATCTAAGCTAATACACATAACAAATCTCGTAAGATGTGGAGCTTCAAGAGAGAAAATTGATGATCTTCTATACGTATAAATAGAAGGTAAAAATGGCACCCTGTTTAGGGTTTCAAAAAAAAGACCGAACAGCAATTTGGGGCCTCAACCGTATAAATAGAACAAGAATAAATTTTACTGTTCATGAAGCTCTTCAAGTCATTATCAATACTTGTATTACAACTGTATCGAAACCCTAGATTCCTTACATAACAAGAAAATTATATGTTGCGAGTTTATAAACCCTAAGCCGGGTAGTAAAAACCTAGGTTTCTTTCTACGCATGCCATTGAAGTTACAACTACCATATTCTTGATACAACACAGAGTACCTGTGGATGGGAGAAGCAACATTAGCCGTGGCAAGAGATTAAGCTATGAAAGGTTGGACGTAGGGTTTGGCGAAACCCACTAACCTGCAAGAAAACACACTCTATTAGAATAATGAACCCATATGGCAGATTAAGATTAGCATCAGGGTTTACTTTTATTACAAAAAAAGCGGGTCGAACCAAATCTGAACTGGGAGAGAGCTGTTTGGGGAAGCTTACCTGTTCGGATTCGGATCTCGGCAAGCCTGTAATATGTAAAAATCGTACCGATTAGTAAAGCTTGCTCTGAAGCTTGTAAACGATAAATTGTAACCTGTAGGCAGATTAAAACCCTGAATAGAATTTAAAAAAAAAGACAGGGTACCTATTTCATTCATTTGCTCCAAGGTTAGTCGAAAGTCTTAACACCCTCGAGCAAGTAAGATCACCATGACTCTCCACAAACTACAAATCCTGTATGAATACTAAATCCCAGAAAAACAAAAGATGAAATCAGCTCATAGCATTTGTAATCAAGTTGAGGTAGAGTGGGGTTAACCTGGCGAATGGAGCTTACCTTTTAGACCAAAATCGCGAAAGAGAAACCAACAAGGAGCTGAACCTTGCTAGCGCGCCATGGAGGAGTGTTACTGTAGCAAGACTACCAAACTGGCAGAAGACTCCAGACTTTTTCCCTCGTAATTTCCGTGGAAACCGAGGCATGTTTTACAACCGTCCTGGTAGAAAAAGCCATGTACAGCCACACCAGAAGGATTGACATCTATGCCTCGGCGTGAAGGAATATCATGCCAAGTGGCATGTTCTTACCCGAGACAAAGCTTCATACTAAGTTAATTAATGATCAAGATTTCGTTAATAATTGTATAACAGAGGACGAGTTGAATGACTTGACTATTAGATTTAATTTTCAAGTGTAAAGTACTATAATAATAATTCGCAATCAAATTACATGTTTATGTATTAAATGATTAACACAATTAGTATATGCGTGTGAGAGCCATAGCCGAATATGAACTTTAGTGAACCACATGTTTATGCATTGTTAACGATGCCAACTCAGAATTTTAGAATTGGTGCTTATATATATAGTACTTATATCTATAATCAACTTGGGTAACAAAGGAATTGAGGTGTAAATGTTGTATTATGCTATATGGAACAATTTTTTTTTTATTTCAGTAATTATTTGTTGGTGAAAGTGACACATTACCTTGTACTAGTTTCTATCTAACTCACATTACCTACATTACTTACCTGGTAAATATAAAGGGTTCTACCCAACTCGCATTACCTTCTGTTGGTTTCTATCTAATTCACATTACCTACATTACCATTACCTTGTACTTGTTTCTATCTAACTCACATTACCAACATTACCTACCTGGTAAATATACAGGATTATATATATTTAAATATTCCCATAACTAGTAAATATACAAGATTATATATATTTAAATATTCCCAAAGTTAAAAATAATTACAAAATTGCATTATTAAAGGTGGAAAAAATCTCACTACAACAAAAATCCAATAAATCTAAATGGTTATTATTTCCTACGTTTTGGAAAAAAGATGCATATATTTTAGTAAATTATTTTAATTTTAACAGGGTACAATATTTTAATAAGTATTTGTGCATAGATATAAGAAAAAAATAGTATAGAATTTTTCAACCGAAAAAAACAGTATAAACTCTAACAATTCCCTTTCGTTGATTCCGAGAAGCATCGATTTATAAAGTTAAAATTTGGCCACGAGTTAAGTATATATTGCATGTAATATATGTGGTCCACAAGATAATAGACTATATGTGATTCACACAATTTATATAAAGTTAGAGTGAATATTTTTTCAATGCCTGAATGTCTCCCACATTTGTACCTTATATTCCAAGGTTCCGTAAGCTCCTTCGTTGCCCGATTGTCATGCCATGACTACAATATCATTCAACCATGATTTTATTTAGTTTCCAATAAACAATATAAGCGGGTACTATGGAAAATAGCCATGTTTTGTACGTAAGCTTGTTTTTTAATGCTTTGTATTTCAGCATAAAATTGCACCCTTTATTTACATAACGCTATGAAGTAAGCCTAGTTGTAATATCCTACTTTAACATATCTCATTTCACATCCTGCAATGGGTGGGAATTCATTTCCTCGGTGCATTCAATTACCCTGAGCGAAACCAAATGACATTAATAAGTGCATGTATAGACCAGGAACTATAGATGAAGAATTTGAAGTTACTAAAAGCTTAAATTCAGGCCAAAATGGTAGAAGAATCATTGCAGAAGATGACATCTAGAGAGATCATTAATATTATAAAAACTTGAAGTAAATTATGACAGATTTATATAGCCCTGATAGATAATTAGGGAATATGATGATATATTTTTGTGAACCCAGAGGAATACTTCAACAATATGCCTTTTATAGTAGCTCTATGTGGAGTTGATGGATTGTGCAGTAGGCAAGGAGAAAATAAAAAATTACATTGATAAAAAGAAGAGCATCACAATAATAAAAATTACATTGATAAAAATAAGGGCCACATAATAATAATAATTATGGGTTGGCCAGTCCGTGTCAAGGATATGATGTAGCTATTCCATTTATCTACAATAGTTACAACATCAATTCAATGAAAACAATAGTCACACCACCAATTTTTTTGTACCCAATGACTACAAATAAAGATAAATGAAAAAAACAACCATAAAAAGACTGGCACAATAAGCAAAGGATATATGATTTCTGTATCCAATAACAATCCCCTCCCTCCATAAGCAACCAACATAGAAACCCCAGTGCCAAGAAATCCAACCAACAATGCCCAGATGTAGCATTGTGAAAATAACCAGAAATATCACCACCACCAAAATCCAGCTACCAAAATATCACCACCAACATGCTTGACCAGAGCAGGAATGCCTACTAAACCGTACATCTCCCTAGCATACGTCCGCTATTGACTTCTAATATTCACTCAACAAACTGCTATCACGACTGAAACATTAGAGCAATTACCCAAAATAGGAAGTCTATAACAGTCAGTTATGGAAATAGAGAAGAAGTCGGCTAGGAGATCAGCCAGGTGAATGAATAAGCAGATATGAAAACAAGCAACATGGAAATCCTACAAATATCACATAGCTCAAAAAACAGAACCTGTGGCTTCACGGCCACCACAAACAAGAAAACCAAAGCAATATAGAAAGCTCTACATCCCACGCTCTGATACCACATTAAAAAAAAACAATAAGCGCTCACCAATACCACACACAAGATTGAACACAATACCTAAAATAGAACACAAGCTTTATGTCCATAGATACAACAAAACAACAGCAGGAAAAGAAGAATTGACAGCAAAATTGAAACTATATATTCATCTACTTATATTTATTATAGACTAGAAAAAACCCAGTAATAAAGGTAGGTAGTTGTAAGTACACCTTCCAGGAAATAGCAAGTCAAACATGCACACTGATCTAATTAAACTTAACAATCATGCTATCAAAGATCCACATAAGAACTCCAAACAACAACGCAAGTGTAAGAAAAGATAGAAAATAGGTGCAACTTATCTCTGAGTGAAATCAATAGGGGCCTCGACAAAGGGTAGTTAATGCATCAGGTGGAAATATGTCCATTGGTTTTTACCTTTTTCCCTCTATAAATCCAAATCATAGTCAGGCTCCAATAGTTGACTACGTATGTTCAATGAATCTGATAACAATCCCTCCCTTCCATCATCAACCAACATGAACACTATGACTGCAATACCAACAAGACAAGGATACCCAAGTGCAAAGAAACCCGACCAACAATGCCCAGATGCAGCAACATGAAAGAGAGACAAAGAGACTTAAGTAGCAATATCGATCAAATAACCAGGAAAATCACAAGCAACATAAATCCTAGCTGCCGATAGATCACCACGTGCACGCTCATCTGGAGCAGCAATGCCTAAATGGGCATCCATCTCTTCAGTAAGCGACTGTTATTGACTTCTGTCAATCGCTTAACAAACTGCTATTACACCTGAAGCCCTATAGGACGTGAACAACAAGCCACCAAGGAATGAATATGAGTGAGCAGTCAGTAAGAGTATGAATGAGAATATATGTTACAAGAAATAAAACCCCATATATAACTCATAAAAAAATCTCAGAAACAAAGGGTCTACGAGGTCACCATCAATGATCGAAGCCGAAGAAATGGAGAAATATTTTCATCCCACACTCTGATACTAGGTTTAAAAACAAGGAGAACTAACCAGGGTCACACACGAGCTTGAATTCCATATACAAAGTAGACAAAAAATAATTTTATATAACTGTTCTATATGAATTATTACTATAATTACAAGGAGATCAGTTGTATTGACTGGGAACCAGAATAAAAAAGGGCAGTTGGTTAGTTCACCTACAAACAGTAACAAGCCATGAATAATGATTAAATCACTGACATAAACAAATTTATATGCATGATGTATGTACACCAACAATACATATGCATGCTTAGAGCTATACACTCTACCTAATAAGACATTCTCTCGATACCACCAGACCTGCCTCTGATAAACCATTCCCTCAAAACCCCTAAAATACCCACAACACTAAATCATAAATATCCTGTCACAGTTACAATGAGAAGAAAAATACCAACCGTGAAGGGTTATCTGATAATAAAGTCATTCAGTGCAAGATACAAAAATACAAATCTAGAGCTCGATCAACCATTTAGCCACCGATTTTCTCAAAACCCTAAATTACCTTTCCCATAACCCTAGAACACAAACATATTGTCAGTCATAAGAAAAGAAAATCGCTACAGTGAGGGCTGGTCAAATATTAAAGCCATTTAATATGAAATACCAAAATAAAAGTCCACCATTTTACCCATTTTGGCCACTGATTCTCTCAAAACCCCTATATTACCTTTCCCATAACCCTAAATTAAAAGGATATTGTCACATTTACAAGGAAAAGCCAGATATTTTGTATCAATGCCAATCGAGTACAAAAGACACTTAGTGCGAAATACCAAAATACATATCTAGAAGCTCAACCAACCGCTTAACCTATTTTGGCCATCCAATCTCACAAAAATCTTAAATCACCTTACCCATATCCCTAAATCACAAAGATCTTTTCCCGGTTTCAAGAATAAAAGAAAAAATAAAAATGTTGTTCCGAAGCACTGTGAATAACAAGAGTACAAAATACATTTAGAGCGAAATAACAAAACACAAATCCGGAGCTCGACCAACCGTTTAACCCATTTTGGCTACTGAATCTCTGAAAAACTTTAAATCACCTTACCCATAACCCTAAATCACAAAATTCTCATCCCGGTTTCAACAAAATAAAAAAGCATATTCTAAAGAGCTGTTGAATACAGAGTCATTGACTTCGAAATGCCAAAATAAAAAATCCAGTGCTCTACCAAACATTTAAATTATTTTGGCGACCGATTCTATCAAAACCCCTAAATTACCTTTCCCATAACCCTAAATAAAAATCATCCTCTTACAACTACAAGAAAATAAAAATACTTACTATGAAGGGCAGTCGAATATAAAAGCCGTTGACAGCAAAAAATCCATATACAAATCCAGAGCTTGACTACATATTTAACGGTTTTGGCCACCGACATCAAGCAGATAGCTTTAAAGCACGAAACTGGTAAAAAAGTCGATTGCAGAAGGACTGGTTAACACAAAATAGACTACAGGATGTTTGTTTAGTGCTAACCATTCCATTTTTAATTAATATTGTACCGATTTTCAAATCATTTACTTCATGTCATGCTTCATTGAAATAGATTCTTCAGGAAAGCCTGATGGGAAAAACCAGGCCATATCATTGAAAAATGATGATATCATGCCATTCGCAGATATATAATATTTTTCCCTAACCCGAAGCAAGATAAAAAATATTGCAGTCAGAGAGGGGATCGAATATAAAACCCATCAAGCAGTAAACCACAGAAAAACTGAAACATACTCTTACGCAACGGTTACGAAACACCTCTATCTAAACTCCTGCTCCTCGCGGGTTAAGCTCTATGGCACCGGGGAAATGGACCATCTTGGTACTCTAAATCCCTTTTTGGGCAGCTACCATCTCCTAGAACTAGATCTTGATTCTTGTTGCCCTAATGCCCTCGTCAATGCGTGTAGCGTCATCGAAACTAGATCTTTTAAGTTGATGCCCTATTCAATGCATCCTACATATAATCCGTGCATCGTGCACCTCCAACAGTCAACTTCCAAGACCCTTCCAAGCCCCAACCAGTTGAAATGTGGGCGAATCACTCCAATCCCTCCCTCGACCCAGTAAATTCAAGCGAATGCCATTAATATTTGTTGCACCTCCAACTTCCAAGCCCCAACCAGTAAAAATGGGGGCGAATCATTCCAATCCCTCCCCCCGACCTAGTAAATCTAGGCAAATGCCATTGAAATCAGCTCCAAACCAGAAAATCAGGAGGCAAATTCCATGGTTTAAGTTTTATGTGCAGTTATTTTACTGGGCTAACATTTAATAATTAATTATTTTTAAAATAATTATAGGGCTAACTATATAAAACTATAGAAAATGGGTTTTATATAAAAAGTTTGCCCTCCCAAAATTTAAAACCCTTTAAAATTCACCTTTGGGCTAAAATTCGCCCCTAAAATTTTCCCTGCTGAAAATACATCAGCAGCCAATACATCTACAGCAAACATGTCATCAACAATCCCAAAGACTTAACATCATGATTTTTATTTTTATCTCTTTTATTTTATCTTTCTTATTGTAAAGAGGATGCCTTTTCCCTCAATTTGTAATTAAAGTAGTTGTTAAAACAAGAAGTAGTTTATATAGTTTTGAGAAGTTTGAGCAGTTACAAACT
Organism: Pinus albicaulis; assembly: GCA_034641835.2. Lineage (NCBI taxonomy): Eukaryota > Viridiplantae > Streptophyta > Pinopsida > Pinales > Pinaceae > Pinus > Pinus albicaulis. Next base: position 857,018,758 of record CM076578.1, read on the forward strand.
GCTTTCAATATGTATTTAAGGGAAATCACAATAGAGAAGAAGGTTCCAAGTTGGGACCTTTGGACTACTACAAATTTTGTACTCAATTTTATGATGATTAATGAATGAAGATCAAGATTCTTACATTTGTTGTTATTGATATGTTTCCCAGTTTCCATTCTGTGTTTTTCCTTCTATGAATAAAATTAAGTAATGTGGTTGTAGACCTCTTTTTACATATGTGAATAAGAGTGAAATATCCTTAATGGGCACTCCTTCATTTTAACTGTTCCACTTTTATAAAATTCTTCTGAAGTTTAAAGTGATAGATCATGTATATCAACAGCATATCAGTTTGAGCTTCCTTCGTGTTCTTCTTATCACTCCAATTAGTATCAACAAATAATGGCATTGTGAAGCATTTATTGCATCAGATTATTAAGGGTTTTAATAATTATTTTCTTAAGGTGATTAAGCAAAGACCATTTGATATAATATTTTTGTGACATATATATATATATATATATATATATATATATATATATATATATATATATATATATATATATATATATGTCTTGAGCACTGATTCCTTATCACAACCAAGGGACTGTTTCTTGAGATACAACAATGTGTAAGTGGTTAAACAGGAGAGGAACACCCAAATATTTAGAGGGGAGTGAGCCAATGTTGAAGCCCAGGGTACTTGCACGGGACGAGGGGTGTTGAAGAAGAATATGTCCGACTTAAGCTTATTAAGAATCATGCCTGACGCTTCCTAGAACATTTCCAGGATGTTGTTGAACTAGTAGGCTTCTCTCAGAGTCGCAGCACCAAAGAGGAGGTTATCGTCCACAAAATGCTAGTGGGTCATATCAATTTTTGATCCTGGTATATGGAGCCCTGATATTTGATCTGATTGTTTGGTCACCTTGAGAAGGCGGCCCAATAATTTGGCAACAATGATGAATAGGAAGGGGGATAGAGGATCACCTTGGTGGATTCCCCTAGAGGACCGGAAGGTGCCTGAAGGCATGCCATTAATAAGGATGGAGAATAATGGAGTAGAGATCATTGATTTTACCCATTGAATCCAGTCAGATGCAAAACCAAAAGCCCACAGGATTTCCAGAAGATACTCCTAGCTAAGGCGATCATATGCCTTTGATAGGTCCAATTTCAACAAAATTCCTCACAGCTTGTGAGCTGTGATAGAGTGGATGGTCTCACATGCAGAGAAAATACCATCTAGGATTTGACGACCCTCCACGAACACTAACTACTCATGACTAATGAGGTGATGGAGCAGCGGCTTGAGCTTGCAGACCATGATGGTGGTTAATATCTTGTAAATCACATTATAGAGGGAAATGGGTCGAAACTCTCTCGGTTGGGTTGCCTCCTTCGATTTGGGAATGAGGGTGATGAAAGTGGCATTAAGGCCAGATCAAACCAGGCGAAGCTTCCGGGAATCCTCCACCAACTCCCATATGTCCTGATTGAGGAAAGGTAAACCAACCTTAAAAAACTATGCAGTGAAACCCTTCGGTCCTGTGGCTTTGATTGATGATAGAGTCTTTACTAATTCTTCAAATTCTGAGAGGGAGATAGAGCTAAGAAGCACTTCATTTTGTTTTTGTGTAATCAAGGAGGGAATGTGATGGGTGACTTTATGCAAGGCTTTCGTTCTATCATACCCTTCATCCTACATCAATGAGGAGAAGTAATCATGAAGCTCCATCTCAATGTCTTCGTGGGTCTCTAGGTAGGAGAAATCAGCCGCCTATAGGAACATGATCCTATTGTGTTTCTAGTGTTGAATCATAGATTGGTGGAAGAATTTGGTGTTCTGTTCTCCTTCTCTCAACCAACGAATTCTAGATTTATGCTGCCATAAAATTTCCTCCTGCTACTTCTGTTCCTCCAAGTATTTGATTAAGAGTTCCTCTGTTTTGGCCAGATCCTCAGTGTAGCGCTCCTGGATGATGCATTGTTCGGTCGCCTTCAGGCTAGCTTCCATCTATTTCTTCTCCTCCACGATGTTGCCGAAGTTTTCTCGGTTCCAAAATTTGATATTGCCCTTGACGCCTTGCAACTATTTTTGAAACGATTGAATTTTTTTGCCAGGTGGTGTACGCATACCTCTCCACCATGAGGTTAATTGGTTAATGAATCTTGGATGGTGCAGCCAAAAAATTCCGACCTTGAATGGTCGCGTGGCGAGGGGGGCGGAGGTTGATGCAGTTAGATCGACATTGATGGGCCAGTGATCCAATCTAATGGAAGGTAGGATCTCGGAGGAGAGTTTGGGATCGTTCATCATAAAATGTTTTGAGAAGAGAAACATCTCAAGCGTGCAAGCAATCTTGTGCTCTCCCCCCTGACGATTGTTCCAAGTATGTAAAATTTGGTGGGGGATGACATCCATGAGACGGAGATCCTCTATAGGGTCATTAAAGGCCTACAAAGCTGGGTCGAGATGCTAGACACCCCCACACTTTTCTTCCAGATTACGGATCATATTGAAATCACCTCCAAAGATCCAATTGAAATCACCTCCCAAGATCCAATCTTTTTGAGCCCATGATCTTTGAGATGTTGCAGGTGCATGACGAATGTTGCTTTGTCACGAGGCATGGGCGACTCGTAGAAGGCAGTTATGTTCATCCATCTATGCTCCCCTATCAGTCGAAACGAGGAATATAGCATGAATTTAGTTCTAATATAGTCTTGCAGTATAACCTTCCCTGGATCCCAAAGAATTGCAAGACCCCCGTAAATCCGGTGGGTTTGATTGTCATAGCGTGACTATTTCTCCAGAATCTCTGGTTTTTTTTCCTATACTTTATCGATGGGCACCTTCATCTCTTGAAGGATGAATATCTCTGGCTTTTACCTTCCAATTTTATCACAAAGGGATCGAATCTTCCCCAGGATACTGAAGCCCATGATATTCCATGATATGATCTTCATGAGGAAGGTATGTCGAATTTGGGAATGAAATCTGTTAATTGTCCCATTTGTCCTGAGTTTAGCAAAATTTATCCCCCTTCACGAATAAGCTCTTTGGTGGATTTCCATCCCTTCTTTCTTTTTTGTTTTCCACCAGGGTCTTGAATGATGATTCTTAGGGGATTCCCTTCCACACCCATATTATGGAGATATGCTTCCGCTCGCCCAGAACGAGCCACCAATTGAGTAAAGAGGGTTCCAAAGTGGTTCATTTGGTTACCTAGAATATCCTTGATGTCTGTTTTGCTTGAGCTTTTAAATATTGCAAGTAGAATTTTCTCCTCTGCGTCGAGCTTGTTCTGTCTCTCCTTAGCTTCTAGGATCTTTCTTATTTTCCTTAGGATTACATGTGTTTGTCTATCTGATTCAGTGTGCTCCGAGATCTTTCTTTTAGAGGAGAGCTTGTCTCTAGGGATGGAGAGTAACTTATCTATGTCCATATGCTGCGTAGCGCCCTAGGATGAAGAGGGGAGAGCCTAGGAAGAGGGGGTGGGAGGGGATGAGGGTCATGGATTCATATTTCAAAGCTTCAAAGGAGTTTTTAGATGCATGAGGCACTGATTTGAGAGGGGAAGCCAAGGCCTGAGGCGACCTTGGATGGCCATTCACATGGGAACCTGAATGGTCGAGAGGAGTGGGTTATGGGGGTCAGGTCACCTTGGAACGACACCCTTGGACTAGTTGGAATCCATCCCATCCTTGGCCACCACAGTTGCCCTAGCTTCTTCCACAACAATTAATGGGAAATCGCGAGAGAGATGGCCATATTCATGGCACCTGTGACATTTGAAAGGGAAGTGCTCATAGTCCAACAAATGAGTCTAGGTGGAGTCATGGTATATTAGGTCGATGAATTCCAGTACGGGTTAAGAGATGTTCATATGGACACAGATCTAGGCATAGGTCACATGCCGTCTTTGTTTAGTGATTTCTGAGGTTTTGACAAATGCTCCTATTGAATTCTCGATCCCTTCCAGGTTATCCGACTCCCATAAATCATCAGGGAGGGAGTAGAGTCACACCCAGATTGGTGCCGTAGTGAACTCATCTTTGTATGGGTTGTAGCATTCCTCCCAATAGCGAATGAATAGGTCTGCACTACCCATGAAGTAAAGGGCCATTTTCGAAGATACCTTTTATCATATTACATTATGTTACATTATATCATATTATATTATATTACATTATATCATATTATATTATATTACATTATATCTATTATATATATTTTTAACTGTAATGGATAAGTCACTTACATTATGTACCAAGTCAATAATTTGAAATGCATCTATTTTCATTATAAATTATTGATATTCATCTTTTACATTATATTATATTTGTTTAGGATTATAACAATATTATGTATTGTATAGCATGTGGGGTCTTGGTTAAATGGTGATGAGACATGTTGTTATAGCACTCATCATAGGTTCAATTCCCTTCCATGATCGGGGTGTTGTATATGGACATGTTGATGAAAATGGAGTTAAAAAAATAAAAAGGAGAAAAAAGAGAAAAATGTAAGGTACTACCAAAATTACAAAAAAAACAATATTATATATTGTATCATTATCTTATATCATTATATTTCTTTTCATTGTAATGGGTAAGTCACTTGTATTATTTACTAAGTCAATAATAAATTAATAATTTGTAATACATTTTTTTTTATTATATTTTCTGTTAATGATGAATAATTTGATATTTAATCGATTAAGAAAATAGTACAATATAATGGTAGATTGGAGGTTTCCGTGGTGTAGATTTTTAGATGTAAAACTTGAAATATCCATAGTCTTCATTTTTAGTCGATGTTTCGATTCTAAATCAAGGCTCATCTTCAGGACAAACCTGCTAAGAAGAGAGTAGATTGGGGTAAATAAATAGAGGAAAAAAGGATGAAGGGCAAAAAGAGTCAACATACCAGTACAATATAATATATAATTTTCTCAAAAAAATAAATAATTATTTTTCTACTATACTTATTCATAAATAATGTGCAAACAATATTGTTCCTCAATGTGATTTACACTATCTTTTACATTCTTATTCATCTCAATGGCACTCAACACTTCATTAGGAATACTTTCCAATCCAAAAGTCACATCCATGCATAGCTACAATTTTTTTGTTAAAAAATAAATTGATCTATGGCTATTATATTTAGGGTGGAGATTTAATATTACATTCTATATTTATGGTTGTGAAAACCTATATCAATTTTAATAGGATTGGAATTTTTTGTTTTCTCTAAATTATTGTGGAGTTTCATATATGAGTGATTTTATGGATATTTTCTAAATGAAACATATAAATAAAGCTAATCAAAAACCAATTTTACTATTGAAAAAAAATAAATTAAATTATTTTATTTTTCATATTAAATTATTGTGGAATAACATATCAATAAAAAAATAAAAAATAAAAGTAATATTAATAATTAAACCATGGTAATCTACAAAGCCTAAAGAGTGATCCAATCTCTTTTAACTCTATAACTCTAAAAGAGGTTTACACTTCAAGAAATTTGATCGGTCTCAGCCCTTGAAAATTAGGTAATTAAGATGAATCTATATTGATTATAATAATGAGTACATGCAAATTAAAAGTAGAGTAAATGAATTACTATGTTTTATAAATGAATGACTAGTTATAAATTTAATGTTTAAACTATAAATCATTTTTACATTTTTAAAATGAAATTATGAAAGATAATTCATTTATTGATAATTAAATGTTGGATTAAGTGATGAATTAATAGTGGTAAGTTTTCATTTCATTATTTAATTCATTAATATTTTATATTGAATTGAGGCTTCTCTAATCCATAGGAATTTTCAAAAAAAACTTTCGGTTAAAATCACATAAGAATGAACTTTGTCAAAGCGTTTCGAACCAACAAGTATGGTTAATCTTTTGGTTCATTAATATTTTATCATGTTTAATGTGTATTTTAGGGAAAAAAATGTAAATAGTATTTAATTGTTTTAAATATGATTTTTTTAAATAATTATTTATACAAAAAAAATTTGATAAATTTTTTCTTAATATAATTATATTTAGTTAGTTGATGTTTTGTTGAAATAGAAAGCAATGTTAAATAAAATTGTTTAGAAGATTGTGTATTGACTAACTAATTCTCATGACATTCATACGAGATTAATCAATTCTCAAAACAACATGAGATGAAAGAGTTTGTGACCTATGAAATCCTTGGAGGGTTGAAGAGGAAAAACACATTCTCTTAGATTTTTTATCTTATACACACATTCAATATAATTATCCAAATATTTGTGACACTATCAACCTTCTAGACCTTTTAACTGAACAAAATTATAGTGATATTAACTATGGTAATCTAGGAGCACATTTTCCACTTCTTTTTAAGCAGAAAAAATATGTTAAGGAATATAACTTAATCTAGATTATCATGTTAAATTCCAATAGACTATATATTGTTAAGTCCCAACAGACTATATAGGTCTTAATGGAGGTTAAGCATCATTATCATGATCAAAAATAAAATTTTAAAGAATTCAATATAATCACTTACCTTCTTAATGTTTGAAAGGCTATATAGGTCTTAGTGAATGCTAATCATCATCATTATTGTTATTTTATTGTTTTAATATTAAAAAATTAGTTTTCATTATAAATTTAAATACATAAATTATTATAATTAAAAATAAGATAATAATATCAAATTATATATTTATAGTCATGGGACCACTTCAAGATAAAATTTACAATACATTTTGACCTTTTAAATTAATATATTAATATTATATAGCTTGATACCTACATATTTGTATATAGTGTTTTTATAATTATTCATGAACATGAATATATGTAGTCTTAGCAATAACAATTTTTCTCATCAACTTAATCTAGTAAATATTTATAAGTATAAAAAGTTTCAATTTTTTATTCTCTAAAGTTATGTTCTTTAAGGTATTTTTTTAGGCTAACAATTTTTTTCATGCATTCAAAAGTGTATTTCAAATAACAAGTGTAACAACCTCATGTTGAAATTTTATGTAATAAAGTTAATAAAGTAAAAAGAATAACACCAAGGTCATGGGACACGTATTCCAAGCTGAATGTTGGTAAAAACATCCGAGTGGGCGTCACCTTCAATTTATTATGGCTAAGGAAATTGGTAAAGGAATTGGCAAGGTAAAGAGACATTAATTGACAATTTATTTATGAAATAAAGGAAAATAGGAGAAAATTTAGACGAAAGGTCACAAAATTTTATGAGAGGAAAATGGAAGGAAAAATAGAGGAAAATGAAGAAAATAGAGGTCTCAATGATAAAACAACTTCTTGGGATCAGTTCACATATTTTTGTTAGTTGGATTTGGAATTATTTTCAGAAGGAGATGAACACCAAGAGGAGAGATAAAAAAAGCAAGAAAATGAAGGCAAAGGAAGGACAAGGGATGTAAAGGACAAGAAAGGAAAGTTGGATCAAGTAGCGTCAATAAGAGGATTTATAGGTAACAAGTTGCATGTGTGATTTCCTAGCTGATGTGTGAATGAATGATACATGAATTGGTATATTTGGTTCATTTGTTGTCATGGTCATGGGATTTTCCTAGTTTGACAAGGGTTTCAACATTTCCTTTCCATTTTTGGATAGCCATGGTGTGATGAGATTTATTTTCTCAGTTGAGCTTTGGATTACTGAAGGGTTTTAGAGCCAGTAGCCGAAAAATCTACCAAACTAACATGTAACAACTCAAACCCTCAACATACATACTCTCGATAATTATAACATGGAACATACACCAATAACCTAATAATCAATAATGAGAAACCATCTCACTCAGCCATGTACATTAATACAATAATGCGAGCAACATTACATAATCGCAATAGCAACAAACTCTCTCATGACACATCTAGGAAACATACATACAATAATATAAGACTTTTACAAGAACGGAATTCATACATATAAGCATTCAAGCTCAAATATATAGCACCTTGCCACAAATTTGCAAACACTATCAACATATAAATATTCTAACTAAATGAGGCTTCCCTGCATAACACTTAACAAATTTCTCCAACTACCTTAACTCCACAACAACACACAATAATATTTTGTCAAACCTTCCAATGAACAACAACTAAAATTCATCCCTCTATCTCAAACTTCTCCAACCATGTTCTTAGGTTCCTCTGGGTATCATAGTGTAATCATGGCACTTGAGATTTCTTCAACAATTATTCCATCGCACTCCTCTACATGCACACTCTGCTCCATAATCAATAAGCATATCTATTCTCAATTCATTGCTTCCTCTTTTACATAATACACACTTCCCATTCAATAATTTGTTGTAGGTGATATACACAGTATCAAACAAACCTTACTCCATCTCTATGGATCAATGAACATGGCGACAATTAATCACACTTTTAACAAAGGCACAACATTTATTCTCTCCAAATATCATATCAAACAATCCGTGTAATTGATATACAATACCAATATATGATGATGAGGTTTTCTTCAACCACAACAAATGATATTTAATTTTTGGAGGTCAACCAACAAGTCCATGACCATATCAAAGCCACTAAAACACCTCCTTAAGGTGTACGACAACCATATCAATCCACTAATTCAACCGACTACCAATCTATAGTAGATCAACATGCTCATGTGAACCACCTCTAAAACATATTTAATTCGATCCAAAAATAGGATATTTGGACCATATATACACCAATGAGATGGATGTGTTCAACTACTTGGACTAGAACGATCACCATAACCAACTACGTCTCTCTCCATCAATTTGTTCGCACCATTTTGAACCATTTTAACAGAAGTTCAATAACTAACCATAATCAAAGTGTGTGGACCATATCAATTTGATCATTGCGGACCAGTTTAAAAGCTAAATTGGACCATATCAAATTGTCAACTTTTTACATATCAAACATGCAAAGAAAATGATTCATTATCACTCAAATTTTAATGCATTTCCACTACGAACTATTAACAAATAAAACATAATTGTCACGGACTAGGTGCATCAAACCTTCCATACAAAAACTTGGGAATTTGCTTTAGTTTGGGCACATGGTGATCATTTTTACACCTATAGGAGTACATGTGGGTTATCCACTCTTAACCTAGCTTGATTCTATGAATTTTCAACTCCAAACTTAGGCTATCTCCTTGGTTCCATGGTTGACTTCAGTGCCAACTATATGCTGCCAACACCAAATTTATTAAGGTGAATTTTTTATTTATTTAATTAAATGTGGCGTATTAATTCCTACATATTAAATGATAAGAAAGACACACCTTAAGAAATATGATGCTTATAAATGATTGATAGATCCAAGTTAAATGTATTTATGTTGAATAAAATTTTAAAAATATTGTCATCCACATATATACATACATATTTTGTTTTATTTTTTCCTTCTCAAATAACACAATGTAACCTTAAGTGACAACATCTCCCCATTGATGTCTTATAAATTCATTTCTAAGCTTAATACGACAAAAAATATAACCATAATTATAAGACTATTAATATTATTTACATATAAAAGATATCATCTACCATGTATACCAAAAGGATAATACTAAATTTTTACTTACCATATGTGTGCATTGTACACACAAATGCATTATAATATGCATGCATTCCTTGCATTAATTTTTTTCCCTTTTTTATTTTAATGAGGGATTTAAGAATTCCAAACAAAATTATTATTAATTACTAATTTGACTGCCTTGGATAAGTTAAGGATGGAAAGTCTAATAAATTTTGGATGTGAAAGTTAAGAATGGAAAATCTAATAGTTTTGGATGTGAAAACATGAAAACTTTTAAGTTTAAGAATCTCTTTCAATCTCTTTATTTTTCATGTTATATTATTATTATTTTTTTTATGAGATTTTATTTTTATTATAATTACGCTTTATTATGCCTTAAGGCATTTTTATTTGAAAACAATTTTAGCTGCTACTCTATCATTTCTGCATTATTGGATCAAATGTTAAACTATTGAAATGTTTTAGGCCATTAGATCCATGTCTTTTAACTAACTAACTACCTAACTAACTCACCAAGCCCTATTATTGTCTCCATATTCAACCACAATATCATTTTCTAATAGTCAAACCAAACAGATAGCAAACAAATAGCTAAACCAAATAGATAGCAAGATCCATGTCCAGATTCTAGCAAGATGATTTGTGAGCAGTCCAAATTCTAGCAAGATGATTTCCGTTTCAGTGCCATGGAGGTTGTGGTGAACCGGCTGGCTGCTGACATAGAGGCACGCTGCACATTTATTGTTTGTCTTGGCCAATTTCCAAACCATGTTTCATGCCTTTGCAATGTCCAGGATGGATAGGTTATGATATAGAAAGGTTGGATTCACTTAATGTAACATTCTATTCTCTTCTCTTCTGGAAATCAATTCCACGATCTCCAAAGCCGGATAATACTCCCTTTTCTTTTGTGCAACTTGTGCAGTTGCAGGATCTGCAAAGCTTTTGGGGAAGGAAATGAACGTGGTTGAGCTTTCGGGGAAGAAAATGAACGTGGTTGAGTATTTTCTCACTGGTTCACAAAATGCATGGAATGTGAGGTCATTGCCTTATCTGGTTAATCATTTAGTTTGTTTTTTTCTTTGTATAGAAAACACTGTATGCAAAAAAAAAAAAAAAAAAAATTGTGAAAAACGGAGTGAAACAGAGTCTAAAAACAGAGTATTTTGATACTTTGTCTCTAGAAGTAACCCAAATTTATACTCTTCTGGAAATAAATTCCACGATCCCAAAGACGGATAATACTCCCTTTTCTTTTGTGTAGTTGCAGGATCTGCAAAGCTCTTACTTTTCTTTTGCATTTTACTTTTCTAGTGGAACAACAATGTAATTTTAGAAAATATGTATCAAAATATCTTGATTTTACCACCGAAAGCTCTGCATTTTCACACTATCATTGTTATTATATATGCATACTTCCTCGGCCATCGGCCTTGGCTGATTTCAGGTGGACAGATAGACAGGATGAAATGAAAAAATTGGATTCCTGTAAGATGCCAATGGCAATTTTGTTACAATATTTATATAGAGAGATGAGTTTCTATAAATGGCAAGATTTTTCCACGGTGGATATAGGAGGACATATTTGGTGTTCTCAGAGGTGGGAAATTGGTCTTTTGCACTCAATTTATAGTTCTAAAAATATATAAAATTATAAAGAAAATTAAATTAAATAATAAAAAATATAGAATGTTTTTAGTTTTTCTTTTTATCATATATGTGTGGAGATATAGGTTTTTATTATATGAAATACCATAGATTGATTTTAAGGTTTTATTATAGGAAATACCATGGATTGATTTTATGTTTCATATTATCGGTTTATAATTATGAATAGTAAATCTATCCTTAATTGTATTAAGGTTATCTTGAGTATTTTATGACTAAGTTAAGATTAACAAAGAGTAAATATCTACTCCTACTGGGTGAAGATTCTTGATTCAAGTACAATCTATCTAGCATAGATATAAATAAAGAGATTTTTTATTAACATAAATAGAGTTTGCTCCAAGTTCATCTACACATCCAAGCGCTTTTTTCTTATCATATCTAAAACATAGTAGCAATTATTCACAACATAATATAGTTTACAGACAACATAATTAATTGTTGGGAGAATCCAACATAATTTAGCCTACACTTTCTTCTTAGAAAGAAAAATATTAAAACAAACAACATAATTATTGTTGGGAGAATCCATCTCTATGAGGGTGGGGGCTTTCTTTTCCTTTTCAATGATGTGGATTTGGAAGTTTGATAGTTTCTTGGCTAACAGTAAAAGTTTAACTTTACTATCCACTTTTTTAATTTGTTGTTGCAAGGAGTAAATGCATAGATGAATCTCCTTTTGGGCTTCACTTATCTCAACCAAAGCCTTACCCATTATAGTTTTTATAGGCCAATGCCAAGGTAAGTTGTTCCATAATAGTGTGAATAGTAATGGGTGGCCTTGCTTCTCTTTGTCAATGATGTGGAATTGGAAGTTTGATAGTTTCTTAGCTAATGGTAAAATTTTAACTTTACTATCCACTTTTTTAATTTGTTGTTGCAAGGAGTAAATGCATAGAAGAATCTCCCAAGATAAGTTGTTCAATAATAGTTTGAATAGTAATGAGTGGGTTTGGTTCTCTTTTTCAATGATGTGGATTTGGAAGTTTAATAGTTTCTTGGCTAACTGTAAAAATCTAACTATACTATCCACTTTTTTAATTTGTTGTTGCAAGGAGTAAATACATAGAATAATCTCTCAATATAAGTTGTTCCATAATAGTTTGAATAGTAATGAGTGGGTTTGGTTCTCTTTTTCAATGATGTGGAATTGGAAGTTTGATAGTTTCTTGGCTAACGGTAAAACTTTAACTTTACTATCCACTTGTCTAAAAGTTTTTTACTATCCACTTGTCTAAAAGTTTTTTAGGTGGAATAATCTCCCTGAGGGGGATTAATGTGGTTGTTTTCTCAATTATCATTCAACATGGTGAAAATTTTATTTAATTAATATGTTAATTTATTTTTAAGTTCTGATCATATTTAACTTTACTATCCACTTTGATAATATGTTGTTGCAAGGAGTAAATGCATAGAAGAATCTCCTCTGCATAGAAGAATCTCCTCTTGGGCTTCATTGATCTCAACCAAAGCCTTACCCATTTTAGTTTTTATCAGCCAATGTCAAGATAAGTTGTTCCATAATAGTGTGAATAGTAATGAGTGGAATTTTTATCATAGTGTGAATTATAGTAATGAGTAGAGGGTGGTTAAAAGACTGGAATTTGCCTACTCTCATCATCCTCATAACATGTGTGTATTTAAACCTTTCCACTTGTTTAAGAGTTTGTTAGGTGGCATATTCTCCATGAGGGGGATCAATGTGGTCATTTTCTCAATTATCCTTCAACATGGTGAAGTTTTTATTTTACTAATATGCTAATTTATTATATAATGAGTGGAGGGAGGTTAAAAGACTAGAATTTGATTACTCCCATCATCCTCAAAACATGTGTGTATTTAAACCTTTTCACTTGTCTCAGAGTTTGTTAGGTGGCATAATCTCCATGAGGAGGATTAATGTGGTTGTTTTCTCAATTATCATTCAAAATGGTGAAAATTTTATTATATTAATGTATTGATTTATTTTTAAGTTTTGATCATATTTTCGATAAATCAAAAGGTTAGAAATTGAATATTATAATAAATAGTTTGAAATTGTGATTTAATTAAAGTGAAAACAATGTAACACCCCAAGTTCTATGCTTTTTAAATTGACCTTTGAACAAAATCCAAAGGGGAAAGTGGACCCCAATGGAGAAACATTGTGTGGATTTTATTTAATTATTTATTAATGAGAAATAAATAGAATATTTATGTGTGCACTATGACTAGAAGAGATTGGAGATCATAAATTTGATCGATTAGGATATGGACCAGGTAAGACTTTCCCAAAAACCTTTCAGAAAAACCTTGAAAGGAATATTTCTAAATTACATTGAGAGAAAAAAATCTAATTCCCCAATGAAGAGGAAAGTAATTGGGAAGAGGTGCAAAAGCTGGAAAAGCATAAAAGACAACTTTAAAGGATCCCAATGAGGGCGGCCTAGGCAAAAACAGGAAGAAAGCATCCTGGAAATTATGGACGCAGAATTTAGAAACTTGCTTGGAGAAAGCATGGCTTAAGTAAGCTGCTCCAGGACAGATAGAGGTTAGTCTGTCTTTGGAGGATCTCAGCTTGGGGGTGAGTTCTGGAGACAGAGGAACTCTAAGGTTGGGAGGACTAGTCTAAGAAATTGGTATGTACACAGAACTAATCTATGTTTTTAGTTATATAAAATTTCTCATATGATATGGTAGTACTATTGTTATAAATGGATTTCCTTACAATGAAAATTGATAAATTATTATTTAAATAATTAGATAAACTTGGAAATAATAATTGGTTAAGTATCCCATGTATTTAATAGAGTTGGTTAAGCAATAAATTCTAAAATTTGTATAGTTGTATGGGGGAAATCTGGGAAGAACCATTGACTAGAATTTCTAAACATGTGAGAGGTTTAAATCTGGGGATAGGTATCTCCGAGAAGTTTAGAAAAGCTAGTTTCAAAGGAAAATTTCTAAACTAACTGTATTGTTAATTTCCGCATCCTTGCTTGCAAATTTCATTTTCTGCCAAAATAATTATGAGATACTGTTGTATTAAAAAATATATATAAGAAAATATATTCTTATTTCTATTACATGAAAAAATGTGAGTATGGAAACATGTCTAGATAAAATAAATCTTAAGAGTAGAGCTGTAGAAAATATCCCTGTTTGTGAGACGATCAGATAGATATTACTGTGTAATATATCTTACTCCCTTTTAGGGAAGTCAAAATTATGATTTCATAAATGGATATCTATTTGACCATTTTAGAGATAACAACGATTTAAAATAATATTGGATAAGAATAAATCCTTAAACATTGGGGGTGAAACATTATTTAACGAATGAGAATAAGTGGAAATTTTCTTACTACAAAGAATAATAAAATTATGAAGCAACATAAATAAATTTTGTTGATATAATTCTGTAGATGAGAGTTGGCCTTTTGAAGCTATACAGTTGTGATGGTTCATAAAGTACATTGCATTTAATTATTTCAAGACATACTGTACTGTAGGGTATAGGTGAAACAAACAAAGCATGATAATTAGATCTAATATAAATTTTCATTTGGTAAAAATAATGTATGTATGCTTGAATAAGCAGAAACTAAGATTTATTCTATGATTAAAACCTATATATATATATGCATTTAAAGAAACATTGGAATAAATATTGCTAATAAAAAAAAACAGTGAGCTACTATATAAAAGAAGCAACTGAAACTGTAGTTATTCATACATAAACTTCTCTAAACCAGTCATGCAGACAAATATCAATTTTAGAATTTAGTATTGGACTTAATCGAATAGGTATGGAAATAGTTCACAGTCCAGGTGGAATTTAAAATAATTCCCTTTAGTACGAATTATTATAAATTAATTAAACAGTGATTTAAACGCAATCATCATTAATAAAAATCTCGCAGAAGATGAAATCTCGAACCATTTCGATTATCTGGGTAATACTATAATGTACTGACCTGTGAAATGAAAACAAATCGATTAATAAGTCAATGAGGGTTGACTGATTAGAAATGAACTATACTTTTTTCCATGAGAAATACCAAATCATATAAATACCTGCAATTATCATGTAAGACAAGTTAGCAATCAGGGTGATAGTCATAAAATAACGAGAGGAGCATATATCGATTTGAAAGAAATCTGGGTTTACCTTTAGGATTTCGATTTGACATAAGAAGCCACCTACAATCACAATTTCAAATGAGAAATTAACTTAGTGAGTTCAAAGGCGAAAATTTATAGAAATACCTGAAGAACCAAAAAAAAAGAAAAAATATTGTGTCATGGAGAATGAGTCAAGAGATAAGTAACCAGTCGCACATAATAATGAATGTCACCTCGGCAGTCGTTGAGTTAGAAATCAAGGACCTTCAACGCAGTCTAAAGAGTATAATTTGCCCAGCTCCTTAACAAAAAAAGAAAAAATTATATCAGTCAGCGGGAACCCAAAGAGGAAATAAAAGATTTATAAATTTCATTGTTCTATAATAAAAATCATCATTTTAAAGGTGGAGTATAGCAAACCAAATAAGAGAAAAAAAATACTTGTTTAAAATGTTAGAAAACGATACCTGTAAATGTTGGTAGAAGAAATAGAGTCTCGAACCCTCGTCTGGAAGCAGTGAAGGGTATACGCGTAACCACAGTAGAGTGTGACCACGTCTACATCTTCTAAAGGGATGGAGATTTTGGTCTTCACTCGTTGTAAGTGGTTCGCAATATGCCGGGGAAAATCATAGGGTGAGAGAATTAAAATTTTAATTACGAAAGCTGAATACGAAATGGGAATTTCTAAAACATCTCATGAGCCATTAACAATCGTAACTACTATTGTAACAATACTTTAATTATTCAAATTGAAATTTGGGGGTCCTGAATATGTTACCATTCCACAATGATGGGAAACCAAAATACCAAGGAAACTAGAACCAACAGTCCAGAAATTCTTAATAAGGAAGAAAATTAAAAGATACAGATAGAGAACTCGATTTCAACATAATATAAAACAAAAAACAAAAAAACGGAATAGTGGTTACATAGCAGTATTATGGAAATCGTGTAATCAAAAGAATACCACAAAACTCTTTATAGATTTCAGAACAAGTATGCAAATGAAATGGGGAAATCAATCTATACCCAATTAAGAGAGAATTATAAATTACCAGTCAAAGGTGGCTGGAGCATGTGTAGGGTCAAGCCATTCAATGAAGGCTGGGTGCAGAAAATGTATTCGCCAGAGAAACCCTTTCTTCTCTGAAATGTCGAAGGGAAGAAGCATAATTGAAAGTAAACATTAAATACAACTCAGAAGAAAAAACATAATGAATCTGAACCTTACAAATGACATCAGATCACACCGTTTCACGTAGATCACAAAGAAAATCTCGAGGAACTAGAGTTATACGATATCACGTGATTTCGCAGAAGGAAATACTAGGAAGGTTGAAAAGTTTAATCTTCTGTATGCTTATAGTAATGACACTGACAGTTCTGATCTTTTCCCTTGGCTCAAGAAGACGCGTTATGAGCTGGACTCCTCATCCAGTACAACAAATCCAAGCAGAAGATAATTAAGAAATTAATATGCCTTAAATTCACGAAGTGAATGATAGGGACGTGTAGGTGATAAATATTATGGTAATTTCAAATGGTTAAACGACCAGTCTTAAATATAGCTTATAAAAAGGGATAACGTCAGGTTTAAAAATCTATAGGGAAGATTATATTTCTTAACCCATTAGTGTAATGTGGCATCATATGCCCCCATGAGTCGTGGAAAAACAAGAATTTACTTTGTGGAAGTTAAATATAAATATTTTAATAAGGTGAAGGTTATGTTAGAATATAGATAACGAATATATATACAGATGGGTATATAATTATTATGTGTACTTATTAGGTCGATAAAATTTATAATGGGGTTAAGAGGTATATTAAAATTTGTGTCAAGGTATAATAGGTAAGTAGAGATTAAACTAGAAAATATAGTATGAGGAAAAAAAAAAAAATTTAATTGTGGTTCATTACAAATGGTACCATAGATCTAGTTGAAAAACCTCGACAGTTTATGTGCTCACACAGGAATTATATTCTGTAATAAATTTATGATATTAAAAATTTTACTGATGTTGTTTTGTTGTATAGTGAGAAAGTACTGAAAAGGAACAGTTGCAAAATCATGACTGCAGAGGGCGAACTGTATGTAGATCTGGGTGGTGGATAAAACACACTAGATCCCAATGCTCCCTTGATGGCTATGTTGCATAGAATGCAACGAGATATGGCTCAGCTCAAAATTAAAAATGATAGGCTATCTTTAGCCAGTGAGGAGCAAGAAAAACTTATAAGAGAACTGATTTCGCGGAACAGCCAAGAAGGTGAAGGTTCTGAGAGGAAGAGAAAAGGCAGAGTCAATTTCTCAGATGAATCTGAGGAAGATGACGACACTAAACAACAATCTAGATAGAAGAAGGAATTACAGGGTGAATTCCAGAAAATAAAACCTCCCTCCTATGATGGAGAGGAGGAAGATGCTGAGGAATGGCTGCTAAATATGATCAAGTATTTTAAAGTCTACAAATATGAAAGTAATTTAAGAGCCAGAATGGCTATTTACCAGCTGCAAGGTAAGGCTACCTTGTGGTAGGAAGAAAAAAAAATGGTTCACGCCATTGATGAGAAAATAGTGACTTGGGAAGATTTTCAAGTCAAGTTTAAAAACTAGTATTTGAACGAACGCTACTATGATGATAAAGCAAAAGAGTTTCATGAACTCAAATTGTGACAGCTCACCATAGATGAGTTTGTCACCAAGTTCACAAATCTGTTATGATATGTTCCTTATATTTGTGAGGAGAAAGAAAAGGTACAAAGATTCCTAAACTGTTTGCCTACTGTGTACAAGGAGAAAATAGAGTTCGATAATCCAAAAACAATGGACAAAGTGGTGAGGAAAGCTAAATTATGCTACCAGTAGTTTAGGGGAAAGATTGAGCAAGGGAAGAGCTTGACAAACAAGGGTGAATTCAAAGGAAAGAAACAGAAACCATCTTATTTGAAGAACTTTGGTAGGAATCATCAACGAAAGAAATTTAACAAAACAAATGAATGTCAAACTGCTCAATCTCAAATTGGTTCAAATAAAATAGATGGGAATAGTAAGAAGGAAGGAAATATTAAAATGCGGGAGCCTTTGAAGTGATTGGGTTATGGAGAACCTCATCTTTTGAGGGACCGTCCACACTGAAATATTCAGATGGTTCTGAGAGATAGAGAAGCTACCACAGTAAATGACGCAGCAAGGAATATCCCCACTATGAGTGCAAGCTTGGAGAACCGACAAGCAGAACACCAGTCTATTATGGTCGAGATGGAAGGTAAGATTGATGATCAATCTGTTACATTTTTAATTGAACTGGGTGCTTCTTTGAGTTATATTAGCCCAGAAGTTGTAGAAAAATGTAAACTCAGAACAGAAAAGTTTCAACGGACTTGGTTGGTCCAGTTAGCCACCAGAACCAAATGCAAGGTAACTCATAAGATACCTCAAATAGTTATTAAATTTAATGATTATCAGACAGAAGTAAATTTAAACATTTTTCCATTAGGTTCCTATGATTTACTGATAGGAATGGACTGGTTAGAAAAGAAAAAGGCCATGATGAATTGTTGGGACAAAACTTTGCATTGCATAGATACTGAAGGAAAACCATTCATACTAAAGGGCAAACCGATCTCAACCCTTCAATTAAAAATAATATCTAGAAAAGGGTATCAAGTATATGTTGTACATGTTGAAGAATTATAACAACAAATAGAGAAAAATATGTTAGACACTTTACCAGTGATCAAAGAATTTAAAGATGTATTTCCAGATGAGATTCCTCATCTTCCCCCCAAAAGAGAAATCGATTTCATAATTGATTTAGTACCCGGGGAAACTCTGGTTTCTAGAGCCCCTTACCAGATGAGTCCCCCTGAACTAACAGAGTTAAAAATGCAATTACAAGAATTGTTGGAAAAAGGTTACATCAGACCAAGTGTATCCCCTTGGGGAGCATCGGTGTTGTTATTGAAAAAGAAGGATGGTACCTTCAGAATGTGTATTGATTATCGCCAACTGAATAAGTTGACTATCAAAAATAGGTACCCATTACCCAGAATAGATGACCTTTTTGATCAAGTTAGAGGAGCTTCAGTGTTTTCTAAGATTGATTTAAGAACTGGGTATCACCAGCTTAGAATTAAGGAGGAAGATGTCAATAAAACAACATTTTGAACACGGTATGGACACTACGAATTTGTAATCATACCTTTTGGATTGAAAAATGCACTTGCCACTTTTATTTTCTGAATGAATAGTGTCTTGAATAAATACTTAGATAAATTTGTACTAGTATTTATTGACGACATCTTAATCTATTCAAAAAGTGAGGTAGAGCATAAGGAACACCTGAGAATCATGTTGCAGACTCTTAAGGAGAATCAATTATATGCCAAGTTTAGCAAATGTGAATTTTATAACGATAAAACTCAATATTTGGGGCATATAATATCAGAACAAGGATTGGCTGTTGATCTTGAAAAGATAAAGTCAATTAGAGAATGTCCTGTACCTACTGATGTATCATCGGCAAGATCATTTATGGGGATTGTGGGAGACTACCGAAGGTTTGTAGAAATATTTTCTGCATTAGCCTATCCTATAACTTCATTACAGAGGAAAGGTACAAAATTTGAATGGACTGAAAAATGCCAAAACAGCTTTGAACAACTAAAATTAAAACTTACTACAACACTTATTCTAAAGATTGCAGATCCTGATAAGGAGTTTGTAGTGTGTACTGATGCATGTGGAGAGGGATTAGGCGGAGTATTGTTGCAAGAGAATTTTGTTATTGCATATGAATCTAGAAAAATTAAGAAACATGAACAAAATTACAGTGTATATGATCTTGAGTTAGTTGCTGTAATTCATGCTCTCAAGATGTGGCGACACTATATTCTAGGGGAGAAATTCATTTTGATGAAAGATCACATTAGCCTAAAGTATTTCTTCACTCAAACAGATTTGAATGCTCGACAAGCCAAATGGTTGTCCTTTCTGAGTGAATTTGATATGGAAATAGAACATATCAAAGGAAAAGAAAACAAAATTGCTAATGCTCTAAGCAGGAATGCTTGCCAAAAAATAAGTAACATCAGGAGTAGTGTCAGTTTTGACTTAGAAGGATTAGTTAAAATGGTAGCAGATCAAGATCCCAACTTTGAGAAACTGCAAATTCAAATGCTGAAAAAAGAAATGAAAGGGTATACAGAAAATTAGAAGGGACTGATTTGTTATAGAGAAAGATTGTACATCCCCAATGTAGACTCTTTGAAAAACGAAATCCTAGATGAATATCATAAACAACCTTATTCAGGAGATCCTGGATATCATAAACTCTTACAGCCTTGAAAAAGAAATTATTTTTGCCAGGAATGAAAAAAGACGTAGCCAACTACTTAGCCAGATGCATGGAATGTCAACTAGTTAAAGTTGAACATTAGCATTCAGCTGGCCTTTTAAACCCCTTACCAATTGCAGAATGGAAATGGACACCGTTTCTATGGATTTTATAACTGGATTACCCCAAACAAAGTACCAGCATGACTCCGTGATGGTATTGGTAGATACTTTAACAAAGGTTGCACATTTCATACCTGTGCAATCTACTATTGGGTCAGCCCAAGTAGAAAATGTGTTCATTAAGGAAATTGTAAGGCTACACGGGGTTCCTAAAATGATTATTTTAGATAGAGATGCCAAGTTCACAGCAGCCTTTTGGAAAAGTTTGTTTTGGGGTATGGGTATTAAATTAAACTTTAGTACTTCCTATCACCCTCAGAAAAATGGTCCAACTGAGAGAACAAATCAAATTCTGGAGGATATGCTCAGAATGTATGTGATGGATAGGCCAACTAACTGGGAATACTATATAAATTTAGTCGAATTTGTTTATAATAACAGCTACCAATATTCCATCAAGATGAGTCCATTTGAGGCACTCTATGGAAGAAAGTGCCACACTCCTTTAAGCTGGAGCCAACCTGAAGATAAGTTATCACTTGGGCCAGATGCTCTGCAAGAAATGGAAAGGATTGTCAAAAAAATACAGAAAAACATCAAGACAGCTCAAGATCGACAGAAGAGTTATGCCGACAAGAAGAGAGTTCACAAAGAGTTCAATGTGGGTGACCATGTATATCTGCGGATTAAGCCCAAAAAGAGAACTTTTCATACTGGAAGTTGTCCAAAACTGGCTCCTAGATATTGTGGGCCTTTTGAAGTCTTAGAAAGGGTGGGACTAGTGGCTTATAAATTGGCCTTACCCATCCATGTTAAGGTTCATGATGTGTTTCATGTTTCTTTATTAAAAAAATGTGTACATGATGCTGCTCACATTGTTGATTGGAATGTGATTCAGGTGGAACCAGAAGGAGAATTCCTTCCAGAGCTTATTCAAATTTTGGAATGGGAAGAAATTGAGCTGCGAAATCGAACAGTAGCCAGAGTAAAAGTGCAATGGAAGAACTTTACTGCTGATGAAGCTACTTGGGAAAGAGAAAATGAGATGATGGAAAAGTATCCATCATTGTTTTCACAGTGAACTGTTGAAGTTCTGTTGTTAACACCGAGGATGGTGTTTGTTTTTAGAGGGGAAATGTGTAACACCCCAAGTTCTATGCTTTTTAAATTGACATTTGAACAAAATCCAAAGGGGAAAGTGGACCCCAATGGAGAAACATTGTGTGGATTTTATTTAATTATTTATTAATGAGAAATAAATAGAATAATTATGTGTGCATTATGACTAGAAGAGATTGGAGATCATAAATCTGATCCATGAGGATATGGACCAGGTAAGACTTTCCCAAAAACCTTTCAGAAAAACCTTGAAAGGAATATTTCTAAATTAGATTGGGAGAAAAAAATCTAATTTCCCAATGAAGAGGAAAGTAAATGGGAAGAGGTGGAAAAGCTAGAAAAGTGAAAAAGACAGTTTTAAAGGACCGCAATGAGGGAAGCCTAGGAAAAAACAGGAAGAAAGCATCCTGGAAATTCTGGACATAGAATTTAGAAACAGACTTGGGGAAAGCATGGATTAAGTAAGCTGCACTAGGACAGACAGAGGTTAGTCTGTCTTTGGAGGATCTCAGCTTGGGGGTGAGTTCTGGAGACAGAGGAACTCTAAGGTTGGGAGGACTAGTCTAAGAAATTGGTATGCAAACAGAACTAATCTATGTTTTTAGTTATATAAAATTTCTCATATGATATGGCAGTACTATTCTTATAAATGGATTTCCTTAGAATGAAAATTAATAAATTATTATTGAAATAATTAGATAAACTTGGAAATAAGTGGTTCAGTATCCCATGCATTTAACAGAGTTGGTTAAGCAGGAAATTCTGCAATCTGTATAGTTGCATGGGGGAAATCTGGGAAGAACCATCGACCAAAATATCTAAACGTATGAGAGGTTTAAATATGGGGATAGGTATCTCCTGGAGGTTTACAAAAGTTAGTTTCAAAGGAAAATTTCTAAAGTAACTGTATTGTTAATTTCTACATCCTTGATTGCAAATTTCATTTTCTGCCAAAATAATTATGAGATAGTGCTGTATTAAACAATCTAAATATATTCTTATTTCTATTACATGACAAATTGTGAGTATGGAAACATGTCTAGATAAAATAAATCTTAAGAGTGGAGCTGTAGAAAATATCCCTGTCTGTGAGATAGATCAGATAGATATTACTGTGTAATGTATCTTACTCCCTTTTAGGGAAGTCAAAATTATGATTGCATAAATGGATATCTATTTGACCATTTTAGAGATAATAGAGATTTAAAATAATATTGGATAAGAATAAATCCTTAAACATTAGGGGTGAAACATTATTTAACTAATGAGCATAAGTGGAAATTTTCTTACTACAGAGAATAAATAAAATTCTGAAGCAATAGAAATAAATTTTAGTGATATAATTCTGTAGATGAGAGTTGGCCTTTTGAAGCTATACAGTTGTTATGGGTGGTAAAGTACATTGCATTTAATTGTTTCAAGACATACTGTACTGCAGGGTATAGGTGAAACAAATGAAGCATGATAATTAGATCTAATATAAATTTTCATTTGGTAAAAATAATGTATGTATGCTCGAATAAGCATAAACTCAAATTTATTCTATGAGTAAAACCTATATATATATATATATAAACTTCTCTAAACCATTCATGTAGATAAATATCAGTTTCGGAATTTAGTATTAGACTTAATCGAAAAGGTATGGAAATAGTTCACAGTCGAGGCAGAATTTAAAATAATTCCCTTCAGTACGAATTATTACAAATTAATTAAACTGTGATTTAAACACAGTCATCATTAATAAAAATCTCTCGGAAGATGAAATCTCGAACCATTTTGATTATCTGGGTAATACTATAATGTACCGACCTGTGAAATGAAAACAAATCGATTAATAAGTCAACGAGGGTTGATTGAGTAGAAACGAACTATACTTTTTTCCCTGAGAAATATAAAATCGTAGAAATACCTGCAATTATCATGTAAGACAAGTTAGCAATCAGAGTGATAGTCATAAATAACGAGAGGAGCATATACCGATCTGAAAGAAATCAGGGTTTACCTTCAGGATTTCAATTCGACATAAGAAGCCACCTACAGTCACAATTTCGAATGAGAAATTAACTTAGTGAGTTCAAAGGCAAAAATTTAGAGAAATACCTGAAGAACCAAAAAAAGAAAAGATATTGTGTCATGGAGAATGAGTCAAGAGATAAGTAACTAGTCCCACCTAATAACGAATGTCGCCTCGGCAGTCATTGAGTTAGAAATCAAAGACCTTCAACGTAGTCTAAAGAGTATAATTTGACCAACTCCTTAACCAAAATAAAATAAAATTATATCAGTTCGCGAGAACCCAAAGACGAAATAAAAGATTTAGAAATTTCATCATTCTACAATAGAAATCATCATTTTAAAGGTGGAGTATAGCAAACCAAATAAGAGAAAAAAAAATACTTGTTAAAAAGGTTAGAAAATGATACCTGTAAACGTTGGTAGAAGAAATAGAGTCTCGAACCCTCGTCTGGAAGCAGTGAAGGGTATAAGCGTAACCACAATAGAGCGTGACCATGTCTACGTCTTCTAAAGGGATGGAGATTTTGGTCTTCACTCGCTGTAAGTGGTTCACAATATGCCGTGGAAAATCATAAGGTGAGAGAATTAAAATTTTTATTACGAAAGATGAATACAAAATGGGAATTTCTAAAACATCTCACGAGCCATTAACAATCGTAACTACTACTGTAACAATACTTTAATTATCCAAATCAAAATTTGGGGGTTCTGAATATGTTACCATTCCACAACGATGGGAAACCAGAATGCTAAGGAAATTGGAACCAATAGTCCATAAATTCTTAATAACAAAGAAAATTAAAAGATACAGACAGAGAACTCGATTTTGACATAATATAAAAATAAAAAACAAAAAAATGGAATAGTGGTTACATAGCAGTATTCTGGAAATCGTGTAATCAAAAGAATACGGCAAAACTCTTTCTAGCTTTGAGAACAAGTATTGAAATGAAATGGGGAAATAAATCTATACCCAATTAAGAGATAATTAGAAATTACGTGTCAAAGGTGGCTGTAGCATGCGTAGGTTCAACCCATTCAATGAAGGCTGGGTGCAGAAAATGTATTCGCCAGAGAAACCCTTTCTTCTCAGAAACGTCGAAGGGAAGAAGCATAATTGAAAGTAAACATTAAATACAACTCGGAAGAAAAACCCTAATGAATTTGGACCTTACAAATGGCATCAAATCACACTGTTTCACGCAGATCATAAAGAAAATCTCGAAGAACTAGAGTTATACGATATCACGTGATTTCGCAGAAGGAAGTACTGGGAAGGTTGAAAATTTTAATCTTCTGTATGCTTATAGTAATGACACTGATAGTTCTGAGCTTTTCCCTTGGCTCGAGAAGACGCGTTATGAGCTAGACTCCTCATCCAGTACAACAACTCCGAGCGGAAGAGAGGTAAGAAATTAATATGCATTACATTCACAAAGTGATTGATAGGGACGAATAGGTGATAAATATTATGGTAATGTCAAATGGTTAAACGACCAATCTCAAAGGTAGCTTATAAAAAGGGATAATGTTAGGTTTAAAAATCTATAGGGAAGATTATAGTTCTTAACCCATTAGTGTAATGTGGCATCATATGCCCGCATGAGTCGTGGAAAAACAAGAATTTACTTTGTGGAAGTTAAATATAAATATTTTAATAAGGTGAAGGTTATGTTAGATTATAGATAACGAATATATATACATATGGGTATATAATTATTATGTGTATTTATTAGGTCAATAAAATTTATAATGGGGTTAAGAGGTATATTAAAATTTGTGTCAAGGTATAATAGGTAAGTAGAGTTTAAATTAGAAAATATAGTATTAAAAAAAAAAAAATTTGAATTGTGGTTTATTACACACAAGATATTTTAAAAGAATCTCCTTTTCATTTTTAATTTTCTTAATATCATATAAAGATAAATAACAAATTCTTTTTATTTAAAATGTTTTAGGAATTATTTAAAGATATATTTTCGAGTCTTATCAAATTTAAATTATTTTAGAATTTTATTTCCCATTTTTTAATCAAATGTAGGATTAGAAACAAGATTCTTTTTAATTTATTTTAGGATTCCCATTTTTTAATCAAATGTAGAATCAATATTATTTTTAATTTATTTTAGGGTTGAATTTTGAGTATACCACTTAAATATGTTTATTAAATATTTTTTTGATTGTTAAGTTATTTTCAAATATTTTTATTAGGTTTTTTTTTTATAGAGTAGTTAAACATAGTTATAATATTATTATTATTATTTTTAAAATTTTATTTATGTGTTTTTTTATTAATGAGATTAATTTTATATTAAACATAATTATTGTGGGTAGAATGGGAGAATCCCTCTGGATGAAGGTGGGGGCTTTCTTGACAACCCTTCCTCTCAAGTTAGAGAAAAAACTACATACAACCCTTCTTGTGTGTAGGATTGAATGTTAGATGATTGAAGATTTGGGTGTCATCATATTAGTAGTTAGAAAAAATAGTTAGCCATCATTAAAAGTTAGAGAAAAAACAACATACAACCCTTCCTCTCAAGTTAGAGAAAAAACTACATACAACCCTTCTACAAAATGTCAAAAAAATTGTGTGTAGTCATATTAATATTTAGAAAAAATAGTTGGCCGGCATTAAAAGTTATAGAAAAAAATACATACAAACCTTCCTCTCAAGTTAGAGAAAAAACTACATACAATCCTTCCTATCAGATCTACAAACTATAAAAAAACTACATACAACCCTTCCTCTCAGATCTACAAACTCTCGAAACAAAATCTACAAACTCTGATTGCGCAGATGAAATTGGATTGTAAACTTATGTAAATTTAATGAAGTATTTTGTGTGCATATTGAACAACCCTTCCTCTCAAGTTAGAGAAAAAACTACATACAACCCTTTTACAAAATCTCAAAAAAATTGTGTGTAGTCATATTATTAGTTAGAAAAAATAGTTAGCCAACATTAAAAGTTAGAGAAAAAACTACATACAACCCTTCCTTTCAAGTTAGAGAAAAACTACATGCAACTCTTCCTTTCAAGTTAGAGAAAAAACTACATACAATGCTTCCTGTCAGATCTACAAACTCTCAAAAAAACTACATACAACCCTTCTTGTCAGATCTACAAACTCTTGAAACTAAATCTACAAACTCTGGAAACCGACTTTCCTCTATGTACAATTGAAATTGGATTATAAACTTATGTAAATTTAATGAAGTATGCATATTTAATTTATCTCACAATTGAATTTATACCTTAAGACGTTTCCTTTGCAACTTCTAGTGCAATTACTAATTTTAACATTAATAAAATATAAAATTAATATTATAATTTTTTATTTTATATATATAATAATGGATTTTTCTTCACAAATCTAAAGTTTTCAGTAATTTAGTTATAACACCGTCAGGAAAACCTTAATGCACAGTTACAAAAACTGAAATTCCACAATCATAAATGAAATACGGAACATCATCTCACTTGAAACACCATTTGTGTCATTCATTCCCCTGTTAGCTGCAAAGCAAAAGGAAAATAGTGCAGCATGATAGCTCTACATGAAAAATCTGGACTTCAAAGCCAAAAATGTAGAGGCGTAAAATAACGATATTGTGTTCGAAAGTTGAGTATTTTCCGACATAATTAACACATCCGCTATATTCCAACTATATATCCCATTTATCATCATGCATTTAAACAAAGTTTAGAAATGATAGAAAAGAGTGAAACCTGCAAGTAATACGGGTGTTTCAAATGAATTGGTTCATACTATAAAAACAATTGGCCGTGTTTGGTTTTTTAACTGTAATTTGTAATATCTAAATATCCTGAAAATTATCAAGTTATAAAATATTTATAACATTAAAAAATTTATTCTAACCCATGATTAATTAAACTAAATATTTATATTTTCCTTATTCTCATCCTCATCCTTCTGTTGCAGATACCGCTGAAAAGAACAGTGCGAGCAGTCTACAATTTACATAAACACAAGTTTCCAAGAGTATCTAATACAGTCATATTTTTCTTTACATAAACACAAGTTGCCAAGAGCATCGAATACAGTCATAAACACAAGTTTCCAAGAGTATCTAAAGATGGGGATTACCAAAGATATGTAAGTCAGTTGAGTACTACAAACTGAAAACGGCTTAATTTAAACTCTAATAGTATAACTGGTGATTTATTAAGGGAGACCAATTGTAGAGTTATAACTTTATTAATGCATAAAGCAGCATATGTTATCCATTTAATTAATTTATATTTAACTAAATCCAAAACTTGACATATACTACACAGAACTCTACATATAGTACATATAACTCCACATATATGTTGATAATCTCAATTAAAAATATACACACAACGGAGGACCCGACATTATCGGAAGAGTGACTTAAACGTGTATTGGCTTGGAATAACCATTGGAATAGAGAACATTTAATTTTACGACACGTCACCTTGGAAGGCACCGGTCACATTCCTACATATCGATATAGTTTGGA
The DNA here is from genome assembly GCA_034641835.2 of Pinus albicaulis. NCBI lineage: Eukaryota > Viridiplantae > Streptophyta > Pinopsida > Pinales > Pinaceae > Pinus > Pinus albicaulis. The sequence goes on from CM076578.1 coordinate 857,047,218, forward strand.
TTTGTTCTTTAATATAAAATTGATTTTATAGTTGATTATTATGGTATTTATTTTAATTTTTCCCAAATCTTTGCGACTATGTTAATGAAGCAGGTAAGGATTCCATATCTTTTTAGGTTAAATTAATTGATTCGTTGGACATAATCAACTTGAACACTAATACTAATTATTGTGGACTTATTCCGATAAGTGATTCGGATAAAGTATTGAAATTCACTTCCATTTCCTATAACATGTATTTATATTATAACGTAGTAATAAAAATTTCGTTTACCCTAAAAGAATAAGCGTAGTCTAAAGAGGTCGCGTTTCGACCCAAAATCCGGGAACGATTTTCAGAAAATCTGGCAAAGATTTGCCCAGAAACTTGTTTATAGTTGTTAAACATTAGTATTTTGAGTGCCCCAGGGGTTTTTGATAGTGCTGAATCCATTTCCACTATCAAAAATGGATTCCAAGCACTGCAACTACCTGATTTTTGCAAATTTAGTTGACCGGATTCCGGCGGATTTCTGCCGGCCAGGCCAAAACGCGGCCTCGGTAGACAACTCCAAAAAAATATTTACAATTTGGCAAATCCAAACCGATCATTCTTAGCCTCAAAATGAAAGAGAAATGTGTGACCACATGAGAATAAACCCTAATAGCCGACTGTCACATCAATGGGATCAAACCCAAAGCATATGATAACCCTCTCCCCGTAATGTATATTTTTACAAGAAGGTGTAAAAATAAAAATAAACATAAAGTTTTGAATCGATACAGTTATATAAATTAGTATAGAGTTATTTTTGGTATAGATTTAATATGAGAGAAGAAGGATGAAATTTCTTTTAATACAATAAATTTTTTTGAATATAATTTTTTCGTGTATAAAATATTATATATTATTTAAATTATTTAAATTATACTTTTGAATGCTAAATAAATTATATATGATTAAATTGAATTTTAACTATAAAAACTTTATATATATGAATTTTAAAAATTTGATTCATATATATTTTTACTTCTAATTATTATTAATTTTGTCTAATTATAATAAAAAAAAATATTTAAAAAACACACTAATATATATATTAAAGGAGCAGAGAAAACAAATGAACTTACACATCTCTTTATAGTGGGTTGTAAAATGAACTTTTCTACTCAATTAAATGATTAATAAAAATGAATTATTATACAATTATATAATATAAAATTAATAATTGATAAAAGTGAATCACTATCAAAATATATATATATCTCTAAATAAAATAGAGATGAAAATCATAAAAATAATTTAGAAAACTTTAATTTACTCTATTAAATTATTTTTATGACAATACTCACACTATTAAATCTGAACCATTAAAAAACTCTTAATTTAATCTATTAAAATATTATATAATAATATTCATATTCCTAATTTTAAATTTTTGTGATTCATTAATAATAAAATTGAATTAATCACATTATTAATATTTGAAACCATATAATGTTTGATAATTTAAAACCTTGGCCAAATCAAAGTCAGAAATGTAAGAAATGCAGGTGTAATAATTTTCTATGTCACGTACTTTCTAGTTGAGGGTGCCGTCTACCTTGACCAAATCAAACTCGGAAGAGTAAGAAATCCAGTCTTGATGATTTTTGATCTCAAGTACTCTCTCTGGTTGAGGTTGTCGTCTACAGCTATATTATTTTATGTTGTTGGTACATATATATTTGTCGTAGATACAATATGTGTCGATTTGAGTGAAGCAGTAGACTTGGAAAAACCATTCTGTTATTTAGTTAAATAGCGTAATATCTTCATTTGCAGCTTTCTGGTTTTCCATATATGTTACTTCTACAAACTTGAAAAGTATGCACATTTTGGCATCTTGTTGCCAATTTTTTTTTGTTTTAATAATAAGATTACAAATTTTAAAATGTTAGAAATTTGTGATGAGTATGAAAAAAATCACCTATATCATGTAACTATCGTTTTAGTGGAAACGAATGGTTAGACTTTTTGTTTTATTAATTAAGACTGATGTTTTATTTCAATTAGAATATTGAACAAAAATTAAAATTTACATTGATAAAGATTTACTGTGAATTAGTTTCATGAGTAACAATGATGGTAAAAAAAAGTAAATCAAGATCTGGTGTTAGTTGGAAAAACAGTTCCCACAGTTACCCATAGAACTCTGGAATAAATAGAAAATCCAGAGGAGAGTTTGGGGTTGGATCTGTGAATGAAGGAAGAGGAACTCTGTTACCCTGGAAGAGGCATTTCAGAACAGAGTGTGCTCTGGGTTGGAGATTGGACCGGTTCGTCCCGTGATCTCCCCAGAATCTCCTGTTTTTCCCTGGAATGGAAAAACTGGACCGGATTGTCCTAAGTTCCCGTCCAGTGCTCTGAGAATTACAGAGTCCCAGACTTGATGCACGGGGGGGAGCTGCGTGACTGTTCGCCAGCTCATGGAAGGGAGGAACACTGTTACCATCAGTTGATTCAGAATCCAGATGAGTAAAGATTAGAAGAAGTAGATTGTTTGGTTTTTCTTTTCTTCTGAATTTAATTTCTGAAGAATGCTGTGGTTAGAACTTAACTTTGTTACTGAGAAAGGATGAATCTTGTTTCTGTTATCACTACAGTAGGGTTGGTTGAAATAGGTAATATATTTAAAAAAAAAAATAGTCTACAGTTGAGATTTTACAGTAACCAGAAAGATCAATAGTCTAACTCAGTATTTTCTTTTTTTCACATTCTTATATCATGTATAGAGGTGGGTTAAATTCCTGTGGAAGTAGTATTTAATAACAGACTTGAAATTTAATTACCGGCCATATCTACTTCACTAATTAAGATAGTCCTGTAGGATATAAATAGTGGAAAATAAACACAGAGAGAGGAAATGGGAGAACCATTAACCCTTCAAGCCAGAATTCTGTGCTAAAGGGTTGGTCGTTCTCCGCCTTTGAAGAAACACGGACGTGAATGGCGGTCCGGACGCCTGTACTATTTAGGGAAAGTTTAAATAGAATAAGGAATACCAAGAACAGTAAGAAATACAGAACGTGCTGGTAGTAGCAACATAGAATTATTAACCCTACAGCAGGTATTAAAACCCTTAACAGTAGTTACAGGAAAATTCTAGAATCAAAGCAGTGAACGATGAACCAACAATTCCAGTGATACATAAGAACCCATGACATAGTGAAAGCAACTGCAGATACCATTGAAAAGATTGTAGACAAGGTAAATAGCCTCACGGCGCTATACACAGTATATAAAAGACAAAACGAAAACTTGACTGGGAATATTGCACTACCATCAAGAATCGGTATATTCTTAAACTAGAAGCATAAAGCATTGTGTGCGAGAAGTTAATTCAAAGTAGAGATGCAAATTCCGTGAATAACCGTATATCAAAATCACAGCTTCGTCGTAGCAGTTCCACTTAGAGAATGTAATGAGACAGAACCTCCGTTTCAGCTTGAGGCCGCAAATGACAAATAAGAAACCGTCAAGAACTTCCATCTCCACGGTGTAAACTAGAACATGTCAAGCAAACCCCGAACTAGACTTGGTGATTAGGATTTTATCATCTAGTCACTCCACAAAGTAAGATTAAGGGTACGTACACTCCGTTTCGAAAAAACTACACTGTTAGAAATGTATAGCAGGTTAACCTCATTCCGCGAGTGTTAAAACAATAAGTGTAAACCTGAGCTTTAGCAAGAGATGATAGGGGTAATACCTGTCATAAGAGAAATTCCATTAGGCATGCGGGAGAAATATTTAAGAGGAAACAAATGATTTACTAACAGTGCTGTAGAACATGATAAACACGGAACGGAGGCAAGTTTTTTTTTAAAAGAGTATACCTGTTGTTCCCGAACCTGAGAAATCTTCTTTAGAACACCTGAACTCCACTGTCAAATCCCCAAACGAGAAGCAATTAGCGAACGATAGAGCGTATGAGTAAAACGACCAGAAAATTCGTAAGCTTCAGGGTTAAAATGAAAACCAGACTCCTCCAAATATCTCACACAAGAAATTCAAACCTGTTTCATGAATTTGCAGAAAGATTTATGAACTGTCAGGAGATGTTTTACCTGAATCGAGAGGCAAGCACTCTGGCCGCCGCGTTACCACCATCGTCTCGGAAAGTCTAGAAACCCCGTGAAGAAACCCTGGCAGAGCCACACCGCCTCCAGAACTCTCAGTGCGAAGAGAAACAATGAGACCGGAACGGTTAGAGCGCCAAGGGGTCATTACTAACCCTAGGCACAAGAGCCGTGCGATCATATCAAATCGACGGAGGTAAGGCTGCCAGGTGTTGGGCAGATAGGCCAGCCGGACTACACAAATGGCGAACCCAATTTCCAAAGATTACAAATTGAATATTATAAATGCGAAATGGATAAACATAATTACCGGCACTTATTAGGTATGAGATTTATTAATAATATGAGCCATTATACAATCCATAGTACAACAAACTCCATTATGTAGTACCGAAAACACGAAAACCCAAGAACGATGCCAGCGGTGCAAACATATAAGGCCTTGTCATATAATATTTCTATTTAATGCTGGTTGCATTTCGGTGGTGATCAAATTTTTTTTATGATGGTAAGTTTTATGGTAATGTTAACTGTTACAAGTGGTATCAGAGCTGGTTACAACTCTGGAGCCCTATTGGGCCAACTAACATTAAAAATTGTATGTTACTCATGCACAGTCAGAAAATTAGTTGGAAGGACAGATGAGACGGACACCTACACAATCACAATCGCTACAGCAAAATATTGGAGAGATGCAGCCTCCACCAGAGGGAAACCCCGAAATGTGGGTCCAGCTGGGGATAGAGCAGCATCAGAGGTCTAATAGATTGATGGAAGAACAACAACATCAGACTCGCATTTTATTACACACAGTACAACAATTGCAGGAAGAGATGGAGAGGGTACGGAAGGAAAATGCTAGGATGATGCAGGAGCAAGAGAGGATCTTAAAAAGCCTCTCCGATAAATAGAATCAAAGAAATGAGAATCCCAGTGCTGGCAGAGAATTCCAGGAAAGGGACGATCAGCAAACAGGTGAACAAGATATAAGCCAAAGAGAAAGAAGTATGTCGCAGCGAAGTAATCCTCACAGAAATTTTAATGAGGCTGAATCTGAAAATGAAAACGAACGGAAAGCCAGTAAAAGGCAGAAGGTGGAATTACACGGAGAATTCAGAAAGATAAAGCCACCTACGTTCGATGGAGAAAAAGAGGAGGTGGCAGAAGCCTGGTTGATTAACATGAACAAATACTTCCAGGTGTATGATTACGACAGTGGTCTTAAAGCACGGCTGGCCATTTATCAGTTAAAAGACAAAGCCACCTTATGGTGGGAAGAAGTGAAGAACGTGCGGGGATTAGAGGATCAAGATATGACATGGGAAAAGTTTCAACAGTACTTTAAGGATAAGTACCTGACTGAGCGTTTTTATGATGAAAAAGCCCGAGAATTTCATGATTTAAGGCTAGGACAACTGACCATGGACGAGTTCATCATCAAGTTTACTGCATTACTGCGCTATGTACCGTACTTAAGAGAAGAGAAAGCCAAAGTTCAAAGATTTCTGAGCAGTTTACCTGTTCATATGAAGGAGCGTATCGAATTTGAAAATCCTAAGACAATGGACGACGCTATCAGAAAGGCAAGGCTGTGCTATCAGCAAGCGAAAAACAAGATAGATCCCGGAAAATGATGGCAAACAAGGAAGGATAACAGAAACAATGCTGGTTCCAAAAGGGGGAAAACCAGTAATTTCTGAAATACCTCCAGAAATTCAATCAATAAACAATTCGGTAGGAACCATCAGCGGGTTAGATGGCCTGGGGAAGACAAAACGGTGGAAGCTTCAAGTAAACCTGAGCAACCACAAAATCAGAGGCCACCTCTGCAGTGTTGGGGCTGCGGGGCAGCGCACTACTATCGAGATTGCCCACAGCGGGGTAAAACTGAGGCAGTAAATAACTTGCAAGAAGCCTCTACTGTGGGAGATGTTGCTCGGAATATACCCAGAATTAATGCTGCATTGGAGGACCGGCAAGCGGATTTTCAGCCTACCATGATAGAACTAAAAGTTAAATTGATATCCCAAACTGTTTCTGTTTTAGTAGACCCGGGGGCAAGTCTAAGTTATATAAGTCCTAAACTAGTGGAAGTCTGTAAACTGCCAAGTCAAAATTTCAAAAAGACCTGGTTGGTCCAGTTAGCCACAGAAGCTAAAAGAAGAGTTAGTGCCAAAATACCGGAATGTGCACTGCAAATTGGCGGACAGCAGCTGGTAGTGGATTTAAATATTCTGCCTTTGGGATCCTATGATATATTATTGGGTATGGATTGGTTGGAGAAGCATTGGACTCTTATAGACTGTAAGGAAAAGATAGTTTATTACAGAGATCATAATGGTATTCGTCAAGAGATTCAAGGCATAAAGAAGCCTGTAAATCTGCGCCCAATTACAGCTTCCTAGATGGGGAAATGTATAAGGAAGGGATGCCAACTGTATGCTATACAAGTTGGATTATCTGAGTCTAAAAATAAAGCTGCTGTGTTAGAAAATATACTGGTAGTTCAGGAATTTAAGGATATATTTCCTGAAGAAATACCAGGTTTACCACCAAAAAGAGAGTTTGATTTTACAATAGAACTGCTGCCAAGAGCCTCGCCAGTTTCACGGACTCCTTACCGTATGAGTGTACCAGAACTGACTGAACTGAAGATGCAGCTTCAGGAACTGCTGGATAAGGGGTATATTCGACCCAGTGTGTCACCCTGGGGAGCACCCGTATTGTTTGTTAAAAAGAAGGATGGAACCATGCGCATGTGCATGGATTACCGATAGTTAAATAAGCTAATTGTTAAGAACAGGTATCCTCTACCTCGTATTGATGACTTGTTTGATCAGGTGAGAGGGGCCACGGTGTTCTCAAAGATCGATTTGCGATCTGGTTATCACCAGATCCGGATTAAAGATGAAGATATCTACAAAACTACCTTCCGTACAAGGTATGGCCACTACGAATTCGTGGTATTACCTTTTGGGTTAACTAATGCACCAGCCACCTTTATGAGGCTGATGCATAGTGTATTCCATCCTTATTTGGACAACGTTGTGTTAATTTTCATTGATGACATACTGATTTATTCTAAAGATGCGGAAGAACACAAGGCACACTTGCGAATGGTGCTGGAGATGCTTAGGAAGCACCAACTGTATGCGAAGTTCAGCAAATGTGATTTCTTTAAAGAAAAGATACAGTATCTTGGACACGTAATATCTGAAAAAGGCATAGCTGTAGACCCGGAGAAAATCAAGACTATTATGGAATGGAAGGTGCCACAGAATGTGGCAGATATACGATCTTTTATGGGTCTCGCTGGCTATTACCGGTGATTTATAAAAGGATTCTCAAAAATAGCTTTTCCTATTACCTCCTTGCAAAGGAAAGGGAAAATCTTTAAATGGACAAAAGAATGCTAGGATAGTTTTGAAAGATTGAAGCAGTTGCTAACAACAGCACCTGTGTTAAGTGTGGCAGATCCGAGTAAGGAATTCGAGGTTTGTACAGATGCATGCAAGGAAGGTGTTGGGGCTATTTTATCACAAGAAGGAAAGGTAGTTGCGTATGAATCCCGCAAGTTAAAAGATCATGAGCAGCGGTATTCAGCTTATGATTTAGAGCTGACCGCAGTTGTGCACGCACTCCGGGTGTGGAGACATTATTTACTTGGGACGAAATTTGTATTAAGGATGGATCATAGTAGCCTAACCAGCTATTTTAAACAAACTGATTTAAACTCCCGACAAGCAAGGTGGAATTCTTTTCTGAGCGAGTTTGAAATTGATTTATAGCACGTAAAGGGAAAGGAGAACAAGGTTGCGGATGCATTGAGCAGAAAAGTGCATAGCATTTATGAGTTATACGTTAATCAGGTGGAAACCAGATTTCTAAAACAAATTAGAAAAGAAGCAGACAAGGATCCAAAGTATAAATATTTGTGGCAACAAACCCAAGAATCTAAAGGACAGGGGGAACAAGGGGGATATGAGATCAACCAGGACAAGTTGTTGGTTTTTAAGAAGAAAATAGTCATTCCGAATAGGGTGGAATTAAAAACTATGATACTGGATGAATATCATAGAAGCAATTATGCTGGTCATCCGGGATATCAAAAGATGCTGACAGCCATAAGAAAGGATTACTGTTGGCCAGGCATGAGGAAGGAAATAGCAAGCTATTTAACCAAGTTTTTAGAATGCCAGCAAGTAAAAGTGGAGCATCGGCATCCAGCTGGATTAATGCAACCTATACCCATTCCTGAGTGGAAATGGGAGGTGATTTCATTGGACTTTATCACCGGGTTACCAAAATCAAAGCGAGGTAATGATTCCATAATGGTAGTTGTGGATAGACTAAGTAAGTCAGCACATTTCATACCTGTCCAGTCCACCTATAAGACAGTACAAATAGCAGACTTATTTATGCGTGAGATCTTCAGACTCCATGGCATACCTAAGACCGTCATCTCGAACAGAGATGTAAAATTCACATCAGCCTTTTGGAAGACAGTGTTTACAGGGTGAGGAACTCAAGTACATTTTATTACTGCATACCACCCGCAAACAGACGGCCAGACTGAGCGGGTAAATCAGGTACTGGAAGACATGCTGAGAATGTATGTCATGCAACAACCAGTTAAGTGGGAAGAGTATCTACACTTGATAGAGTTCGCCTAGAACAACGGTTACCAAGAATCATTAAAGATGAGTCCATTCGAAGCGCTTTATGGTCGGCAGTGCAGGACTCCCATCAACTGGAGCAGCCCAGAGAATAAACTCATGCTAGGACCAGACATGCTAGCATAAATGGAAGCTGAGGTGAGGAAAATTCGACAGAATTTGAAAGCAGCACAGGACGGGTAGAAAGTGTATGTGGATAAGAAAAGGTCTTATCGTGAATATGTAGTTGGAGATCATGTATATGTCAGGATTAAACCAAAGAAAAGCACATTAAGATGGGCGTCTTGTGCAAAATTAGCACCCAGATTATGTGTCCCTTTCCAAATACTGGAGAGAGTGGGACCGGTGGCGTATCGTTTAGCTCTTCCTAGTCATATTCGGGTGCATAATGTTTTTCATGTATCGTTATTGAAATGATATGTCCATGATACAAGGCATATTATTCATTGGCAGAACATACAGGTAGTGAATGAGTATGATCACTAAATAATAATGCGATATTATAAACTTATTTAATTAACATAAGTCTATTTTGTGCAGGTAGAACCAGACGGGGAATTTCTGGTCAAGCCACACAGTATAATCGACCGGAGGGAAATCATGCTCCGGAAACGAGTCATCGCCGAGGTTAAAGTGCAATGGAAGCACTTTGGACCTGAGGAAGCTACCTGGGAAGATGAAAGTTTTGTTCGTGAAGCTTATCCTGAGATTTTTACTGAACTAGAATAATAACACCGAGGACGGTGTTCTCTTCCAGAGGGGGAAAACTGTAACCACCGTTTTAGTGGAAACGAATGGTTAGAATTTTTGTTTTATTAATTAAGACTGATGTTTTATTTCAATTATAATATTGAAAAAAAATTAAAATTTACATTGATAAAGATTTACTGTGAATTAGTTTCATGAGTAACAATGATGGTAAAAAAATGTAAATCAAGATTTGGTGTTAGTTGGAAAAACAGTTCCCACAGTTACCTATAGAACTCTGGAATAAATAGAAAATCCAGAGGAGAGTTTGGGGTTGGATTTGTGAAGGAAGGAAGAGGAACTCTGTTACCCTGGAAGAGGCATTTCAGAACAGAGTGTGCTCTGGGTTGGAGATTGGACCGGTTCGTCCCGTGATCTCCCCAGAATCTCCTGTTTTTCCCTGGAATGGAAGGACTGGACCGGATTGTCCTAAGTTCCCGTCCAGTGCTCTGAGAATTATAGAGTCCCAGACTTGATGCATGGGGGGGATCTGTGTGACTGTTCGCCAGCTCATGGAAGGGAGGAACACTGTTACCATCAGTTGATTCAGAATCCAGATGAGTAAATATTAGAAGAAGTAGATTGTTTGGTTTTTCTTTTCTTCTGAATTTAATTTCTGAAGAATGCTGTGGTTAGAACTTAACTTTGTTACTGAGAAAGGATGAATCTTGTTTCTGTTATCACTACAGTAGGGTTTCTTGAAATAGGTAATATATTTAAAAAAAAAAATAGTCTACAGTTGAGATTTTACAGTAACCAGAAAGATCAATAGTCTAACTCAGTATTTTATTTTTTTCACATTCTTATATCATGTACAGAGGTGGGTTAAATTCCTGTGGAAGTAGTATTTAATAACAGACTTGAAATTTAATTACCGGCCATATCTACTTCACTAATTAAGATAGTCCTGTAGGATATAAATAGTGGAAAATAAACACAGACAGAGGAAACGGGAGAACCATTAACCCCTCAAGCCAGAATTCTGTGCTAAAGGGTTGGTCGTTCTCCGCCTTTGAAGAAACACAGACGTGAATGGCGGTCTGGACGCCTGTACTATTTAGGGAAAGTTTAAATAGAATAAGGAATACCAAGAACAGTAAGAAATACAGAACATGCTGGTAGTAGCAACATAGAATTATTAACCCTACAGCAGGTATTAAAACCCTTAACAGTAGTTACAGGAAAATTCTAGAATCAAAGCAGTGAACGATGAACCAAAAATTCCAGTGATACATAAGAACCCATGACATAGTGAAAGCAACTGCAGATACCATTGAAAATATTGTAGACAAGGTAAATAGCCTCACGGCGCTATACACAGTATATAAAAGACAAAACGAAAACTTGACTGGGAATATTGCACTACCACTGCAACTGGTATATTCTTAAACTAGAAGCATAAATACATTGTGTGCGAGAAGTTTAATTCAAAGTAGAGAAGCAGTCCGGTGAATAACCGTATATCAAAATCACAGTTTCTGTCAGAGTAAGCTCCACTTAGGAGTAGTCAAAATTATACAAACTGTCGGCTTGAGGCCGCAAATGACAACAAGAAACCTAGTCAAGAACCTATCCTGCACGGCGTAAAATAAAACATATCAGGCTAAACCCTGAACTAGACTTAGACAGGATTATCATCTAGTCGCTCCGCCAAAGGAAGCCCAAGGGTACAGACACTGTCGAAAAACGGAGTACCTGTGAAATGTATGCAGGGGTTAACCCTCATTCCGCGAGCAAGCTTGGAAAACAACAAGGAACCCGAGCCGGAGCAGGAGATAGGGGTAATACCTGTCATAAGAGAAATTCCATTAGGCATGCGGGAGAAATCTTTAAGAGGAAACAAATGATTTACTAACAGTGTTGTAGAACATGATAAACCCGGAACGGAGGCAAGTTTTTTTTTAAAAGAGTATACAGGTTGTTCCCGAACCTGAGAAATCTTCTTTAGAACACCTGAACTCCACTGTCAAATCCCCAAACGAGAAGCAATTAGCGAACGATAGAGCGTATGAGTAAAACGGCCAGAAAATTCGTAAGCTTCAGGGTTAAAACGATAACCAGACTCCTCCAAATATCTCACACAAGAAATTCAAACATGTTTCATGAATTTGCAAAAAGATTTATGAACTGTCAGGAGATGTTTTACCTGAATCGAGAGGCAAGCACTCTGGCCGCCGCGTTACCACCATCGTCTCGGAAAGTCTATAAACCCCGTGAAGAAACCCTGGCAGAGCCACACCGCCTCCAGAACTCTCAGCGCGAAGAGAAACAATGAGACCGGAATGGTTAGAGCTCCAAGGGGTCATTACTAACCCTAGGCACAAGAGCCGTGCAATCATATCAAATCGACGGAGGTAAGGCTGCCAAGTGTTGGGCAGATAGGCCAGCCGAACTACACAAATGGCGAACCCAATTTCCAAAGATTACAAATTGAATATTATAAATGCGAAATGGATAAACATAATTACCGGCACTTATTAGGTATGAGATTTATTAATAATATGAGCCATTATACAATCCATAGTACAAAAAACTCCATTATGTAGTACCGAAAACACGAAAACCCAAGAACGATGCCAGCGGTGCAAACATATAAGGCCTTGTCATATAATATTTCTATTTAATGCTGGTTGCATTTCGGTGGTGATCAAATTTTTTTTTATGATGGTAAGTTTTATGGTAATGTTAACTGTTACATATCACTTCGACGCACGTCCATAAAATTTCGCCTTTGATACACATCCATAAAATTTCCAAAATGTCTGCAATAAAGTATAGCCATATGCAGGCGAACCCAAACGCTCAACCAGACAGTAAGCCGGACTCGAACGACTTACGTAGTCAACTTGGTTGAACCAAATGATACAACCAAGTTACTGTAACATGTGTATGGATAATTTTATTAATGAAAGAGAACTCCCACCTTCAAAATTGAAATGAAATTATTATAATTAAAAATTTAATAAAATTTTAAAGATTAATATGTAAGTTTATAGTTTTCCTTTTTATATTAATGATATTGTTGTGTTGTTTGGTAAGGAATCATTACGATTTTAAGTTCATGTGGAATATGAATATAAATATGGATAAAACTAATTTTATGGAAGTTAAATTTGAAAAGATCATTTAATACTTTTATTTATCCCAGTAAATCATTTTTTTTTAATAAAAACATAGGAAATTAAAATTTATTATAAGTTTAATTGGAACTATAACATTGAGAAAATGATAAATGGAGGTTGGAAAGTTTACTATGAGCTTGAAAACTATTTGGAAGATTATTATGAGCTTGAAAAGAATTGTAAGCTGGAAATATTTGGTTGTGTGACTAAAATAATCTCCTCTTTGAGATTTTTGTCACTATTGCTATTTTATATGGATATGAAGCATGGGGATGGATATGAGATTTGGGGTTTGAAGTAAGAATACTATAACTTCCAAATTTAAAGAGAATTTTTAGGGAACTGAAGAGTTGGAGAGGAAAGTAAACTAAGATATTATAAGAAGGTGATCCCCAACCTGTAAAACCAAAAATATAGTGTTAAGAAAAAAATGAACATTTTCAAAATTAAAACTAATGATCACATGATTCTTATCCAATTAATCAATTCCCAAAACACCATGAGATGAACGAGCTTGTCACCTATGCAATCCTAGAAAGGTTAAAGAGGAAAATCACTTTCTTTTAGATTGTCCATCTTATACTCTCATTCAATCTAAATTTTCAAATGTGTCACACTGCTAACCTTCTTGAACTTTTAACTAAACAAAAGTATGGTGGTCTTAACTATGATCATCTATGGGCAATTTTCTCACTTCTTTTTAAACATAAAAAGTAAAAATGTTAAAGAATTTTATTTCATCTCTTACCCTATTAAATTACAATAAACTATATAGGGTCTTGGTGAAAGTTAATCATCATTATTATCAAAACTAAAATGTTAGAAAATTCAATTTAATCACTTCCGTTCTTAATATATAAAAAATTATATAAGTTTTAATAAATGTTAATCATCATCATTGTTATTGCTCTATATTAATATTAAATTTTTATTTTTGATATTAAAATTAAATATACAAATTATTATAATAAAAAAAGTAATATCAATTTTCCTCATCAAGTTAATCTAGTAAAGATTTTTAAGTATAAAAAGTTTAAATTGTTTATTTTTTTTTAAGTTCTAATATTTCATAGTTTTTTTTGGCTATAATTTTTATTTTATTTTGTTTTTTTTCTATTTAAAAATATATTTTAAATAACAAATAAGTAATTTTGTTATTTTAATATTTATATTAAAAAAAAATTAAAATAAAATATTATAATTAAAGAAGTGTAATTATATGACTCTTATATAAGTTGCTCATAAAATTAAGCTAGCTATTAAAAATAATTAAAAATGTTTGAAAAAAAAACATTTTTTAATCATGAAATCAAGCTAATCCTTAAAGCAGGTAAAAATATGTGAAACAAAAACATTAAATAATATTAAAGAAAAACATAATTTATTATTAAAAAAAAAACTTTTTGACTTAGTGGCATACAAAAAAGCTATAAAGATTATCAATACATTATATTATTTTGAAATATGTTGTTAGAAAAGTAATAATTAAATTTTAGCTATTTTATATTTTTATGAAAATAATAATAGAAAAATATTTATAAGTATTGGGAAACTTTTAATTTATTAATAGATTAGATAGATACTAAATGTAAAATTAAGACCATAATATCAATTCCAAATAGAAATTAATTTATGAAGATAAAAGGCAATTCAATGTTATATATATATATATATATATATATATATATATATATATATATATATATAGGTTTAGTAAAAAAATTAAATTGCTTTCCAAAAAATATATTTATATTTATATAGGAAGCAATAAAATATCATGTATTTCTTGGATTTGTTTTATAGTTGTTGCAATAGTATTGGAGTCATAATAGTAAAATTTAAAAAAGATTTTGTTAAAGATCTCCCATTAGGAATATTTTATTTAAGTAGGGACACACACACACACACATATATAACAAAAAAAACATAAAATAAAAATGTGATAATTTTTTTCAAAAACTTGTGTAAATTTTGTAAATTATTTTCAAAAATTATACATTACTTGAAAATGAAATTTTCATAAATATTGAGATTTGATGTGTATAGTACCTATTTTTTATTATTAATTTTTATAAATAATAAGATTTTTATAATATTGAATTTTTTAAGTGTATATTGTTTTTCGTAAATATTGAGATTTGATATATGTAGTATTATAACACTTCTAACATATATATATTTTTATTTTTAATAAATTTTGTTTCTAACCAATTCTATAAAAATCAGTCATTTCATCTATATTAAACAATAAAAATAAATAAAAATTCAAATTTAAATATTAAAATTTAAAAATTATTTTAATTTTGAAAATATTCCATTAATAGTTATTTTTTTTCAAAATTTTAATAAACTTTATAAAATTTTCAAAACTAATAAAAATTCAAACCATTTTGACTATAAAATTATTAAAATATCCCCACCCTATATATAATCACAAACTAGAAATACTTATAATATCCAAAAAAGTTTCTGATTTTCTATTTCATAACAATAACGATATTGTAATCTATATGCTAATCTATTATAATATTATAATATTGCATCTAGAATGTTATAATATTGCATATTAATACACTTAGAAAAGCATAATGTTATAATATGGCATATTAATACATTTAGAAAAGCTCACTTGTTAATTTTTTATATTGTAATCTATATGCGTCTGTAACAGTTAAGTTATCATAAAACTTACCATAATAAAAAAAAATTTATCATGACCGAAAATTACAACTAGCAATAAATAATGACATTATATGATACGGCCTTATTAGTTGCTCTGCTGGCATCGTTCTTTGGGTTCTCGTGTTTCGGTACTATATAGTGGAATTTGTTTGTACTGTGGATTATATATTTGATTGAACGGTGAATTATATATAATGTTCTTTGCGTTCACCTGTGGATTTGTTCTCCATAATGACTCACATTATTGTTAACTCTCCATAATATCAAGTACCGATAATTATGGTTATCCACTTTCACATTTAAATCTGTCAATTCGCAACCATTGGAAATGGGTATTTCCATTCGATTTGCCCGGCTGGCCTAGCTGCCCAACACCTGGCAGCCTATCCTCCGTCGATCTGGAATGATCTCACGGCGCTTGTGCCTAGGGTTAGTAATGACCTATGGCGCTCTAACCATTCCGGACTCATTGTTACGCTTAGCGCCGAGAGCTCTGGAGGCGGTGTGACTCTTCCAGGGTTTCACAACAGGGTTTCGAGTCTCACCATGACGATGGTGGTAACGCGGCTGCCGGAGGGCTTGCCTCTCGACTCAGGTAATTACAGTTCCCGACAGTTCTTAATTTTTCGCAATTACACGGTACAGGGTTTAAGTTTCTTTGTGTATAATGAATGGAGGAGTCTGGTTATCATTCTATAGGTTACGCCTTTGCTCCCTGAAGCTTAAGAACTTCTGGCCGGTTTACACATATGCTCTAACATTCGCTACATTCTTATTGTTTGGGGTTTGACAGTGGAGGTCAGGTGCTATAAAGAAATTCCCAGGTTCGAGAACGACAGGTATTTTCCTTCTGAGAACTTGCCTTTCATTTCCGGGGTTATTTTGTTTTCTACAGCACCGTTAATAATTTATTTGTTTTTTTTGTAGTTTTCTCCCTATGTCTAATGGGATTCCTCTTATGGTAGGTATTGCCCATTCTTCCTGCTCCAGCTCGGAGTTCCTTGTTGTTTTCCAAGCTTGCTCGCGGAATGAGGGTTTAACTCCTGCATACATTTCACAGGTACTTCGATGCCGACAGAATCTGTACCCTTAGACTTCTTTTGGCGGAACGACCAGATGATAATTCTGTCAATGTCTAGTTCAGGGTTAAGCATTTTGGTAGCCTGATATGATTTAGTTCATGCCGTGCAGGATAGGTTCATAACCAGGTTTATGTTGACATTTACGGCCTCAAGCCGACAGATTGTATATTATTTAGACTACTCCCATGTGGAGTTCACTTTGTCATATACTGTAAATTTTGTTCTACAGATTACCTACTGGACAATTTCTCTCTTTTATCTAGCCACTCGCACTCACCGTGTTTTATGTTTCTAGACTTATGACTATGCCAGTTGCAGTTGTAGTGCGATGTTCTCATTCGAGTTTTGTTTTGTTGTATAATGTATGATTGCGCCGTGAGGCCATTTACAATGTCTACAATTTTAACAGTATCTGCAGTTGTTTTCACAATGACATGGCTTCTTATGTATCACTGAGGATATTGATTCATTGTTAACTGTTTTGACTCTAGAATTCCTTATAACTGGTTTTAAGGGTTTTGTTTCCATTTGTAGGGTTTAATAATTTTATGTTGCTACCAGAACTTCCTATATTTCTCACTGTAGACTGCCTTTATAAATATAGTACCTATTTTCAACAACCCCTACTCTAGAGGTAACAGAAACAAGATCCTTCTTTTCACAGAAACAAAGCTAAAGTACTAACTACAGCATTCTTCAGAAATTAAATTCAAAGGAAAACAAAACAAACTACTTCTTCTACTCTTTTACTCATCTGGATTCTAATCCAACTGATGGTAACAATGTTCCTCCCTTCCACGAGCAGGCGAATAGTTACGCAGCTCTCCCCCGTGCATCAAATCTGGGTCTCTGTAAATTTTCATATCACTGGACGAGAACTTAGGACAATCCGGTCCAGTCCTCCCATTCCAGGGAAAAACAGAAATTCTGGGGAGATCACGGGACAAACCGGTCCAATCTCCAACCCAGAGAACACTCTGTTCTGAAATTTCCTCTTCCAGAATAATAGATTTCCTTTTCCTTCATCCACAGACAGAACCCCAAATTCTCCTCCGGATTTTCTATTTATTCCAGAGTTTCTATGGGTAACTGTGGGAACTGTTTTTCCAACTAACACCAGATCTTGAATTACTTTTTACCATCAATTTTACTCATGAAACTAATTCACAGTAAATCTTTATTAAATATAAAAATTCAATTTTTTGTTCAATATTCTAATTGAAATAAAACATCAGTCTTAATTAATCAAAAAGTCTAACCATTCGTTTCCACTAAAACGATGGTTACAGTTTTCCCCCTCTGGAAGAGAACACCGTCCTCGGTGTTATTATTCCAGTTCAGTAAAAAGCTCAGGATAAGCTTCACGAACAAAACTTTCGTCTTCCCAGGTAGCTTCCTCAGGTCCAAAGTGCTTCCATTGCACTTTAACCTGGTCGATGACTCGTTTCCGGAGCATGATTTCCCTCCGGTCGATTATACTGTGTGGCTCGACCAGAAATTCCCCGTCTGGTTCTACCTGCACAAAATAAACTTATGTTAATTAAATAAGTCTTTAATATCGCATTATTATTTAGTGATCATACTCATTCACTACCTGTATGTTCTGCCAATGAATAATATGCCTTGAATCATGGACATATTGTTTCAATAACGATACATGGAAGACATTATGCACCCGAATATGACTAGGAAGAGCTAAACGATACGCCACCGGTCCCACTCTCTCCAGTATTTGGAAAGGGCCACAGAATCGGGGTGCTAATTTTGCACAAGACACCCATTTTAATGTGCTTTTCTTTGGTTTAATCCTGACATATACATGATCTCCAACCGCATATTCACGATATGACCTCTTCTTATCTGCATACCCTTTCTGCCTGTCCTGTGCTGCCTTCAAATTCTGTCGAATTTTCCTCACCTCTGCTTCCATTTCTGCTAGCATGTCTGGTCCTAGCATGAGTTTATTCTCTGGGCTGCTCCAGTTGATGGGAGTCCTGCACTGCCGCCCATAAAGCGCTTCGAACGGACTCATCTTTAATGATTCTTGGTAACCGTTGTTGTAGGAAAACTCTATCAAGTGTAGATACTCTTCCCATTTAACTGGTTGCTGCATGACATACATTCTCAGCATGTCTTCCAGTACTTGATTTACTCGCTCAGTCTGACCGTCTGTTTGCGGGTGGTATGCAGTACTAAAATGTACTTGAGTTCCTAACCCTGTAAACAGTGTCTTCCAAAAGGCTGATGTGAATTTTACATCTCTGTCCAAGATGGCGGTCTTAGGAATGCCATGGAGTCTGAAGATCTCACACATAAATAAGTCTGCTATTTGTACTGTCTTATAGGTGGACTGGACAGCTATGAAATGTGCTGACTTACTTAGTCTATCCACAACTACCATTATGGAATCATTACTTCGCTTTGATTTTGGTAACCCGGTGATAAAGTCCAACGAAATCACCTCCCATTTCCACTCAGGAATGGGTATAGGCTGCATTAATCCAGCTGGATGCCGTTGCTCCACTTTTACTTGTTGGCATTCTAAACACTTGGTTAAATAGCTTGCTATTTCCTTCCTCATGCCTGGCCAACAGTAATCCTTTCTTATGGCTGTCAGCATCTTTTGATATCCCGGGTGACCAGCATAATTGCTTCTATGATATTCATCTAGTATCATAGTTTTTAATTCCACTCTATTCGGAATGACTATTTTCTTCTTAAAAACCAGCAACCCATCCTGGTTAATCTCATATCCCCCTTGTCCACCCTGTCCTTCAGATTCTTGGGTTTGCTGCCACAAATATTTATACTGTGGATCCTTGTCTGCTTCTTTTCTGATTTGATCTAGAAATCTGGTTTCGACCTGATTAACGTATAGCTCATAAATGTTGTGCAATTTTCTGCTCAATGCATCCGCAACCTTGTTCTCCTTTCCCTTTACGTGCTGTAAATGAATTTCAAACTCGCTCAGAAAAGCATTCCACCTTGCTTGTCGGGAGTTTAAATCAGTTTGTTTAAAATAGTTGGTTAGGCTACTATGATCCGTCCTTAATACAAATTTCTTCCCAAGTAAGTAATGTCTCCACACCCGGAGTGCGTGCACAATTGCGGTCAGCTCTAAATCATAAGCTGAATATCGCTGCTCATGATCTTTTAACTTGCGGGATTCATACGCAATTACCTTCCCTTCTTGTGATAAAACAACCCCAACACCTTCCTTGCATGCATCCGTAAAAACGTCGAATTCCTTATTCGGATCTACTACACTTAACACAGGTGCTGTTGTCAATAACTGCTTCAATATTTCAAAACTATCCTGGCATTCTTTTGTCCATTTAAAGATTTTCCCTTTCCTTTGCAAGGAGGTAATAGGAAAAGCTATTTTTGAGAATCCTTTTATAAATCGTCGGTAATAGCTAGCGAGACCCATAAAAGATCGTATATCTGCCACATTCTGTGGCACCTTCCATTCCATAATAGTCTTGATTTTCTCCGGGTCTACTGCTATACCTTTTTCAAATATTACGTGTTCAAGATACTGTATTTTTTCTTTAAAGAAATCACATTTGCTGAACTTCGCATTTGGTGCTTCCTAAGCATCTCCAGCACCATTCGCAAGTGTTCCTTGTGTTCTTCCACATTCTTAGAATAAATCAGTATGTCATCAATGAAAATTAACACAAAGTTGTCCAAATAAGGGTGGAAAACACTATGCATCAGTCTCATAAAGGTGGCTGGTGCATTAGTTAACCCAAAAGGTAATACCACGAATTCGTAGTGGCCATACCTTGTACGGAAGGCAGTTTTATAGATATCTTCATCTTTAATTCGGATCTGGTGATAACCGAATCGCAAATCAATCTTTGAGAACACCGTGGCCCCTCTTACCTGATCAAACAAGTCATTAATACGAGGTAGAGGATACCTGTTCTTAACAGTTAGCTTATTTAACTGTCGGTAATCCATGCACATGCACATGGTTCCATCCTTCTTTTTAATAAACAATACGGGTGCTCCCCAGGGTGACACACTGGGTCGAATATACCCCTTATCCAGCAATTCCTGAAGCCGCATCTTCAGTTCAGTCAGTTCTGGTACACTCATACGGTAAGGAGTCCGTGAAACTGGCGAGGCTCCTGGCAGCAGTTCTATTGTAAAATCAACCTCTCTTTTTGGTGGTAAACCTGGTATTTCTTCAGGAAATACATCCTTAAATTCCTGTATTACAGGTATGTTTTCTAACGAAGCAGCTTTATTTTTATACTCAGACAGTCCAACTTGTATAGCATACAGTTGGCATCCCTTTCTTATACATTTTCCCATCTGGGAAGCTGTAATTGGGGGCAGATTTACAGGCTTCTTTATGCCTTGAATCTCTTAGCGAATACCATTATGATCTCTGTAATAAACTATCTTTTCCTTACAATATATAAGAGTCCAATGCTTCTCCAACCAATCCATACCCAACAATATATCATAGGATCCCAAAGGCAGAACATTTAAATCCACTACCAACTGCTGTCCGCCAATTTGCAGTGCACATTCCGGTATTTTGGCACTAACTCTTCTTTTAGCTCCTGTAGCTAACTGGACCAACTAGGTCTTTTTAAACTTTTTACTTGGCAGTTTACAGACTTCCACTACTTTAGGACTTATATAACTTAGACTTGCTCCCGGGTCTATTAAAACAGAAACAGTTTGGGATAGCAATTTACCTTCTAGTTCTATCATGGTAGGCTGAAAATCCGCTTGTCGGTCCTCCAATGCTGCATTTATTCTGGGTATACTCCGAGCAACATCTCCCACGGTAGAGGCTTCTTGCAAATTAGTTATTGCTTCAGTTTTACCCCGCTGTGGAAAATCTCGATAGTAGTGCGCTGCCCCGCAGCCCCAACACTGCAGAGGTGGCCTCTGATTTTGTGGCTGCTCAGGTTTACTTGAGGCTTCCACCGTTTTGTCTTCCCCAGGCCATCTAATCCGCTGATGGTTCCTACCGAATTGCTTATTGATTGAGTTTCGGGCGGTATTTCAGAAATTACTGGTTTTGCCTCTTTTGGAACCAGCATTGTTTCTGTTATCTTTCCTTGTTTGCCATCCTTTTCCGGGGTCTATCTTGTTTTTCGCTTGCTGATAACACAGCCTTGCCTTTCTAATAGCGTCATCCATTGTCTTAGGATTTTCAAACTCGATACGCTCTTTCATATGGACAGGTAA
This sequence comes from Pinus albicaulis, assembly GCA_034641835.2. NCBI lineage: Eukaryota > Viridiplantae > Streptophyta > Pinopsida > Pinales > Pinaceae > Pinus > Pinus albicaulis. The sequence continues at coordinate 857,068,842 of CM076578.1, forward strand.
ACTGCTTAGAAATCTTTGAACTTTGGCTTTCTCTTCTCTTAAGTATGGTACATAGCGCAGTAATGAGGTAAACTTGGTGATGAACTCGTCCATGGTTAGTTGTCCTAGCCTTAAATCATGGAATTCTCGGGCCTTTTCATCATAAAAACACTCAGTCAAGTACTTATCCTTGAAGTACTGTTGAAACTTTTCCCATGTCACATCTTGATCCTCTAATCCCCGCACGTTCTTCACTTCTTCCCACCATAAGGTGGCTTTGTCTTTTAGCTGGTAAATGGCTAGCCATGCTTTAAGACCACTGTCATAATCATACACCTGAAAATACTTGTTCATGTTAATCAACCAGGCCTCCGCCACTTCCTCTTTTTCTCCATCGAACGTAGGTGGCTTTATCTTTCTGAATTCTCCGTGTAATTCCACCCTCTGCCTTTTACTGGCTTTCCGTTCGTTTTCATTTTCATATTCAGCCTCATTAACATTTTTGTGAGGATTACTTCACTGCGACATACTTCTTTCTCTTTGGCTTATATCTTGTTCACCTGTTTGCTGATAGTCCCTTTCTTGGAATTCTCTACCAGCACTGGGATTCTCCACCAATTTGCAGTGCACATTCCGGTATTTTGGCACTAACTCTTCTTTTAGCTCCTGTAGCTAACTAGAACAACCAGGTCTTTTTAAACTTTTGACTTGGCAGTTTACAGACTTCCACTACTTTAGGACTTATATAACTTAGACTTGCTCCCGGGTCTATTAAAACAGAAACAGTTTGGGATAGCAATTTACCTTCTAGTTCTATCATGGTAGGCTGAAAATCCGCTTGTCGGTCCTCCAATGCTGCATTTATTCTGGGTATACTCCGAGCAACATCTCCCATGGTAGAGGCTTCTTTCAAATTAGTTATTGCTTCAGTTTTACCCCGCTGTGGGCAATCTCGATAGTAGTGCGCTGCCCCGCAGCCCCAACACTGCAGAGGTGGCCTCTGATTTTGTGGCTGCTCAGGTTTACTTGAGGCTTCCACCGTTTTGTCTTCCCCAGGCCATCTAATCCGCTGATGGTTCCTACCGAATTGCTTATTGATTGAGTTTCGGACGGTATTTCAGAAATTACTGGTTTTGCCTCTTTTGGAACCAGCATTGTTTCTGTTATCTTTCCTTGTTTGCCATCCTTTTCCGGGGTCTATCTTGTTTTTCGCTTGCTGATAACACAGCCTTGCCTTTCTAATACCGTCATCCATTGTCTTAGGATTTTCAAACTCGATACGCTCTTTCATATGGACAGGTAAACTGCTCAGAAATCTTTGAACTTTGGCTTTCTCTTCTCTTAAGTATGGTACATAGTGCAGTAATGAGGTAAACTTGGTGATGAACTCGTCCATGGTTAGTTGTCCTAGCCTTAAATCATGGAATTCTCGGGCCTTTTCATCATAAAAACACTCAGTCAAGTACTTATCCTTGAAGTACTGTTGAAACTTTTCCCATGTCACATCTTGATCCTCGAATCCCCGCACGTTCTTCACTTCTTCCCACCATAAGGTGGCTTTGTCTTTTAGCTGGTAAATGGCTAGCCATGCTTTAAGACCACTGTCATAATCATACACCTGAAAATACTTGTTCATGTTAATCAACCAGGCCTCCGCCACTTCCTCTTTTTCTCCATCGAACGTAGGTGGCTTTATCTTTCTGAATTCTCCGTGTAATTCCACCTTCTGCCTTTTACTGGCTTTCCGTTCGTTTTCATTTTCATATTCAGCCTCATTAAAATTTTTGTGAGGATTACTTCGCTGCGACATACTTCTTTCTCTTTGGCTTATATCTTGTTCACCTGTTTGCTGATCGTCCCTTTCTTGGAATTCTCTGCCAGCACTGGGATTCTCATTCCTTTGATTCTGTTTATCGGAGAGGCTTTTTAAGATCCTCTCTTGCTCCTGCATCATCCTAGCATTTTCCTTCCGTACCCTCTCCATCTCTTCCTGCAACTGTTGTACTGTGTGTAATAAAATGCGAGTCTGATGTTGTTGTTCTTCCATCAATCTATTAGACCGCTGATGCTGCATTTCAGGGTTTCCCTCTGGTGGGGGCTGCATCTCTCCGACATTTCGCTGTAGCGATTGTGATTGTGAAGGTGTCTGTCTCATCTATCCTTCCAACTAATTATCTGACAGTGCATGAGTAACATACAATTTTTAACGTTAGTTGACCCAATAGGGCTCCAACGTTGTAATCTGCTCTGATACCACTTGTAACAGTTAAGTTATCATAAAACTTACCATAATAAAAAAAAAATTTATCATGACCGAAAATTACAACCAGCAATAAATAATGACATTATATGATACGGCCTTATTAGTTGCTCTGCTGGCATCGTTCTTTGGGTTCTCGTGTTTCGGTACTATATAGTGGAATTTGTTTGTACTGTGGATTATATATTTGATTGGACGGTGGATTATATATAATGTTCTTTGCATTCACTTGTGGATTTGTTTTCCATAATGAATCACATTATTATTAACTCTCCTTAATATTAAGTACCGATAATTATGGTTATCCACTTTCACATTTAAATCTGTCAATTCGCAACCATTGGAAATGGGTATTTCCATTCGATTTGCCCGGTTGGCCTAGCTACCCAACACCTGGCAGCCTATCCTCTGTCGATCTGGAATGATCTCACGGTGCTCGTGCCTAGGGTTAGTAATGACCTTTGGCGCTCTAACCGTTCCGGACTCATTGTTACGCTTAGCGCCGAGAGCTCTGGAGGCGGTGTGGCTCTTCCAGGGTTTCACAACAGGGTTTCGAGTCTCACCATGACGATGGTGGTAACGCGGCTGCCGGAGGGCTTGCCTCTCGACTCAGGTAATTACAGTTCCCGACAGTTCTTAATTTTTCGCAATTACACGGTACAGGGTTTAAGTTTCTTTGTGTATAATGAATGGAGGAGTCTGGTTATCATTCTATAGCTTACGCCTTTGCTCCCTGAAGCTTAAGAACTTCAGGCCGGTTTACACATATGCTCTAACATTCGCTACGTTCTTATTGTTTGGGGTTTGACAGTGGAGGTCAGGTGCTACAAAGAAATTCCCAGGTTCGAGAACGACAGGTATTTTCCTTCTGAGAACTTGCCTTTCATTTCCGGGGTTATTTTGTTTTCTACAGCACCGTTAATAATTTATTTGTTTTTTTTGTAGTTTTCTCCCTATGTCTAATGGGATTCCTCTTATGGCAGGTATTGCCCATTCTTCCTGCTCCAGCTCGGAGTTCCTTGTTGTTTTCCAAGCTTGCTCGCGGAATGAGGGTTTAACTCTTGCATACATTTCATAGGTACTCCGATGCCGACAGAATCTGTACCCTTAGACTTCTTTTGGCGGAACGGCCAGATGATAATTCTGTCAATGTCTAGTTCAGGGTTAAGCATTTTGGTAGCCTGATATGATTTAGTTCATGCCGTGCAGGATAGGTTCATAACCAGGTTTATGTTGACATTTACGGCCTCAAGCCGACAGATTGTATATTATTTAGACTACTCCCATGTGGAGTTCACTTTGTCATATACTGTAAATTTTGTTCTACAGATTACCTGCTGGATCGTTTCTCTCTTTTATCTAATCCACTCGCACTCACCATGTTTACGTTTCTAGACTTATGATTATGCCAGTTGCAGTTGTAGTGTGATGTTCTCATTCGAGTTTTGTTTTGTTGTATAACGTATGTTGTGCCGTGAGGCCATTTACAGTGTCTACAATTTTTAACAGTATCTGCAGTTGTTTTCACAATGACATGGCTTCTTATGTATCACTGTGGATATTGATTCATTGTTAACTGTTTTGACTCTAGAATTCCTTATAACTGGTTTTAAGGGTTTTGTTTCCATTTGTAGGGTTTAATAATTTTATGTTGCTACCAGAACTTCCTATATTTCTCACTGTAGATTGCCTTTATAAATATAGTACCTATTTTCAACAACCCCTACTCTAGAGGTAACAGAAACAAGATCCTTCTTTTCACAGAAACAAAGCTAAAGTACTAACTACAACATTCTTCAGAAATTAAATTCAAAGGAAAACAAAACAAACTACTTCTTCTACTCTTTTACTCATCTGGATTCTAATCCAACTGATGGTAACAGTGTTCCTCCCTTCCACGAGCTGGCGAACAGTTACGCAGCTCTCCCCCGTGCATGAAATCTGGGTCTCTGTAAATTTTCAGAGCACTGGACGAGAACTTAGGACAATCCGGTCCAGTCTTCCCATTCCAGGGAAAAACAGAAATTCTGGGGAGATCACGGGACAAACCGGTCCAATCTCCAACCCAGAGAACACTCTGTTCTGAAATTTCCTCTTCCAGAATAACAGAGTTCCTTTTCCTTCATCCACAGACAGAACCCCAAACTCTCCTCCGGATTTTCTATTTATTCCAGAGTTTCTATGGGTAACTGTGGGAACTGTTTTTCCAACTAACACCAGATCTTGATTTACTTTTTACCATCAATTTTACTCATGAAACTAATTCACAGTAAATCTTTATTAAATATAAAAATTCAATTTTTTGTTCAATATTCTAATTGAAATAAAACATCAGTCTTAATTAATCAAAAAGTCTAACCATTCATTTCCACTAAAACGGTGGTTACAGCGTATCTATTAAAATATTATAATATTGCATCTAGAATGTTATAATATTGCATATTAATACGCTTAGAAAAGCTCACTTGTTAATTTGATCGTGACTTTCACTTACAGATGTGTATCGTGTTTTTCTATTTATTTATGACTATAATACATTTACGAAATCTCACTTATTAATTTGATACCTCACATTCATGTACAGATGTATATTGTGTTTCTCTATTTATTTATGACTATAATGATATTATATATTATATTATATTTATTTATATTATATAAAGCTCACTTGTTAATTTGATACGTCACTATTATATTGTGTTTTTCTATTTATTTATGACTATAACGATATTATATTATATTATATTTGTTTTTATGGTAACGAATGTCACTTACATTATGTACTAAATCAATAATTTGCAATCTATCCTTTTCATTATATTTGTTTAGGAATATAACAATATTATATATTGTATCATTGTATTTCTTTTTATAGTAACGGGCGAGTCACTTGCATTAGGTATTATTAAGTTAATAATTTGTAATATATATATTTTTTTCTATTGGTTGTTAATTAATGATCATGATAAATAATTAGATATTTGATTGATTAAGAAAATATTATAATATAATATATCATTTAATATATATATATATATATATATATATATATATATATATATATATATATTTCTATTCTACTTATTCTTAAATATATGTGATTTAGATTATCTTTTATATTCTTATACATCTCAATGTTACTCTTCATTTCCAATGCACAAGGCACATTCATGAACAGCTACAAAATATTTGTCAAACATTTAATTGATGTATCACTATTTTTAATTTTTAATTAACGTATGGCTATTATATTTAGAGTGGAGATTTAATATTACATTCTCTATTTATGATTGTGAAAACCTATATCATTTTTTTCTATATTTAAGATTGGAATTTTGTGTTTTCTCTAAATTATTGCGGAGTTTTATATATGAGTGATTTTATGTAGTTTTCAAAATAAATTATATAAATAAAGTTAATTAAACAAACCAATTTTATCATTATTTTTTTAAATATATTTCTATATTATATAGAAAATTTAGTTTATTCAACATTACTAACTTAGTGTATGATTAGATTTAATAAATTCAAATTTCATTGTGCCATAAATGGCTTTGTAATGATAAACATTTGATTTGGCTAAATTACACAAAAATAAACTTAAAATTTAAATTAATAAGAAATAATAATAAAATAAATTAATAATTATAATTAACAATTATAATTATTAATAAAATATTTTGACATTGTGGAATAATATATAAAAAATAATAATATTAATAACTAATAATTAAATCAGCATAATTTACCAAGTTCAAAAAGTGATTAAAACTTTTTTAATTATATTATTCTAAAAAAGGTTTACACTTCAAGAAATTTGATGAGTGGGGGTGCTTGAGAAATACATAATTAAGATGAATCTATGTTGATTATAATGATGAGTATATGCAAATTAAAAATAAAATAAATAAATTACTATGTTTTATAAATGAATAACTAGTTAGAGATTTAATGTTTAAAATATAAATAATTTTTATTATTTAAAATGCAATCATGAAAGATAATTTTTTTACACTAATTAAATGTTGGGATTAAGTGATGAATTAATAGTGGTAAGTTTTTATTTCATTATTTATTTCATTGATATTTTATCATATTTAATGTGTATTTTAACAAAAAAATGGTAAATATTATTTAGTTGTTTTAAATGTGATGTTTTTTAATAATTATTTATATAGATTTTTTGAATAAGTGTTTCTTAATATATTTATATTTAGTTAGTTGAATGTTTTGCTGAAATAGAAAAAAAAATTTAAATAACATTATTTAGAAGATCGTGTATTGATTAACTAATTCTCATTAACTATTTCTCATGAGATTCATATGTTATTCATCCATTCCCAAAACACCATAAGATCAAAGAGTTTGTCATATATGCAATCTTAGGAGGGTTGAAGAGGCAAAATAATTCCTCTTAGATTGTATATATTATACTCACATTCAATCTAATTATCCAAATATGTGTGGCACTACAACCCTTCTTGACCTTTTAACTGAACAAAAATATGATGATCTTAACTATGGTAATCTAAGAGCACTTTTCCTACTTCTTTTTAAGGATAAAAATAAAATGTTCATGAATCTAATTTAATCTCTTATCCTTTTATGTTCCAATAGACTATATAGTTTTAAGTTCCAATATACTATATAGATCTTAGTGGACCTTCATCATCATCATCACGATAAAAAATAAAATGTAAAGAATTCAATTTAATCTATTAGTTTCTTAATGTTTGAAAGGCTATATAGGTCTTAGAGGATGTTAATCATCATCATTATCATTATTTTACTGTATTAATGTTGAAATTTTATTTTTCATATTAAATTTAAATATATAAATTATTATAATTAAAAATAAAATAATAATATCAAATTCTATATTTATATTCATCCAACTACTTCAGCATAAAATTTAAAATATATTTTGACTTTAATTTCTAAATTAACATTGTAATATTCTATAGCTTGATACCTACAAATTTTTATATATTTTTTTTATAATCATTCATGAACATGAATATATTTAGTCTTAGCAATAGTGATTTTTCTCATCAACTTAATCTAGTAAAGATTTATAAGTATAAAAAGTTTGAGTTATTTAATCTCTAAAGGTCTCTTGTTTAAGGTCTTTTTTAGGCTACAAATTTTTTCATGCATTCAAAAGTGTATTTGAAATAAAAATCAATGATAATCTTGTGTAACAACCCCATGTTAAAAGTTCATGTAATAAAGTTAATACATGAAAAAGAATAAGACCAAGGTCATGGGACATGTATTCCAAGTTGAATGTTGGGAAAAACATACTTGTGGGTGTCATTTTCGATTTATTATGGCTAAGAAAATTAAAAAAGGAATTGGAAAGGTAAAGAGACATTAATTGGAATTTATTTATGAAATAAAGGAAAATAGAAGAAAACGGAGATGAAAGGTCATGGATTTGCTTGAGAGGAAAATGGAAGGAAAAATAGGGGAAAATGAAGAAAATAGAGGCCTCAATGATAAAATGGCTTCTTGGGATCAGTTCACAAGTTTTTGTCAGTTGGCTTTGGAATTATTTTGAGAGAGATGTGAGGGCCAAGAGGAGAGAGAAAGCAAGCAAGAAAAGGAAATCAAGGGAAGGAAAAGGAAGGACATGGGAAGTAAAGGACAAGAAAGGAAGGTTGGATCAAGCAGCTTCAACAGGATGATTTATAGGTAACAAGTTGCATGTGTGATTTCCTAGATGATGTGTGAATGAAATGTACATGCATTAGTCTATTTGGTTCATTTTTTATCATGGAAATAGGACTTTACTTGTTTTTCAGTGCTTTCAGCATTGCCTTTCCATTTTTGGATAGACATGGTGTGATGGGATTTATTTTCTCGATTGAGCTTTGGATTTCTGGAAGCTTTTGGAACCGGGTGAGGTGGTATAAGGAAATCTCCAAAGGGTTGGGTATGGAGGTTTTTTAATCTCTGGGAAGCCCTCGACAGGTGGATGGAGATAGGAACATTCCTCAAGGAATCACTAGAGAAGCTCTCAGGCATCCAAGCTCGTTTTGGGCGTAGTTTTCTCTTGACTAGTTTTGGTGGTATCAAGGTAGTTTGAGGGTGGAGATAGTTTAATATTTAGGAAACCCTAGATTTTTTGGTCTTGAGTTCACACATTCATACTCGGAATATGGCATGAGGGTGTGTGGATGAAATAAATATATGGTTTAGTCCAATCTATGGTGGGGTGGAGAGTGGAAGTCCTTGACTTGGTTGGATTTTGTATAAGATAATAAAAGGTATTTTATTATTGTGATTCATGAGTACTTGTAATTATTATTATGTGGCTTTGATGCTTATTTTTACGATGGTTAATATTATGGTTATATGTTGGTTATAAGCATGGTTACATAACATGTTATAGCTATGGCTATTGTTATGTTTTGATTAGTTTATTAATAGTTGATGAATGCATGGGCTAACTAGCGGTATTGAAACTATTGTGAGAGGGAATTAGAATTTATTGATGATTCTTAGATAATTTTTAGACTGATATGTTCAGATATGCATTTGCAATGAAAATTACATTTTCATTGTTTGTTTGACGAAACGAATATCATGGTTAGGCCTAGTTAGGTCAATTATTTGATCAAGTTTTGTATAATTAATATTGTATTCAAGTATTATATCATTATGGAAAGTTTTAGGAAGTTCTAGGCAGTTTTTTGGAGGTTGGCCTAGAATTGTGGCTCAAATCTCGGGACCGCAACACATGAACTGAGAAGCTCAGTCACAACCCCACTCAGTCAGGCTTGTGCATGTGGTTGGAGGGTCACAACCAAACTCTTGTAGGCTTGTGCATGCAGGTGGGGTGTAAAGTCACTAAAAAATAAATTTAGCTTACGGTTTGGTCACCTGGGGTGGTCCTTTGGTCCCTGAGTGTCCTGCAAGTCCTCTAGGACGTTCGGTTTTGGTGAGTAAGTTTCAGTTGCCGGCCCCACTTCCATAAGTGAAGCTTGGAGGTCAGGTCATGTCATAGTAACTCTTTGTCTCATGTTTACCCTCGCAAAACAATGAAACTGGGTAAATGTGGGAAGGGTTGGTTATAGATTGGTATCAGAGCATCGTTCAAATTGATGGACTGGATGGGTTAGATGCATATCATTATGTATGCATTTTCATTGTTATGGTTGTTGTTCATGAGATCATTGTATGCAGTTGGTGTTATCATGCATGATGTCAATATATTGATATGATTATGTATATACATATATCATGTTAATCTAGATTGATTTTACACATGAGATAGATTCCCTTGAACTTCATTGAGGTATGTTTATTATGTTTATATTTGGTTTATCTAACATAGTATGTCTATAGGAAGAAGAGGATTAGAGATGACAAGAATAATGGTGGATTACAGTTCGTGTGACTCTCCTTATAGATCAGATGAGAAACCGAGATATGTGTACTCTCCTAACATAGAAAAAAAATTGAGGAGTTTAAAGCTGGAAGGAATCATAAGTTTTCAAGGGAGACAATGACATAATTATTCAGTCACAAGAAATAATTGTTAGGGCACAAGAAAATAAAGAAGAGGTAAATGTAGTTATCCTTAAAAAAAATTCATATTTTCAGAGATAGGGCCAACCACATATTAGTTATAGACATGAGGAAATGACTAATGGGGAATATGGTAGCAGGCATCATGGTGGGCACAAGTCGAAAAAAGATGACACAGTGAGATATGGTAGGTTCTTGGATACACATGCCATGAGAGGAAGTGGTTATGGTTTCTATCCTAGTTCTTGTTCATACAGGTATCATGGTCATCATCACTATCATCCTTACAAGAGGAGTGAGAAGCGATACTTTCTATATGAGTTCAAGAAAGCCAAGCCTCCTAAATTCAATGAAGAATTGAAGAAGCTAGAAGATGTAGAGGCATGGTTGCTTGTAATGAAGAATTTCTTTGAGCTGCATGACTATAAAAAGAACATGAAGGCCAGGATATCTATTTTCAATCTTAAAGGGGAAAAAAATATTTGGTGGGAAGATATGAATTGCGTCAGAGATATCAGTATACATGAGTTGAGTTGGCATGAATTAAAGAGAATATTCATCAAGAAGTACTTGTCAAAAAGGTACTATGATGGAAAGGAAAATGAATTCTATGATATGAACATGGGAGCTATGACATATGAGGAGTACATGACTAAGCTCCTAGAGTTGTTGAGGTATGTGTCATATCTTAAGGATGGGAAGAAAAAATTTCATAGATTCACTAGTGGACTACCATTAGAATTCAAGAATCAGATTGAGTATGACAACTCTTGGTCGCTAAAAGAAGCCATCGAAAAGTTTAAGCATTGTTATGAGAAATTGAAGCGTAATACCGAGTCTAAATAGGATTAGAAAGGAAATGACAATACTAAAGTAAAGTGGCAACTAAAGCGAGAAATACCTAAGGATATAGGTGAGAATAAAATGTTTCTCCTTACAAGAAGTTTAATGTAGTTGAGAAGGTACATGAACCTCAGCCTGGAGAGCAAAAAAATAAGGGTAGTAGTAGGGGACCGTTTTAGTGTTGGATTTTCGGCAAGGATCATCATAAGGAATGTTCATTGTATGAGGGTGGCAGACCTAAAATCTATAGTGCTCCGGAAGCGTAGACAATTGGCGATGTTGGGAAGAGCATTCACCGTTGTTATGAGAAATTTAAGCGTAATACCGAGTCTGAACAGGGTTAGAAAGGAAATGAAAATACTAAAGTAAAGTGGCCACTGAAGCGAGCAAGACCTAAGGATATAGGTGAGAATAAAATGTTTCTCCTTACAAGAAGTTTAATGTAGTTGAAAAGGTACATGAACCTCAGCCTGGAGAGAAACAAAATAAGGGTAGTAGTAGGGGACCGTTGTAGTGTTGGATTTGTGGCAAGGATCATCATAAGGAATGTTCATTGTATGAGGGTGGTAGACCTCAAATCTATAGTGCTTCGGAAGCGTAGACAATTGGCGATGTTGGGAAGAGAATTCCTCGAATTTATGTAGCTTTTGATAACAAGTAGGTGGATCACCATGAATCTATTACTGACATGGAATATAGGATATGTGATCAACGTGTTTCCATTTAGATTGACCCTAGATCAAATTATACTTATGTTAATCCTTACCTGGTATATAAGTGTGGTTTGAGAAAAGAAGTGCATGTAGAGTCTTGGTTGGTGTAGTTGAATATAGGTATTAATAAAATATTTCATCATTGGGCAAGAACTTGTGAATTTGAGCTGAATGGTATGCCTACATTAGTGTATCTAAATGTGTTTCCGTTGATATCATATAATATGCATCTGGCATGGTTTGGGTGTATCTTAACATGACTAAGATATATTGTTACAAGAAGGATATTAAATAGTTTTCCGATGATGGAGAGAAGAGAATATTGCATGGTAAGAAGAAGCCAACATCAGTAAGAATGGTTACAGCTATGTCGGAAAAGTACAGTTGTAGGAAAGGGTATGTATCATTTGCAGTGCATATTTCCAGTGATAGAGGTAAGGATGTGGAGGGTGTAGAAGTCATGAAGAGGTATCTAGTTTTGCAGTAGTTTTAGGATTTATTTCCACAGAGATTTTAGAGTTTCCTCCTCATAGGGAAGTGGATTTCACTATTGAGTTGGTACTAGGAGAAACACCAGCATCAAAGGAACCTTATAGGATGAGGTCTCCAGAGTTAGTGGAACTATAATTTTAATTGAAGGAAATTCTTGACAAAGGATACATTAGGCCAAGTACGCTGCCTTGGGGTGCACCAATGTTGTTTGTGAAGAATTAGGACTGTAATCTCAAATTGTGTATTGATTACAGGAAGTTGAGCAAGGTAACAATACAGAACCAATATCTTATTCTGAGGATATTTGATTAGTTGAAGGGAGCAACAATGTTCTCGAAGATTAATTTGAGATCGAGATATCATCAAGTACACATCAAAGAACATGACATCGACAAACCTTCTTTTCAAAATAGGTATGGGCATTATGAGTTTGTTGTGTTTCCATTTGGTTTGACTAATGCTCCAACTATTTTGATGTGTTTGATGAATATTGTGTTGGGTCATTATCTCGACAAGTTTTTGATAGTATTAATTGATGATTTATTGATATATTATAAAAATGAGGAATAATATGCAGAACACCTCGCAGCAGTGTTAAGACTATTTAGAGAGAATCAGTTGTATTCAAATTTTAGTAAGTGTAGCTTATTTCAAACAAAATTTCATTACTTGTGGCATGTTGTTTCCAAGAAAGGCATAATAGTGGACACAAAAAAAATCAAAGTTATAATGGAATGGGAAGCTCCTAGAAATGTGTATAAAATCAGATCATTCATGGGGTTAGTAGGTTATTACAGGAGGTTCATCAAGAAATTATAAGATATTGTTCAAATCCTACTATTTGTTTGTAGAGAAAAGGAAATAAATTTGAATGGACATAGGAATGTGCAGCCAATTTTGAGTAGTTGAAGCAGTTTCTTACAAATTCTCAAGTTATAAGGATTACAGGTCCATATAGAGAGTAAATTGTGTGTAAATATGCTTGCAAGAGAGGACTTCGTGGAGTCCTGATGGAGGAGGGGAAGGTGGTATGCTATGATTCATGGAAGCTCAATGAGAACGAGCATAATTATGTGATGCATGATCTTGAGTTGGAAGTGATCATTCACACATTGAAGATATGGAGGCACTATCTTCTTGGCAAGAGTTTTGTCTTCATGAGTAATCACAGTGGGCTGAGATACTTGTTTGACCAACCTAATTTGAACACGAGGCAAGTTAAAAGTACATGAAAATTATAATAATGAGTACATGCAAATTAAAAGTAGAGTAAATGAATTACTTTGTTTTATAAATGAATGACTAGTTATAAATTTAATGTTTAAACTATAAATAATTTTTACATTTTTAAAATGAAATTATGAAAGATAATTCATTTATTGATAACTAAATGTTGGGATTAAGTGATGAATTAATAGTGGTAAGTTTTCATTTCATTATTTGATTCATTAATATTTTATATTGAATTTAGGCTTCTCTAATCCATAGGAATTTTCAGAAAGCTTTTGGTTAAAACCACATAAGAATGAACTTTGTCGAAGCGTTTAGAACCAACAAGTGTGGTTCATCTTCTGGTTCTTTATTATTTTATCATGTTTATTTAAAAAAGTGTTTCTTAATAAATTATATTTAGTTAGTTGAATGTTTTGTTGAAATAGAAAGCAATGTTAAATAACATTATTTAGAAGATTGTGTATTCACTAACGAATTCTCATGAGATTGATACATGATTAATCAATTCTCAAAACAACATGAGATGAAGAGTTTGTGACCTATGCAATCCTTGGACGGTTGAAGATGAAAAACACATTCTCTTAGATTTTCTATCTTATACTCACATTCAATATAATTATCCAAATATGTGTGACACTACCAACCTTCTTGACCTTTTAGCTAAAAAAAATTATAATGATATTAACTATGGTAATCTAGGAGCACATTTCCCACCTCTTTTTGAGAAGAAAAAAAAAATGTTAAGGAATATAATTTAATCTCTTATTATGTTAAATTCCAATAAAATATATAGGTCTTAGTGGAGGTTAAGCATCATTATCACGATCAAAAATAAAATTTTAATGAATTCAATATAGTCTCTTACCTTCTTAATGTTTGAAAGGCTATATAGGTCTTAGTGAATGCTAATAATCATCATTATCATTATCTTATTGTTTTAATATTAAAAATTTAGTTTTCTTATTAAATTTAAATATATAAATTATTATAATTAAAAATAAAATAATAATATAAAATTATATATTTATAGTCGATGGAACCACTTCAAGATAAAATTTACAAGACATTTTGACCTTTTAAGCTGTAAATGAATATATTAATATTATATAGTTTGATACCTACATATTTTTATACAGTTTTTTTATAATTATTCATGAACATGAATATATGTAGCCTTAGAAATAGCAATTTTTCTCATCAAAATAATCTAGTAAATATTTATAAGTATAAAAAGTTTTAGTTTTTTAATCTCTAAAATTATATTCTTTAAGGTGTTTTTTTAGGCTACTAAATGTTTTCATGCATTCAAAAGTGTATTTCAAATAACAAGCAATGGAAATCTTGTGTAACGACCCCATGTTTAAATTTCATGTAATAAAGTTAATAAAGTAAAAATAATTAGACCAAGGTCACGGGACACGTATTCCAAGATGAATGTTGGGAAAAACATCCTAGTAGGCGTCACTTTCAATTTATTATGGCCAAGGAAATTGAGAAAAGGAATTGGCAAGGTAAAGAGACATTAATTGACAATTTATTTATGAAATAAAGTAAAATATGAGAAAATTTAGATGAAAGGTCACAAATTGTATGAGGGGAAAATGGAAGGAAAAATAGAGGAAAATGAAGAAAATAGAGGCCTCAATGATAAAAAAAACTTCCCAGGATCAGTTCACATAATTTTTTCACTTGGATTTGGAATTAGTTTCAAAAGGAGATGAACACCAAGAGGAGAGAGAAAACAAGAAAGAAAATGAAAGCAAAGGAAGGAAATGAAGGCAAAGGAAGGACAAGGGAAGTAAAGGACAAGAAAGGAAGGTTGGATCAAGTAACTTCAATAAGAGGATTTATAGGTAACAAGTTGCTTGTGTAATTTCCTAGCTGATGTGTGAATGCATGATACATGAATTGGTATATATGGTTCATTTGTTTACATGGTTATGGGATTTTGCTGGTTTGAAAATGGTTTCAACATTGCCTTTCCATTTTCAGATAGCCATGGTGTGATGGGATTTCTTTTCTCGGTTAAGCTTTGGATTACTGAAAGGTTTTAGAACCAGTAGCCAAAAATTCTACCAAACTAACATGTAACAACTCAAACCCTCAACATACATACTCTCCATAATTATAACATGGAGCATATGCCAATAACCTAACAATCAATAATGAGAAACCATCTCACTCAGCCATGTACATAAATACAATAATGTGAGCAACATTACATAATCGAAATAACAACAAACTCTCTCATGACACATCTAGGAAACATACATACAATAATACAAGACTTTTACAAGAACAAAATTCATACATATGAGCTTTCAAGCTAGATTATATAACACCCTGCCACACATATGCAAACACTATCAACATATAAATATTCTAACTAAATAAGGCTTCCCTGCATAACAATATCAGTGACATAAAGCATAACACTTAACAAACTGCTCCAACTACCTTAACTCTGCAACAACAAACTGTAATATTTTGTCAAACCTTCCAATGGACAACAACTAAAATTCGTTCCTCTATCTAAAATTGCTCCAACCCACAGTGTAATCATGGCACTTGAGAATTTCTTCAAAAATTATTCCATCGCACTCCTCTATGTGCACACTCTGCTCCATAATCCATATCCATATCTATTCTCAATTCGTTGCTTCCTCTTTTACATAATGCACACTTCCCATTCAATAATTTGTTGTAGGTGCTATACAAAGTATCAAACAAACCTTACTCCATCTCTGTGGATCAATGAACATGGCTACAGTGAATCACACTTTTAACAAAGGCACAACATGTATTCTCTCCAAATCTCATATCGAACAATCCTTGTAATTGATATACAATAGCAATATATGATGGTGAGGCTTGCTTCAACCACAATAAGTGATATTTAATTTTTTGAGGTCAACCAATAAGTCCATGACCATATCAAAGCCACTAACACACCTCCTTAAGCCATACGAAAACCAGATCAATCCACTAATTCAACCCACTACCAATCTATAGTAGATCAACATGCTCATGTGAACCACATCTAAAACATATTTAATTCAATCCAAAAATAAAATTTTTGGAACATATATACACCAATGAGAAGAATGTGTTCAACTACTTGGACTAGATTGATCACCATAACCAACTACGTCTCTCTCCATCAATTTGTTCACACCACTTTGAACCATTATAAAAGAATTTCAATAACTAACCATAATCAAAGTGTGTAAACCATGTCAATCTGATCGCTAAATTGGACCATATCAAATTGTCAACTTTTTACATATCAATCATGCAAAGAAAATAAAACATTATCACTCAAACTTTAATACATTTCCACTACGAACTATGAACATAATTGTCACAGAGTAGGTGCATCAAACCTTCCATACGAAAACTTGGAAAATTGCTTTAGTTTGGGCACATGGTAATCCTTTTTACACCTATAGGAGTAGAGGTGGGTTATCCACTCTTAACGTAGCTCGATTCAGTGAATTTTCCACTGCAAATTTAGGCTACCTTTTTGGTTCCATGGTTGACTTCAGTGCCAACTATATGTTGCCAACACCAAATTTATTAAGGTGTATTTTTTATTTATTTAATTAAATGTGGCGTATTGATTCCTACATATTAAGTTATAAGAAAGACACACCTTAAGAAATAGGATGAATATCAATGATTGATAGATCCAAGTTAAATGTATCTATGTTGAATTAAATTTTAAAAATATTGTCATCCACATATATACATACATATTTTGTTTTATTTTTTCCTTCTCAGATAACGCAATGTAATATTAAGTGACAACATCTCTCCATTAATTTCTTATAAATTCATTTCTAAGCTTGATGCAATAAGAAATATAACAATAAATATAAAACTATTAATATTATTTACATATAAAAGATATCATCTACCATATATAGCAAAAAGATAATACTAAATTTTTACTTACCATATTACACACCTGCCTTATAATATGCATGCATTCCTTGCATTGATTTTTTCCCTTTTTAATGAAAGATTTAAGAATTCCAAACAACATTTTTGTTAATTGATTTTTTTCTTTTTTTTAATAAAAGATTTAAGTATTCCAAAAAACATTTTTGTTAATTGCTAATTTCACTGCCTTGGATAAGTTAAGAATGGAAAGTCTAATAATTTTGGATGTGAAAGCTAGGAATGGAAAATCTAATAGTTTTGGATGTGAAAACATGAAAACTTTTAAGTTTAAGAATCTCTTTCAATATCTTTATTTTTCATGTTATATTATTATTTATTTTTTTAATTTCTTTTATGAGATTTTATTTTTATTATAATTTTGACATTAATAAAATATAAAATTAATATTACAAATTTTGAATTTTTTATATATAATAATTGATTTTTCTTCACCTCTAAAAATTTCAGTAATTTAGATATAACACTATCCGAAAAACCTTAATACACGGTTAGGAAAACTGAAATTCCACAATCATAAATGAAATACGGAACATCATCTCACTTGAAACACCATTTGTGTCATTCATTCCCCTGTTAGCTGCAAAGCAAAAGGAAAATAGTGCAGCATGGTAGCTCTACATGAAAAATCTGGACTTCAAAGCCAAAAATGTAGAGGCGTAAAATAACGATATTGTGTTGGAAAGTTGAGTATTTTCCGACATACTTAACACGTCCTCTATATTCCAACTATATATCCCATTTATCATCATGCCTTTAAACAAAGTTTAGAAATGATAGAAAAGAGTGAAACTAGAAGTAGATACGGGTGTTTTAAATGAATTGGTTCCTACTATGAAAAATTGGCCGTGTTTTGGTTTTTTAACTGTAATTTGTAATATCTAAATATCGTAAAAATTATCAAATTATTAAATATCTATAAAATAAAAAAATTTATTATAACTTATGATTAATTAAACTAAATATTTATTCTTTTCCATCCCCATCTCCATCCCCGTCCTCATCCTCATCCTCATCCTTATGTTGCAGATATCGTTGAAAAGAACAATGCGAGCAGTCTAGAATTTACATAAACACAAGTTTCCAAGCGTATCTAATACATTCATATTTTTCTTTACATAAATACAAGTTTCCAAGAGTATTTGATAGTGTTGGTCGTTACAAACTTATCAGTGGGGATTACCAAAGATGTGTAAGTCAGTTGAGTACTACAAACTGAAAACGAGTTAATTTAAACTGGGACTGTTGTAGTGTTGGATTTGTGGCAAGGATCATCATAAGGAATGTTCATTGTATGAGGGTGGTAGACCTCAAATCTATAGTGCTTCGGAAGCATAGACAATTGGCGATGTTGGGAAGAGAATTCCTCGGATTTATGTAGCTTTTGATAACAAGTAGTTGGATCACCATGCATCCATTACTGACATGGAATATAGGATATGTGATCAACGTGTTTCCATTTTGATTGACCCTAGATCGAATTATAGTTATGTTAATCCTGACCTGGTGGATAAGTGTGGTTTGAGAAAATAAGTGCATGTCGAGTCTTGGTTGGTGTAGTTGGATATAGGTATTAATAAAATATTTCATCATTGGGCAAGATCTTGTGAATTTGAGCTGAATTGTATGCCTACATTAGTGTATCTAAATGTGTTTCCATTGATATCATATAATATGCATTTGGCATGGTTTGGGTGTATCTTGACACAAATAAGGTATATTGTTACAAGAAGGATATTAAATACTTTGCTGATGATGGAGAGAAGAGAATATTGCATGGTAATAAGAAGTCAACATCAGTAAGAATGGTTACAACTATGTCGGAAAATTACAGTTGTAGGAAAGTGTATGTATCATTTGCAGTGCATATTTCCGGTGATAAAGGTAAGGATGTGGAGGGTGTAGAAGTCATGAAGAGGTATCTAGTTTTGTAGTAGTTTTAGGATGTATTTCCACAGAGATTTTAGAGTTTCCTCCTCATAGGGAAGTGGACTTCACTATTGAGTTGGTACTAGGAGAAACACCAACATCAAAGGAACCTTATAGGATGAGGTCTCCAGAGTTAGTGGAACTATAATTTTAATTGAAGGAAATTCTTGACAAGGGATACATTAGGGCAAGTATGTTGCCTTGGGGTGCACCAATGTTGTTTGTGAAGAATTAGGACTGTAATCTCAAATTGTGTATTGATTACAGGAAGTTGAACAAGGTAACGATACAGAACCAATATCTAATTCTGAGGATATTTGATTAGTTGAAGGGAGCAACAATGTTCTCGAAGATTAATTTGAGATCGAGATATCATCAAGTATGCATCAAAGAACATGACATCGACAAACCTTCTTTTCAAAATAGGTATGGGCATTATGAGTTTGTTGTGTTTCCATTTGGTTTGACTAATGCTCCAACTATTTTGATGTGTTTGATGAATATTTTGTTGGGTCATTATCTCAACAAGTTTTTGATAGTATTAATTGATGATTTATTGATATATTATAAGAATGAGGAAGAATATGCAGAACACCTCGCAACAATGTTAAGACTGTTTACAAAGAATCAGTTGTATTCAAAGTTTAGTAAGTGTAGCTTATTTCAAACAAAAGGTCATTACTTGTGGCATGTTGTTTGCAAGGAAGGTATAATAGTGGACACAAAAAAGATCAAAGTTATCATGGAATGGGAAGCTCCTAGAAATGTGGATGACATCAGATCATTCATGGGGCTAGTAGGTTATTACAGGAGGTTCATCAAGAAATTATCAGATATTGTTTAAATCCTATTATTTGTTTGTAGAGAAAAGGAAATAAATTTGAATGGACAGAGGAATGTGCAGCCAATTTTGAGTAGTTGAAGCAGTTTCTTACAAATTCTCAAGTTATAAGGATTACATGTCCATATAGAGAGTAAATTGTGTGTAAATATGCTTGCAAGAGAGGAATTGGTGGAGTCCTGATGGAGGAGGGGAAGGTGGTATGCTATGCTTCATGGAAGCTCAATGAGAATGAGCATAATTATGTGATGCATGATCTTGAGTTGGAAGTGATCATTTACACATTGAAGATATGGAGGCACTATCTTCTTGGCAATAGTTTTGTCTTGATGAGTAATCACAGTGGGCTGAGATACTTGTTTGACCAACCTAATTTGAACACGAGGCAAGTTAAAAGTACATGAAAATTAAAAGTAGAGTAAATGAATTACTTTGTTTTATAAATGAATGACTAGTTATAAATTTAATGTTTAAACTATAAATATTTTTTACATTTTTAAAATGAAATTATGAAAGATAATTCATTTATTGAAAACTAAATGTTGGGATTAAGTGATGAATTAATAGTGGTAAGTTTTCATTTCATTATTTAATTCATTAATATTTTATACTGAATTGAGGCTTCTCTAATCCATAAGAATTTACACAAAAATTTTGGTTAAAACCACATAAGAATGAACTTTGTCGAAGCGTTTAGAACCAATAAGTGTGGTTCATCTTCTGGTTCATTAATATTTTATCATGTTTATTTAAAAAAGTGTTTCTTAATAAATTATATTTAGTTAGTTGAATGTTTTGTTGAAATAGAAAGCAATGTTAAATAACATTATTTAGAAGATTGTGTATTGACTAACTAATTCTCATGAGATTCATACATGATTAATCAATTCTCAAAACAACATGAGATGAAGAGTTTGTGACCTATGCAATCCTTGGACGGTTGAAGAGGAAAAACACATTCTCTTAGATTTTCTATCTTATACGCACATTCAATATAATTATCCAAATATGTGTGACACTACCAACCTTCTTGACCTTTTAGCTAAAAAAAATTATAATGATATTAACTATGGTAATCTAGGAGCACATTTCCCACTTCTTTTTTAGCAGAAAAAAAAATGTTAAGGAATATAATTTAATCTCTTATCATGTTAAATTTCAATAAAATATATAGGTCTTAGTGGAGGTTAAACATCATTATCACGATCAAAAATAAAATTTTAATGAATTCAATTTATTCTCTTACCTTCTTAATGTTTAAAAGGCTATATAGGTCTTAGTGAATGCTAATCATCATCATCATCATTATCATTATCTTATTGTTTTAATATTAAAAATTTAGTTTTCTTATTAAATTTAAATATATAAATTATTATAATTAAAAATAAAATAATAATATCAAATTATATATTTATAGTCGATGGAACCACTTCTAGATAAAATTTACAATACATTCTGACCTTTTAATTTGTAAATGAATATATTAATATTATATAGTTTGATACCTACATATTTTTATATAGTTTTTTTATAATTATTCATGAACATGAATATATGTAACCTTAGCAATAGAAATTTTTCTCATCAAATTAATCTAGTAAAGATTTATAAGCATAAAAAGTTTTAGTTTTTTAATCTCTAAAATTATATTCTTTAAGGTGTTCTTTTAGGCTACTAAATGTTTTCATGTATTCAAAAGTGTATTTCAAATAACAAGCAATGGAAATCTTGTGTAACGACCCCATGTTTAAATTTCATGTAATAAAGTTAATAATGTAAAAATAATTAGACCAAGGTCACGGGACACGTAATACAAGCTGAATGTTGGGAAAAACATCCTAGTGGGCGTCACTTTCAATTATTATGGCCAAGGAAATTGGGAAAAGGAATTGGCAAGCTAAAGAGACATTAATTGACAATTTATTTATGAAATAAAGTAAAATATGAGAAAATTTAGATGAAAGGTCACAAATTGTATGAGGGGAAAATGGAAGGAAAAATAGAGGAAAATGAAGAAAATAGAGGCCTCAATGATAAAAATTACTTCTCAGGATCAATTCACATATTTTTGTCACTTGGATTTGGAATTAGTTTCAAAAGGAGATGAACACCAAGAGGAGAGAGAAAACAAGAAAGAAAATGAAAGAAAAGGAAGGAAATGAAGGCAAAGGAAGGACAAGGGAAGTAAAGGACAAGAAAGGAAGGTTGGATCAAGTAACTTCAATAAGAGGAATCATAGTTAACAAGTTTCATGTGTAATTTCCTAGCTGATGTGTGAATGCATGATACATGAATTGGTATATTTGGTTCATTTGTTTTCATGGTCATGGGATTTTGCTGGTTTGAAAATGGTTTCAACATTTCCTTTCCATTTTCGGATAGCTATGGTGTGATGGGATTTCTTTTCTCGGTTGAGCTTTGGATTACTGAAAGGTTTTAGAACCAGTAGCCAACAACTCTATCAAACTAACATGTAACAACTCAAACCCTCAACATACATACTCTCCATAATTATAACATGGAGCATATGCCAATAACCTAACAATCAATAATGAGAAACCATCTCACTCAGCCATGTACATCAATACAATAATACGAGAAACATTACATAATTGCAATAACAACAAACTCTCTCATGACACATCTAGGAAACATACATAAATAATACATGAATTTTACAAGAACGCAATTCATACATATGAGCTTTCAAGCTAGATTATATAGCACCCTGCCACAAATATGCAAACACTATCAACATATAAATATTCTAACTAAATAAGGCTTCCCTGCATAACAATATCAGTGACATAAGGCATAACACTTAACAAACTGCTCCAACTACCTTAACTCTGCAACAACACACTGTAATATTTTGTCAAACCTTCCAATGGACAACAACTAAAATTCGTTCCTCTATCTCAAATTGCTCCAACCCACAGTGTAATCATGGCACTTGAGAATTTCTTCAACAATTATTCCATCGCACTGCTCTACGTGCACACTCTTCTCCATAATCCATATCCATATCTATTCTTAATTCATTGCTTCCTCTTTTACATAATGCACACTTCCCATTCAATAATTTTTTGTAGGTGCTATACAAAGTGTTAAACAAACCTTACTCCATCTCTATGGATCAATGAACATGGCTACAGTTAATCACACTTTTAACAAAGGCACAACATGTATTCTCTCCAAATCTCATATAGAACAATCCTTGTAATTGATATACAATATCAATATATGATGGTGAGGCTTGCTTCAACCACAATAAGTGATATTTAATTTTTTGAGGTCAACCAATAAGTCCATGACTAGATCAAAGCCACTAACACACCTCCTTAAGCCATACGAAAACCAGATCAATCCACTAATTCAACCCACTACCAATCTATAGTAGATCAACATGCTCATGTGAACCACAAATAAAACATATTTATTTCGATCCAAAAATAAGATTTTTGGACCATATATACACCAATGAGAAGAATGTGTTCAACTACTTGGACTAGATCGATCACCATAACCAACTACGTCTCTCTCCATCAATTTGTTCACACCACTTTGAACCATTATAACAGAATTTCAATAACTAACCATAATCAAAGTGTGTAAACCATATCAATTTGATCGCTAAATTGGACCATATCAAATTGTCAACTTTGTACATATCAATCATGCAAAGCAAATAAAACATTATCACTCAAACTTTATTACATTTCCACTACGAACTATGAACATAATTGTCACAGACTAGGTGCATCAAACCTTCCATACGAAAACTTGGAAAATTGCTTTATTTTGGGCACATGGTAATCATTTTTACACCTATAGGAGTAGAGGTGGGTTATCCACTCTTAACGTAGCTCGATTCAGTGAATTTTCAGCTCCAAATTTAGGCTACCTGTTTGGTTGCATGGTTGACTTCAGTGCCAACTATATGTTGCCAACACCAAATTTATTAAGTTGTATTTTTTATTTATTTAATTAAATGTGGTGTATTGATTCCTACATATTAAATGATAAGGAAGACACACCTTAAGAAATAGGATGAATATCAATGATTGATAGATCCAAGTTAAATGTATCTATGTTGAATCAAATTTTAAAAATATTGTCATCCACATATATACATACATATTTTGTTTTATTTTTTCCTTCTCAGATAACACAATGTAATATTAAGTGACAACATCTCTCCATTAATTTCTTATAAATTCATTTCTAAGCTTGATGCAACAAGAAATATAACAATGAATATAAAACTATTAATATTATTTACATATAAAAGATATCATCTACCATATATAGCAAAAAGATAATACTAAATTTTTACTTACCATATTACACACATGCTTTATAATATGCATGCATTCCTTGCATTGATTTTTTCCCAATTTCATGAAAGATTTAAGAATTCCAAACAACATTTTTGTTAATTGATTTTTTCCTTTTTTAATGAAAGATTTAGGAATTCCAAAAAACATTATTGTTAAATGCTAATTTCACTGCCTTGGATAAGTTAAGAATGGAAATTGTAATAATTTTGGATGTGAAAGCTAAGAATGGAAAATCTAATAGTTTTGGATGTGAAAACATGAAAACTTTTAAGTTTAAGAATCTCTTTCAATATCTTTATTTTTCATGTTATATTATTATTTATTTTTTAAAATTTTTTTTATGAGATTTTATTTTTATTATAATTTGGACATTAATGAAATATAAAATTAATATTACAAATTTTGAATTTTTTATATATAATAATTGATTTTTCTTCACCTCTAAAAATTTCAGTAATTTAGATATAACACTATCCGAAAAACCTTAAGACACGGTTAGGAAAACTGAAATTCCACAATCATAAATGAAATACGGAACATCATCTCACTTGAAACACCATCTGTGTCATTCATTCCCCTGTTAGCTACAAAGCAAAAGGAAAATAGTGCAGCATGATAACTCTACATGAAAAATCTGGATTTCAAAGCCAAAAATGTAGAGGCGTAAAATAACGATGTTGTGTTCGAAAGTTGAGTATTTTCCGACATACTTAACACGTCCTCTATATTCCAACTATATATCCCATTTATCATCATGCCTTTAAACAAAGTTTAGAAATGATAGAAAAGAGTGAAACTATAAGTAGATACGGGTGTTTTAAATGAGTTGGTTCCTACTATGAAAAATTGGCCGTGTTTTGGTTTTTTAACTGTAATTTGTAATATCTAAATATCCTGAAAATTATCAAATTATTAAATATCTATAACATTAAAAAATTTATTCTAACTCATGATTAATTAAACTAAATATTTATTCTTTCCCATTCTCATCCTCATCCTCATCCTTTATGTTGCAAATACCGCTGAAAAGAACGATGCGAGAAGTCTAGAATTTACATAAACACAAGTTTCCAAGCGTATCTAATACAGTCATATTTTTCTTTACATAAATACAAATTTCCAAGAGTATCTAATACAGTCATATTTGATAGTGTTGGCCGTTACAAACTTATCAGTGGGGATTACCAAAGATGTGTAAGTCAGTTGAGTACTACAAACTGAAAACGAGTTAATTTAAACTCTAATAGTTTAAGTGGTGATTTATTAAGGGAGACCAATTGTAGAGTTATAACTTTATTAATGCATGAAGCAGCATATGTTATCCATTTAATTAATTTATATTTAACTAAATCCAAAACTTGACATATACTACACAGAACTCCACATATACTACATATAACTCCACATATATGTTGATAATCTCAATTAAAAATATACACACAACGGAAGAGCCGACATTATCGGAAGAGTGACTTGAACGTGTATTGCCATGGAATAACCATTGGAATAGAGAATATTTAATTTTACGACAGGTCACCTTTGTAGGCACCGGTTACATTCCTACATATCGATATAGTTTGGATTTTTTCTTTAATATAAAATTGATTTAATAGTTGAGTATTATGGTATTTATTTTAATTTTTCCCACAACTTTGCGATTATGTTAATGAAGCAGTTAAGGATTCCATATCTTTTAGGTTAAATTAATTGATTCGTTGGATATAATCAACTTGAACACAATAATACTAATTATTGTGGACTTATTCCGATAAGTGATTCGGATGAAGTATTGAAAGTCTCTTCCATTTCCTATAACATGTATTTATAACGTACTAATAAAATTTTCGTTTACCCAAAAAGAATATTTACAATTTGGCAAATCCAAACCGGTCATTCTCAAGCTCAAAATCAAAGAGAAATGTGTGACCATATGAGAATAAACCCTAATAGGCCACTGTCACATCAATGGGATCAAACGCAAAGCATATGGTAACCCTCTCCCCGTCATGTATATTTTTACAACAAGGTGTAAAAATAAAAATGAACATAAAGTTTTTAATTGATTTATTAAATTTGAATGGGTACAGTTATATAAATTAATATAGATTTATTTTAAGTAAAGATTTAATATGAGAGGAGAAGGATCAATTTTTTTTAAATACAATAAATTTTTTGTGTGCAAATTTTTTTAGAGTACAAAATGCAATGTATTATTTTTTATTGTTTAATTATATTTTTGAATGCTAAATAAATTATACATAAGACCAAATTAAATTTTAACCATAAAAACTTTATCTATATATATATATATATATATATATATATATATATATATATATATATGAAGTTGATATCGACATAAATTATTTAATATAGATCTTCAAAGAATTTATTTAAATCCCTTATGGAAATATTTTTGAAAAATATAAATTTTAAAAATCCGATTCACATATTTTTTTACTTCTAATTATTATTAATTTTTTTAAATTATAGTCAACATTATTTTTTTATTTAAAACACACACACATATATATATTAAAGGAGAAGAGAAAACAGACAAACTTACACATCTCTTTATATTGGGTTGTAAAATAAACCTCTCTCCTCAATTAAATAATTAATAAAAATGAATAATTGTACAATTATATAATATAAAATTAATAATTGATAAAAGTAAATGACTATCAAAATACATATATAACTCTAAAAAAAAATAGAGATGAGAAACTAAAAATAATTTAAAAACACTTAATTTACTCTATTAAATTATTTATATGACAATACTCACATTATTAAATCTAAACCATTCAAATTTTTTTGATTTAATCTACTAAAATATTATATAATAATATTCATATTATTAGATTTTTTTTAGATTTTATTTTTTATAATTCATAATAATAATAAGATTAGATTTAAAATTAATCACATCATTAATATTTGAAACCATATAATGTTTAATAATTTAATACCTTGAGCAAATCAAAGTCAAAGAAAAAAATGTAAGAAATCGAGGGGTAATAATTTTCTATGTCACGTACTGTTTGGTTGAGGGTGCCGTCTACCTTTGACCAAATCAAATTTGAATGATCTTTGACGCAGATGCAGATCAGTGAAAAAAACGCAACCACAGATCACCCGCTCCCGTTGAAAACTTGGTCAATGTGCTGCTCTGCATTGCTGAGATCGATACCAATATCACGTGGCCCTAGGGGTTTGGAAAAGCCGATAAATGCTGTTGAATAGCTAATGTTTCGATTATAATTTAAGGTAATCCCAATATTCAGTTGTAACTATATTGTTGGGTGGAACTCTGTCAATGCAGGTTTTTTTTAAGAAAACAATCTTCTAGTGGCTCTTGGGTTCCCTTTTTTTAAGAAAACAATCTTCTAGTGGCTCTTGGGTTCCCTTTTTTTAAGAAAACAAGGGTGTTAGGTTTGGATATAAGTTTTTTTTTAAGAAAACAATCTTCCATTGGCTCTTCGGTTTTTTTTAAGGAAAACAGTTCTTCGGTTTTTTCTTAAAGAAAACAATCTTCCAGTGAGTGTTAGGTTTGGATATAAAGTATTAGGTTTGATGGTAGATTCTGAAATATTTAGAAATTTGATTATTAAATAAAAAAAATAAAATAATGACTTTTTAAGATATTACCATAATCAAACAATTGACACCTCTTTTAACCATTCAGATTCTAAGTTATTGCAGAACTCTCCAATAACATAAGTTCAACATGATGGTTCCGTGATGTTCAAGAATAAGGTTATGAAAGTTCTGCAAATCTTCTCGACGATGTAGAATTTCAAAAAACTGCCATGGATAATTCAGTAAGTGTCGCCTCTGGACGATTTTTGCGAGGAGTTGTTGGAACAACGTGGGCCAAAAACAACTATGCAAAAAGCTTCATTTGATATTTATTATTTTAGTTGACCATTTATTTAATGTGTTATTGTATTTGTTTCATATGGCGACATTCAATATGATAATTTTGCCACCACAGAGGTGAAATTAAGAAGTTATTTCTGCAATAGAATTAGAATGAAATAATGTTTTTATATCCGAGAAGAGTTTGTGGTCTGTTATATATATATTTGCAGAGCATGCAAAAGCCACCTTCACCTTCATATGGCAGAGGTACGGAATTTTTGGTTGAGCAGGAGGTTTTTTTTTAAATGTTCGCCGATAAATACGTTAATATTGAAGCGATACGGAAATTTTTGGTTGACCAAGAGTTTTTCTTAAAATGAACGATGTGTAATAATTTTTAAAAAAATTTAATCTTGATTCCATACCATACTAATTTCTTTTTGGGTGAGATGCGAGAGTTTTTCTTAAAATGAACCATGTGTAATAATTTTTAAAAAAATCTAATCTTGATTCCATACCATAGTAATTTCTTTTTGGGTGAGATGCGTTTTATATTAGAATGAATAAAGAGTAATAAAAATTTGTATTTTCTTAGTAGAAAAGAGAATGAAAAGTAGTAATTTTTCCACAAATTTTATATTAAGATTTTGAAGAAAGTTTCTTATTAATAGTAGTTTTTTTTTTTTTAATGTTTAAAGAAGATTTTTATTAAAAAATAAAAAATGAAAAGCAATAGTTTTTATATTAAAAAAATTATAGAAATTATATATTAAGAAATTACAGTTAATTAATGGTAAGTTACTTATTAAAAAAATATAAGTTTTATTTACTAAAATATTATACGGAAGTATAAGTTTTTATATTTTAAAAAATAAAAAATTTAAATAAATTTAGATCTCATAAGAATAATGATTAAGGCATAATTTTTATGGTACTTACAGATCACTTTAAACCTACTTTTAACATCCAAAGTGTTATTTTCTTGAACTTCTTATTTCAGCTTTCTTATTTGTTATATTTTACTTACTTTTTTCTTTCATTTTGCAATATTTTATTTACATTTTTTCTCATTTTGCAATACTAATACATTTGATACATTTTGTCCCTCATGAAACAAGTAATAAAAATTTGTATATTTTTAGTAAAAAATAAAATGAAAAGCAGTGATTTTTTCAGAAATTTTATATTAAAATTGTGAAGAAAGTTTCTTATTAAAAAATGGAAAGTAGTAGTTAGCAGCACATTTCTATTAATTCTACATAGCATTGTTTTATAGTGCTTCTAAATCTTGATTTTCCGAGTGATTCAGTTGTCAATAGTTGTTTCAAACAATTGTTTTATGTATCTTGCATTTGGATAGCAAATTATTGCAGATTGAACATACTTTTTTCTATCACTTTGCTTTTAATTACAAATATAAATTAGGACAAGACACAATCTTTTTTCCTGCCTTTACTAAAATTGACCAAAATCACTACAGATACCTTGCTTAGCAACTATTGGATTTCTTTAATAATCTTACCATGTTTCCTTTACAACATCTTGTGATGGTGCAATTGCTAGTTTTATTACACATTTCAAAATATCCCAAAATTTTGATGAATATGAACCAAGTCAATCATTTGACTTCGCAGTCTATCATAAAATTTCCAAAATAGCTGTAATTAAGTTAAAGATAACCATTCACAAACGAACCCAAATAGCTGCAATTAAGTTTAGGATAACCATCAGCTGGTAAATCCAAACTCTCCACAAGAGAACAAGGGGACTGCAGCTACTTACTATGTCAACCTAGTTGAACAATATGACATGGTCATGCTCGTGTAACACGTGTATGGATATAATTTTATTTTATTTTTAATATATATATATTTAATAAATATTATAATTAAAAAATATATATTTAGGTTGATAGGCTTTCTCTTTTGAATTAATACACTTGCTTTTTCATCAACCAATTCATTTTGATAATGACACATGTCACTAGTAAGACAGTAGCAAGTTCACATATTTCTCTAAATTTTTAGGAATTTTCCCTCATATGTATAATAATTATATATTATTAAACTAATGACATGTCACTAGTAAGACGTGTGCAAAAAAAGTAGCAAGTTCACATATTTCTCTAAATTTTTAGGAATTTTCCCTCATATGTATAATAATTATATATTATTAAATTAATGACACATGTCACTAGTAAGACCTGTGCAAAAAAGTAGCAAGTTCACATATTTCTCTAAATTTTTAGGAATTTTCACTCATATGTATAATAATTATATATTATTAAATTAATAAAATTAATAAAATTAAATTATTAGGTCGATAGGTTTTTTTTGAATGAATACACTTGTTGTTTCATTTATTTTTCTTCTCTCCAAATGACACATGACACATGTACACACATTTTTAGGCAACTGTTATTTTATAATAAGTTGTTATTTTCTCCAGCGAAATTTCCTGCGACAGTTTCCTACACTAAAACTGGAAAAACTAGCTCTTACCTAAATGGGGGCGAACTCAAATTGGCAATAAAAATATCAGGAGAGTATATTCCCTTTTCTTTCCTTTTTGTTTTGACAATGGATAAGTTGTTATGCAGGCAGCTTCTGCCTTTTATAAGGATGACAGAAGCTACGAAGAAACCATTGTTGGATTGGGCATGGGCTTACCCAGAGTCAAGGGATTCAGTCCCCCGGAGCGCTGGGGTCACTCTTCCTGCCATTACCATGGCTCCCTCTACGTCTTTGGCGTATGTAATATTCCTGGTTCTTGTTTATTTAATATTTGTTAATCTTGTTTTATTCTCAAGGGATTTTGTTCAATCCAGAGTTGTCGTCATCACAAATTACCCGTTCACCCTCTTCCGTCATCAGCCAAGCCTGGTTAATATATTGTTAACTAAAGTTGCCACTGCACGACTGAAATGGGCCCTGTAGTAATTACAGAGAAGACTTTGTTAGTGAATTCTCTGAACGCAGTATCGTTGACTTGACAGAACTTGCTCTCCCATCCAGCAGGCTCGATCGCCTCATTACCCAGACCCGGAGCCATGTTCGACTCTTCGATTCTTTCCTGTCCGCCACATAAGCCAAGACTCTTCTCGTGAATTTAGCCTTAAATTCACTCCATGCCTAATATTTATAATGATTTATCACGACCTCTGTGGATAATAGGCGAATAGTCTCCTAACCAGGCTTCAACTCAAAGTGATGTATTACATTTAGTAACGAAGGAGAGAGCGCGTCAAGGAGGACTATGGACTTGTGAAGATGCTCGAATTTTTTCCTGCACGTATATCCTTGAGTCACCCCTTGGGGAGGATGGCTTTTCAGATAGAAAGGGCTAAAGTTCCTGCAATTTATAGACACTTGCTCTATTATTGGACCACCAGATGCTGAAGAGTTGGAACTGATCATTTGGGTTGTTTTATTCATAAGCAAGAGTCCAAGAGCATTAGAAGTAGAATTGGGCCATTGTTTTAACCATCGAGGAGAGAAAAAAAATTCATCAATGTCTGTGAGCATAACCCAATTGCAACTATCTCTGGCCTACAAAGCACAGTGCGCAAATCCGGCTTCCTCTGTCTTATTCGAAGGCCATGGATGGTGCCAGCCGTTATAGCCGCTGGCTGCCATAGATTCTACTATTTCCTCCAAATTGTCGTCATTGTTGTTGTCGTAGATGATGAATTTTTCCACTCCCAAGTGTGAGTGATAAACAATCCATTTCTTGAGAAATTTCGCTCCATTGAATACCATGGTGTGGACGCATAGCTGCAGCTTTCTCAAATCTTTTTGTAATATGGGAAATATATCATCAAGATAGTCATAGGCTATCAAAGGAAGTTGGAAACGCTTGCTCTTACGAATTGTTGTGAGAGTGACTTTGGCACCAACAAGCGCAAGACGGAGGCGTTTCTCCAGTTGCTTGCATCTGAAATTTTCCTGAGTAGACAACGTCGCGGCAGTCTCCACCATATTGTTGAACACGCATCGAATATTTCGGGGCTTAGCGTTGTTGTGCGGCCTTTTATTGATTCCCTTGGCAAATAAAATCAATTCATCACTCTGAACAATGCTCTCATAAACCAGAACAATGGTTTTTATTTATTTAATGTTTTTATTCTTGCTCAGATGTGTGTAATATCTATGCTCAAATTTTCCCCATTTTAGGTCTCTGATCTGGTTCAGTCTTCCATATAAATTTTTTTTTCTGGTAAATAAATTAAACACAAGAGCGAGTTCAAATCATGCACTGTTAAATAGTATTCTGCATTGATGATATAATGGCGCTATCGGATTTTCTTGCAAGCATTGTCAGAGTTTTATTTTTTAGGAGCTGCTTTACATTTGAGCTATTTTTCTTTTTCTATACATTACATTGCAGTGGAATAAAGAAAAACTGAAATAACACACATAAGTTACATTTAATGTTGGTGGTATAAAGAAAAACTGAAATAAGCCACTCATCATTTCCACACACTCATCATTTCCAGTTAATGATCAATCAAAAGGTAAATTGTAAAGAGAGCACCACATATACAACATCACTATCCCCACAATAAATTAAAACTAAAATAACACACTTACCATACATTTATTAGATATTTATGAGAAATTTTGTATTATTCAATCATACTTTCTATATGAAAAGTATATAGGTTTTGTTTAAAGAGGATATAATAATTCAAAAAATTCTTAAAAGATTATATTAAAAATTTCTATTATTCAATAATACTTTGTATATGAAAATGTATAGAGGTTTTGTTTAAAGAGGATATAATCATTCAAAAAATTCTAATTATTTTTAATAATGTTAAAAAAAAATCTTTTTAATTAAAATTTTCATTTAAAATATGTAAAAATATCTAAATTTTTAATTAATTTTTTCATTTAAAAAATGCAAAAATGTCTAAATTTTTATTACATATATATGAGAAATTTTATATTATTCAATAATACTTTGTATGTGAAAGGTTTATAGAAGTTTTGTTTAAAGAGGATATAAGAAGAGATGTTTTCTTATTATTTTATGTAAATATTTTACTTTGTCAAATAAAAATAAAAATAAAAAATTTAATACAATTAATAATTATATTTATCATTGAAAGTAAAAATAGCTCTTTCTTAAACATTTTTATTTGGTCAAAAATAGAGTAAAGAAAATTAAAAATAACTCGACGTTAAAACAAAAATAAATTTAAACTAAAATAAACTTTACTTGATCAAGTTAGTCATGTTTTGAACTCAAGGTTGATGAGAGCTCATGGTATTCAGGTGGAATATAGCTTATTTAAGGGAGGAAATTAAACACCATAACTGAAGGGAATCTTGTTCATGAGATTTCCTTGTATTGGAAGGTTCCCTAATTTTTGAAATAATCTTCAATAGATCATAGCATACATTAAGGAAATATTACTTTGACAATAATAATTAATTCTTCCTAAAAAAAATTTACTAAAAGATCATCACATACATACATCACACTCCGAAATCCAAAGAAAATGAAGGAAAGAATTACTCAATTTAGTGAATTGGAAACCATCATAATTTCATTATGTGGATTTACTTATAGAAGTATCCCACAAAACACATCTCACTCAATATCTAGAGAAAATGAATAAAAACATTCAAATCCACTCTAATAAATTTCATGTATTTTTCACAAGATCAAAGGCCACATTAAACCCACTTTTGTAGCTTTGAGTGTCATTATATTGGCTCAATTGAAACCAAGGCTCCTTCTATGTTCTTTCTATAGGTAATCTTGACCTAGATTTCCACTCCATTGCACTAATTCTTGATTCTTAAGTGCCCTACACTTTGGGATGGATAACATTAACATTGGTCCATAAGTAGTTGGATAAAGATATTTTACTCTTCAATAAATTTGTTTAGTCCATTATTAAAAAAATTAACTCATTCAAACTCATTAACAACAAGTCAAAACATAAGTTACTATATAATAGATTTAACTCTAGACCTCTTGGCATTAGATATAAATTCCAAAATAAGAAATTTTAAACTTATAATTTTAAAAAAATTAAAAAACTACACTACAAAATAGCTTATAAGATTGATTATGGAAACTAAAGTATAACTTCTTCAATTTAAAAATCCTATAGGCATCTCTTTGCACCTTTATTATTTCAAATCAAACTACAATTACTTCAAGTTAATACTTCAAGATAACACTCCTATCGGCCTCTCTTTGCACCTTCTGGGGAAACTGCTAGTTTAGGGGTTTTGGATAAATAGTAATTTGGTTGTCAACGCATTTTTTGATGTGAAGTTATCTATTCAATTAGTCACCCGATCTGGGTAATGTATTTGACATGAAGATGAAGATGTAATCCTACTAAGCTTACAAAAAAATAATTAAAAAAATATTAAAGTTGTAAGTAATATATATTTGAAAATGAGTATATAGTCATAATTTTGTGTGCTTTTGACATGGAATTATTATGATCTTGGCATGCAATTTAGAATCTTCCTAGATTTCTGCTCCAAAATGGATATAACTATAAATATTAATAATCTAAACTTAAAATTTAATGTAAAATAATAATAAAAATTTCCCAAGCCCATAGTGGTTATATTTAAAGTAGAAAATATTTACCAATCCAATGGAGAGATCTTCTCATATATCAAAGACTCAAAATACCAAAAGATGGAGTCATAGGAAATTTCTTTCTTGATAAATTGAGGACCCTTCTAATCTAGTCATCTTTATAATGATATTTTCCTCAAATCTCATTAACTAACATGAAGTTAATGAGGTGGATTTTACGGGTCATAACTTAAACTTCATGGGAAGTTGCAAAACCACATTTATGGGTTTGGGTCACAATAAGAAACATTTTTAACACTAATAAGAAATGTTTCAAACAGTGCACCACATGGTCCAAATTGACACAAACATAATATTATCTTCTGTTTCTAGTTTCTTAAGAAATAATTTCAATGAGTGAATCATGGCGGTATATAATCTATTAAATGAATACCACCTTCCAAATATTACAAATAATCAATCTCCTCTAAATAAACACGTTATGTGGCATATTTTTTTATTAATGTGTAGAAAACTGGCCATTCAAAATCTAATTTTATTGCCCTAATGGAAAATTTGTCATTCATTTCTGATTTTTGTATACAAATTG
The DNA here is from genome assembly GCA_034641835.2 of Pinus albicaulis. Classification (NCBI taxonomy): domain Eukaryota; kingdom Viridiplantae; phylum Streptophyta; class Pinopsida; order Pinales; family Pinaceae; genus Pinus; species Pinus albicaulis. Next base: position 857,103,988 of record CM076578.1, read on the forward strand.
AGTATACATATATACCAGGAAGCATAAAAAACGTAATTTCAATTATCAAACTGAATAGTGTCTCAAATGTACATAACAAATCAAGCATGAAACAAGTTAACAAGTCCGATCTGCTCCACATTTTCTCCATACAACTTAGGTGGTAAACCTTTCATCATGGAATCCATGATGATGAGCTTAGCGTTGATTTTCTCAATAGTAACATAAGGGTGAAAATGTGAAGTTGGGAAACACTTTTTTCCCTTTTTTGACGTTGAAAATTGTAATTTTCTATGTTTTTCAACTTCAACTCCACTAAACTCATATTTTTATTGCAAATTATGCTTTGACATAAAAACAAGAATTGTATAGAATTGTCTTAACTCCATACCCATATTTAAAAAAAAAAAAAAATATTGACATATAGAGGGGTAAATTTCTTGTTTACTAACTGCATATACTTGAAATTTTCAGGCAAACATAAACAGTCACTTTATGATCCTTTACATTTTTTAGGGAAGGTTATTCATTTTTTGGAAGAAAACCATAGCATCATAATCGGCATATATTGCACTAGTGCACAGACTATTTTTCGGTAATTTTCGGATTAAATCACTATTTTTTATTATTTTTTTAAATGGACGAAGACAAAAAAACAGTGATGTTTCAGTACATTTTATGATCCTTTGATTTTCTTTTCAATGTGATCGTCAATAAGAAAAATGAGAGTACCCTTTTGAAGTAGACAGGGAGAGGAAGTGCAGTATTATTTTTTTGAATTTTTTGGTGTCCTCATTTGAAAGTTATTGAATTTTAATTCAGTGCAAAATTTCGAACAATGAAATTCCACAGTGACACATTTTAGTAAAAAATAAATAAATAATTTGATTTTTTAATGAAACTCCATAAATATCACATCATCAAAAACTAGATTTAGAGATGAATCTAATGGTACTTGGTCCGACATATAACATTTTGTTTTTGTAGGTTTTCTGTCCCTCCAAAGTTGCAGGTTTCTTAAAACTGTAGAATTGTCTGAGTTTTTCGTTGACCAGAAACTCTCGGCCGAGATAATGTCTCGGACGAGAAATTTCTAAAACTCTCGACCGAGAAATTTAAAACTAGTTTAACCCACCTAAAGTTACATTTAACTGCGCGGGCAAACTCTCGGTTGAAAGTTTAAAAAACTCTCGGTCGAGAGTTTGCGCTCAAGAGTTTGCCCAATAAAACTCTTGACCGAGAGTTTTCTAAACTCTCGGCCGAGAATTTAGAAAACTCTCGGTCGAGAGTTTTCTAAACTCTCGACCGAGAGTTTAGAAAACTCTCGGTCTATAAGATAGAATCTAGGGTATGGCATGAAAATCAAAGTGTGAATAAAGGTATTTAATTTGAAGACTTGGGAAGCCACTGAGTGAACAACTAGTGTGGAAATATCAATTGTTGAGAGTAAGATCACCTATCAATGATGAAAATAGACCTTGGGTACTTCTCTAGGTAAAATTCTGAGAGCAATTTGTTATAGTAGATAAGAGTTTACTCACTAGTAAGAAAAATGTAGACCTTTAGAATAAAAGATATAGGTTATTGTAGATACTAAAAGTGATTTAACAACTGGAAAGGATAACATGATAAGTCAAGGAGATATGAGAAAGGGACAACACAAGCTAGAAATCCCTTAAACATAAGCATGACAAAAAAGTGACTTGGGAAGCATTGACTCAATAATGACCAATGATAGAAGCTTGTGATGTAGGTGGAATCCACTAAATCTCCATAATTATTGGAAGAGTAACCATATAGGGGAGTAAATACTTAATAAAAATGGCTCAAGTTTCTAGATTCATACTAAAAATCCAAGTTGTCGAGACAAATACTCAAAACTAGTCATTTTTTTAAGCGTGACATTACTCATGATTGTTTCCAAATCAATTAGATAATGCAATTCTTTCATTTCCCTATTTTTCAATATATTTGATTTTTTTTCATATCCTAAGGCTTGAAAAATAATAAAATAAAATTTTATTAGAAAAAATCATTCAAACAGTTTATCTCTCATGTTTTTCCTAAATTAAAAAATAGGTAATTTTTGGCTGCATAGATGACCTTACTAATATGATAGAAAATCTCTAATAATGCATCAACAAAATTTATTTTTCTTAGGGGACATATATTAATGATATTGAAGTGGGAGCAGAGTGCGTAGTAGATGTAGAAGATGGTATTTTAATTTTGCAAATATTTCATCTTATTCTCTGTAAAAGTTAGATTTTTTATCCTTATTTATTTTTATTCAGAGCATTGTCTGTAATTTATTTTTCACACAAGTAATACTAATAGTCAATGTATGTGAAAAAAATGGAGAATTGTGAACTGAAACTAGATTTAAAAAAATGTCAAATTAGTAAGTTATTATGTTTCCTTGTGCAGAGTAGATTTTATGTGTGGGAAATTTGGGGTCCTTTGCGTAATGAGTGCTAGGGTCGTTGTGAAAAATGTTTACTATGCAGTGGAAAAATTATGTGCGAGGGAACCTAGCTCTTTTGCATTGAAAGAGGTGCTAAATTAATTGTGTTTTCAATGTGTGTGAAGAAAAAAAGTTGTACGATAAAATGAATGTGAGGAAGGCTTTGTATTTTTAATTATTAGTTAGGAACTTTGTTTGCAATTATGGAAGTAGTTTTATGAAGGTTGTTCTACAAAGCTAGCTGCTTAGAGTTATCGTGTGTATAGGTTTGAATGTCAATAACTAATCAAAGGGAATGGGAATTCTTGACTGCAAAAGGAGTTGTGTGGATGAAGTCGTGCAAAGGTAGTTGTGTATGTTCGAATAAATATACAAATCCATTTAAAAAAAATAAAAATTTTGGTAAGTTTGGTAATACCTTTCATTTATTTCCCTTTTTTCACTTTCTTTTTTTACTCTATCTTCATCAACATGTCCACATACATCACCCCGATTGGGGAAGGGAATTGAACCTATGATGAGTGTTATAACAACCCGTCTCATCACTGTTTCGCCAAGACCCGACAGACTTAAATTTGTTATTTACGAATGAATTTTAAAATGTATAATCATTAATTAATATCGTCTTTGAATGTCAATAAATAAGGGTGTTATGAAGTGTGAAAATAGTTGTGCAGATGAATTTGTGCGAAGATGGTTGTGTGTGTGTGAAGGTTATGATATCTGGGACCAACGTATACTGATATTACTTTCAAATGTAAATTAATGGCATAATAGTATTGTTGGTTTTAGAGGTGGTTTTTCATAATATGTTTTGCGCATAAATGCACTTGGTTTGTGGTTTCACATAAATGCATTTGTTTTATATTGAAAGTGTATGAAAATCATGTCTCTAGATTTGATGTTTCTTATGCAACTTTGTTTTCTATTAATCAAAGGATAGACATTGGGACGATGAAAAATATGGATGGCAATTTCATCTTTGTAGCGTGTTTCAGATACAAATAGTGAGAAGTGGTGATTTCTAGGGAAATAAGACTACATATATTTGAAATAGCTAGTATAGTGAGACGTAAAATGATGTTTGAAATGATAAATAAAATGGTGAGATTTGTGGCTTTTTATCTTTGAAATTTTCATTTAATAAGTTGGAGTTTTCTCCGAGCTTCTATTGCCTTAGATAAATTGTTATTTTTAAGTTGAGATTGGCCAATAGAATTAGTGTAGAGATACAAAAGTTGCACAATTCTCCAAGCTTCTAAACTGATTCAATCTTTCTAGTTTCCTATTTGAATTTGGAAATACTGCAAGTTTTTTGTGTTTCTAGATTTTCTTTATAATACTCAACGATATTCTGCAAGCTTTGCTTTTCTCTATAATACTCTATAAGATTTTCTTTATAATATTGTGAGAAAAGAGTGTGTAAATTTATTAGTAAATTAAATTTCATTAGGTTTTACAAAGTATTGGGAAGAAGCTATCAAGACCATTTGTCATATAAGGTAACTTTACTATTTTATGGCTATTATTGATAGTTCTATGATTTTTAACTTTTATTAGCTAAATTGTTTTTAAGTTTGTAAAAGTCAAAGAGTTTAAATTTAAATGTGTCTGCCCAAAATAAATTTTGTACTCCATCATAAATATGTGTCAAATTTTGCTAGAAATATTTATGTCAAGTTATTTTTATATCAAATTTGGTTTTTTTTTACAAAGTAGTGGGACTAGTTGTCAATTCTATTTGTTGTAGAGAGTAGCTGAATACATGATCCCATAATACATATTGGTGAATATCATTATGCACTTTACTATTTTTATCTATTTTTAATAGTGCACTCTATGGAGGTTACAATTAAGCGTGGATATTAAAATTTGTTGCAAATATTTCCATTTTTTATCAAGGATAACTTGTGGTCTTGTTAAAGTTCTAGTTGGGAATTCATGCAGGGGAGATCACCTAAATATTGGCAGGTCCAACACCACCAACATTTTTGGCACTAGAAGGAGGGCTAGATGACAAGTTGAGCCCTTCATGTGTGTTTCAAATTTTCACACTCATTTTTATGAATTCTTCCCAAATCATACACAAAACATTTATTTCTAGAAAATTTAAATTTCAGGTGTAGGCGGATATCATTCAGGACTTGTCACTATTTAACTTTAATGTTTAGGGTGAAACAACCATCCTTGATCACACTGATCATTTTCTTCAATTTTTCATAGAGCGCGACATCCCGCTTGAGGATGTTGTTTGTTGGTTGTTTTTTCTCACGTTCGAAGGGCGCATAAGGAAATGGTGTTACACATGGACCGATGCCTATATCCACTCTTTCGAACATGTTGTCACAAAATTGTTTTGCACTTTTGACGACTTTGATGATAAGATTTTGTGTAAGAGAATTTTACAATCGTGAAAAACACCTGATGAATCACTACATTTTATTCATCATTTCTTGCATCTATTTTTTGAATTTAAAGAAGGTGAAGTTTATTGGGATTTCTTGACCACAATATTTTTGTATCTTGTTGAGATTTCACTTACTCTGTATGATTTACGATCACTTAAATCACATCGAGCAAACCTCACACATAAAGCTTCTAAATATGCGATCAACGAGGGTGTTTCTCTAGGCAACCCCACATCTGCTTTTCATATAACAACTTTACTATTATAGGATGTGGTAGGAAATATTTGCAAGGAATTGTTTCAAGAACCACCATCTCCTATCGAGCCACATATTCAAGATCCCTATGAAAGTTTGGACAAGAAGCATGATAAGTGTGTTAAAGTGTTTTCTCCTCATCCTCCACCCTTTTCTCCCTTTGATCCTACGAGTTGCAATTTTTAGTGTTATTCTATTTGAAACCTTTCCTTTAATTTTAATGAGGATCAGGTGTTGGATGGTTTTTTTGTTATGAAGCCAAATTGTGATGACTATGTAGCAGAGTCCATTATCAAACAAGAATATGTGATAAAGGATGAATCTATTCCTTCGAAAGCTCTCCCACATTTTACTAACATTGTCCATGATTATGTCATTTCTGTTTAATCGTGTGAAATTTAAGTTCTATTAATACCTTCAATCATTTGCAGAATTTTTGGAATGCATGTTTTTCATTTAAATGTGGAGAGGCTGAAATTTGTCATTTTTCATCTTCCCCTTTATACAATTCATCATATCATGAGGATACCTCTATTTACAATCCTAAACTTTATAATCTTGTTTTTCGTGAAATTTTAATTGACTCAGCTGGTCAATATTTTGTTCTTCCTGTCATTGATTTCGCAAAACAACTGATCTTTGATGATCTACCTTCCGATGATTTGGATCTTCCTCAACCTGTCAAGGCACTTCAACCCAAGCTCATGGTTATGTCAGGTTATCGTAGCCTTTAGGTCAGTTCCACCTCCCATCAGAAGAATGTTGAATCTTTTGAGTATCCCCGTCACTCTATGATATGTATTGAAAATTATTTTGTTTTACAATTTTTGCATCCTCCATCTGTTTTTCACAATCCTAACACTCAATCATTGGCGAATTCCTACTTGGCAAACATTGTCGCGAAATGAAAATTTATTTATTTATTTAGGCTTTCTCATTTTTATGGTTTTAAAGTTTTTTTTCAAGTATTCGACTCGCGATGTTTCACAGCCTGATCATACGTCCACAAAATGTTATTTGTGTGCTTTTCAACATTTTTTTTTTTTCTGCGTGCACATTCAAACGTCAAAAATTTTGGTTTTTAATGTCTTATATTTGTTTTTATTACTATGTATGTATATATCTCTTGACATGTATTCCTCTCCCACGTAGGCTTTGTAGAAATTTCTTTGAATAATGATTAATTATCCAGAGAGAATCTGATCACATATCAATTCGAATTCATATGCAACACATAATCTCTTCCACTCGAGATCATCGAAACATGCGGAAATAAAACAAGCGATAGCACATCAATTCATCATACACATTAACTTAGAAGATTGTATGGGGGGAAAACATAGAATAGCTGAAAACCCCGCGACTATTGTGTATATTATAATGGATAAATCATGTAACAGTACATAGTACAATACTCCTCACAAGTACTCAGTACTATCTCATAAAGTTACACACAAACTGGCTTGGTTTTGAACAGGTCACAGGTTCAAAACTCATCCACTAATTGCCTGCCTCTATTGCGCAATCAAGGCTAGTCTAATGAGAGATCCAAGGTTCGAATCTCCTTGGCTTGACAGCGCAATCATCATGGAAATTCCTCCAAGTGTGGTGCAAATCTCATGCACAACTGATGTCACAACTGATAGCTATCTCAACCCTTTCATCTACCTCTTTCACTGGTCTCCACTGAACTGTCCATGCACTGTAGTGAACTGATGTGTTCTTGAGTTGAATAATGAGTTACTAATTAATGAATTAAATAATATTTAATTCACTCCACTCATTACTATTTTATTAGCTAGTTAAACTAATCTCAACTAGTTCAACTAAGTTAAACCGAACACAACTCCACTAGCTGTCTCATTAACTCCACCAAACTTCTGCCACTGAAGTCCTAATTGAAGTCAACCATGCATGTGCTCACCAAACCCTTAGGAATAGCGTAATTCCTTTGTCAGATGCATGAGCCACTTCCAAGGCTCGAACTGAAGTGCTCCAAGAGAGTAAACTGTTGTTTAGAGTCCAAATATTATTAAGGGTAAATAATATTTGACTTCCCTATTTTTAGGATAGGCAGTCTAAATATAGACTTCGACCTATAGGTCAAAAATAGAGGTCCATCTATTTTTACCAACATGACCAATACTCCAAGAATAACATACTGCAACCCCTGGACCATGCTCCATATGTCTAAAAATAGACAATGTCTAAAAATAGACATAGTCTAAAAATAGACTTTGCGCCAAAAATAGCCTGCGGGCCCACTTAGTGAAGGCGACTTCATTTCACTAAGCTCCATCATCTTGCTGCATTTTCAACACTCCCTCTCAGCAAGATATGGATTATATGCAACCCCTATCCTGCCTCTGTGGAATTCGAACTTGCTCCTGGTGAGCGCCTTCGTCAGGATGTCGGCATCCTGATCCTCCGTGGGAACATATGAAAGCATCATGGTTCTCCGCTGAACACAATCTCTGATATGATGGTACCTGATGTCGATGTGTTTGGACCTATCATGAAATACTGGATTAGCCGAGAGTTTAATGCAACTCGGGTTATACGATAATCAGCACACATGAGCTCAAATGCAAGCCGACAATCAGCAGTCTTCCTCATCAAATAGCCCGCATGCAGCGAAGCTAGATGCCATGTACCTGAATTACTGATCTTAGGTGCCACGGATCTGCCTTCTATCTTGTACCGAGAAGAAGCTGTCAACCCAATGCTAAAAACTCCTCCAGAAGTGCTCTTCCGGTCCGTTGGACTCCCTGCCCAATCTGCATCAGTGAAGCCAGAAAGCTTCACTCCATCCTCCTGTCTGTACCATAGACCATATCCCGATGTGCCTCTGATATAGCGCAATACATGCTTGCCCGCCTTCCCAAAGAGCTTGGTAGGCTTAACCATAGCTTGCGAAAGCTGGTTAACTGCATAGCATATATCGGGTCGAGTATTGACCAGATACATCAACGACCCCACCAACTGTCGATAGACAGTGGCATCCACTACCTCCTCCGAAGTAGCATCTCCCTTCCTCCATCCTCCAGGAAGAGGAGTATCAACAGGCTTGCAGCCCTGCATGTTGAACCTCTCTAAAATCTCCCGGGCATACTTGCCCTGAGAAACAAACAGTCCTCCACTGCGCTGCCAAATCTCCAATCCCAGGAAATAATGAAGGATGCCCAGGTCCTTCATCTCAAACTCTCGTGCAAGATCATCCTTGCATGAAAGTATCAACTGCTCGTCGCCAGTCAAAATGAGATCATCTACATACAATACGATGATCAACAGCTTCCCCTCCACCACAATCTGGTACAGGTTTGGATCCGCCTCACTCTTGGAGAATCCAAGCCCGGTGAAGTAGCTGTCTATCCGAGTGTACCAAGCACGAGGTGCTTGCTTCAGCCCGTACAGTGCTCTCTTGAGTCGGCACACATGCGACTCACTGCTGAAGATCTCAAAGCCTTCAGGCTGCTCTATGTACACCTCTTCCTCAATAACTCCATTGAGGAACGCAGTCTTCACATCCATCTGATGAATGTGCCACCCCATCTGCGCTGAGAGAGCAAGGATCGTCCGTATGGAAGAGTACCTTGCGATAGGTGCAAAAGTCTCCTCATAGTCAATCCCCTCGATCTGTGAAAAGCCACGGGCGACAAATCTCGCCTTGTACTTCTCCACACTCCCGTCAGCTGCCTGCTTCACCTTGTAGATCCATCGCGAACCCCCCACTGATTTTCCCACCGGTCTTGGGACAATCTCCCATGCACTGTTCCTGACGATCGAATCATATTCTTCGATCATGGCATCAACCCATGCGGGTTCCTCCACAGCTTCCTCAAAAGAGGATGGCTCCGTCACAACACATTGACTCACAAGAGCCATGTATCCAGTGTACCGATCCGGTGACTGTCTCTGTCTGCGCTGTGATGTAGGTGGTCCTACAACCTTCTCTGCATCCCGAGCCAGTCGCTCAGCTTCTGTAGTGCGCATGCGCCCTCTGATGGTTGGCGCTGCCTGGGTGGTTTCTTCCACCTCCTGAACCTCCTCTTTTGGCTGATCCACATCCGGAAGCTCCTCCTTAGGAACTAACAGCTCCTCATCTGCATGCAAGTGTAGCTCCCTCTCAAGCGAACACTACATGGCTTTCTCCTCCTGAAATTTTATATCCCGTCGCACAACAGTCTTGCGACTGTCTGACAAATACACCCGATAGTTGTGAGGTGTATCAGTGTACCCCACAAATATTCCAACCTCTGCGGTCGGATCCAGCTTCCTTCTCGCATCCTTCGTCACATGCATGTAGACAGGAGAACCAAAAATCCGCAAATAGCTAGGGGGTCATGAGGGGCGAAGCAGTCCCCACCGTTGGGGTCCGGGGCAGCGCCCTGGCCAAAATTTGTTTTTTGTGCGGACCCACTCATAGGCGAATCCGCCCATGGTTTTGTGCATGGTTTTGCACATGGTTTTTGGGTTCGATGGTTTTCGGCCCCTGGTATTTTGTAGATCCGGTCAAGGGAACTACGGTTATGTTCTAATCCAGGGTTAATGGATTGGGGTTTATGTATGCTTCGGCATGTATATATATGTGTTGTAACACTAAAAGGAATATAATGAAAAATCAAGCCGGTCGTCCCAATTTGGGATCCAGGGGAAAATCTCTGTGTTTATCTGTTTTATGTTTTATGCTCTCGCTATTGTTTATTTTCTGTTATAAGATTCGTGTGTAGATAATTTCTCGTTCGTGCTAAAACCGAAGCACACCCTCTGATGGTTGTCGCTGCATGGGTGGTTTCTTCCACCTCCTGAACTTCCTCTTGTGGCTGATCCACATCCGGAAGCTCCTCCTTAGGAACTAACAACTCCTCATCTGCATGCAAGTGTAGCTCCCTCTCAAGCGAACACCGCATGGCTTTCTCCTCCTGAAATTTTATATCCTGTCGCACAACAATCTTGTGACTGTCTGACAAATACACCCGGTAGTTGTGAGGTGTATCAGTTTACCCCACAAATATTCCAACCTCAGCAGTTGGATCCAGCTTCCTTCTCGCATCCTTCGTCACATGCATGCAGACAGGAGAACCAAAAATCCGCAAATGGGAAATATCAGGCCTCTTGCCAGAATAAGCCTCCTCCGGTGTACTCATGCCAAGAACCTTGTGAGGACAACGGTTCTGCACATACACTGTTGTATTGCATGCCTCAACCCACAAGTGAAGGGGTAGGCCCTGATCATGCAACATCGCCCGTGCGGCACCCACGATCGTTCTGTTCTTCCGCTCAGCCACCCCGTTCTGCTGTGGGTTATGGGGTGCGATGAGCTCTCTCCGAATCCCTTCTGCGCTGCAGAACTCCTTGAATTCGGCCGAGATGAATTCACCACCGTTATCACTCCTTAGAGCAATCACCTTCTTCCCCGACTCCTTCTCGACCAGTGCTTTAAACTCACAGAACTTCGCGAATGTATCGCTCTTCTTCTGCATGAAGAAGATCCAGCGCTTTCGAGAGAAATCATCAACAAAGATCACGTAATACTTGTGCTTTGTTGTCGAAGCAACTGAGAAAGGACCACACACGTCTGTGTGAACTCTCTCAAGGATTTTCGTGGCGCGACTATCCTTCTCGTGAAAGGTGGATTTCACATACTTCCCCAAGGTACACCCCTTGCACTGATCTGACTTTGCAAGAGTGCCCTTAGGAAGCCCAGTAGAAATCTGCTGCAGTATCCTCAAAGCTCCATGGTGAAGGTGGCCCAATCTCCTGTGCCACAGTTCACCCTCATCATCTCGGCTCACCACTTCTCCCGCCTTGCATGCCATTGCTGCACAGCCATCTACCTGCAACTGATAAAGGTTCTTGGTTCGAACCCCTATCTTCCGGGTCTCTCCAGTAGTCTTACTGCACAGGAAGGCTTTTCCTTCGCTGAAGACCACATCATACCCCTTATCCTCCAACATCGCCACAGAGATCAAGTTCTTCTTCAATCCAAGTACATGCATGACATCCTTCAATACAAAGGGTTTACCAGACTCCCTCTAAAAGGATATGGTACCGATACCAGTCGCACTGTATCTACCATCATCGCCCATCTCGATGTGCACACCCAAATCTTTGTCCTCCAGATCTGAGAACAAATCTCGATCTCCCGTCATATGAAATGACGCACCACTGTCCAAGAACCACACCGATCCCATCACACTTGAAACCAAGCATGCGATCAGTGAAAATTCAAGCTCGAACTGTGAAGCCAAAGCTTCTCCATCTGCAGATCTTCCCGCTTGCTTGTTTTTCTTCTTCTTCGGACAATTTGTAGCATAATGTCTGTGATCATGGCAGTGAAAACACTTCACTTTCGCCATATCCTGCTTCTTGCCCTTTGCACCAGAATGAGAAGTTTTCTTACCCTTCCCTTTCTTTGCTTTGGCAACCAAAGCGCAATTTTCTTCATCAGCTCCCTTTGATGAAGAACCATCCCGAGTAGTCCTCCTTATCTCCTCCTGCATGAGATCTGCCCAAAGGCGCTCCCATCCCGGCAGCTTCTCCCGACCATTGACACTATCTTGATATGAGTGCCAAGCCTTCGGAAGACCAAGGAGAGCCAGGTCAACCATGTCCTCGTCTTCGACAGTCACCCCCACACTTCCCAGCTCATCTCTGCACTGAGTGAACTTCGTGAGGTATTTGGCGATACCGTCGCCTTTCTCCATCTTGATGTTCCTGAGCTTATCTTTGAGCGCCAGCTTCCTTTGGTCGCTCTTACTCTGGAATAGATCCGTCAAAGCTTTCCACATTAAATATGGAGAAGCCTTTCCATGTAGGCTGGATACAATATGATCCTTGACGCCCTCCAACAAGATCCTTCGACACTTCGCCATCTTCTTTTGCCATGCTTCGACTTCAGCAGGATCAGTGGGCTTTTGGACATCCGTATATACGAACTCCTTCAGACCATTATCTTCTAATACTGCCTCCATGCGATCCTTCCATGCAACATAATTCGAACTGCCTTCAAGAGCATATTCGAGTCGCAAACCGTTGAAAGACATTTTCAACACCGGCATCAAGAAAACAAAACTGCTGCAAAATTTCGAATTCCACCTCAAAGCTCAACCGCTCTAGATCTGTGAGAACAAATTATTTCTAGCACAGAGATTGACTGCAAGGGGTGTTTACCAGACCTTTCACTTTCCGAAGAAAGATGAATCCGGAGGCTACCTGGCCCGCATGCAGACTCTGTCTACCGAAATAAGTTTGTAATCACCGTGATGATCAATCTCTGCTTCAATAGCTCCGATACCATGTAGAAATTTGCTGAATAATGATTAATTATCCACCGAGACTATCCTGATCACATACAATTAGAATTTATATGCAACACATAATCTCTTCCACTCAGATCATCACACATGCGGAAATAAAACAAGCGATAACACATCAAATCATCATACACATTAACACAGTATGTATGGGGAAAGCTTATAGCTGAAAACCCCGCAGCTATTGTGTATATTATAATGGAGAAATCATGTAACAACTCAATACAATACTCCTCACAAGTACTCAATACTATCTCATGAAGTTACACACAAACTAGCTTGGTTTTGAACAGGTTACTGGTTCAAAACTCACCACTAATTGCCTTGCCTCTATTGCGCAATCATGGCCTGTCTAAATAGAGATCCAAGGTTCGAATCTCCTTGGCTTGACAGCGCAATCATCATGGGAAATTTCTCCAAGTGTGGTGCAAATCTCATGCACAACTGATGTCGCCACTGATAGCTAACTCCACCCTTTCATCTACCTCTTTCACTGGTCTCCACTGAACTGATCATGCACTGTAGTGAACTGATGTGTTCTTGAGTTGAATAATGAGTTACTTAATTAATGAATTAAATAATATTTAATTCACTCCACTCATAACTAATTGATTAGCTAGTTAAACTAATCTCAATCTGAAGCCAACTAGGTTAAATCAATACACTCTACTAAATTTCATTGACTTCACCAAATTTTCTACTCATCAAGTTCCTAATTGACCCAACTAAGGATAAGCCACAAACCCTTAAGGAATAGCGTATTCCTCCGTCGATGCATGAGCTACTTAAGGCTCGAACTAAAGTGCAGCCCAAGAGAGTAAATCAAGTTTATAGTCCAAATATTATTAAGGGTAAATAATATTCACTCTCCTATGGTTAGGGATAAAGTGTGATAGGCCATAGATTAAGCCATAGATTCTCAATCTATAGGTCAAAAAATAGAGGTCCATCAATTTTTACCAACATGACCAATACTCCAAGAATAACATACTGCAACCCGTGGACCATGCTCCATATGTCTAAAAATAGACTTTGCGCCAGAATTTTCCTGCGAGCCCACTTAGCGAAGGCGACTTCATTTCACTAAGCTCCATCATCTTGCTGCATTTTCAACAAACACAACTAACCCTTGTCGATCTATTTGGAAGCCTTCAGGTACATGAAGACAGGTTGAAAAAGAATGAGGAACTTTTGGATCAATATTTCCAAAGAAAGTTGAAGGTAGTAGATGATAAGAAGAAACAATCATCCATTGTTACAAATTATTTTTCTTCAACATCGTTCAGAGGAGGTAGAGGCCATGGAAGAGTCAGAGGTAGAGGAAGAAGCAGTAGTTCTAGCAGAGTTCATTTTCACTGCACCTATTGTAATAAAGATGGTCGCCTTGAAAGTCATTTCTTTCAAAAGAAAAGAGATACCTCTCATTCAAATTCGAGCAAGGAAGAAGGTAAAAATTCTGAAACATTATTTCTCACATGTAACAAAATTGAAGCTTGTGACAATTTTACATGGTATTTGGATAGTGGTTGTTCAAATCATATAACTGGAAATAAAAAACTATTTGTGAAGCTAGATGAAAAAGTGAAAGGGACAATTATATTTGGTAATGATAATGAAGGAGATGTAATGGGAAAAGGTACTATTTCCATACGAGTTAAGAATGGAAAAATGATGTATGTTTAAGATACCTTGTTTGTTCCAAACTTAAGGCACAACTGGATTAGCATAGGGCAAATGAATTCCAACAATTACAAGACTGTTTTTTAAGGAAAGTACAGTAAGACTTTTTACAACAATGCCCTTGTGGCTAAAGTTCCCATGATTGATGATATGATGTATTTTTTAATAATGGAATCAAATGTAGTTTGTTTGAAGGCCTTAGTCGATGATTCTTGGCTTTGGCACAAAAGGTTTAGACACCTTAATTTTCGATCTCTATCCATTATGAAAAATAAGAATTTAGTAAGAGGTTTTCGTTCTTCCATATAGTCCAATAATAATATATGTGAAGGTTGTGCCATAGAGTAGAAACAAAGAGAAATTTTTCCTCATTACAAGTTTAGATCATATGATCCATTGGCTTTAGTACATTCAGATATTTATGGCCCTATGCAAACCTTGTCACTTGGAAACAACAAGTATTTTCTTCTCTTTGTAGATGATTATTCAAGAATGTCTTAGGTTTATTTCATAAGTCATAAATCTCAACCTTTTAGTTGTTTTCAAAATTTTAAAGTTCGTGTTGAGAAGGAATCAGGATATTATTTGAAAGTATTGAGTGTTGGAAATGTTTCCATTGATGGCAAAGGACGTAGCAGATGTAGAAACAGGAACAGTTACAAGGAGGCAAAGACAGACAATGGAGGCAGCAAAGGTAGAGGCAGAGGAAGAAAATACGGAGACAGAGCCGTTATCACAGTAGTAGAGGTAGAGGCAGAGTAACAGAAGCGGCAGAGGCAGAGCCACAGCTGTTACTACAAAGAAACTGTTGCTATTCCAAGAATATGCACATATATATAAATTCCAAGAATCTTTTAGACAGCGTTAAATAGCAAGTGCTCACAGTCTGTGTATGAGAAGTTGGATTCCTGTGTTCGCCATATTGGTGTGTGTTTTGTTACGAGGATTCCGTATGGGTGAGACCCTGTAGCAGAGTATTTATAAGAAAGGCATAATAAACTTCTGTATGAGAATAGGAGGAACCATAGTCTAAACAAAAATTATATTTATATAATTGAAATGCGATGAATATATATATATAATCGAAATCGTGGAGGACCAGAACCTGGAGCGTAGGGAGAAGTGGAACCAAGAGCTGAATGAACAGTAACGGCGGTTTAAAGTGAACGGTGGTATTCTTCACACCACTATTATACGGAAGGCGATATTCTCGAATTGGCAGCGATTCCATTGATTGATCGACGTGTGTCCCTAGATGAACAATAAAACCATTGTTTAATGTGCGCCTTCGAGCATTAAATTTCGTACCAGGACGCAGAGTGAAATTGACATGAGCCGTTGATCTGGAAGAGGGCCATCGGACGGTTATCGTGCGCCGGACTTGCCCGGAGTTTAACCAAGGTGCGCGAACGATAGTCCAGATGTGACGTGCCATCGCGCGTTATCTTTCGCGTAAGTTTCCCGTGCGATATCCATTGGATTAGGCAATGCAATGACAGCCGTCGGATGGACGCGTGAGTTAACAAAGGTACGGTCTATGCATTCACAAAGTGTACTGTGGGCCCGGGGCAGAAATATATGTAAAGAATTGGTTTATTAATGTTAGTCGACGCATTGTAAGGACCGATGGAATATATATGAAAATATTACGTATAATAATGTTTGAATATGATCTGGGCGCGTAAAAAATATAATAGACAATGGTTGTTGGTGCAATATGGACGTGGTTTAATATATGTACCAGTCGAGGATTATATGAAGATGGACGGTCGGGTTATAGTCATGGCGGAATATCTAAATTCTCTGAATTGAGATATTAAAAATGTCTAGACTTATTTTTTTTAGTCTGCCGGCGTAGAATAAGTGCAGAGTGAGATTTCCGGGTTGGAAAATGATGGGGTATGAAACTTGAATGCAATTATGGAAAAGAAAAAAGAAGAGGAGAGCATGCATAGATACACAGAGATTACAGGTTTGATAGGAATATGTACAGGAATGAGTTGGACAGGCGAATAAGCACAGAAAACAGGGAATATGTTGATGACAGTGAACAAAGTGTATGCAGAACAGGTTCTTAACAGCAGCAGGAAAAGACAAATTCAGTAAAGCCAAAATCCAGAAAAGGAGCTGAGTGAAATTGAAATGTGTAATTAAAAATGTGAATGTAAATGTTGTAATCATTTTTATTGTTTGTGATGCAAAGGCAAGTATCCTAAGGAAAAGACAAAATCCCACTATAGCATGGAAATTTGTACATATTGTAGTAATTCTAAAAATGAGTTGGAAAAAGGAATAAGAAGACAGAAGCCAAAGATTCATGACTGTTCACTCCAAATTCCTTGTGAAATACAAACAGTCATGTGAGAATTTCTATATATAATATCATTTTGATAAGCTCAAGAGAGCGAGAGAGAGAAAATAAAGAGAAGGCAGAGTATAGAAGTATAAGGAAGAGAAGATCAAGAAAAGAAGAGCAGAAAGAGAAGCAACAGAACAGAGCTGATATCTTAGGTAAATCAGCAAACATTCAGTTTGTTAAATTGAGGAAGTTGGAGCTTTCCTATCAAGTTGCAGTTTGATAGCTGTCAGTTGTAGCTGATTGAGGTTGGAGCCTCCTGTAGGTTGGTGCCTGCAGAAAATTGAAGGGAGTTGGTGCTTCCTTGCAAGTTGTAACTTGCAGAATTGAGGTAGGAGCCTCCTGTAGGTTGGTACCTGCAGAAAAATAGTGGTGAGAGGGAGTTGGAGCTTGCCTTTGCATCACTACAATAATAAGATGTGGTTTTCTCCCTTTATGGGTTTCCACTTATATCTGGTGTCTCTATGCATGATGTTTATGTGTTGATCTGATTTATTTCATCTGCTTAATACCCGCTGCTCTCATTTTAAGTTTGTTGTTCTATTATATTAATACTTGCTTCTCATATTCTAAAATTCTTACATATTAAGCTGGACATGAAATGAAGATGTATGTTAGTTTGAATAAAAGGTTTAAAAAGACTATAAATGTGTTAAACTGATTCACCCCCCCCCCCTCTCAGTTTAACTAAGAGTTCAACAATTGGTATCGGAGCCGGTTCCTTTGTTCAAGTCTAACAACTGAAAGGAGATCCTAGGTTCCCAAGATGGCTAGTAAAGAAGGATGCTCAACCAATAAAGCCCCTTTCTTCACTGGTGAAAATTATGCTTTCTGGAAAATCAGAATGAGGACATACATAATGTCTCTAGGAATAGAAGTCTGGGCTGCCGTGGAATTAGGATATGCCTCGAAGGCAACTGACACAGAAAAAGAATCAAAACAAGATTTTGTGGCAAATTCTAAAGCCATGAATGCCATCCTGAATGGATTGTGTGAAGCAGAGTTTATTAAAGTAATGCACAAAGACACTGCCAAAAAAATATGGGATACTCTTGAAAACATACATGAGGGAGACCAGAAAGTAAAGACTGCCAAACTTCAAGTCTATAGAGCCCAGTTTGAAAACTTAAAAATGAATGATGATGAAGACATTGCCCGTTTCTTCCTAAAAGCTGCAGAAATTATTAACAATATGAAAGCTCTTGGAGAAAAAATGCCAGAAAGTATAATTGTGCAAAAGATTCTAAGATCTCTTCCATCTAGGTTTAATCCGAAGGTGTCTGCAATAGAAGAAACAGCTGATTGGGAGACCTTGACCATGAACCAGCTACTTGGAAATCTAACAGCTTATGAAATGAGGCTCCCACAGAAGAAGCCAAGTACGAAGGAAGCAACCTTTAAAACTGAAAAGAAGAAAGAAGGAGGAAGACATATGCTCTTGCTCGGATGAAGAAGAGGAAAATTTTATCAAGAAATTGGATAGAGGATCAGGTAAATACAAAGGTAAACTTCCTTTCAAGTGCTTTAACTGTGGAAGAGTGGGACACTATGCTGCTAAGTGTCCTCACAAGAAAATAAGGAATCAGGCTCAAGAGTAAGAGAAAAATAAATCAAAGAACAGGTAGAAAGGAAAGAAATTTAGCAAAAAATACTTCTATGCTCAAAAAGATAGCAGTACATCTGAAGATTCAGATGAATCCTCAGGAGAAGATGGAACCTCTGAATTTTTACTGATGGCCATAGAATATCTTGAAGGACTCTTGCTAGAAGAAGAAGGATAAGGGGAAGTCGACCTTGAGGGGGAGCTAAGAAGTGCACTGGAGGAGATTGACAGACTCAAATTAAAATGCAGAAAACAAAAAGAGATTCTCCTCAAATGTGTGAAAGAAGAACAAAATTCAGAAGTCCTCATGCAGCTGAAGGTAAAGCTTAAAGAAGCCAAGACGATAGAAGATATGTTACTTCAGCAAATCAAGGATAAAACTCAAGAACAAGAGAAACTGGAAGAAGAAATTGTATGTCTGAGGAAGAAATTAGAAAGTGCTCAACAGAAAGTGTCTATATACCCTTCTCAAATGACAAGCTCTGGTAAGTTGAATGAAATATTGGATGCTCAAAGATCTCCTCTAATAAAAACTAGGATAGGCTATGAAGGAGAATCAAGTAAAGGCAAAAAAAAGGAACACAAAAATATAATTTTTGTGAAAGCAAAGAAGAATGATGAAGTGGCTCAAACAATTCCTACAAAAGAATAAATCAGTAATAAGGAAGACAAAGATCAGAAGAAACCACTAGTAGCAAAGAATGTAATAAATACTAAGACCCCTGAATATGTAAAATTTGGAAACCATCAAATGAGATTCTTCCCTCCAATGAAGAATGCCACCTGTTATGTCTGCCACAAGCTGGGACACATTGCTGGATATTGTCATGCAAGGAGGAGCAATTCAAGCCAAAAAAATATGCCAACATTGAAGAGACTGCCCCAAGAAAACAAATGGAAGAAAAAACCTTACATCAGGTATGCAAATAGTTTCTATGGTTACTGCTTTTATTGTAATGAATTTGGCCATAAAATCATTGAGTGTAGAAAGTATGGACAAAGATTGATGTTTAACACCTCAATAAGGTTTATGAATCAAAGAAAGTCCGTTCATACTCATAATTCTACAAAAATTATGATTAAATGTTGTGTATGCAATCAAGTTGGGCATATACCTTCCAAATGTCCTCTAAGAAGATATAGTTCATCTCCTCACAAAAGATACCAAAAAAAAGGGTGCCTCCAGTGGATAAAAAAGGAGAATAAATGTGACTTGGATCTAACTACTCAAGACTTGAAAAGCCAGTGGTACCTGGACAGTGGCTGCTCAAAACACATGACTGGAGACAAAAGCAAGTTTATAACTCTTGATGAAAAGAAATCTGGCAATGTTACTTTTGGCAATGATAAATCAGGTAAGATCAAGGGAAAAGGCTCAGTCAGCATAGATAATGGAAGAGGAAAGGCCCAAGATGTACTATTTGTAGATGGGCTGAAAGAAAATTTACTGAGTGTCAGTCAGATGTGTGACAAAGGTTGTGAAGTTCTCTTTAGAGTACAAGATGGTGAAGTCAGATCAAGCACAACAGGAAAGACTCTACTCAAAGGTGTTCGAACAGAGAGTAATGTTTACATGGTAAAAGAGGAGAATGAAGCCTGCCATCTAAGCAAACTTGAGGAGTCATGGTTATGGCATATGAGATTGGGACATCTCAATTAATTACATCATTATCGATCGAGCAAGAAGAAAGTCATTGGGAGATATGCCGTAAATAAAAGGCTTTCAAATAATATATAATCTCTACACTCTAAAATGGATCATGATCTTTAAATCTAAAGATGAGCTATCAACAAGAAGACCACTCCAGCCTGTGCACATGGATTTGTGTGGACCTGCAAGAACTAAAACACGAAGTGGAGAATCCTACTTCATGCTGATAATAGATGATTTCTCCAGAATGACATGGGTTTCTTTTCTCAAGAACAAATCAGAAGCACTAGAAAATTTTAAGGCATTCAAAGCATTAGCAGAAAATCAAACTGGATGCAAGCTAAAGTGTATCAGATCAGATAGAGGAGGAGAATTCACTAATTATGACTTTGCAGACCTATGCAATGAACATGGCATAAAACAACAATTTACTATTGCAGGGACACCTCAGCAAAATGGAGTAAGCGTAGTTACAAACAGATCCGTTTCAATTAATTTCGTACATGATGCAAGAGAATAATATTGCTCAAACTTTATGCAGGTCGTACACACAAGAAGATATTCTAAAACAAGCTCATTTAAGACTCAATGCTGATGGCATTGACCTTCTTATAATGATGGTAACTCAAGATCAACTGCCGCTTTAGAGTTCCTGCAAAGAAGTGCTACATAAAGAATAATGATGAAATCAAAGCTTATGTGTGCAAGAGCAGATGAAGGAATATGCTTAGGATATGCATCCAAGAGTAAAGGATATAGATGATACAACAAGACTCTTCGAAAAATTATAGAAAGTATTGATGTAATATTTGATGAAGAACTCCCAAACAAGACAAGAGATATAGACTACAGCAGCTATTCAAAAAATCATGAAGAAGAGGACCAAGATGATGATGAAACAAGAAAGACATCAGAAGATACTAAAATGAACTCGA
The DNA here is from genome assembly GCA_034641835.2 of Pinus albicaulis. Lineage (NCBI taxonomy): Eukaryota > Viridiplantae > Streptophyta > Pinopsida > Pinales > Pinaceae > Pinus > Pinus albicaulis. Next base: position 857,124,635 of record CM076578.1, read on the forward strand.
AAACCCCCTCGAGATACACTCAAAAGAACCATCCAGAAGATCAAATCATTGGAGACAAGAGTGTAGGAGTCCAAACAAGAAGGCAGCTAACAGAACCGACTGAAGAGGTATACATAGCCATGTCAAGGCTAAAATAGAGAAGTCAAAGAAATCTTTACAGCCAAGAAGGACAAAATCTTGTAAATGTAATGAGAATTTTAATGAGCTCTGTACTCAAATTGAGAAAAACAATACTTGGGAACTAGTTCCTAGACCCACTGAGAAGAATATCATTGGTTCAAAATGGGTATTCAAAAACAAAATGAATGAGAAAGGACAAGTAATCAGGAATAAATCCAGGCTGGTCTACAAAGGGTACTCACAAATTGAAGGACTTGATTATGAAGAAACATTTTCCCCTGTAGCCAGAATGGAAGCTATCAGAATGCTCTTGGCATTTGCATGCTACCAAGACTTCAAGGTATATCAAATGGATGTAAAGTCCGCTTTTCTTAATGGAGATCTAGAAGAAGAAGTGTACATGGAATAACCAAGGTTTCTCATCGATAGACACAAGACTATAGAAGAAGCGAGGGAAGGTCTTATATGGACCGAACAGTGCTCCTCGTGCTTGGTATCAAGATCGGGATAACATTTGAGGGGAAACAGTGGTTTTAAGAGAGAGGTGGGAGAGACAGCACTCATATTAAAAATCCTAGTGAAAATTAACTCCTAATTGCCAGTGTATGTTGATGACATTATGTTTGGAATCAACAAAGATGAACTAGAAAAGGGGTTTGCTGAAGAGATGAAAACAGATTTTGAAATGTCTATGATTGGAGAGCTCAGTTTCTACTTAGGACTGCAAATTCAACAAAAGAACACAGGCACTTTCATCTCTCAAGAAAAATACTTAAAAGAAATGCTGAAAAAATTCAAAATGGAGGACTGCAAACCTGTGACAACACCCATGATCACGAGATGCAAGTTGTGTGTTGAGGATGGGACTGCAGATGTAGATCAAAAACTCTACAGATCCATGATAGGAAGCCTGTTGTATTTCACAGCATCAAGACCAGACATCATGCTAGCAGTAGGACTAGTGGCAAGATATCAAGCAGCACCTAAACAAAACCATCTTCTGGAAGTAAAAATAATACTCATATATCTACAAGGAACAACACAGTATGGACTTTGGTATCCTAAAGGCAAAAGCTTCACTTTAACAGCATACACTGATGCAGATTGGGCCAGTTGTGTTGATGACAAGAAAAGTATAACTGGAGGTGCTTTCTATCTAGGAGAAAGTATGGTGGCATGGTTAAGCAAGAAACAAACATCCATCTCTCTGTCTATAGCTGAAGCAGAATATATAGTAGCAACAACATGATGTACACCAGTCATGTGGATGAAGCAAACTCTACAAGACATGAAGGTAAGCATTGATGAACCTATCTCAATCAAATGTGATAATACAAGTGCTATAAGTATATCTAAAAATCTTGTACTTCATTCAAAAACTAAACATATTCCAATCAAGTATCATTTCCTCCGAGAACAAGTGGCTCAGAAGAGAGTAAAGCTGGAATATGTACCAACAAAATAACAGACAGAAGATATATTTACCAAACCTCTTGCTAGAGAACCATTTCAATACTTGAGAGATAAACTAGGGGTAGTATCTGCAGATGCTACTCTCTAATATAATGAGGAAGCACAATTTCAGGGGGAGAACAAAAATGAAAATATCATTCCAGGGGGAGAACAACCAGCAAGGAAAGCATGAATCAGGTCCTCATGATCAAAGGATTAAGGAAAAAGAACACTAAGTTATTATCCTAAAGTTATCTGCATTATTCAAGCATCAAAAGGTCAATTACGGAGCAAAAGGATCAGTATTGTGCTCTGAAACATTATATTAAGAATCTGAAACATAAAAGACGAGTAGTGATTATACATCTCTGACTAGATAAAGTTGATACAATGTATTCTATGAAATATCATTATTTCTCACTTTTAGCTCTATACAAGTCAGAGAACTGTATCAATTTACAGTGTATATTCAAATTCGATAATCCTCAAAGTGTTCTCTCAACAAGTCTTATACATCACCATGGAGCAGCATGGTACAAAGTTAGCAGAAGAGGGCCTAAACATAACTCAGAGAGAGGAAATGCAAAAAGCTTCCTTTTGCCATTGATGTCAAAGGGGGAGGAAGAGCAAGCAACAGGAGAAAGAGCAGGCAAATAGAGAAAATGTATTGCCATCAATGCCAAATGGGGAGACTGTTGGAAATGTTTTCATTGATGGCAAAGGAGGTAGCAGATGTAGAAACAGGAATAGTTACAAGGAGACAAAGACAAAAAATGGAGGCAGCAAAGGAAGAGGCAGAGGAATAAAATATGGAGACAGAGCCATTATCATAGCAATAGAGGCAGAGGCAGAGTGACAGAAGCGGCAGAGGCAGAGCCACAACTGTTACTACAGAGAAACCGCTACTATTCCAATAATATGCACATATATATAAATTCCGAGAATATTTTAGACAGCATTAAATAGCAAGTGCTCACAGTCTGTGTATGAGAAGTTGGATTCCTGTGTTCGCCATATTGGTGTGTGTTTTGTTACGAGGATTCCATATGGGTGAGACCCTGTAGCAGAGTATTTATAAGAAACACATAATAAACTTATGTATGAGAATAGGCGGAACCATAGTCGAAACAAAAATTATATTTATATAATTGAAATGCGATGAATATATATATATAATCGAAATCGTGGAGGACCGAAACCTGGAGCGTAGGGAGAAGTCGAACCAAGAGCTGAATGAACAGTAACGGCGGTTTAAAGTGAACGGTGCTATTCTTTGCACCACTATTATATGGAAGGTGGTATTCCCGAATTGGCAGCGATTCCATTGATTGATCGACGCGTGTCCCTGGATGAACAAAAAACCACCATTTAACGTGTGCCTTCATGCATTAACTTTCGTACCAGGACGCAGAGCGAAATTGACACGATTCGTTGATCTGGAAGAGGGCCATCGGACGGTGATCGTGCGTCGGACTTGCTCGGAGTTTAACCAAGGTGCACAAACGATAGTCCAGATGTGACGCGCCATCACGTGTTATCTTTCGCGTAAGTTGCCCGTGCGATATCCGTTGGATCGGGCAATTCAATGACAGCCGTTGGATGGACGCGTGAGTTAACAAAGGTACGGTTTATGCATTCACGAAGTGTACTGTGGGCCCGGGGTGGAAATATATGTAAAGAATTGGTTTATTAATGTTATTCGACGCATTATAACGACCGATGGAATATATATGAAAATATTACGTATAATAATGTTTGAATATGATCCGGGCGCATAAAAAATATAATATACAATGGTTGTTGGTGCAATATGGACGTGGTTTAATATATGTACCAGTCGAGGATTATATGAAGATGGACGGTCGGGTTATAGTCATGGCGGAATGTTAAATGAATATCTCAATTCTCTGAATTGAGATATTAAAAATTTCTAGACTTATTTGTTTGAGTCTGGCGGCGTAGAATAAGTGCAGAGTGAGATTGTCGGGTTGGAAAATGATGGGGTATGAAACTTGAATGCAATTATGGAAAAGAAAAAAGAAGAGGAGAGCATGCAGAGATACACAGAGATTACAGGTTTGACAGGAATATGTACAGGAATGAGTTGGACATGTGAATAAGCACAGAAAACAGGGAATATGCTGATGAAAGTGAACAAAGTGTATGCAGAACAGGTTCTTAACAGCAGCAGGAAAAGACAAATCCAGTAAAGCCAAAATCCAGAAAAGGAGCTGAGTGAAATTGAAATGTGTAATTAAAAATGTGTATGTAAATGTTGTAATTATTTTTATTGTTTGTGATGCAAATGCAAGTATCCTAAGGAAAACACAAAATCCCACTATAGCATGGAAATTTGTACATATTGTAGTAATTCTAAAAATGAGTTGGAAAAAGTAATAAGAAGACAGAAGCCAAAGATTCATGACTGTTCACTCCAAATTCCTTGTGAAATACAAACAGTCGTGTGAGAATTTCTATATATAATATCAATTTGATAAGCTCAAGAGAGCGAGAGAGAGAAAATAAAGAGAAGGCAGAGTATAGAAGTATAAGGAAGAGAAGATCAAGAAAAGAAGAGCAGAAAGAGAAGCAACAGAACAGAGCTGATATCTGAGGTAAATCAGCAAACATTCAGTTTGTTAAATTGAGGAAATTGGAGCTTCCCTATCAAGTTGCAGCTTGATAGCTATCAGTTGTAGCTGACTGAGGTTGGAGCCTCCTGTAGGTTGGTGCTTGCAGAAAATTGAAGGGAGTTGGTGCTTCCTTGTACGTCGTAGCTTGCAGAATTGAGGTAGGAGCCTCCTGTAGGTTAGTGCCTGCAGAAAAACAATGGTGAGAGGGAGTTGGAGCTTGCCTTTACATCACTACAATAATAAGATGTGGTTTTCTCCCTTTATGGGTTTCCACTTATATCTGGTGTCTATGTGCATGATGTTTATGTGTTGATCTGATTTATATCATCTGCTTAATACCCGCTGCTCTCATATTAAGTCTGTTTTTCTATTATATTAATACTTGCTGTTCATATTCTAAAATTCTTACATATTAAGCTGGACATGAAATGAAGATGTATGTTAGTTTGAATAAAAGGTTTAAAAATACTATGAATGTGTTAAACTGATTCACCCCCCCCCCCCTCTCAGTTTAACTAAGATTTCAACAATTGGTATCGGAGCCGGTTCCTTTGTTCAAGTCTAACAACTGAAAGGAGATCCTAGGTTCCCAAGATGGCTAGTAAAGAAGGATGCTCAACCAATAAAGCCCCTTTCTTCACTGGTGAAAATTATGCTTTTTGGAAAATCAGAATGAGGACATACATAATGTCTCTAGGAATAGTAATGTGGTTCTTTGTGGAATCAACCAGAAAGACAATTAAGGCAAGTGACAGAAAGAATCAAAACAAGATTTGTGGCTAATGCTAAAGCCATGACTGCCATTTTGAATGGATTGTGTGAAATAGAGTTTATCAAAGTAATGCACAAAGACACTACCAAAAAAATATGGGATACTCTTGATAACATACATGAGGGAGACCAAAAAGTAAAAACTGCCAAACTTCAAGTATATAGAGCCTAGTTTGAAAACTTAAAAATGAATGATGATGAAGACATTGCTAGTTTCTTCCTAAAAGCTGCAGAAATTATTAACAATATGAAAACTCTTGGAGAAAAAATGCCAAAAAGTATAATTGTGCAAAAGATTCTAAGATCTCTTCCATCCAGGTTTAATCCAAAGGTGTCTGCAATAGAAGAAACAGTTGATTGGGAGACCTTGACCATGAACCAGCTACTTGGAAATCTAATAGCTTATGAGATGAGGCTCCCACAGAAGAAGCCAAGTATGAGGGAGGCAGCCTTTAAAACAGAAAAGAAGAAAGAAGAAGAGGGAGACATATGCTCTTGCTTGAATGAAGAAGAGGCAAAATTTGTCAAGAAATTGGATAGAGGCTCAGGTAAATACAAAGGTAAACTTCCTTTCAAGTGCTTTAACTGTGGAAGAGTTGGACACTATGCTGCTAAGTGTCCTCATGAAAAATGCAGTAGAAGCTCGAAAATTAGAGGAGGTTGATAAATCAGGCGGCAAAAGAAGGAAATTCGATGAGAGAGCTTAATCTGTCAACAAGACGACAATATATAAAGAAGATTCGAATCCTCGAGAGAAAGAAGATGGAACCTGCGAATTTTTACGGATGGCCATGAAGATATCTTGAAGGACTCTTGCTAGAAGAAGAAGAAGAAGGGGAAGTCGACCTTGAGGGGGAGCTAAGAAGTGCTCTAGAGGAGATTGACAGACTCAAACTAAAATGCAGAAAACAAAAAGAGATTCTCCTCAAATGTGTGAAAGAAGAACAAAATTCAGAAGTCCTCATGTAGCTGAAGGTAAAGCTTGAAGAAGCCAAGAAGATAGAAGATATGTTACTTCAGCAAATCAAGGATAAAACTCAAGAACAAGAGAAACTGGAAGAAGAAATTGTATGTCTGAGGAAGAAATTAGAAAGTGCTGAACAGAAAGTGTCTATATACCCTTCTCAAATGACAAGCTCTGGTAAGTTGAATGAAATATTGGATGCTCAAATATCTCCTCTAATAAAAACTGGGATAGGCTATGAAGGAGAATCAAGTAAAGGCAAAGAAAAGGAACACAAAAACATAATTTTTGTGAAAGCAAATAAGAATGATGAAGTGGCTCAAACAATTCCTACAAAAGAAGAAATCAACAATAAGGAAGACAGAGATCAGAAGAAACCACTAGTAGCAAAGAATGTAATAAATACTAAGACCCCTGAATATGTAAAATTTGGAAACCATCAAAGGAGATTCTTCCCTCCAATGAATAATGCCACCTAATATGTCTGCCACAAGCTGGGACACATTGCTGCATATTGTCATGCAAGGAGGAGCAATTCAAGCCAACAAAAGATGCCAACATTGAAGAGACTGCCCCAAGCAAACAAATGGAAGAGACAACCTTACATCAGGTATGCACATAGTTTCTATGGTTATTGCTTTTATTGTAAGGAATTTTGCCATAAAATCATTGAGCGTAGAAGGTATGGACAAATATTGATGTTTAACACCTCAAGAAGGTTTATGAATCAAAGAAAGTTTGTTCATACTCATAATTCTACAAAAATTATGATCAAATGTTGTGTATGCAATCAAGTTGGGCATATACCTTCCAAATGTCCTTTAAGAAGATATAGTTCATCTCCTCACAAAAGATACCAAACAAAAGGGTGCCTCCAGTGGATAAAGAAGGATAATAAATGTGACTTGGCTCTAACTGCTCAAGACTTGAAAAGCCAGTGGTAACTGGACAGTGGCTGCTCAAAACACATGACTGGAGACAAAAGCAAGTTTATAACGCTTGATGAAAAGAAATCTGGCAATTTTACTTTTGGCAATGATAAATCAGGTAAGATCAAGGGAAAAGGCTCAATCAGCATAGATATTGGAAGAGGAAAGGCCCAAGATTTACTATTTGTAGATGGGCTAAAAGCAACTTTACTGAGTGTCAGTCAGATGTGTGACAAAGGCTGTGAAGTTCTCTTTAGAGAAGAAGATTGTGAAGTCAGATCAAGCACAACAGGAAAGACTCTGCTCAAAGGTGTTCGAACAGAGAGTAATGTTTACATAGTAAAAGAGGAGTACGAAGCCTGACATCTAAGAAAACTTGAGGAGTCATGGTTATGGCATAGGAGATTGGGACATCTCAGCTTCGACCATATCATCAGACTAAGCAAGAATAAAGCTGTCAGAGATATGCCAGAAATAAAAAGGCCTTCAAATACCATATGCAAATCTTGTCAATTTGGGAAACAGACTCGCACATCCTTTAAATCTAAAGATGAGCTATCAACAAGAAGACCACTCCAGCCTGTGCACATGGATTTGTGTGGACCTGCAAGAACTAAAACACGAAGTGGAGAATCCTACTTCATGCTGATAATAGATGATTTCTCCGGAATGACATGGGTTGCTTTTCTCAAGAACAAATCAGAAGCACTAGAAAAGTTTAAGACATTCAAAGCATTAGCAGAAAATCAAACTGGATGCAAGCTAAAGTGTATCATATCAGATAGAGGAGGAGAATTCACTAATTATGACTTTGCAGACCTATACAATGAACATGGCATAAAACAAAAATTTACTATTGCAGGGACACCTCAGCAGAATGCAGTAGCAGAGAGACAAAACAGATCTGTTCAACAAATTTCCAGAGCCATGATGCAAGAGAATAATATTTCTCAAACCTTTTGGGCAGAAGTTGTACACATAGCAATACATATTCTAAACAAAGCTCATTTAAGACCTAACAGTGGCAAGACACCTTATGAGCTATGGCATGGTAAACCTGCATCAATCAAGCACTTTAGAGTCTTTGGTAGCAAGTGCTACATAAAGAATAATGATGAAACTCTGGGGAAGTTTGATGCAAGAGCAGATGAAGGGATATTTCTAGGATATGCATCCAAAAGTAAAGGATACAGATGCTACAACAAGACTCTTCAAAAAATTGTAGAAAGTATTGATGTAAGATTTGATGAAGAGCTCCCAAACAAGACAAGAGATATAGATTGCAGCAGCTATTCAGAAAATCATGAAGAAGAGGACCTAGATGAGGATGAAGCAAGCAAGATATCAGAAGATACTGAACTGAACTCGAAAACCCCCTCAAGATACACTCAAAAGAATCATCCAGAAGATCAAATCATTGGAGACAAGAGTGTAGGAGTCAAAACAAGAAGGCAGCTAACAGAACAAACTAAAGAGGTATACATAGCCATGCTGTCACAAATAGAGCCAAAGAAATTTGAAGAAGCCAGCAAGGACAAATCTTGGGTAAATGCAATGAATGAAGAATTGGACCAAATTGAAAAGAACAATACCTTGGAACTAGTTCCTAGACCCACTGAGAAAAATATCATAGGCTCAAAATGGGTATTCAAAAATAAAATGAATGAAGAAGGTCAAGTAATCAGGAATAAAGCCAAACTTGTCTGCAAAGGATAATCACAAATTGAAGGACTTGATTATGAAGAAACATTTGCCCCTGTAGCCAAAATGGAAGCTATCAGAATGTTCCTGGCATTTGCATGCTACCAAGACTTCAAGGTATATCAAATGGATGTAAAATCTACTTTTCTTAATGGAGATCTAGAAGAAGAAGTCTACATGGAACAACCAGAAGGCTTCTCATTGACAGACAAAGAAGACTATGTGTGCAGACTGAAGAAGGCTCTATATGGACTGAAACAGGCTCCTCGTGCTTGGTACTCAAGACTGGATAAATATTTGCAAAAACAAGGCTTTAAGAGAGGTGGAGTAGACAGCAATCTGTACATAAAAGCCCATGAAAATGAACTCCTGATTGTTGTAGTATATGTTGATGACATTATGTTTGGAAGCAACAGAGAAGAACTAGCAAAAGGGTTTGCTGATGAGATGAAAACAGAGTTTGAGATGTCTATGATTGGAGAGCTCGGTTTCTACTTAGGACTTCTAAGAGTTAACAAAACACGAAACCACTTTCATCTCTCAAGAAAAATACTTAAAAATGCGAAAAAATTCAAAATGGAGAATTTGCAGGCTTTGTGACATGGCAAGGTACGAGATGCCACGACGCTATGCTTTGTACGAGAGATGGGACTGCGGATATGGTCAAAACTCTACGAGATCCGTACACAAGGCATATGATTGACGACGTCAAGACCAGACATCGTACTACAACGAAGTAGGACTAGTGGCGAAGATATCAAGTAGGATTACAAAACAAAGCCATCTTCACGGAAAGTAAAGGCTATGGAATGTCTGCAAGGAACAACACGGTATGGGCTTTGGTATCCTAAAGGCAAAAGATTCACCTTGACAGCATACACAGATGCAGATTGGGCCAGCTGTGTGGATGATAGGAAGAGTACAAGTGGAGGTGCATTCTATCTAGGAGAAAGTCTGGTGGCATGGCTAAGCAAGAAACAAACATCCATCTCTCTGTCTACAACTGAAGCAGAATATATAGCAGCAGCAGCATGTTGCACACAAGCCATGTGGATGAAGCAGACACTTCAAGACATGAAGGTAAGCATTAATGAACCTATCTCAATAAAATGTGATAATACAAGTGCTATAAGTATATCTAAAAATCCTGTGCTTCATTCAAAAACTAAACATATACCAATCAAGTATCATTTTCTCTGAGAACAAGTGACCAAGTGGATAATGCAAAAAATGCAGAATATGCCAACAAAGAAACGAGACAACGAATATATTTACACCAAACCTCTTGCTAGAAGAACCACTTCAATACTTGAGAGATAAACTAGGGGTAGCATCTGCAGATGCTACTCTTTGATATAAAGAGAAAGCACAATTTTAGGGGGAGAAAAAAAATGAAAATATCATTCCAGGGGAGAACAGCCAGCATGGAAAGCATGAATCGAGTCCTCGAGATCGAAAGTTCGACGAAACACTAATTTATTATCCTAAGAATTATCTTCTATTTAAAGCATCAAAAGGTCAATTACAGAGCAAAAGGATCAGTATTGTGCTCTGAAAAATTATATTAAGAATCTGAAACATAAAAGACGAGTAGTGATTATACATCTCTGACTAGATAAAGCTAATACAATGTATTCTATGAAATATCATTATTTCTCACTTTTAGCTCTATATAAGTCAAAGAACTGTATCAATTTACAGTGTATATTCAAATTCGATAATCCTCAAAGTGTTCTCTCAACAAGTCTTATACATCACCATGGAGCAGCATGGTACAAAGTCAGCAGAAGAGGGCCTAAACATAACTCAGAGAGAGGAAATGCAAAAAGCAACCTTTTGCCATTTATGTCAAAGGGGGAGGAAGAGCAAGAAACAAGAGAAAGAGCAGGCAAACAGAGAAATGTATTGCCATCAATGCCAAAGGGGGAGACTGTTGGAAATGTTGTCATTGATGGCAAAGGAGGTAGCAGATGTAGAAACAAGAACAGTTACAAGGAGACAAAGACAAACAATGGAGGCAGCAAAGGCAAAGGCAGAGGAAGAAAATATGGAGACAGAGCCATTATCACAGCAGTAGAGGCAGAGGGAGAGTGACAGAAGTGGCAGAGGCAGAGCCACAGTTGTTACTACAGAGAAACCACTACTATTCCAAGAATATGCACATATATATAAATTCCGAGAATCTTTTATACATCATTAAATAGCAAGTGCTCACAGTCTTTGTATGAGAAGTTGGATTCCTGTGTTCGCCATATTGGTGTGTGTTTTGTTACGAGGATTCTGTATGGGTGAGACCCTGTAGAAAAGTATTTATAAGAAATGCATAATAAACTTCTGTATGAGAATAGGCGGAACCATAGTCGAAACAAAAGTTATATATATAATTGAAATGCGATGAATATATATATATAATCGAAATCGTGGAGGATCGGAACCTGGAGCGTAGGGAGAAGTGGAACCAAGAGTTGAATGAACAGTAACGGCGGTTTAAAGTGAACCGTGGTATTCTTCGCACCACTATTATACGGAAGGCGGTATTCCTGAATTGGCAGCGATTCCATTGATTGATCGACGCGTGTCCCTCGTTGAACAGTAAAACCACCGTTTAACGTGCGCCTTCGCGCATTAACTTTCGTACCAGGACGCAGAGCGAAATTGACACGAGCCGTTGATCTGGAAGAGGGCCATCGGACGGTGATCGTGCGTCGGACTTGCCCGGAGTTTAACCAAGGTGCGCAAACGATATTCCAGATGTGATGCGCCATCGCGCGTTATCTTTCACGTAAGTTGCACGTGTGATATCCGTTGGATCGGGCAATGCAATGATAGCCGTCGGATGGACGCGTGAGTTAACAAAGGTACGGTCTATGCACTCACGAAGTGTACTGTGGGCTCAGGGTGGAAATATATGTAAAGAATTGGTTTATTAATGTTAGTCGATGCATTATAAGGACCGATGGAATATATATGAAAATATTACGTATAATAATGTTTGAATATGATCCGGGCGCGTAAAAAATATAATATACAATGGTTGTTGGTGCAATATGGATGTGGTTTAATATATGTACCAGTCAAGGATTATATGAAGATGGACGGTCGGGTTATAGTCATGGCGGAATGTTAAATGAATATCTCAATTCTCTGAATTGAGATATTAAAAATGTCCAGACTTATTTGTTTGAGTCTGCCGGTGTAGAATAAGTGCAAAGTGAGATTGCCGGGTTGGAAAATGATGGGGTATGAAACTTGAATGCAATTATGGAAAAGAAAAAATAAGAGGAGAGCATGCAGAGATACACGGTCTCGTTTAGCGAGAATATACGAAATGAGTTGGACGGAGGGTGAATAAGCACGGAAAATAGAGATGGGGTTTCGTCGCTTCGGTGAATCAAGTATGTGCGAGGAAACCGAGTTCTTAACAACAACAGAAAAAGACAAATCCAGCAAAGCCAAAATCCAGAAAAGGAGCTGAGTGAAATTGAAATGTGTAATTAAAAATGTGAATGTAAATGTTGTAATTATTTTTATTGTGTGTGATGCAAAGGAAAGTATCCTAAGGAAAAGACAAAATCCCACTATAGCATGGAAATTTGTACATATTGTAGTAATTCTAAAAATGAGTTGGAAAAAGGAATAAGAAGACAGAAACCAAAGAGTCATGACTGTTCACTCCAAATTCCTTGTGAAATACAAACAGTCATGTGAGAATTTCTATATATAATATCAATTTGATAAGCTCGAGAGAGCGAAGGCAAATAAAGCGCGGTATAGAAGTATAAGGGAAGAAGATCAAAAAAGAAGGGGCGAAGAGAAAGGCGGTGGGGATATCTGAGGTAAATCGGTAAACATTCGTTTTTTGTTAAATTGAAAGGAGAGGTTGGAGCTTCCTATCAATTTGCGGCTTGATAAGCTTTGTCGATTGTAGGTAAGGCGAGAGTTGGAGCCTCACAGCAGGTTGGTGCACTGCCAAAAGTGAAGGGGTTGGTGGCCTTACAAGTTGTAACACGCGAGAATTAGTGAGAGCCTCTGTGGTTGGGCTGTGGTTAGTAGTGAGAAATTTGGCTTGCCTTTGCATCACAACAATAATAAGATGTGGTTTTCTCCCTTTATGGGTTTCCGCTTATATCTGGTGTCTCTGTGCATGATGTTTATGTGTTGATCTGATTTATATCATCTGATTAATACCTGCTGCTCTCATATTAAGTCTACTATTATATTATATTAATACTTGCTGCTCACATTCTAAGATTACTTACATATTAAGTTGGACATGAAATGAAGGTGTAAATAAGGTTTAATGAAAAGTTTTAAAAGTACATGACTGTGTTAAAGGCGGGTCCCCCCCCCCCCCTACCTAGGTTTAACTAACGAAGTTCAACATTGAGCGAGTCGAGGTGGAAGTTCTCCAATGAAGGAATTTAAGGAATTACTTTGACTCACATGCCATTAAGAAGGAGTTAAATACAACCTACACGTTGGGAATCGTGATTGTCGTTAGACCAAAATCCGCAGGTGTTAGTCAACGATCACATCACCAGAGATAAGGATCCACGAGAGGCGATTATTCCATGTCACGAAACACACGGGGAGCGTTAGTTTATCCAATGTCCAACACCCCAACATGAGCCGGGTGTGTATTGAACTCATGACCTACGCTCTGATACCACTTTTTGGGAATCACAATTATTGTTAGACCAAAACCCGCAGGTGTTAGTCAACGATCACATCGCTAGAGATAAGGATCCACGAGAGGTAGTTAGTCCATGTCGCAAAACACACGGGGAATGTTGGTTATCCAATTTCCAACACTACACTCCTTAACAAAATGGAGCAGTAGAGAGAAAAAACAGAACAGTGGTATAAATGGCGAGATATATGTTGAGAGAAATGTGCTTAGCAAACATGTAGTGGGCAGATGCAGTACATTATGCCGTATATATTCTCAACATAAGTTCTAAAAATATGGTAAAAGATTCTACTCCTTACGAAGCTTGGTTTTATAGAAATCCTAATGTTTCTCACTTTTCAATATTTGGGTCTACATGCTTTTTTTATATTCCTAGTCAACAAAGGTAGAAGTTGGATGGAAAATATGTAAGATTTGTTTTCATTAGATATTCAAAAGAAATTAAGGCTTATAGATGTCATGATCCACTTACCAATAATCTTTATGTTAGTAGAGATGTGATCTTTGATGAAGAAGTATTTTATTTCAAGAATGAAGGAGAAGTTAAAGTGATGAATCCTCATATTGAAGGCTTCATCTTTTATAATAATGATGAGTCTTTGCATCCCTCTACAACAAGATATATGGGCTCACCTTCACATAGTTCTCCATTGAGGGTATCTTCATCCTCTCCAACAATAAGAACTCATGTTGATAGCCAAGCAATATCTCCATTCAGTCCTCCTAGAAAAACAAAAAGTTATGAGACCTCTAGGTATGTTGATCATAATTTTTCTCTTCTTTCTTTTGCACATGTTGAATATTTCAATTTTAATGAAGCGTTTTCTAATGATTTATGGATGCAAGCCATGGAAGATGAGATTGCACAAATACAGAAAAATGACACATGGGTGTTAGTTGATCTTCCTCATGGAAAATCCAATATTGCTGTAAAGTGGATTACAAACTTAAATTTAATATGGATGGAAACATTTCAAAACATAAAGAATGTTTGGTTACACAAGGATATGTGCAACAAGAAGGCATCGACTATGATGAGACTTTTGCTCCTGTAGCAAGAATGGAAACAGTAAGGATATTTCTTTCCATTGCATCTCAATCAAAGTTAATTTTTTATCAAATGGATGTTAAATCTGCTTTCTTAAATAGATATTTGAAGGAATTTTTTTATGTTGATCAACCTAAGGGTTTCATTATTGACGGTAAATAAGATATGGTGTATAGGCTTAAGAAGGCACTTTATGGTCTTAAGCAAGCCCCTAGAGCTTCGTACTCTAGAGTTGATGACTATCTTCATGATCATGGTTTTGTTAATTGTTCTCTTGAGAGTGTTGTCTACAAAAGGGTTATTGGTTAGGATTTCATCATCCTTTTCTTATGTGTAGATGATTTAATCTTCATTAGCAACTCATTTCCACTTATGGGGGAAATTAAAGAGGCAATGCAATCAAAATTTGAAATGTTTGATTTGGGAGAAATGAAATATTTCTTGGGAATGAAAATTCAAAAAACAACTGAATTTATATCTATTTGTCAAGCTAAATATATTGAAGACATGTTCAAGAGGTTTATCATGCAAAATTGTAAACATGTGAGAACTCCTCTTATAATTGGGAGTAAACTGATGAAAGATGATGAAATTCCACTTTGTGATGCTACCCTTTATAGATCTCTACTTGGAAGCCTGACATCCACTAGAGCAGACATTATGTTTTTTGTCATTCTAGTTGCTAGGTTCATGCAACAACCTCACGAGTCCCATTGGCAGGCATCCAAAAGGATTCTCAGATATGTAAGTGGTACTAAAATTTATGGATTGTTTTATAACTCTGCTAATGATTCAAATTTTGTAACATACATAGATGCAGATTGGGCAGGCAACTTGGATGATCGAAAGAGTACCTCTGGATATTATTTTCTCTTTGGAGGAAACCTTGTTTCTTGGAGTAGCAAAAAGCAACCCACTGTTGCACTATCTACAGCTGAAGCAGAATATATTATTGCATCATAAAAAAGAACACAAGCCATTTGGTTTTCAAGGTTGGTGGAAGACTTGGGAATGCAAGTATGTAAACCCATCAAAGTACTATATCCATGACAAATAATCCAGTTTTCCACAGTATAAGCAAACATATTGACATTCGACATCACTTCATTAGAGAGCTTGTCCAACAAGAATTTATCTTTTTTGAACTTTGTAAATCTGAAGATCAACTTGTAGACATTTTTACTAAGGCCCTTCCAAAGGATCGATTGGAGAAACTCAGATCACAGTTGGCAATCCTCAAACTTGAAATTAAGGGGAAGATTGAAGGAAATAATGCTTGAGTTTTTGGCATGTCTGTGACAGCTGGAGCAAATAAGTTGGGCCTTTTCATCAAATATTCATTTTTTCCATTTGTTGTTTTTGAATTACCACGTTACTCCTCCTAATCTCCACGTTTCCATTTGTATTCGTTGAATTGAAGCCCTTCAAACTCTATTTATAAAGAATGTAATTTCCTATTTAGGGTAATGTGTTTTAGTAAGTATTGCTAGTGATAAAGCTTTGTTACTTGTGCACTGTAACATAGAATGTAGTCTGAAATTTTTTTGTTTGAAAATAGAGATACTCTATTTTTTTATTGTTTTTCAATAGAGGTACTTTGTACCATTTTTTACTATTTGGAATAAAATGTTATGATAGTGATTTCCTGAATATGATATCTGAGTCTTTTCTGTTTCTCATAAGCTATAGCTGATAATCACTGATCAGTTTTTTCAGACAGTTTTTATGTTTCTTAAATCTGTATTTTCTCGGCGTGACTCCTCAGTGAGCACTTAAATCAAATTTTCAGATTCTTCAAAATGCATATATCGTTGCTTAACTCAGTTGACAGATATTTTAGAAAATTAAAGTAATAAGCATATTTTCTCTTTTTCTCCTTTCTTTTATGTCTGGTACAAAAGTACAATATAATTACTTAGTTCAGTTGTCTTTTGAAAATTGAAGTAATAAGTGTACTTTCCAGTTTGTTTTGGAGTGGGCTAACAGGTTGATGAAACACCTTTTGGTTTCGCATCCCCTGCCGACGA
Source organism: Pinus albicaulis (assembly GCA_034641835.2). NCBI lineage: Eukaryota > Viridiplantae > Streptophyta > Pinopsida > Pinales > Pinaceae > Pinus > Pinus albicaulis. Next base: position 857,140,970 of record CM076578.1, read on the forward strand.
TGAGCGGTTCCCCACCCTCCCCAACGTTAAGAAAACAAAGCTACGAGAGATGTTAACGTCATTTACTTTGATTTCCATCCAACTCCCACATGAAGTTAACCTCAGTTTCGATGCTCTCCATTTGCAGGCCCTCTCACGTAGCCAAACACGAGCGGCTCACCTAATTCAACCAACTAGAGGAGAGCCAAAGTGACAGGTCGCCCTTCGTGAAGAGATTAGAGGGCTCCAATTTGAAATTTGAATTTGAATTAATGGGGATTAAATCTTACGTATGTGTTGAGCTATATTCCAATCTACCATGTGTGGTCGGTCAAATAAGGGATGATCTGCTAGCCTTTTACAATCGAAACTTCCTCTCCTTCCAATTTGAATTTCACTCCGAATTTCATTCCATCGAGCGAGGGTTTCCATTCCTTCGAGTGCGTAGCATTTCATTCATTCCGTCGAGCGTGGGATTACATTCCATTGAGTGAGAATATGTAAGGAGTTGCTCTGCCGATTATAAGAGCTTTACAAGAATTGAAATAAGAGCTTTACAGAATTGAAACAAGATCTTTACAGAATTGAAATAGGAGCTCTTCGTACAAAGTGGAAACAAGAGCTTTATAGTATTGAAATAGGAGCTCTCCAAGCAAAGAGGAAACATGAGCTCTTCGTGCAAAGAGGAAACATAAGCTTTACCCTTATAGGAATAGCTTCAGGATATGAGTTTTTTTTTCCAATTCTTAACTAAGCTCTAGGGTCACAGTGACCATTTATGCACATACACAACAAGACTTGACCTTTTCTTAACTACGGTTTCCTACTCAGTATACTCTTATGACACAAAGGTTTGTACCTTTATAATATCAAATCTCATCCTGTTCTCTAATAGGAATTAATTATTCACCTAACCTCCATTGTAATTAAGGTCCAGACTTTATATAGAAACATACATGTATAATTATGATTCAGTAAGCTTCTGGTGTTCAAACACCAGTTTCAGGATACCATATGCTTAGCATTTTAAATCATAAAATCATTCATAATCACAACATAAATGTACTTACCTCAAAAAATATTTTTTAGTTGTTATATCGGCCAACCATGAGTGAGGTGATCACGTCCTCAACTCCCTCCTTGCTTCCTTCTACAGTCTGAGGTAGCATTTTTTTCTCTAAAACTTGTAGCATCCGCCTCAAGACTCGAGTCCAACCTTATCTACATTATCTACAATGGGTTACGGATTTCCACTGGTTCACAAGAGCTCCGGACATTCTCCTTCTTCAACATTTTTCAGTTGTGAACACTTTTCTTTTCACTATTTTCAGAACCCCATTTCCTCATTGAGATCATATATTTATCTCTAGATCCTATATTTATCTCTAGAGGAAAGATAATTGTTACACTTAAAACTACTCCTCCAACTCTTCTGGATTTTCTTGGAATCATTTGCTAAACAACTATAGTAATTTATGAGCATGTAATTTTATTCATGAATCATAAATAAGAGACTGGTTGCTTAGTCTTAAGACACTATTTGTCTATTACATAATTGTTCAATTGAAGCTTACGAAAGTAAAAGTAAAATTATCATAATCTCGGGATGTTACACCTTAACTCCAAAGGAAAAAGTAATTGAAGGTAAAGTACAATATTTACTTTTTAATAAGAGGAAAATGTGTAACTAATTCAATTTTTAATATAAAATATTAGTAATGATAAAATATCAAAATATAGACATAGATCCATAATAATCACATATTTACCAAGCACTAAAATGTATTAATTGACCTGTAAAACTTTTTTCAAGTTTGAGATTTGATCCCTCTAGGTTCTTGGTAGATCTGTGGCTATAATGTGTTTATACTAGTTATACAACCAAGTGTGAAGGCAGTGTCTAAATATGTCTGTCCTTCTTAAAATAAAAATAGAAATAAAATATTCTATAAATAGAAAAATAATATATAATAAAAATGAAAATAAATATATGCTATCCATTTTTAATTAGTTGTCCATATGACTTAATATCATGTAATGTAATTAGAAGTAAAAAAAAAATGTGAGTAAGATGTTTAAACCTTATGCTTTTCAAAAATATTTTAATACTTGATATCAACTTTATATATATCTATATATAAAAAAAAAATGTTGCAAAGAAAATATTTTAATGTCGAATAGAATAAAATAAAATATCCAATGTGAGTTATAAATAAAATAATTTAATATGAATTAATATAAAATGGCTCAATAAACATGTTATCTAATCTCTATAAGATGAATCCATGCTGGTTCTAACTCTAGTGTTATACCCTATCTAGTAAACATTTATTTCCTCTTTATATATTCAAACTGTTTTTTTAGGATAAATCCTTTTCCTATTTTTTTTTTATTTTTTTTAATACTCTATGATATGTTTTTTTTAATAACAACCTCTACTCACATGTTAGAAACAAGTTCTTTAGCAAAATAAAAGGAAATACCTCAGGACCTTGTCATCCACCAAGCTAAAAAAAAGCTTTGAAATTTAAACCACGGGGACACTATCTAGGCGGACGCACGCTAGCCAATCCATGCAACCCTGCAAAACAAAATCTTTGTAGCCCCAGGTGACCAATCCAATATGATCGAAGATTCCAATATCATCGAAGCAACATTTGTAAAAAATGCCCATTGCTCCCTGCCTTAACTATCCACATGAATTCAGAAACCACACCTCGGAAACTTTCACACCTCACAACCTACTAGGAAGATGTTACGCAACAACCACACCCTCCACATATACATCGCAAACACTTGCATGGTTGTCGTTTACACATCCCCTTACAAATGCTCGACAACACGTCTACACCGGCAACCCCACACACAAAACCCTAGAGGAAACACATTCTTGCCCAAACAACTCTTTACCCAATTTTTTTTTTTTTTTCTTTAAATTCTCTTCTTTTTTTCTTATTTTGAATGAGCCCTCTATTGTCCATCAAACCAATCATTTTTTGATTATTAATGATTTTAATATATATATATATATATATATAATTATTTTTTAATATATATTTAATTTAATTAATTAATTAATTTTAATAATGCTTTATTAATTAATTCTATTGTTCTATAATTATTATTTTTTTATTATATTGTTTAATATTATATTATGATTTTATTTTAATGGTATAAATATATATTTCTTAATAATATATCTATCTATTTATTTATTTATTTTATAATATTAATTATTTAATTATTTAATTCATTTTTCTTAATTTTATTTATTCATTTTTTTAATTTCTAATTATTTAAAATTATTTTCCATTTTCATTATTTATTTTATTTTTATATTTCATTTGTGAAACTATTTATTTATTTTCAGTTTTTTAATTGCAATTTTAGTGTATTTTTTAATTGCAATTTTTTCTATATTTATGTAACAACTATTACTACAACATAAAAATGACATTAAAAAAAATTTACATTCATCTATTTAACATTACCTTACCACCACTTTATTTACATTACATAATTCATATGAATGTCCCGTCGAATAACATCATTTTATGTTTGTTTCATAGTAACATAACTTACAGGAAATATTTGTTTACATGCGAAAACCTCCATTTGGCTATGTAATTAATTATATGTTTATTACGGGTGTCATACCAGCATTAAATTCTTTGTACATATAATGGATTTGGTGAATCACACGCGGTTTTCAACGTGTCTTAACCTCATGTATAATCTGGTTATGGTTTAATGGCAATGTGTATGTTTTAATGTGTCCATCCTAGCATTAAAGACTTCGAGCTACGGTCTACAGTTGTGCCATGATCTGGCGCACCCTCCATCGTCTGATCCATATCTCAAGATATCTACGGTGCTGATGTGGATAAGGGTAGGTTAGGGTAACCACCCATACCCCTCCGTCTCCCACCGGCTCATTGTTGCGTTGTCATCGCATCGGTTTCCTCCACATTTTCTCTATTGTTCTTGCTAGTTTGTCCATAGAATTTCTTGTATTCTTGCTAGGTATGCTCGTTACTATGGCACAGTCCAGATGCTTGGGTTTAGAACGTGTGCTAAGAACATCTACTGAAACCCTGCTAAGTTTGCTATGCATTTTTCTGAGAAGTAACTTCTTGGCCCAACGTTTCGTGCTAGCAGTACTTCTGAGTCAGAATCCTTACAGAAGTATGATGATAGTTTCATCTTGAATCCTGCAACCATGGTTTAACAGGTAACGCAATCGCTACTCTTAGAACTCTTTTGTTTACTTAGCAAGTTCTTATACAAACAACTCCTGCATATTTTCCCTTTTGCCTTGATTTCGATTTGCTATTTTAACTTAGTTTTCTTATACATTTATTTTATGGGTTTGGTGATAGGTTCACATAGAGTTTACAGCAAACGCTTCTTAAGGAACAAATTTAAGTGCTTCTGCAATGGCACAAATGAGTAGATAGATATTTTCTCTACAAATATTGCTCCTACCACTCTGAATCGTAATACTCGCCTCTGCTTATTGCAGGCAATGACTTCTTCTGTTAATGGTTGGATCATCACAAGTTTGATTTTAGATTGTAATTTTAAGATTTGAGTCCTACTTTGAGGCTATAACTTACCTGTTTTCTTCTTGGCAAGAAATATTGCTCTTTCTATTCTCATACTGGTTACCCTGAAAGCTAGGGATTTAATCCAATATGTATTTTTTAAGATAGTGCCATAGCCGGCTTGTATGTATATATTCAGGGTTTATACTTTCCAATGAAAATCGTTTTTGTTCTTTATTTAATTAAGAAATTTGATATTCTTGTTCAGTAGCATTTAGGGTTATACCGCAAGGGTTTCACCCGTAGCCGTTACTTAAGTTATTCACTTGTTCGCCATGGATAGCAATAACATGATATAGACAATGTATTTATATTCTTCTCATTCACGGAATATATATATATATATATATATATATATCTCAATTACGAGTTATTTCATTAATTTTTCATGTAATTATTGAATTCAAACGTTTCCTAATGTCTTGAGTTTATTCTTTGTATTGTTACATTTCTATAGTAATGCCTCTGTCTTTTTGTTTTCAAGTTTGATTACTGTAATCTGGTAACTCTTGGCTTATGTATGTAATCAATGGACTGTTAATACTTATCAAAATTCTGTTCAGTAAATCTTTAAATATGTCAACTCAAAGATTCTTCCTTCGGAGGTTGTTCTTTTCAATGGTTTTTGATTCCTAAAAATTACAGTTTTGTTCTACATATATGTATATAAATTCTTCCTTTCCGTTTTCATTACTAGAAGTCAGCACTATAAATCCCAGTTGCTCTAAATACCATTTTTCTAAACTAATTTTACAAGTTATATTTGGAATTGTATCTATGTACTCGTATTCTAAGAAGTATATATATATATATATATATAGATAATGATAAAAAATACTATTATTTCATGAAATGTAAAATTACAGTTTACCTTAATACTGTGTTTCTACTATAAATTTACAGTACGACATTCAGTTCACTATATAATTAGTTTCAGCACATATGTCCAGACCATAAATGTCCATGTAATATCATAGGTAGTAACAGGACGATCTACCTAGAATCTTATTTCGAAGGATCTAGGCTTACAGTCCTCAGATAATTAACTAAAATCTGTAAACAAATTTCCATATAATTTATTTTCTACATGAAAATTTATGAAAATAGAATTCCTATAAATACAGTGAACAATTACTTATCTCTCCCCTCTCATTGTCAGACCGATTTTATGGCTCCCTCTCCATAAGTGGGAGAGGCAATTATCATTCTAATCCTTTCCTAGGATTCAAGCCTGAGCTTCGTTGTTGAAAGATATTCTGGAAGAGAGTACTGGACAATTCGGTCCAGTCTCCAATTCCAGTACTCAATAGACAATTTAGATTAATTCTCTGGTTAACACCAGTCCAGAATTTTCTCCAGAGTCTTTTCCTCCTTCAGTTACCGAACAGAACCCCCAAACCTCACTGGGATCCTCTTTTTATCCTCAGAGGTGGGAAACTGTTTGAACTGAATTCTGTTCAACTAACTCTCAGATCTTGAATTATTTTACCATCAGTCTTTTACTTTATGGAACTAATTCCATAATGAGTTTTTTCATTATTCAAATTAAATTTCTGTTCACAACATATTTAAACATAATTACATAAATTGTTTGAAATTTCTAACATATAACTTAACAATTGGTTAAGGATTAAGGCAGTGGTCACATAATATATAGTAAAAATTTTAAAGTATTCTATTTTAATTAATCAAAACATTAATTAAAATATCAAATTTAATTTGTTACAATGATGTTTAATTACTTATTATGTTAATTAGTTATTAAATCTCATATTTAATAAATTAAGATTTTATTTTATTATTACTACTATTTAAGAAATTAATTAATATTGATAATTTAATTATTAATATTAATAAATTTATTAACACTCATATTTTAATTAATGTTTTAAGTACTTTTTAACTTTGGATGAATTAAAATTGATTATGGTCAATTCAGATAAACATAGGTTGACCAAGTGTGAATATATTCATATTTTGATATATTTGACTAATGTAATTAACTTTACTAATTATGTATTTAATATTTTTTAATTATGTATTAATTTAATTAATATATCAATTAATAAATAAATAAATTAGTATTATTCTTAATAAATTTTAATATATTAATTTTAGCAATTTTCAATAAATATTTTAATTAACATATTATCAAATTTTTTAGTTAATAAAATAATTTAATACTCTAACAATATAAAATAATAATAATAATAAGCCATATTAATAAATTAAAATTTATTAATATTATTCTTAATACTAAATGTTATTAATAATATTTATTAATATTATTCTTAATACTAAATGTTATTAATAATATTTATTAATATTAATATTATTTATAGTAATAATGTTAGATCTAAGACTTTTGTGATCCATAATGTAGATGAATGTATTTCGGATTAATCATATTATTAGGATTTGGTTCGCGTTTCGAACCAACTATTGTGGTTCATCCTCATGGAGGAAGCTAATCGATCTTAATGAATAAATAGAGATGCATGATTTCCCGGAAATAGCCATTAAGAAGTAGTTGTTAAAACTTGTTAGAAAGTTAGTTATTAAAAAATTGAAGGTTTATAATTAATATTAATTAATTAATTAATTAATTATAAAATGGTAGTAATAATAAATAAAAATGATCATTTTCTAAATGAATTAAAAATTAATTTTCTTCGTTTATCTGGTATAGACAACATAGAAGACCTCTATCATAATTTTACTACAACCCTCTCATATTCTATTAAAAAGTAATCAATTGAAGTTTCAAGAAATAAAAGCAAGAGAAAAATCAACCCTTTGTATGATAAAGATTGTAAAAGTGTGAGGAAAGAAATTAAGGAAGTTTTTAATGAGTCTCTTAAAATTGGCAAGATAAAAATATAAAAAGCCCTAACTAAAAGGAAAAAATGCACTATATTCATAAAAGACAATAAAATAAATTACACCTCTCTAAGGTAGCTCCTAAGAAGGTATGGAGGTAGAGTCTAACTAGAAAAACTAAGGATAATAATAGAATTTCTTTACACAACTAGAATTCCTATATTGAAAAGCTTTTATGAATCTCCAAATGTCATAGATAACTTTGAAACCCGCCTCACAAAGGAAGAATTTTTCTCATTATAAGACATAGATTTTGTGGTTAAGTGCCTGGAAAATGGAAAAGCTAAGGACATTGAAGGTTACCAGGCAGAAATCTTAAAAATTGGAGGTCATGTCCTCATCCCTTACATCCACAGCATTTTCAATCAAGCAGTCAAGCAAAGGTTTCCTAAACTATGGACTTAGAGCCTAATTTTTCCTATTTTTTAAAGTGGGGATACAAATAACCCATCTAATTATCGGAAAATTATGATTAGCCCTATCTCATCCAAGTTATATGGTATTATTTTGGAAAAAAAGATTATCATATGGGTTGAAAGGGAAGGTAAGCGGGCTAAATACCAAGCAAGTTTCAGAATGAAACACTCAATAGTGGACAACCTCATTACACATAGGATCATTGTGGAGGAATGTCGTAATGATAAATCCAATCTCTTTTGTTTCTTTGTGGACTTTAGAAAGGCTTTATTTACGATGCGTAGAAATAACCCATGGAATTGATTAGAAAAAATAAAGGTTCCTTTTGATTTGAGATCTATCGTTATAAGGTTATATGATAATGTAATTGCCATGTTTAAAATCAATGAGGGATGGTCGAAAGATATTAAGTGTAATATCAGAGTTAAATAAGGTTACCCCCTCTTCCCTACCCTATTCGGAATTTACATTGACAAGCTAGAAGGTTTTTAGAGGAAGAAGGTTGTGTTGCCATGACCTTAGATGGAATAGTCATCATCCTTCTTCTCTATGCTAATGATATTTTTCTTCTCGAAAGGTGCCCATCTAATATTGATAAGAAACTAAGAATTCTTAAGGATTTCTACTCTACCATGCGTATGATTGTTAAGACTGAAAAATAAAAAGTTATGATTATCAAATCCAAGAAGGACAATTAGGCTAATTTTGTGTATGACATTATCAACTTGAAGTAAGTGGCATCTTACAAGTACCTAAGAATTGATATTCATCACGAGCTCAACTGGAACTATAGAATTGAGAAAAATATTAATGGAGGGTGGAAGCTTATTTTGGTCTTGAAAATAATTACAAGGCACCAAACCTTGTCATCTCGGATAAAAAGAAGCTCCTCTTTGAAACTTTAGTCACACCTGTTATCTTGTATGGATGTGAGGTTTGGAGTTGCAACATCTCTAGAGAATCCTAGAGAAATATTTAGAAAATCCAAAATCATTTTATAACTTATAACCTCAAAATTAAAAGCAATACACCCTATCCTATTCTCCATATAGAAGTGGGTCTTTCCCCTATCAAGAGCCTAGCTATGACTAGGCTCTTGTTATATAAGCACAATATCACTAAAATGGGAGACCACATAATTCCTAATCTAGCTTTAAATTCCAGCCAAAACCACCTAAGGTTCAAACGAGGTTGGTATAAAGATACTAGGGCCTCATTAAACCATTGGGAGATCAACGAAAAATGTTGCAGTGAAAAATATTAATAAAATTAAAAATATTGTTACTTCTAAGTTTAAATACAAAACGTGGTGTGAGAAATATTTAGAGGCTAAAAGAAAATTAAAGTATTATAAGGAGGTCATCAACCCTACTCTCAAATATCAAAAGTATCTCTTTGTTTTAACTAGCTCAAAGAAAAAATTAATATAGCCAAGATAAAAATGAACTCTCATGAGCTCCATAGTGAAACAGGTCGTTGGGCATCTCCTAAAACACCATGGGTGGAAAGGACCTTCCATGTGAGAATATGAACATTGAGGATGGAAAGCACTTCCTCTTAGAGTGCCCTATGTACACCCACATTAGATCTCAATTTCATAATATGTGTTGCAATACCGACCTTCGTAGCCTTTTTACATGACAAAATTATAGTGAGCTCACAACGCTTCTCTCCAAACTCTTTGAGCATAGGAGTAAATTTTAAAACAAACTAAATAATTCCTTTCTTTAGGTTTGGTAGACAAAAGTTTGGTCTCAGTGGATTTTAACCGTCATCATCATCATCAAATATCATTGTAACACATTAAATTTGATATTTTAATTAATGTTTTAATTAATTAAAAAACATTACTTTAAACTTTTCTCAATATATTAATTAAAATATTTAAATCAATATATTAGTATTGATTAATAATAACATTAATTTATTAACACAGATATATTAATTGAAGTATTATCATATAATTATTTTAGTCAATTATATTAGTCAAATGTATAATTAATTTATTAATTAATATTTTATTTTATTTTTGTAAACTTCATAGTACCTTTCTATTTTCAAAATTATAGAGAAAAATTTGCTATACATATTCAATCATTTATGGTAGCCTCAACCTGCCCAAAGGAAACTAGGTCTGTTGGCCACTGGAGAGATTTAAAGGCTAACCAGAACTAAAATTGTTTTTTCCTTCTAGTGACTGCTTTTATCACTTTACTATGTCCATAACATTTACAACTGAAATAGAAACTATACCTATTAATCACCAAAAACATGAAATGAAACTATATACTAAGAAGATTTGCCATTTGAAGAATCCGCAGGGGCTAGGTCCTTTGCAAAGGAACCTAGAAATTCCACTTGCTGCATGGTTTGTAGTTGACGCTCAATTTTCCCAATTCTAGCATTTGCCTAGATCTGTGCCTTAGCCATCTCATGAATGTCCTGGTTTATCTATTGGAGTTCAAAGAGCACTAATAATTTGCCTTCTGTTACTTCCTTGCTCGCCATTGCCTTTGCTAGGACGCATTTCATTTTCCAATAAGTTATTACTGATTGCTGAAACAGAGAGACACTGCCTCTTGTACTACCTGGGTCTGATATAAAATCCATTTTAACCTCCTACTCTTTCAGGTCATCATCTTCACTATCACTTTGTCTCTCCCATCCCTGAATTGTATTTCGTATATGAGCCGAATTTCCAGCCTTATATACAACAACAATATTCTCCAAGAATTGTTTGTTACTCTTCCTTCCTCTTTTACTAAGGCCGACTGTTAGATTGATTTGTTGTTTCTTTCTTCTGTTTTGTCCTTTAACCATGATGGACCTACAGAGAATGTTGCTTAAAACCTTGAATAGGAACGTTCTGTATAGAAATAGGTTAGTAAGATGAACCGTATTATTTGTGTGGGATAACTTAGGAATCTCCAGTACAAGGAGAAGATTATTGGCAGATTCTGGCTCTCTTGGCCCTTTACATAATTGAGATATAAAAAATCGAGATTGACTAGAAAGAGTTTTCCGCCATTTAAAATTGTTTAACAACCATTGACAGACAGCAATCCAATTGCATCCCTCATCCCAACTACCCATATGAACCCCATGGTAGTGGAACAAAGTCATGAGATGAACAGAAACATTCATACCAACATTATGCCCTTTATTAATCCACAAATAGTCCATAATATTAATTAATATTAATTCTCAACCTTACAAATTTTAATAACTAACTTTCTCGCAATGATGCTATTTCCGAGCAATGAAGCATCCCTATTTATTCCTTAGGATCGATTAGCTTTTGCTCCTTTTCCTAAGGATGAACATCAATAGTTGGTTCAAAAAGTCCACCAAATCCTAATGATGTGATTAATCCGAAAGACATTCAGCTATAGTAATATTGTTAAGGTAATTAATAGTATTGATATTATTAATTATTCATTTTTAAAGCTAATATTGAAATTTAAGTGTTATTAATAATAATAATGTTATTATGGTAACAAGGTTAATGTGTTAACAATTATATTTAATTGAATATTCAACATTTAATAAATTAATTAACACAAATAGATTAATTATTAATAAATTGATTAACATTAATATTTTAATTACTAATTTAACTAATTTTTTAAGTATTTTTCCTATTCTTTAATTAATTAATTAATTAATTAATTATTGTTATAGTGAGTGATACTTTGGGTGAATTAAGGTTGCCTATTGTCAAATAACATAAACATAAATTGACCATGTGAATGCGCTCATATTTAACTAATTTGGTTAACTATACTAATTATGTATTAAATATTTTTTAATTATGCATTATTACATTAGTTAATATATAAATATATAAATGTTAATAAATAAATTAGCTAATTTTATTATTAATGAATTGTAACATATTAATTTAAATGTTTTTCAATAAGTGTTCTAATTAATATATTCTCAAATGTTTCAATTAATCAAATAATTTAATACTATAATAATATAATAACATGAACGTAAATATGTAAAAATATATGTAATTCAATAACAATATAATATCAACTATCTCATCAAGTGTCCAGTGTAGTGACATAAGTGGCACCTGAATGGAGTTTTCCAGTAGTTAAGCCTTTGACGGTATACATTATGTTCCCATGAAAGATCAATATATGATGGGAGTTCTCTTGAGAAAGATAACTCGACAAAAACCCATGCGACCCTTTTTTCATACACCCCCAAGCACTTCAGATCCACGAAGACACACTTTCTAGTGCAATTTTTGATGGCTATGACCACATGATGGGTCCAGAATTCCAGTGGTAGACTTGACATCTTCACCCACACCATATGGTTCTATGGACTGTCTCTCATGGGATTAAATCCTATATCTCATCTTTGTAGTTCTAGGAAACATCTCCTGAGTACCCATGGCGTTGAAAGGGCCTCCCCCACGTCCTTTGGTTTCATGAAGTGGGAACTGTACCATCCATTAAGGAGTTTAAAAACCTTCGACGGGTAGCCCAGTAGTTTTACCCACGCATCATTTAACCATTGTGCCATGTCCTCACTTCTATCCCTATAAAAGAACCATCTTCCCACTAGTTCCCGCGATTGTTGACTGAACGAATTGTCTCACATAATGTCGTATCCAAAACTCAACAAGTTTGAAAGGTTTGGCAACCTTTTGTGGGTGGATATTATTACTTTTGTATTTCGGCTCTATCGTGTGAGCTAATAATGGTTCTTCAATGTTCCTATCCCCTGCAAGCTCAAAACATTTAGCGGCCCATGTTACTAGGGGAGTGTCATTAATCCCAACTTGTGGTGGTAGCATCCCACCACCTTCCGCCAGCTCCATGACATGTATCAAAGCATTTTTCGCAGAGTCATCTGCCTCCCAATCATCCAGAAAGGACTCTAAACCCACTATCAATCCCAAAAAGATGCCAAGTTAGCCATCCCATAACCTTTATATGATAACTTAGGCCAGAAATCTTCAGCTTAGTAAATTATGCACAACCCCCGAAAAATTCCCCATCCCAAAATACTCCCTAAATAAATGCCCTTGTTCCCATCACGGTTCATTCCAGTTTTTCCCTAGGAAGATCTACCAACCTGGATCAAAAACCAAGACACCAACCCCTTTCTTAAATATGACAGTTGTTGGCAGCACCCAGAATAGTTACCACCTTTCACGAAGATGTCAAAATAGATAAAAAAATTTAGGTGCTCCAGGTTGTTTCACCGCCCTTTGTATTACTTATTAAATGTGAATCATATCCTTACACGCAAAAATTCAAATTTTCCTGGGATTCAAAAAGTATCCCCCACCATGAGAATCTGGCTAGTTGTAATTTTAGTTCTCATTGGAAGTGTTGGATAAAATCAAACAAGGTGTTTGTGTCATATCCTCTAGCTTCAAACAACTAATGTCATCACCTCCCAACAAAATAGCTTAATATCTGAGGGTTATGTGTTATTTTCAGCATCTGCAACAAGTTTTTTTGTAGTCATCTCCCAACCGATGACAACTTTGAACCCCTTCACTATTATGCACGTTGGAAACACTAAAAATTCCTTCCATTTTCCACCCCAAAGTTTCTGAACTCCCCTTATTCGAGTAGAGTCTCAAATGAAAGGGAGTGTTTCTAAGAGTCTATTCTTAAACAGAGCCAGGAGTATCAGCTGCGGTGAATCCAGTACACTCCCTGTGCACATTCCCTAAACAGATTTGCATGTCTAAACAATCTCACATACACTTCCTCCTCAGTCCTCTTGCAGTTTTGGACGCCCTTGACAAAGGCCACCGCATGATATCTATATAGTTACTAACAACAACAAAAATAGACACACCCACATATGTTTCCACCACTGGTGGTAGTGTTTCACCCCGAAACTCTTACAGTGTCTAGAGATGATAAATTATTGAGAGCGATTATCCCATAATGTGATGCTCCAATCCCCCAACCAATGGCGAGATGATAAATGCGTTTAAAATTGTTGCTAAGACCGTCACCGATGACCCGGAAACATTCACCCCACAGTGCTCAGTAGGGACTTACCAGTATAGGCCACAAACCCATAGGTTTAGTATTTCAAACCTTCAATTCCACTCAAACAAGGTTCAAACCCTCTTGTTATGGATGAAGTCCCAACAGAATCTATGGCCTAGCCTCCTCCTTCTTCTAAACACATTCTGTCGGTAAACCACATGGCCTTAAATCCATCCAAGAAAAATTTGCTTCGCATTACCCTCCTTTCATGGCACATAACCCTCTTTGCAAGCACTGGAAAGCCTGTGCATCTCTATCTTCGTTGAATCAACTTCTCTATGCATAGACACATTGGAGCATGTGTAGAATTATTGAAAATCAAAATAGCATAAATATGAATGATTTTGCAAGATCTCTAGAGGCATCTATATCTCTACTTTTCCTTTCATTTTCAATTGATGGAAGAAACGTTATACTCCAATATTTTGGGCCATTGCCAAAAAAATGTATTGTTATACTCGTCCCATAAACAACCACTTTTATAAAGCAAAATTGCTTAATGTTATGTCAACTTAGTAATGTCCTTAATATCTACTTTAGGAATGAATGAATACAATTAAACATGGTTTCTCCAACAACAATTATATGTCAATTATATGTCAAAGTGTGCAGATTTCTAGTAAAAATTAATGCAACTTGTTCTTTAAAATCATATTATATAAAATATTAACCATTTTCTTTGGGTGGAGAGTACCCAAGTCCCTACAAGAAAACTAGGATATTCACATTCAATAGGAGAACAATTTAAGTACAACATCCAATATTTATTTGAGGAAGATAAGATCAATCAAATTGTGATAGTTGGCCTTTTAGTGAAGATTCATAACAGAGGATCTGACATCTAATTGACGAAGGTAAAGATCAACCAGATTGCATCGAATTTAACGAAGATAAAGACCGATCAGATTGCGAAGTAGGCCGTGAGAATAACGTTGACAAAGACTGCAAGTTGCATCTGACGATGGTATCTATGAAGGTGCAGGTATCTTCTCCCGAATTCCCCTCTGGAATATCTGACACGTAACATTCCACAACATTAGTCCAAACCCTTCCCTCCTCCACGAACTCATTCAATGCGGTGACGGACCGATAATTCCGAAGGCGGTGTTCTCCTCCCAAAACCGTAACGCTGAGAATGTGCTTCTCCTCGTCCAAAATCTCGAGGCGCTCAATACTGTTCTTGGCTGGAAGCCCGGATACGACTTTGACCTCCCTCACGCATCCCACCTTCACATCTCCCTTGACGAAGCAGCTGCTAACGAAGGGCTTGTACGTTTCAGGTTTATCGAACCTTCGAATAACCGACCACACTCTGCTTGCGCGCGCGTTGATCGTCTGAATATTTACCGACGAGCACTGCTTATCTTCCTGGTCGATATGGTAAGCTGCCAAAACACCCTTGAGGTTTTTCAAACTGAAGGGGCTGCTTATGTTATGCTGCGCCGCAGCAAGAATTTTGATTTGAATCTGTGGACAGATTTGAATCTCCATTCTCATAGGACAAATATCTCTGATTTATATATTTCTCAGAGACCTGTGGCTGTAGAGAGACACACAGATATATATGTATGGTGATGAGGAATAATCTCTTGGGTGAGCGAAGGGACAATGTTCCATGATCCTCGGCAACTGTACTATCCAACCCTCCATTAATTTTGCATCTGTGCGATCACAATCATATGCAATTTAGGCTGGAAATTGACGTCCTACGGGACGTATTTTAATTTTGAGGACGTATTTTACAGTCACGCAAAAATTGTGCACGTCAAACCTGACGTGTAAAATACATTGAGTCCTGTCATTTTGACGTTCACTTAAAAATAGAAGCCGTAATATTTTATTGTATTCAAAAATATAAATTCTCAAAATTATTTATTATATATTATAATTCACATACTACAATAATTCACTTTTATTATATATTATAATTCACATACTACAATAATTCACTGGGAATTTCTAAATTTACTTAGATTTTACGGAGATTTTAGATTTCATATGATCTGATAACTTACCAATAATAATAATTATCTACAATGTACACACTAAACAGTACACGCCGCAGCCACTGTGACAACTTTCCAATTCGTTCCATGATTTTTCTATTTACTAATTTCCAAATAAATTGACCAGACTGCTTTACTGCTTTGTCATCTCGTTCCATAAATTTGCTGAAGAATTTGTCATCTAGTTCCATACTTTTCTCTACTTACTAATTACCAAAAGTAGTAACTATTAACATCGCTCAATATATCACATATTCACATACATTTTTTAATTTACCCTACCCAACTGCACTGTTAAGAATTTGTAGAAGACTGCACTGTTGAAGAATTTGTGGTTGAAGTGTGCATTCTTTATCGATCGGAAGTGTTAGTGTTGTCAGCCTAATCTCTGAAGTGTTACTGCGGTCAGCCTAATCTAACCAGCGTGGGGAGCATATTAAACTAAGGTAAGGTTGGTAGCTTGAGCTTTGATGCATTTTCAAATTCAAGAGAAAAATGTGTGAATTTTATTTTTTTTATTTCATTTCATTTGTATTTATTCTATTTTGTTAATATTTTGTTGGTTATAATACATTAATAATTTATAATAAAAAAATTTTGCATATGATTCTGCACATGTTATATGAGTCCACAAAACAAAATTATGAGTTTTTTGGGTTAATAATTAAATTAATTTATTATATAACTTGCTGTAGTGTTTTTGAAAACTCTGTATTGCTAATATTTTTGCAATAAGAATTGTAGTAATAGACCAATAAGTTGTATATTGGAACATTCTTGTAGAGGCTCAGAAAAATTTCACCTTGAAGGCACACATTTAGACAACTCAGACTTTTGATAGGGACAATTTCAAGTAGATTGCAAACTATGGTAGATTTTAAATTTCAGTGTAAAATGAACTCGGTATAAATGTGCTGAAAGTGGGAAGGATGGAATATCCAATGCTACTATTTTAGTTTATGAAAGGTGGATAATTGAGATAAAACTTAAAACGAAAGGCACGTAAAATTTAAAAACGTCATAAAATTTTCATTTGAGAGGCAAAGGGGATTTGAAATTGGCAGTTCAGTATGCACCCCGTTTTGATAGAAGTAGGTGCTGAACCGAGACACCATCTGAACACGCACACCCAAAGGTGTGCCCTCTCCACCAACAACTACTCCATACTATTAATTGTATACAACAGACAACAGAAGATAATTGTATACACAGGACCATTAATTATTCCCCTTAATTAGATTAGTCCCTTTTTTTTTCCTCGTATATTAGATTTAGATTTTTTAAAGAAAGTTCTGAAGATTTTTTTCCTTTTTTTGAAATTTAGGTTGCATGGTCGTCGACAACTAATTTCGCATACCGCATTCCCTCAGTATTTGCATTCTGCTTTCTCCTCCGGTGCAACACTATTTATACCAATGCACCCTCTCCGGTCAGGGCGGTTATTCGGATAAATTTTTTCGATTTTGGGGATGATAAAATATGCAACATTTACATACATGCAAATTTATCTCAATCCTTAACATTAAGTATAGGCTCCTCTTTTTCTCTTTTGAAAGGGAACCAGCTTTTTCTTCAACATTTTTAATGTTCATCACGTGTATGGCGACAATTTTAATTTCACCGATTAGCTGTTGCCACAACCTGTCTACCCATTGGCAAACCCAGCCCAGCTGCTCCACTGAAATGCCTCTTCTCACCCCCGTATCCGATGTTTACCTAGAAGCATCCCTTCCCGCCTCATACAGCGGGAGATTAGGTCGCGGTTATAGTTTGTTCCCTTGTGTTTTATGGTATCAAATTAGTGCGAATTTGCTGGCCTGGCGCAATGCGGTGTCCTCTTACAAGGTTCTATGTAGGTTTCTTGTCTGTGTTAAATCTCTGTTGGGAATTTGGGTACATCAAAATCCTGAGCTGGGAAATATGGTATATGTTATGTGGGGGTTTATGTCAGTTGTCGGATGTAGAATTATCCCTCAAGAGCTTGGCCCTCGAGGATTGGACAGCGGTCTGCTTTGGGCACCAGTGTTTGAGGTCATCGGCAACTGGGATGGTTCTCTGGTCTTCTTCCTGCACGGCAAGGAGAGAGAAAAGGACTATTGTTATCCTGGTTCTCTGAAACCTGCAAGGGAGGACTGTAATGTGCTTCTGCTTGAGGTAGAACCAAAACGGCAGTCTACTGCAACGCAGGATCAACAGATGACATCGGATGAAGAGACAAAATATTTAACCCCAGAGATTGGACCATCAACATCAGGTGGGGGAAGCTTTAGAAGAACACCCAGATTAGAATCCAGGGGCTTACTACGACAGACGAGTATCAAAGCTGAGTTAAATCAATTTGGTCGCCTGGGTTTCGGAGACAGGCGTAGATTGCTGGAGCTTGTTGCCCATCGGGTACGCCTAAAACTGCCTCCTTTTGCAAGCGGTCCTCTGTTTTCCAGAGCAGGATGTGGCACTTGCCAACATGAGCATGTTTCTACGTCAGACAAGGAAAGTATCCAGAAAGAGTTACTGCTGTTGTCGGAACAGAGATCGCTTCTGATTTGGATGTGTGAGCATGGAGATCCTGGTGGGAAGAAACCAATTCATGGATCACACTGTGATGGTATCCAATCAGAGAGTGCTCTGAAATTTCTTTGTAATGTATCAGAATCTCGAGATCTACGTTTAGCTAAAGAGAGTGCAGGATTGAATACAACCAAAGGAAAGAATATCTTAGAAGGTGCAAGCAAATCAAGTGTGAAATCTACCAACACCAATGGGCAATCAACAAAGAAAGAAAGCTTTACCAGATTAGTTAAGGAGAGAATGAAGCATATTATTGGCATGGGTGCAGCTTTACATTATGGTGAAAAGGGGCATTCATCTTCTTGTGGAGATAATAAACGGGTGCACCTGCAAGATTTCTTGAGACTAGGTGATACTGTAGGGCTTTGTCTCCATCCTGCCAGTTTAAAGCTAGCTATGTATCGTGCATGGCCGATCATGCATGACAATCGATTTGCCTTGTACAAAATGCCTGAACAGAAATGTGTAAAAGGTAGAGAACATGCAGGTCTCTGGGCTGGCACTTTGGGATGGCCCCCAGGCCGAACACCTGAAGATAAACCAGGGAAGGCTTTGTTTTTCCTGCTGCTCTCTTATGAAGATACAGAGGAAGGGAAACTTTTGATTGCTACCAAGATACTTGAGGGCACACATTATGTTCTTCATCCTAATGGCTCGGCAATGTTTACTGCCAGGGTGAATAAGGATTCTTCAGAAATCTTTCCCTGGGAAACTGACAGGGATTCTACTACAGTAGAAATTAGTCATGCATACCAGGGAGAGGGCATAGGTAATGGATATGGATTTCGGTACCCTGGTTCAAAACCAGGGGATTTGTTTGTGTCTCGGAAAGGTTTTCTAGCATTCGTTTGGAGAGAATCCAAAGCAGTATTGACCCTCCAGAGAATGGACCTGCAGGCATTGCTAAAGAAAGGGGAGAGAGTGGCAGCATTACCTCCAATTGCAAACTTTGCTTATCTCACTAAATCTTATTCAAATGTGTTTGCAGGATTTTCTGGGCTACCTTCTGTGTCTTTAACAAGGTCAAAATCCCCCCCTTAGTCTTCTCATGTTGAAGGTCATTTTATTGTTTTCGTGGGATACTGGCTGGGATGGTAGATGGGGCTGCCTGCTTAGAGTCGGAGCATTCAGCAGGGGACATGTACCTCTAGAGCTGGACATTTTACTGAAGGCCCTTTTTGTTGGCATAATCTAAAGACCAACTAAATTGCTGTTGCTTTGCTGGCATTTGCTGTTTTGTATAACTGAAGTTCTGAATAATAAATTGTTCATATTGTAATTTCAAGCATTTGGGTTAGTTCAAAAACACTACCAAATCTCCGAGGATGCAGTGATCAATTGCTGAGATGTATAAATTGTTTAATACTGCTGTTTCAAATTTCCAGCAAACTGGATTATGAAATATTCATTGGGAACTTGGAAAAACCATTGGGGAATGAGGTGTTTTAGCTAGAAATTAGCCATGCCCTTTCCGTCATTTAATGTTGCAATGTCTTGCAACATAAATTATTGATGTATTACATTGAAGAGGGCTGAACTGGTGTACCTTTTTCCTTGCTGCTTTCAAGTGCAATGTTTGCCTTTGTTAGGACTTTTTTCTTTGGCAACGCCTCTCAGTGAAATACTACATTTCAAAGTGATTTTCACTTTGTTCTCACAAATTTTATGATTGCTATTCTTCCCCTTCAGTTTCTGGATGATGTATCTATGATCTATTTTCCACAGTCATGGCCTAGTTTTTTGAGTTAAATACTAAATCTAGCTCTGTCCATGCAACAATTGATATTGTAGTAAATTAACATAATATATTTTCTATTGCACAGGAACTGCTCCCAGTTCAATACCAATGTTTTGGCATTTATGGGAGTTTCATGACTTCTAATTTTTTTTTATAGTCAATGGAAATGGCTTTGGAAATGTGGAAAACCTAAGTGGAACGGTTTAACCGTGAAAAATTGTAATAGGGTGGGTCTAGAAACCTTGTCTTCAACATTTTGTGTTCGGGAGCAAGAGGAAGTACCCTTCTGGCTATAAGTATCTAGTGTTGAGAGCACCCCTATATGTGGCCTGCAATAAGCCGCCTGTAACTGTTTTATAATAAATAGCTATAGGCAGGAGGTTACCGGCAATATAACATTTAGCTATAATAAATAGCTATAGGCAGGAGGTAACCAGCAATATAACATATAGCCAGGAGGCGGCTTGCAATATCTCACAGAAGCCTGCTATAAGTTTCTTAGCTGTGCTATAAACTTCAGAGTGAAATTTCAATTGTGTTTTGAACTTTTTGTACTATGTAAGAGCCAAATCTAGTGTTGAAGTCGTAACCTGCCGTAGTGTTGATCTTTTCCATAGAAAAAGACATAATTTTATTGGTCATAGGAAATATAAAATTGCATTAATGCCTCTTGACATTGAGCTAGAAAGAAAAGCAACTTTGAAAAACATACAACAGAAAGATGGAAATTAAGTCTGACAATTTTTGTTTATTTTTATCCTTTGCACTTTTTGCCAACCATATGAATTTGGTTTTGGTTCAACGAGAACTTCCATACCCATCTGAAACTTGTAGACCTTCAGGTTTAGAATCTTTCTGAAGAAGGGTGATGGTTCTCGACTGTGGTCTGTTGTCCCTATCCATTTTGATTTCAACTTGAGCTTGAGCATCTGTATTGAATTGGACAGGATGGCTCTCCTTGACGTCTTCTTCTTGGTCATCTGAAAGGTGGTGTTTTGAAAACTGTCAGCCTTTTGGCCTGTTGGATTGCTTTTTTTTTCTTTTTTGGATTTTTTTTGCTCGTGGGCAGGGGCTTTGTTTCAAAACAAACTCGACATAGAAATGCTGTGTTTTCATAATCTAAAACTTGATACCATAAGTTTTTGTGTTTCAATATTATGTGCGCTGGTAGCCCTTTTACTAAGATCTATATCTCTGTTATTTCCAAATCCATTTTTAAAATTTTGCTCAGAGTATTTCCAATATACTCCGACTTTGTGATGTCAGAGTATTTCCAATATCTTCCAAGGACTTTGTGATGCCAAAAAAAGAGAGTGAGGTTTGTAATCCTCACCCAGACTAGTATAGTTGAGGCCATCATAGTTGTGGCATCAAATTCTGGGAATATAGTTGAGGCCATCATAGTTGTTGCATCAAATTCTATGAAGTATGGAGTGATAAATAGCTTAGCTCTCCCTCAAAACCAAGGTCCTTCATTTAGAACAAAATCCAGGCCTATTGTTTGGACTATATGAAAAAACCTTTTGGAATATAAAAATAATATCTACTAGAATACAGCTTCAGGTTTTGGCCAAAATCCATTAAATCTGCAAATAATAAGCTTTTGAATGGAAGACAGAAAAGAGGGAAGATACTTCAGAAATATTTGACTTCCATAGTTGGCTATTGCCCTATTTGGTCCTATGTGGGGCCTGTGTTGTTTTGAAGCAGATCTGCTGTGGCTGAAGTCTTCCTTTGCACGGCTTCTTCGAAAGAAACAAAAGTTCTGGTTGGTGTCGTAGCACCTTGAACACCCCAACGCAGCCTCGAGGTTAGAATTATGGTGGAGTTTTTTTATGATGCTGATTTTGAAGAACTTTCTCTTCATATTGCAGATATTGAAGATTTGCAGGCAAACCCCAATTATTCTCAATAGACTGCTTCAGAGATAAGACAGAGTCAGAGCTTCTTGTCCAAAAAATCGAAGTCTTTCCTTTGATGCCTTTGACAAAAATCTGAAAAAAATTATCCTGATTCCTGTGTCTGGGAGGTGAAATGCTCTGACCTAGAAAGAGAGGGAAGACTTCGTAAAGGGCAAATTGAACTCAGCCCAGTTGAGCATTCTTGCCACATCCTTCTCCGAGAATGAAACGCAACCGATGATGAAGGATTTGTGGCCCGTAGGCTGATTTACAGACTTTGTATTGAACGACCTCTAGACCATGTTAGACAACTAATCCTTGAGTTAGTTTGTATTAGGTAATTGGTTATTAGAGTCCAAGAAACCCGGGGAACTGATTCAACAGTTTCTTGATGTATCTATATGTGTACACATTGTACATCATTCTTTGAAACATTCATTAATATATTGTTGAGTTTGTTTCCAGTTTGTGTGTTCTGTGTCTTACAGTGGTGTCAGAGTGGGTAAGATTGCTCTGTTGATTGAGAGTGTGACATATTGTTTATCCGCCTATTGATTGAGGTGAGCCACTAGTTTTTTTGTGGCTGGAGATTTGGCGGAGTCAAAAGGATTGCAAAGTTATTATTCAGGATGGACCACGTCTCAAGCGAGCAGGACAATGCCACACCTTCTTAACTGCATCGTGAACATGCGTTTGAAGTGGTCCTTGCCGGGAACTCTTGCTTGAAAGATGTGAGCATGCGTTTTTTTGTATGGTATGAATTGTACATCCCAACAAAACTTATTGTTGTTATCATGAACTTGCTAATGTTGTTCATTGGTTTCCTGTTACTGTTGGTGTGAGAGCGTGGATCCAGTGGAAGGAAGAACATGAACTAAAATCTATGTCGAGAAAGCGAGACGTTATAGTCAAAAGTTTGCCGATTTGCCAAATTCGCTTTTTGCTCAATGGTTACGCTCTCCCAGCTCTACTCAATCAGATTTCTTTTACATATATTTATTTAAGCTTGCTCGATGGTCGTGTGAAGTTATTTATTAAGAATGAACAAGATAGACTGCATTGACTGTAATAATTATTGAGAACCGGAAAAGGTGAAGGCAGAGATTGGTGTTATGGCAGCAGAGTGGGAGCCTCTCAAACATAAGACTGAATTGCAGAAAATTTCAAGGTGTATTTCTATATATTTTGGAAAATCATTTATTTCCACTGTTCGCAAAATGAAAAAAACAAGTGTGGACTTGAGAATAGTTCTTGTGATCTTTAGAAGGAAAATTGTTGCTCCATTACGAGATGACCTTAATAATGTGCTCAGAAGACAATATTTTGGTTACTTTGGAATAAGGTTGCACTGTATAGCAATTGAGATAGGAAACTGAAGGAATTCTTTAATGTGTTGTGCGCTTGGAGAGGTTACTGCAGAAAGCAACGGATTGTGTGTTGCTACCATAATAAATTTTGAATCGTTGATGAGGCTTCCATTGTTGACTTATTTAAAGTAATATTTGGTTGATGTTTTTAAAATTGGTTGAACTCTTTGAGAGTTGGTGGGAACCTTGAAGTAAATATGTGGCCCATGAGATGAGGGATGTTTGAATTTGAATACCATTCTTATAGTCAATGTATAGTAACCTCTGTCTTGCCAAGTTACTTACAGCAGTAAGAAATGTTGACCAGTTATAAATAATCAGCCCCATGGCTCCAAGGGTATTGTCAAAA
Organism: Pinus albicaulis; assembly: GCA_034641835.2. Taxonomy (NCBI): domain Eukaryota; kingdom Viridiplantae; phylum Streptophyta; class Pinopsida; order Pinales; family Pinaceae; genus Pinus; species Pinus albicaulis. The sequence continues at coordinate 857,164,811 of CM076578.1, forward strand.
AGGTTCTCGGATAGTTTTTGAAAAACTATTAATGAACGAGCCTCGTTGTCAAAGTGATCCTTCAGAGAAGACCATCCAGATACTCCTATCGGCCTCTCCTTGCACCTCCTGGGGCAACTGCTAGTTATAGTGAGAGTGTTTATTAATTATTCCCCTTAATTAAGATTAGTCCCTTTTTTTTTTCCTCGTATATTAGATTTAGATTTTTTAAAGAAATTTCTGAGGTTTGTTTTCCTTTTTTTTGAAATTTAGGTTGCATGGTCGTCGACAACTAATTTCGCATACCGCATTCCCTTAGTATTTGCATTCTGTTTTCCCCTCCAGTGCACTCACAATTATTTGTACCCCATTTTTCAATCTACACTAATATAAGTAGAGTGCACCGTGATCACACCCAATGCACCCTCTCCAGTCAGGGTGGTTATTTGGATAAATTGTTTTCAACGGGGATGATAAACATGCAACATTTAAGTATACATGCAAATTCATCTCAATCCCTTCCTTTTACTATTTTTTTATTTTTTATTTTTATATTTGTGAGATTGTTTTAAGATAATTTTATATATTTAATAATGTTTAAAAATAATTTTATAATTTTGATTTTTTTTCTGTTGGTATAATTTTTTTTAGAATGTAAAAATTTGTTGGAGATAGATGTGAGATTTTTTTGTAGTTTTGTGTGATAGTTATGAGATTTTTTTTTAATAGTTTTTATATTGGTGATATTTTTTTATATTTATTTATTTATTTATTTATTTTTATTTTTTTACTTATGGTTTTAGAATGTATGGTTAGATGTTAAGTTTACATTTACAATGTTATAATAAAATATTAATTATTTAAAAAGATGATAAAAGTGTTATATTTTATATATTATTATTATCTAATTTAAGGGTCCCAGACACTAGAGTGGTGTATGAGACTCCTTTGTGGGACAAGTGATTGGCCTACCAGTAGCATGCATACTCTACCACCTCTGCATTGAATCTATGGCTTCTTAGGAGGAAACGAGTCTTCTTAACCATTAGGCTTGCTAAAACTGTGTAACATACACTGATAACCTCACATGGAAATGCAAGTAGTTAAATTTTTTATACAAGTTACCCACGGGTAACCATCCATATCACTATTGAATATTCCTTACTAATCAATAGATAGAATGTTCATGAGTTCATAGTGTAACCTTAGTAGAAAAATAGTAAGTTGCTTAACCATTAACGACCACTATGGTAGTACATTAACATAAAACTCTATGATGTAACCTTGCATTCATTTCATTATTCATGTAGTCATCACATACATGACATTATGAACATCACAACAAGAAAGGAATCAGCATCATCAATTTGACACAATAATCAATCACATCATTGAACACCCATATACCCTGGAAACCGCGTAGGGTGAAAATCAGCAAATGTTTAATTTTATTATTAAACGCTCGTGAGGGTGTTCAGCCCCCACTCAATGGCTTATAAGGGAGATCATTCCTTAACCATTTTTATAAATATTACAAGGAAATATACAAATATCTAGCATTAATCCTTTACAATCATTAAGATAGCATTTACCCTCTAGTCTTCATATCTTCATATCTTGGTGGCATCGATGTACCTACAACGTACCAACGCACAATGGACGATCCTACAGCTCGCACCCATCTACATGAACCATTAATCATTTGCCTACCACCATGTTAAGCATAATTTTTCCTTTTCATAAGTCACCATCGCTTCCTATTATTAATGTCATCAACAAGATTTTATAGCATGATTAGATAAAGCCTCAATCAATCAATAATCAATCTTTAAGCGATCATTTAAGGCTTATTCATGTGCATACATGAAATGTGAATACAATATCAAAACATGCTTCCTTCTAACGTCACTACCTTAGTGTAAGCAAGTAATTATCAATTCATGTCAAGATAAACCCCACATTATTATGACACTTCTCGCACATGCTCACGTTCATACAGGACAATTCACTACAATTGTCCAGGAATTCCTTTAATGGAAAATGACACAATGTGCATTCAAGTTACTTAAACTTTAACAAAAGAACCACCCCTTCATCTTTTGCTTTTGGAGCATGCAAATATAATAAAGATAACACGTTGACTGTTATTCCTATGCACAACATGCATAAAGTTTCTAAAATTAATTTCCCAACATAATACTTAACATAATAGAGCATGCAAACACATATTAACTTTTCGAGGAAATATAACATAAAAGGTATGAAAAACGTGGTTTATTTTCTGTAAAACTAGTGGAATAAAGCATAATAATGCATGTATTATTCTCCAAATATTATACCAAGATTACCCATATATATATTTCAAGGAAACCAAAACATTACTTTAGTTTTTGTACATGTAATTCATCTTCTTTGCTAAAGAATATTTTCCAATGTAGGATAACAAAACATGTTATCATTTCCCACGTACAAATGTATATTCTTTCCAATGAAATATAATACAAATATTGCATGAATATACACGATACTATTTCAAAATAAAACTAACATAAACTAACATAATAGTTTTGTTAGCATGAAGGTACTCACATATTTTCATAAAGATTAAGATAGCTCAGTATTTCTTTTATCCATGTAAAGAACATACCTCTATAACACAATGGCTATTCTTGGTGCATGCAAGAGCTTATCAAAATAGCCCTTATTTAACATAGGCAACACATTATTCTCTTCTTAGAATTCTACCATCATTAACTATTCCTTTTATGTAAACAAATGCATACTTCATTTGCATCATCATAACCTAGTTTTGTTGTGTTTATACTTGAAAGATTCATATGCTTCTCTTTCAAGAACTTATCATATATAACCTTCTTTTATACATAAAACTAGGAAACAATACGAAGGTTAACAACACCCAAATCAAGAAGTCGACATGCACTCTTTTGAAGAAGTTATTATTTCCAAGTAAGAACAACATATATAAAACAACATAATATTTTCCCAAGTAGAAATTATTCTTTTCGCGCAAGCTTCAACATGATGTTTCCCAAATAAACAATTATGTGAAACTATTATGGGTTCTTTACGAATTTTCTTCCAATAAAACTCATTAATTTATCTCCCAATTCATGAGATATATTCAGGAATTATCCTCTTTAATCTATATTCACTTCTAAGAAAATAGCTTGGATTTCGTTATCATTTCATACACATGTACCAAATCCTGTTCAAAATACAACAAGAACCCTATATTTTTACATAAGATGTATGTATATATATAGAAAAGCTAACTTACTTATCTTTTAATATGCTTAAGCTATATAATGAATTTAATATGCATCTTTTTCAACACCATAATAATGCTTGTATGCAAACTATTCTTTCAGGAAAAGAATGATAAGAATACTTATCTCTTGAAACAAATTGGTCAAATCTAGATTAGATATGCATTTCCTTCCTTCATGGTATCCAACTTTCCTTCATGATTTCCATACTCTATTGAGTTTCAGGTAAACATACAATGAACGAGAGGTTCAATGTAGGAACTGCAATTCTCATGCCTGGTAGATTTCAAGGGAGGGTAAAATAAAATTTACAGAAATACGTTATCATCTCTCGAGAAAGATCGATTTCCAGCCACTTCCTCACTAATTTCGCTAACCAAATGTCTTTCATCAATGAGTTCTTCCATTGAGGAAATGCTTACCTATTCATCAACTACTTCTACCAACTTTCCTTATAACCAAAAGGAAGATTCTCACTCATTTTTCATCGTTGATAGATTCTGTAGGAAAGGAGCTTGGAACGAAACCAAATTCCATCGCTCGTCAAGCTTGGAAAAACATCATTTTACCTTCTTGCTCTACTATTGTATGCATTACAGTAATGAAATATTTCCATCCCCACCCGTAAAAACCTCTCCCAAGATCTCCGGTAAATAACGAATACCAAGATCGTTATCAAGAATTCATTAAACTTCCAACATGTTCTTGATAAAAGTTTTAATTAATATTTCTTTATTAATTCCATGTCCAGTTACGTGGTTTTAGGGATGTTACATACTCCCATCCTTAAGAGAACACCATCCTTGGTGTGCTTCTCTCATTGAAACTTAAACTTATACTCATGATATAATACTATAAACAACCCAAAGGGGGTCCTTCCCTTTCACAATGAAACATTTTATTTTCCTTGAATGCCATTAATTGAAAAAAGAATGTTTTTATCCATAGTCATAAGTAGGTATATCTCAAAAAATATTCCATTTCCATTTTTAGCTACTTATTCATTATTCAAATTCATAAAAATATTAAAAAAAATCTCTATACCAACTTACCATTACCTACCAATTACTTATTGGAAGTAATGATGACTTTTACACAAGCTCTCTAAGAATGTTTGAACAACCCATCAACACTCCATGGAAGAGCCTGTAATGTATGAATAAAAAATTCAATCACATTAGTCACATAGTTTCAATCAAAAGAAATACTTGCAACTATCAAACATTCATGTAATATCAAAAGATTTTTTAATCAGAGTACTTCCACTAGTACTCAGAGAGCACCAACCCTCTAATCAACGCATCACGTGCACACTGTCTTAGCTCCTGCTAAAGACATCCACACAGTAATTCAAAAAGTATTTAGAGAACACCTAGCTCTCTAATCGTAGCAATGGTCAATCAATGCACCATGGTAATATCCTAGCCTCTACGAAGACATTCAAACAAATTAGTAATAAAACAAATGAACTTATACATTCAGTAATTCATTTTCTGAGCAATAAACGTATTTCCTTTCCGAGCACTAAACTCCTTTCATCTTAATATCTACATAACATATTTACACAATCATATAAAAATTCATTTTAATACAACACATAACTTATTACTTAATTTGTTCCGCTATGAGAACCATAATGGTAAACAAAATGCTCTTCGCAACCCATGGGAGTTGGTTTCTGCAACCAAATTGAGTCATTTTCACATCTAGATAGTTATTTGACAAAAAAAAACATTCCAGGTCTAGTACGGAATTCCACTTGCAAACGATCTCGAGAATTCCAATGACCGCTCAAGGTCTAGTATAGGATTCCTGTTGGTAACATCATGCCTATTCCTCTGACAGTATCTCGTCTATGAGGAATTTTGGACATCCTCCAACATGCTCCAAAATCAATAAAGTTGCCTCAGGTTTTCCCCTCTTCACCATCTTGGACAACTATTTTCTCTTAATGAGATCATATATCTCTAGGGAGAGTAAATATGGATAGGTAAGTGCCATCAACCCCTCCGGGCAGCCAAGCACCGTCAACCCAAGGCCTTCTAGCCTTTCACAATTGTTGATAATTGTCTGGCATGTTAAATTTCTCTTTCAGCATTGTTTCCCATAGTAAATTAAATAGTTAACTTTATTCACATAATACATAAAGAAAAAGAAATGTTAAGTACATCATAAATCATACCTGACCCTCCACATGGGTCTAATGATATCTAGATTAACAGGAAACATCACTAACATACATGTGTTATACATTATTATTTCCCAAATTACATAATCATGTGCATTATACATGATAGTTTATCAATTACTGTTGCAATTTTTCCATGGCACTATTTTACATTCACAGGTTTTTCTTGTTGCCACTAAGCTAACCATGCTTTTCTTGTTGCCATTAAGCTAACCTTGCTTAATCTCATCAACGACATTAATCATAAATATGCATTGTTAAAAATAAAAATATTCACTTTCAAATTAATTTTAGTTTCATGCATACAATGTTGTCATGCATACAAGTATATATAAATATTCATTAATGTGTATGTGTCAATAACGATTGGGGTAACAGTCCCATGGGTAACAGTCTAGAATTTCCAATTCCAATAATGTACTGTTATCAACAGTCTGACACGTGAGGTAAATAATTGTACACCACTTTCAATAATATTTAATAAAAGCCCATTCATGCATATAGGTTTTATTAGTTAGTCATACAAAACTAAATAATCAATTCCATTAATAATCTTAATGCATCCATGACACGACTCATTAAAAAACTAGTCATTTGACAACTAGTCATTATAGTCAGGTCTCACTACTTGACCCATTGTGTATTTTTTAACGTCTAAAAGGGTTCATTCAATTTCATTTTAAAACACTCTCATCCTCTTCAAGGACTTTCTCCGTCTTTTTCATTCATGCATTAGTTTCACACACCATCAATATAAATATTCATCTTTTTCGAGTAGTGCATGGTAGCTTTAATTATGTTTATCAAATGTATGAATAATATGTCATATACCAAAATGGTAATAGTCAACTCTCACTTTCACTAGTGAGGACTCTAGTTGTTCATAAGTACAACATAGAGGATTCCAATGTTATGAAAACTGTTTTGTAACAACATTTATTACTTTTTACTCTTCAATGTAGTTATAAACATGAATCACACATCTCATGTCAAGAGTAGACTACTCCATATATCATTCAATATGTAGATTTCTAGAATCATATATTAATTAATATGTAGATTTCTAGAATCATACCTTAACTGATGTCCATTAGTAGCATACCTCAATTTATTTTCACTTAACAAATCCAAAAGGCGCTAGTGATGCAACCTTTAGCTCTGATACAACTTTTAGCTCCTTTTCAAAATACAACAAGCATCCTATATTTTTACATAATATGTATGTATATATATAGAAAAGCTAACTTACTTATCTTTTAATATGCTTAAGCTATATAATGAATTTAATATGCATATTTTTCAACACCATAATAATGTTTGTATCCAAACTATTCTTCCAAGAAAAGAATGATAAGAATACTTATCTCTTGAAACACATTGGTGAGATATGGATTAGAGATGCATTGCCTTCCTTCACAGTATCCAACTTTCCTTCATGATTTCCATACTCTATTAAGTTGGAGGTAAACATACAATAAAGGAGAGGTTCAAGTTAGGAACTGCAATTCTCATGCCTGGCATATTTCAAGGGAGGGTAAAATAAACTTTACCGAAATACACTATCATCTCTCGAGAAAGATTGATTTCCAGCCACTTGCTCACTAATTTCGCTAACCAAAGGTCTCTAATAAATGATTTCATTCATTTAGGAAACGTTGACCTATTCATTAACTGCTTCTACAACCTTATGTTATAACCAAAAGGAAGATTCTGACTCATTGTTCATCGTCGGTAGATTCTACAGGAAAGGAGCTTGGAACGGAACCAAATTCTCATCGCTTGTCAAGCTTGGAAAAACATCACTTAACCTTCTTTCTCTACTTTTGAATGCAATACATTAATGAAATATTTCCATCCCCACTCGTAAAAACCTCTCCCAAGATCTCTCGTAAATGACGAATACCGAGATATTTATCAAGAATTCGCTAAACTTCCAACCGGTTCTTGATAAAAGTTTTAATTAATATTTCTTTATTAATTCCACATCTAGTTACGTGGTTTTAGGGATGTTAGAAACTGTGTATTAATTTTTTATTTATTTTTAATTAGAATCGATTTTTATTTTAATTTAAGTTATTTTTTTTATTATATTTAATAGATTTTTAATTTAATTTGAATGTAAATTTATGTTTTCATCTATATTATATAAATTTTTGAAAATTGAGCTAAATATATATATTTTTAAATTCTAATTTCATATTTGTAAAAAATATATATTCATGGCAATAATAATAAATTTTAAAATAAAACCAAAAACTTGAAATAAAACATAATTGATTATCTTTATAATTAAAACTATGTTTTAACCTTTAAAAAATTCAAGGGACAATGTATTAAATCTTTGTAGGTTTTGTCACACCAAATGTACACATTCACATATACTTTAAATTTACGTGAAAGTAAATAATTTGTTTATGTATTTAATATACACATTTTTATGTCTATGTGCGTTCATTTATGAGACTTTTCCTCATTACACTGTTGAAAATTCATGGTCAACAAACATCCCTTTTACCTTTACATATGTCTCCTTTAACTTAACCCACATGATGAGAAAAAAATATACCCTTAAATCCCTTCTCAACCATCGACCTAGCCAGAAAATTTTTGCACTATGCTATCGCGACCAATTCAACAGATACACCCAACGGCATCAAAGGTTCAAAAATAATGTAGTGTGATGGAGAGGCAAAGGGAAGGGGCACCTTAGTGGCCACACACTGCAACTGAAACAAATCCAATTGGCATTCATAGCTAGATTCCTTATATTTCAATGCATCTTTGATGCTTAACACAAATGTTAATTTTGATGAGTTAGTGGTTAGATGCGTAGCATTAGTTTGTATTGATACTCAAATATATATATATATATATATATATATATATATATATATATATATATATATATTATGGACCATTTTCTTACCCATCAATGCTACATACATCTTTGCTCAAATAGAATAAACTAGCACCGTACCACATATCAAAGGAGACACCAACACAATAGCATAGGAAAGATTAGCCTAGAAGAAATAATAAGGCAATAGCATAGGAAAGAGTAGCGTAGAAGAAATAATATGTTGCAGAGAAGGAGCCATCGTGAAGGAATGAAAGGAAAATTTTTCTTCCATGGAAGCAGGTCGTGTAGGTTTCAAAGATATTGATGATAATTGTTATCAAACATAAAATTTTGTTATAGATTTTGAAATAGGAAATTGGGGGTGAAAACATATATGTAAACCAACATAATCTGTTCATATATATACAAAATTTGTTATAGATATTGAAATAAGAAATTGGGGGTGAAAATCCTTTGGTGATTAATAATCCTCTAAAACAAGCATGAAATTAGCATGTAACTCAAATAAGATATTTTAAATACATTCAAGTACAATTTATATAACATAGATGTAAATAAAGAGAATTTTTATTAACAAAAAGTGAGTTTACTCCAAGTTCATCTACATATGTGAGTGCCAATTGCATGCTTATTAGAAATTTTATATGAAGAACAATAGTCTTGGTATACAAGAAAGTGAATGTCATTTTAATATGGAGACATTTTTGGAAGGAGATATTGTTTTTTATGTTATGGTTTATTTTCTGGTTTATTTTCTTAACTCCAAACTTGCTTAAGCCTTTCTCTCTGTGCACTAAAATTCCCATGAGGTCCATCACTATGTATGGGGTTCATTGCAACCCTGGATATATTCTGTGAGTTGTTGTGATTCTTTTGGCTACAACTTAGTTTGGTTTTCACCTAGTCATCATGATTCAACATTTTGTTATCATATTAGATCCTTATAGCATTATATATATTATGTGAGCTAATGTGATGTTTTGTTTGTCACGATGATTCAAAAATCAGTTTTTATACCACAATATTGACTTTCTTGTTGTCTGTTTTGTTTATGAACCCTTTAAAAAAACCAGAGGAACATTTGATTTTACAGTGTGATCTCCTGAGCATGGGTGGGGGTTTCAAAAATTGGAGAGTATATTGAGTGGTTATTGTTAGAAATTGTTATATAATATGAGAAATTTGGATGGTTTGTAGACAATATAGATGTTATAACATATATGTTTTTTGAATTTTTTATTGTCTTTGGCCACCATGCATCGAATAGGATCCATTTCAACTGAGAACGTGAATACATCACTGCCCGAATGATAGGTTTGTGACATCCCTACCAATTTTCTTTGATTGTGGATCAAGTTATAAACTAATAACTTGTGAAATCCCTAGCCATTTTCTTTGATTGTGGATCAAGTTATAAACTAGAATATACTCTCTCTTCAAAAAACTCTACATTACATATTGGATGGAGGGAAATGTTATGATAAAACTTGTACAAAAAAAACCCCTTAGGGTTGTCTCAACTTACTTTATTGTTAATCACATAGTGTCAATTTTGTAAAACTATAATCTACACTAAGGACGAAGTGGGTTTTTCCTTTTGTAAGATTTGTTCGGAATTGAAAAATAAAAAAATTATAAAAGCTAAAATTATGTAGTGAAAAACTTTGTTTAAAATTTCAGAATAAAAATTTGAGTAAGTTTGACATCATAAAATATGAAAATTGTTTATGATTATAAAGTAAAAAACATGTAATATTTTTTTAGCTACAATTAGGTAATTAAATATATGTATATATATATATATATATATATATATATATATATATATATATATATATATATATATAACAGAAGAAATTTGATATTCATCAACACAAAACAAATTGAAAGAGTATGTACTTACAATTAGGTAATTAAAGATATGTATATATATTTTCTTAACAAAGAAATTTGATATTCATTAACCAAAAAATGTGAAAGAAAAATATTGTACAGGTACAAAAGATGTATGTAGTTACAAACTATTACAATTAAGTAACTAAAGGTAAATTTAATGTTCTTGAAGAAATGAGAATTATGAACATTCACCAAAATTTAGTTACATTTTATTAAGTAAAATTTGAAAAGAATAATGGTTATAAACATTTAAAGATATTATTATTAAATAATTAGTTTAGATATATATTATTTATGAGAGGGATCAATGAGGTTTTCATATCAAGGTATTTGGTCCCCCCTGGATCTTGGTAGATTGAGAGTTAGGCCATCTTAATTCCCCCCTTTAGATAAACCACATTCCACATGAATACCATGGGTCAATACCATTGGTTCTTTTTATAGTTTAGTATTATTTTATTTTATTATTTTTATTTTTTATTGCATCTTGACCAAGTTAAAATGTTCATTGCATTATATCAGTATTTTTATTTAATTTTATTTTATTTTTATTGTGTAATTTTACAAATTCACCAAAACCTAAATTTAGTCTAACTTCTTAAAAATAAGAAAAACTAACATTATAAAAATTATATGTAAAACTATTTACTTATGGATCTAATGGCCTAAAACATTTGAAACGTCTAACATTTGATCTAATGGAATTCCACATGAATACCATAGGTGAATACCATGGGTTGTTTTTATACTTTAGTATTATGTTATTTTATTATTTTTATTTTTTATTTTATCATGACCTAGTGAAAATGTTCATCACATTATATCAACCTTTTTATTTAATTTAATTTTATTTTTATTTTTGTGTAATGAGTCACAAAAACCTAAATTGAAGCCAACTTATTTAAAAAAAAAAAAAAAACCTAACATTATAAAAAACATATATAAAACTATTTACTTGTGGATCTAATGGCCTAAAACATTTAAATGGTCTAACATTTGATCCAATGGCTCGGACATGGACACAGTGAAAACTAGGGGAGTTTTTTTCAAAGAGGAACACTTACAATGTAATTAACTGTCACACTCATTTGTTACTATTACTAACAAATTATTTTCCAAAAATGATATGGTTACAAATTAGTAAGAAAAGTGTATATTAGTTTAAAATATAAGTAAATAAATGTGCATTACATGGCATGCTATATAAAATTTTGTGCTCGATACATACACAAAGTTGTGAGATTTTTGTTGAAAACTACATCACTATTGAGAGCCGGGGGGTGAATCAATAGTGATGGAACTTATAAATTGTTTCTTTAATTGATTAATATTTAACCATGCATGAACTGAAACACAAAACTATAGATCAGAGCACCAAAAATAAGCATGTGACCACAAAATCAATCAAAACAATGGACACAAGTAAGTCTCGTGGAAAACCCTTTACCAAATAAAAACCCACCATGTTGTTGTCATAATGCTCAATATGTTATGATATGTGGAAAAAATTATACATGGATAAGATTACACCCATATGCCAGAAGACTAGACTTCTTTCACATTATACTCAAACCGATTAGATAGGAAATTGTTTCTCTCACGGATCTATGGACTACCATCCGTTGAAGGCCACCACGATCAATAATCCTCGCCCAACTTCCATTGCAGTATCCAAATCGTAATGGATGAAGAAATATCTTCCTTCTACTGAATCCTCCAAGTCAATGGCTACTATGAAGCCTCCATGTGAGCCTTATTTAATATATTTTCCTACTGGAGTCATAAAATTTCTCAACATGAGCACTGCAACAACATAACATCAAACCACAATCAAATAACAAATTTACAGCAGAGACTGTAATAAAAAACTGCATAAAAAATATCCACACAAGTTCCAAAATAATCTCCTCATAAAATTACTCTAATCCACACTTCAAAACCTCACTGCATAAATATAATGACTGAAATAAACTTTACGTCACTGTTGCTACAATTACAAACTACTTCAGAAATTCTACAATACAATCCTCACACAACTTGCATACGCTTCTCCAAGATCACTCTTACTCCACACAGCAAAACAATCAACCATACTACCAATGATATTTCTCCAATATAGCCTGGATGAACACAAGTGCTCAACCCAATAATTACACAGAACTACTGGGCTTCAAAAATATGTTCATATGCTTGATTTTATTTGAATTATGCTCATTAACTCTATAAAATCACTAACTCCACTTTCCTTTTTATATCTTCAACTTTAATTCGCTTCTGGAGGTCCCATGAACTTTTTCGATCATAAACGGAAAATTTTCGAATAAGAATGTTGCCAAAAAACAAAAATTAGCCGACTAGTGCAAGAAATGACTAATGGAGCTTTTTAGTGGCTCCCACGGGCTTAGCTCTATTAGGTCCCTATATTACTAGTTTAGTCGCTTATTTTTATTAGTGTAGCGCCCTTATTGTTATTGTTGTACCCCTATAACCCCAATATTGTTATTATTTTTCCCTTACATTGTTATTGTTAGGTCGACTAGGATTATATTGTGGGCCCATGGACTCCTATATATAGAAGGAGGTTTTGGTTATTTGTGTCATCAAAGAATTATTCATTTATGTAATGTATTGGAGGTTCCCCCTTTGAATTCATTGATTCTAAGGCGTTGATTTGGAGCTGGTTTCATAACATTTGGTATGGGAGCTTTGGATTCTAGGGTTTCACTGCTCCAAATAGGTCATCGTGGCATTTTCGCAATAAATTTTTTTTTACGAAGGTTCACAAGCTAAAATTTGTACAGAGCGAATAGGAAATCCTGAGGAACCTCCTATAAAAAATTCAGACCTTGGTTCACAACATTTTCGGAGATATGATCTAGGGAAGTTAGGGTTTTTTCAGGCTCTCAAATTTCAACTAAAATAGATCATCGTGGAATTTTCACTATAAAGTTTCGTATACGAAGTTTTAGAAGTTGAAATTTTTGCACTGCGAATCCAAAATACTGAGGAACCTCCTGTTAAATTTTCAAATCTTAGTTCACAATATTTTTGGTGATATGATGTGTGGAAGTTAGGGTTGTTTTAGGCTCCCAAAATTTCATCTCAAAGAGGTGACGATGGGAAAAACATCATAACTCTCTCTCTGAAATTTGGGCTGATTACATAGAGAAGTGGCCACAGAGCCTACACGGACTTTCGTTTTATATATATATATCAATTTTAGAGCTGAAGGAGGAAACAATGACACATGGCAAGTCATACAAGTTTGCTCTACTGAACCAGTCCATAATTAGGTCATCGTGGGAGATTGGGCATAGATTTTCCTTGAAGAATCCAAATTAGGTCAGACCTGTGTCATTCAAAAGAAGACTCAAAGGGATACTTCAGGGCTGAATTTTTCAGATATTGAAGATCCGAAATCACAGAGGTAATTCAGTTTCAATATCGAGATCCTCAAAAGAAAGAAAAATGTGTGTATTTTTTTCGAATTACATAAGTCTCGTTTGAAAAAAAGAATTAGTTTGAATTTATTCCAAGGGCATATTCAAGAATAGATATCAATATTGGGTTCTAAAATGCGTCCTAAAAATAATTCAACACCCATTAAGCCTTTAGAAAGATCTATTATGACTCACGAAGACGAAGAAACACAACATGAGATATCAAAATTACAAGAGCAAGTGAACCAAATTTTTCTATCGCAAATAGCAACAAAAAATGAAATGGAATTTTTTAAGAAAGGCGTGGAAACTAATATGGATGGTTTGAAGAAAGGAATGGAAGCTAAGATGAATTATTTGGAAGCTATGATGGATGGCATGGAAGTGGGCATGGAAGCTAAAATGGATGGCATGGAAGCTAAGATGGATAACATGGAAGCTAAGATCTATGAAAAAATGAAAAGAAAAATGGAAAACATGAAGAATGATTTCCCAAAGTTGATACAATAAATGTTTCCTAATGGCGAAAATATAGTAGAGGAGACTAATAATGAGAACAAAATAAATTTTAATCGTGGTTTTATAAACTTTAATGTTGGATGGAAGAACCATCATATTCCAAAGATGGATATGAGGAAGTTTTAAGGCAAGGATCCCGTAACATGGCTACTACAGATGGAGCAATATTTTGATCTCAATAATGTGAAAAAAACACAAAAGGTATGCATTAAAACTTTACATTTAGAAAAAAATACATTTGTATGGTATCGATGGCTTTTCTCCCGTAAAACAATTGTCAGTTGGCCAAATTTTACAGAGGAAATGATAGCACATTATGAGGATACAAAAATCAACACCTTCTTTAGCCAATTGATAAATCTCAGACAAAAGGGTTTAATGGTGGAGCAGATTGAGGACTTCCAAAAATTGAATATAAGGGTAGCTGATATTCTAAAGGAACACATGATTGATGTATTCATAGGGACTTTAAAGGATAACATCCAACATGAAGTTCACGTTTGGGAACCTGACTCATTAGAAAAGGCATTCAGATTGGAAAGAAAATTTGAATGTAAAATTATGGCAACAAGGAAGCCTACTACTCACATATATAAAGATGGAAGTGCTTCTACTCCTAGAATTCCACAACCTACAAGGTTGAAACCACAAAAATTGGAAGAAAAAAGAGAAGAAGTGCTTTGCTACAGTTGTGATAGCAAATACACTAAACGTCGTATGTGTGTTGATAAGAAATTATTTTACATAGATTGTGAAGAGGAAGAATAAAATCAACAAGAATATTCAAAAGAAGAGGATATACACCAGGAACAAACCCTAGAAGAGAAAGAAATGAGTCTCACCATATTTTGTAATGCATTGGCAGGAATTACCACTCCGCAAAATCTCAAGATAGAAGGACATATGAAGAAGAAAAAGGCAATAATGTTGATTGATTCGGGTAGTACCCATATTTTTTTGCATTGTAAGGTAGGCAAGGAATTGAATTGTTTCCTATACCCAACACCAGAATGTCAAGTGATGGTTGAAAATGGAGGAACTATAAATTGCTCTGAAAAATTCCATAATATCAAGCTAACCATGTGGGAATTTGTATTGAATAGTACAATGCTTTCCATTCCTATGGGAGGTGATGATTTTGTACTAGGAGTACAATGGTTACAATATTTGGGGATGGTAGCTTTTATTTTCAAGAAATTTTCTTGTAATTTTTTTCAGAAGGAAAGGAAGTCGAATTATGGGGTATCCCAGGGAAGCTGGGAAATATAATAAGTGCTAATGTCATGAAAAATCTTCTGAAGAAAGAACAACAAGGCGTAATTTCACAATTATTCTCACTAGAAGTTCAAACATCAAAATCATCTATTTTTGCATATCTCCAAAAAGTCTTGGACAATCATTCCAATGTGTTTGAAACTCCCAAAGGACTCCCACCTATTCATGATCATGATCATGCTATTCATTTAATTCTAGAAAGTGTTCCTCCAAACATTAGGCCTTATAGATATCCTTATGTCCAAAAGAGAGAAATTGAATGTATGATTGTAGAAATGTTAGAGGCTGGTATAATTCAACCTATTCAAAGTTCTTTCTCTGCTCAAGTAGTATTGGTGCACAAGAAGGATGTATCATGGTGCATGTGTTCGAATTATAGAGATCTCAATAAGCTCACCATTAAATATAAATTTGTCATTCCTGTGATTGATTAATTATTGGATGAATTAAACAGAGCAATTTATTTTACCAAGTTGGATCTTTGTTCAGGATATCATCAAAAAAGAACAAAGACTGAAGATATTTTCAAAACAACATTTTGAACTCATAAGGGTCATTATGAATTTTTGGTCATGCCAGAACTTGATGAGGAAGGAAAAATCATATTGGAACCAGAGGCGGTCATGGAAACAAGAACTCGACAACTACGGAATCGATCAATTTCAGAGTATCTCATCAAGTGGAAGAACTTACCCACTGAAGATTCTACATGGGAGGATGAGAATTTTATACAAAAGCACCCAAATCTACTCAAGCGTTGAGGACAAAACTTTTTGGAAGGATAGGGGCATGTTAGGTCCCTATATTACTATTTTAGTCCCTTATTGTTATTAGTGTATCCCCCTCATTGTTATTATTGTACCCCTATAACCCCAATAGTATTATTATTTTGCCCTTACATTGTTATTATTAGGTCGGCTAGGATTGTATTGTGGGCCCATGGAATCCTATATGTAGAAGGAGGTTTTGGTTACTTGTATCTTCCAAGAATTGTTCATTTATGTAATGTATTGGAGGTTGCCTTGATCTCTCTTTTCTTCTACTTTTGGAGCTAGTTTCATAATAGGCTCCATGTGATTGAGGTTAAAGCTAATAAAACCAACAGATCTTCAATAAAAAACCTATGCCAACTAATGGAACACCATATTCAGCATCTGATCACTCCTCCAAGCCTTTATGTCAAATCTGAAACTGAAGAAATAGGGTAAGAACAAGTCAATGAAATGCAAGACATATTTTACCAACCTTAATACAAAATTCAACACCTCCAACCTCTCAAGCAACAACCACAACATCCAATGCCTATAACAACATCTCCAACTCCTATAGCAACATCTCCAACTCCTATAGTTATATCTCCAAGATCCTGCAATAACAATATCTACAATCAACTCAACATGCCAACCTCAATCCAACATCACATGTAGAATCCATCTCCAAATCATTTCCTCTAGGTCTATGCATAAGTATGTTGACTTCAATCCAAACTAAAAAAACCATCAAGCCAATCATCCATCACCAAGCACGTGACAAGAAGTAACATGAACGTGTTGACATCAATGCCAACAAAATCCCCCTTTGGCATTGATGTCAACCTCAATACAACATGCGAGGTTGATATTTGTAATCCAAAATGTATCCCTCTTTCACATCAATGGAAAGGGCCATGTCAATACTGAAGAAAATGCTAATAATGTGTCAAATGAGAGAAAGAATCTCCCTGTCATACTCAACACCATGTTGATGCAAACCAAGACATGTCTCCTACAAGATAAGCATGTAGAAAAATGGAATTAAATGCCAACAAATCTCAAACGAATGCCATGAAAAATCTGAAAAATGAACATAATCCTCCTAAGCATGTAATGGAGATGCAATCATACACTTTTTCTACTACAATAATTTTCCTTGGAAAGTGCACAGTACTACTCCTCATGACCATGAATTCAACTGACTTTAGACAATATATACAATGGATTACAATACATAAAATGTTTCATGAAGAAATACATAGTTTTGACAAGTACATGGGAATGGCATATGACTCCTCTACACCTATCACCAACCATGATTCTATGGACCCAATTTTACACCATGCACCCAATAGAGTGGGGCTAGATCAAATAAATACAAAATGATACATGACCTAGAATTCTATTGACCCATATGTAGCTAATAACAAGACATACTAGACACCATGGGTCTCTACATGAGAAATGTGCCCAAAATGTTAAAACAATGATAACATGTGGCTTTTACATCCACACATAGTGGCGTTATCATCAATACATGCCAAAAACATGAAATATCATGATTACATGGCAACAATGAGCAATGAATATGCTCTATATGGTATCAACAATACAATGCAATACATGGAATTTTCATCAAAACATAGACCTCCATGAGCAATAACATATGCTCTCAATGTGTAGCAGCAATGTAGGGTCATCAAATACACATCCACATCATGATCAACAACAATATTTCCATATATATGAAGCCATATGAATCAAAATTATTCAACCATATGTATATCCAACACATTATAAGCAACAAAAAATACTTATGCTCATCATAGGTGAGAAAGATATCATCAACGAGGCATAAGGAACAAATCAACGAGCAAAAAAATATCACCAAAAAAAAACATGTATACCTTATATATGAACAACAATACATAACATCATCTCTAAGCCATCAGAATACATATAAAAAATATGCATGAAAATATCATGAGCAACAACAATCATCATTTTCTCATTTCTCATCCATCCAACAACACATGACATAAACATCAATTATATCGTTCAAAACATATGATCTTGCTACTATGTGGAAACAAAATGAAAAAATTCTTTGCTGCAACATACTCATGACAAATAAGAACAATAAAACTCCTCCAAAGTGAGCATGATTCCAACAAACTGCAAGTCTATTTCGAGGCACAAATTCTCCCTGTGAATATGTGATCTTTCATCACACCTAGACATGCATATAAGAATACTACATGATTTTCATATCATCATTTGCATCAATACAAACGTATAGCTACTCTTGTTAGCCTCCACAACGTCCCAAGGCTGATGAATGAATGTCGACGAAGGTAACCTCAAACCAAGTTTTCAGTTGGGTAGCTATCCCTACCAAACCAGAGAGGGCTCTCTTTATGAGATCACAACCAAACATTTGACTCGATGAGGAGTAGATTTAATTATTAATAAATTAATAATTGATTAACGTTAATATTTTTATTAATTCTTTAGCTAATGTTTTAAGTATTTTTTTTTGCTTTCAATTGATTAATTAATGTTATAGGGAGTGATGCTTTGGGTGAATTAAGGTTGCCTATTGTGAAATAACATAAAAAAAAATTGACTAAGTGTAAATGCATTCATATTTAATTAATGTAGTTAACTATACTAATTATGTATTAAATATATTTAAAGTATGAATTATTACTTTAATTAATATATAAATATATAAATGTTAATAAATAAAATAGTTAATATTATTATTATTATTTTTAACAGAATCCCCTGCTATTTTGTATTCCAAAAATAAGGAGAAAAAACTCCAAGATTACATACTGAGTTGCTCATAGAGCAGGGGAGGAAGTAGCTACAACAAAATGCTACGATTACTTTGTCTCTAGTGTTCGAAAAAGAGCTGAAAAAGAGATAGCGCATATAAGCGTACAAACTGAGATAACAAAAACACAAATTTAAAATAAAATCAAAAATAGAAGAGAGGAAGTTAATCAATGTTATTATGACTGATATGGTGGGTCGTTGAGACATCAGGATTGTCTTCATTGCCAATATCCCTCATGTTGTTGGATCTGGTGCTTGGGGCAGTACACTTCTCCAGCATATACTTGATAATTTATACTGACTCCTCTGCATGAGTGCATCGATTAGAAATATTGTTGAACTGATTCTAAAGAGAAGAGACCCTATGAAGAAAGAGATTTACATCTACTTCATGTTTTTTACCTCTGTGTGCAGCTTCGCATCAAGGATTTTTTGATGAGTTATAATTTGGTCAAGTTCGACTTGAAGGTCCACACAATGAAGACAGTCTTCGCTGCGATCCATACTATAAACGAAGACAGAGAGGAGTAGAGCAGCAGAGTCCTTAAGAGACCAAAACAGGCAAATATGCAGACTAGTGAGGAGGCGGAGAGAGGTAGCAGGTGCGATGGGGGATAAGAGGAGAGTAGGGAGCAAAAGTGAAGGTGGAAGAGTAACGCCCAAGGAAGACGGAGGAGATAATGAGGGTGACGCTGGGGAAGAGGTCAAAGAAGCAGTGCCAAGGGAGGGCCGCGAAGGAAGACTCAGAAAGGGAAACAAATGAGCAGAGTAGGGGAGGGCATTATGACAGAGACAAGGAAGGAAAAGAGGAGGAGGAGCAATGAAAAAGTATAGGGGAACATAAAGATAAATAAGCCTGCAAATGAAGAGGGAGAAGGCTCAGGGGGAAAACCAATGAGCTAAGGTCACAAGAGGAAGGAGGAAGGAGGTACAAGGAAGGCAAGGCAAAGAAGAGGCAATAGAGGGAGGAAACACATGAGATCTAAAGCCAGACTACTGCAAGATCATGGCAAGGGATAGAGATTTAGAACATCATTACATAAAATATGCCCCAGATTTCATGCACAGGCCCTGCTGGCAAGCAGGTCAGCATCTTTATTGTGTTTGCAGAGAATGTGGTAAAATGTGGTGCCTTTGATATCAACAAGAAGACCACGGCATCTACTGATCATTTGGCAAATGGCTATATTTTTTATAAGCGGTCATGCTTCATCATATTGATAATAATGGAGGAATCTCCAAATATCATTGCAGTGGAGATGTTGAGCTTTTTAAGTTGATACAAACCTTGGAGAAGGGCAAAGGCCTCTGCTCTATTGTTTGAGAGGGGACCAAGACCCCATTTGTAAGTAGTAAGGATGGTTCCTTCTACTCTTCCGATGATGCCTCTAGCTCCTGCTATTCCCGAATTCATTTCCAAGGCCCCATCAAAGAAAAGGGTAGGTCTGGCGCAACTATGAACCCATTCAGCAAAGTCTCCTTCATTAAGCCTGATCTTCCAGGTTGTGTCTTTTCTGGTGAGCTGAATGAGAGGAGGCATGATGCTATTAGCTTTGTCCCACAAATCACCTAGGAAACTCCTTTCCTCAACATGGAGTTCGCTATAGCCAACTCTATTGTTGCACTTGGACGAGATAGTTTCAAGGGTGAGGCTCCAAGACTTACTGCAAACTTTCCTGAAATAAGGCTATTTGTTGATAAAAATCTTCCTGTTCCTAGCAAGCCAAATGTTCCATAAAACACCATAACAGAGAGTGTCCCAGATCCTTTTCGAAATTTTTCTCTTCTTTTTCCCCCAGGGGAAGCTGCTTTTCCAGGAGTGGAGAACCTCAGTTATAGAACTAAAGTGCGTCCAACAAGGTTGTTAGGAGGGAATGAGCTCAAGCTAGCATCGAGCAGTGAAGGGGCACTCAATGAAGAGATAGTGAACAGTTTCTTTAGCATTTTGACAGTTTGGGCACATTGAGGGCCCGAGAACACCTATTTTCTTAAGATTTTCTAAAGTGATAATTTTTTCTTTCAAAATATTCCAAATGAAGACTTTAATCTTGAGGATTTCTTCTGATTTCCACATAGCTTTCCAACTTGGCCAAATAGGTGTCGAATAGTATTCATTGCAGAGAGGTTGGTAGGTAGCTTGGATGGAAAAGGCTGAGCCCGAGGGGTCCCATCTAAAATAATCAACAGTATCCTTTTTTATGGGGACTAAACCATGGAGAAGGGATTTGAGGTTGTCAAGCTTAGCATCTAGATGGGCTGGGACTTTGGGAAAGAGCCAACCAGTCCATAGATGAGATTGGGTATCCCATTTGGAAATTTAAATTAGGTAACTAAGGCCCATATTGCTAAGATGATAGATGATGCGTTGGGTGCCAGCTCTGTCAGAGATGGAAGATAGGCCCATAATACGATCCTTGCCAATGTTGATGGAGTCACCTCCCATGCGGACTTTGGAGAGATTTTGGGCTAATAAGGGAATGGATTTTTTGCAGAGAGCCGAGATTTTGGAACAAGGCCTATTAGGATGTCAAAGTCTAGGGCATGCTGCCAGGTGGTGTTGAGATATTTAACCTCCAAGACTTTTTTCCACCAAGCTTGATCCCCACTGATGAGCCTCCAAACTATCTTTCCTCTAAAGGCTTTGTTCAGGAGCTTGGGAGAGCGGACTCCAATTCCTCTGTGTTCCTGGCCTTGGACAACTTGCCTTCAGTTGACCAGATTGTATTTTTTTTTCTCATTCTTTCCTCCTTGCCATAAAAATTTCCTAATGATATCTTCGAACTTATGGTGGATGATAGTCAGAGCTTGAAGGAGAGTGAAGTGATACAAAGGCAAGGATGAGAGACCAGATTTGAGGAGGACAAGGTGTCCAACAAGATTGAGCCAAGAAGAGCCACATTGCTTAAATTTTCTCTTCATTTTGTCAATAGTGACATTCCAAACTTCTGCCTTTAAAGGACCAGCGCTCACAACCATGCCCAAGTAGGTGAAGTGATCCCAATTCATATTGCAAGTGACCCCAAAGATATTAGCAATGTTGTGTAAGATATGATTGGAGCCATTCCAGCCATAGATACAACTTTTTTTAAGGTTGATCAAGCCTCCAAAATAGAGCATAAATTTGTCCAAGATATTTTTGAATCACTGCGCAATTATTTTGGATGCTCCTCCTATTAGAAGAGTATCATCTGCAAATTGAGAGTGATTCATATTTTTAACACAGTTTCCAAACTTGATGCTAGTAATGAGGCCCACTTGCCTTTTGTGATCTAGGACCTTGCTGAAGGATTCCGCCATGAGAATAGAAATGTAGGGAGAGAGAGGGCAACCCTGACTTAAGCCTCGTAAGGATTGAAATGAATGAGCTGGTCTGCCATTGATGAGGGGAGATATCCAAGGCCCAGAGATGCAGGAATTGATGAGGGCACAAAAATTAGGATCGAAGCCCATTTTATTAAGCACAACAAGAAGAAAGGAATGCCTGACCCTATCAAAGGCGTTGGCAAGGTCAAGCTTTAAAATGAATCCTTTTTATTTTCTGGAAATGCTTGAATGGATGGATTCTTGAACAAGAATGATGGAATTAGTAATTTTCCTCTCGGCGATGAAGCCTCCTTGATTTTCAGAGATAATACTATGGAGAAGAGGTTTGAGGCACTTGGCAAGAATTTTGGTGATGAGCTTATAAGAGGAGTTGCAAACGGAGATGGGCCTGAATCTAAAGAAGGAGGAGAGACGATTCTCTTTGGGGATAAGGGAAAGGAAGGTAGATTTGGTGTAGCCCCCAATTTTCTTCTTCCTTTGGCTCCATTGAATCATTTTGAAAAGTTCTTTCTTTATTAGATCCAAATAATTTCTATAGAAGCTTATGGGAACCCATCTAGCCCCAGAGCTTTGTCCAGATTCAAGTTCCAAATTGCATTTTTTATCTCTTCTTCACTAATTTATTGGTTGAGAGCATTGCTCATTTCCTCATTGATCATGGTTGGAAGGTGCTGCAAGAAGTCAGAATAGTCTTTTGGCATCTTGGTCTCTATTAAGATATTTTTGAAGTGCGCTAAGGCAGGGCTTTTAATCTCTTCATGATCAGTCTGGATGTGGCCATCTGCACCAATGATGGTAGCTATATTACTCCTGGCTTTTCGAACTACAACTTGCTTGTGGAAGAAGGCCATATTTTTGTCTTTGGATTGAAGCCAAAGGTTCCTTGACTTAATCTGCCATTTCTCCTCCCCTTTCCTATAGGCTATGTAGAGATGCCAATAAAGATATTTTTCTTGAGAAACGTGATCTTGATTGAGACCTTGAGTTTCGATGTTGCTGTGAACATTGTCCAATTGTGACTTGAGGTCAATCTTGATCTTTTCCGATTCTTTGTAATGATTTTTGGCCCATTCCTTCAGGGCTAGTTTGATTTTTTTTAATCTGGTTTCCCAAATGAAGGAGGGGGAACCTTTAATGTGTTGCATCCAGACGTTGCACACCAACTGATTTTCCTCCTGAATATCATTCCAGACCAGACTATACTTAAAGGGGATGGGCCCAAGAGAGTGATGATCTCTGAAGGTGAGGGTGATGGGGTAATGGTCCGAGACTGCAAAGAGGACATTGGTAGTGGCGATGGAGTACTACGATAGAAGAGATATAGCAACTAGAATTTTTTCAAGCCTCTCCATTATATTCCCTCTCCCAATTCTTTTGTTTCTTCAAGTTTATATCTGGTTTTTTGGGGCAATGTCAACCAATTCATGGTTTTGCATTATGTTTTCTAGCTGATCTCTAGAGGAGTCGGGGTTGAAACAGCCTCCCCTTTTCTCATTTGAATGGAGGATTAAATTGAATTATCCCTCCATTATGATGTTGTTGCCCTCCTCATTGTCGATGTCTTCCTTGATGTAACTCCAGAATAGATATTTGTCCCTATAGTGATTGGGTCCATATACATTGTAAAAAATGATTAATTGTTGCTCTTTGTAATTTTCTAGGGTCACTTTTATCCAATTTGGAGTTATTGTTGTTGCTTTATGTGTCCATATGCTATGCTACCAAAGGGTGGCTAAACCACCAGAAGCACCCCTTGATTCAGATAGGGTGCCTCCATAGTGCTTCATTTTGTCCAAAATTGCTTTCATTTTGAGATCTCCTTGTTTTGTTCCTTGAAGGAGAATAATTTCTGCCTTCTCTTGATTTATTAGGTCTCTCAGGGCTGCTATTTTGGAGGGGTGCCCTAAACCCCTGTTGTTCCATGACAGGGCTTTCATCATTGCAAAAGGGTTGTTCGGAGAGTTGTTGTCCCTGCTTGTTCCTTTTGCATTGTATCAATGATATTATGTCCCAGGATATAAGTTTCGATGGGGTTCTATGTTCCCATTGCTATATCCTTTTGAGCATTTTCATCCCCGTATTGCCTGGATGACTTCCTTCCTAGACCATGATTTTTAGTGTTTTCCAGAGTAGCTCCATGCTCTTTCATGGAGTTCCTTCTGATTCAGATGGAAGAAGGTTCCTGAGAGGAGGAGGGAGGGTCAGGGAGGGTAGGAGAGGGATGAGGGGAATCGGGTTGGGAGGAAGAGTTGAGGAGGGGGGTTCATATTCAGGAGGAGAGATGGAGGAGAATGGATTGGACTGATCAAAAGTGGATTTGGAGGGGGGGAGAAGGTGGTGCCGAAGCCTGATGGCTTGGATCCGGGATCTTGGGAGAAGAGGAGGATGAAGGGTTGGATTTCTGGGGAGGGGCACCAGGGGGATTGGTTTTAGGATTAGAGGAGGTCTTCTTTCTTTTCACAGTTTCCCATTGTGAATCAGATTAAGGAGATTCAACATCTATAATCTTTTAACATCGATTAGCAAAGTGACCATACTTGTGACATACCTTGCATTTAAACGAGATCTTCTCATAGTCGAGCTTCTGGATATGCGTCCATTCATCAACTTTTAGCTTTATAGCCTCGGGAAGGCCTTTGCCCAGATCCACCTCGACGCAAATCCTAGCGCAAGCTTGCATGTTGTCCTTCGGTTCACTATGATCAATGAATTTTCCTACTGCATTCCCAATAGCTCGAACGTAATCATCCCCCCAGCAATGTATAGGGAGGTGCAGGAGGTGGACACAGACAGGAACAGCATTTGGAACATCAAGTTCAGGATCAAAATCCATCGTCCATTTGTTGAGGTACAGGCCCCTAGTGTCCATAAAATAGGGACCATTCCTGAATATCAAATCTTTATCTTCTTTCATCTCAAAGTGGAAAGTGAAGTAGCCCCTTCCATTGAAGCGGATGGAAATTTTTCTGGAGATCTTATCAGCCCAGTTATGTTCGACCCACCTCTGAACAGTCTTTGGGGAGGGCCAGAGTCTGGTGAATTGACCTATTAGACCCTTCTCTGCGAGAGATAGGGCAGCCATGCGAGGCAGAGAATGCGGAAGGACAACCTCCTGCAAACCATCAAGCTTCTTAAGAAATTAGAAAAGAGTTGGCTTAGGTCGAGGAGGGGCCAAGGAGTTAACCAACGTAGAGAAAGCCAAGGTTTGGGCCTAGGTCAGAGAAGCGGCCGCCTACGGGGAGGACTCTGGAGGGTCCATGCCCAAGAGGCGAGAAGAAGGTAGTAGGAACGTCGAGTAGCTGCTAGGGCGCGGCAGCACAGCTAGGCAGAGCAACGAAAAAAAAATGTCTAAAATAGTGAATATTATTATTATTGAATATTAACATATTAATTTAAACATTTTTCAATAAATGTTCTAATTAATATATTCTCAAATATTTTAATTAATCAAATAATTTAATACTATAACAATATAATAACATCAAAATAAATATATAAATATATATATTTAATTCAATAACAATATAATAGAAACTATCTCAAATTATATGTAAAGTATTAACAATATAAAATAAACTAAAATAAAACAAATGTAATAAATAAAAAATCAATTACAATTAATATCAATATCAAACTATGAATTTCAAAATCAAAACCCTTAGTTATTTTTCAATCCTTAAATTCAACTATCAACAACAATAACAACAAGGACCAAAAAAAAAAAAAAAACACTCAAGTGATGGCTAGTAAACCATTCTCCAAAATGGTTTCCATGTAACCATAATTTACATACAAAACCATTGCATACCAACTTAATTCATGTAACTCACACACCTCATCACTCACCAGATTTTAACACATTTTTTTTATTTATTTATTTTTCCTTAATCCTCATATAGGTAGTTGCATTTGTTGCATTTATCCCTAATAATTACATGTGAAAATAAAGAGTAGGCAATGTAAAATTTTAATCTGTCTTCTAAAATGAGCTAAGGGGTTGCTGTGTTGGTCGCTCTCCCTTAAGTTGTTCGGCCCTGTGAATGTCAGTAAAATCAATCAATCAATCTTACTGCGTTTCTCCCTTGCTAGCTCTCCCTTGAGTTGTTCGGCCCTGTGGATGTCAGTAAAATCAATCAATCTTACTGTGCTGCTCACTGATTTCCCTTAAGTTGTGGATGTGAGTAAAATCAATCAATCTTGACTATCGTCTATTACTATAAGCCCCTACTGGAGACAATTCTCAGGCATACAATGGTGTTGTCTCCAGCACGCAGAACACAGAAACACTGCATCTGGAGCCCACTTGTTTTTTTGTTAGTGAAATTGTCATCGTCGTTATCAGAGAGTTATAGGGTTTCATTTCTTTCGTGGTGAACCCGGGTTCTTTGTTTTCCAATTTTCGAAAAGAAGGGCGTATGGCATTAGAAGAAATTGAGCTGGCAATAGAGCTGGATAGCATAACAGAATGTTTTTGTTATTGGCTTCACCTTTCCCGCTTTTTTGGTATCTTAGTATCACTGGGCAGAAAAAATAGATTAGTTTTATGAGGAAAATATAAAGGTTAATGTCATTTGTATAGAACAGAACTCTGAAGGATAATGATGAATCTGTGAAAAGAAGTATCTTAGCATCACTGGACAGAAAAAATAGATTAGTTTTATGAGGAAAATATAAAGGTTAATGTCATCTGTATAGAACCGAGCTCTGAAGGATAATGATGTATCTGTGAAAAGAATGCTATAAAGTATGAAAATACTGGTACAAAATATAAACCAGCTGTTTTTTCTCCTGGGAAAAAAATAAAATCAATCTCAGAAGACCTCTTTTAGCTCTATTTTTTATTAAGCAATCAATCTTACTGTGTTGCTCCCTCTCCCTTGAGTTGTTCAGCCCGGATGTCAGTAAAATCAATCATTGTTAGAAGAACTCTTTTTTCTGTAAATTTGAATATCGTCTAATTTTTCATGCTTTGAGGTGACTTAATTGTGATCACAGCTCCAGAGCACTAATTAGAAAGATTGTAACACACATCGCATCTGTCAAGAATAACGTTGACAAAAACTGCAAGTTGCATCTGTTAAGAATAACGTTGACAAAGACTGCAAGTTGCATCTGACGATGGTATCTTCTCCCGAATTCCCCGCTGGAATATCTGACACGTAACATTCCACAACATTAGTCCAAACCATTCCCTCCTCCACGAACTCATTAAATGCGATGACGGACCGATAATTCCGAAGGTGGTGCTCTCCTCCCAAAAACCTAAAACTGAGAATGTGCTTCTTCTCGTCCAAAATCTCGAGACGCTCAATGTTGTTCTTGGCTGGAAGCCCCGATACGACTTTGAACTCCCTCACGCATCCCACCTTCATCCAGCTAGGTGAAGTTCTTATAGTGGGGGATTTCAATGCTAGAACTGCAAGTGAACAAGCTAGCATTCTTTGTTGTAAAGAAGACAGTGACCCTATCTGGCTTACAGAAGAGAGTAATCCTCAGTGGAAACGAATTTCAGAGGATAAAGGCTGCAATATCTTTGGAGAACAACTGCTTATGCTATGTGGGGCTTTCGATTTAGTCATTTGTAATGGGTTGACTAGATGGGAAAAGTCTGGTAATTTCACTTGCAATACTTACAATGGAGCAAGTGTAGTAGATTATGTAATTTGCTCGCATAGTTTGTGTGAGAAAATGGAGGAAGTGTTGATTGGAGATCAAATTTGGGACTTAAAATCAGATCACAAGCCAATCTATTTAAGTTTCTCTTGGACCGGAAAAAAACAATTAGGGCCGAAAAATCAATGTGTTCAACAAAATCCCCCAAAGGGCAGAATTCTTTTGAATCCAGAGAATTGTAATACCTTCAAAATAATGCTAGAGAGGCTCTTCAAGAAGGAGGAAATCCCATCTCATGGCCTTCATAGTCACAGATTAACACATTTAATTCAAAGCGCACTTGTTGAGTGCAAAAGAGCAAAAATTAAGAAGTCCGAAACAAATTGCTTTCCGGTTAATGCTTGGTTTGACGAGGAATGCAAAAAGGCAAGGAGAAGGTGGAAGGAATCAGACACGGATAACATAAAGCTCAAAGCTTACAAGCAGTTAGTAAAAAAGAAAAAAACCGATTTTATGGTTTCAAGGAGAGAAGAACTAATCTTCCTTGGGAAAAATAACCCCAAATTATTTTGGAAGGAGCTCCAATCGAAAAAGGTGCAAACTGAAAACAACATTACAGCTTCTAAATGGTTTGACTATGCAAGACAACTTTATGAGCAGGATCCCAAGGTTGACCCTCCTCCCTTGGTCAACACAGACACAAAACTCTTCATGGTGCAAGAGGTAGAGATGGGTATCAAGAAGTTGGGCGCTGGAAAAGAAAAAGACTTAGATGAACTCCAAGCAGAGTATCTAAAGTGGGGCTTAAAATTTCTTTCACCTCACATCACAAAAATTTTCAACAACATCTTACAGCAGGGGTTCCCCACAGATTGGACAACTAGTATGGAAATACCTCTTTTCAAGAGTGGTGACGTCAATAATCCTTCCAATTATAGAACCATAATGATAAACCCCTTGTTTGCAAAGTTATTTGGAAGCATGTTGGAAAATAAAATTAGCAAGTGGGCAGAAGAAAGAAATAAACGTGCTAAAGGGCAAGCAGGTTTTAGACCTAAACATTCCACAGTTGATCATTGTATAACTTTAAGGCACATCATTGAAAAAGGTTGGGAAAATAAGGAAGAAGTTTTTTGTTGCTTTGTTGATTTTAGAAAAGCCTTTGACACGGTTCCTAGGGATAAGCTTTGGGGCAGAATGGAGGAACTTGGGGTTCCCAAGCATTTGAGAGCAGTTGTGCATAGGTTGTATGAAGAGGTGAAAGTCAAAATCAGAACTTCAGCTGGCATTTCTGAAAGTTTTAGAAGCGATATCGGGGTCAAGCAAGGTTGCCCATTGTCTCCTACCCTCTTTGGGTTATATATTGACAAGCTTGAAGAGTGGCTAAATTCGCAAGGGGGTGACGGTATCCATTTGGGCAAGTTCGTTATCAGGCTTCTTTTGTACGCAGAGGACCTTATATTGATTGCTAATTCGGCTCTTGGTTTGCAAGAGCATTTACATTCCCTTGAGCATTTTTGTAGAAGGGTTGGGATGCAAGTCAATATTAGCAAAACGAAAGTAGTGGTTTTCTCTAACAAAAGAAAGCATAACCAACATAAGTTCTATTTTGAACGCAGCATTCTGGAAGAAGTTGCAGATTACAAATACCTCGGAATTGACTTCAACAGAAATTTAAGTTTGGATGGTTGTAGAAAGAAAAGAACTTTAGGGGGTTGGAAAGCATTTTATGCTCTTCAAAACAGGTGTAGAGAGGCAGAGCTGTGGGACTGGAAAACCACCCTAACTCTTTTTGGGCTTCTAGTGATTCCGGTGATTCTTTACGGTTGTGAACTATGGGCCAGCAGCACAACCAAGATGCAGTGGAAACAAATTGAGAAAATTCAGAAACGTTTGATTACAAAAAAATTCAAAATTAAAAGTGCAGTTCCTTATGCTATCCTGTTAAGTGAAACAGGGGCTGCTCCTATTGAAG
This sequence comes from Pinus albicaulis, assembly GCA_034641835.2. NCBI lineage: Eukaryota > Viridiplantae > Streptophyta > Pinopsida > Pinales > Pinaceae > Pinus > Pinus albicaulis. Next base: position 857,194,760 of record CM076578.1, read on the forward strand.
CAATTGCTATGGTGCGAGTCATAAGGTATCTAAAAAAAATTGAGCAAATGGAAGAGGATAGATGGCCTAAGGTTGTGTTTAGTGACAGATTGTGCAAAAGACAGAAGACTTGGATGCGGAAAAATAACAAATGGTTTAGTAAATGGGGTATTTGCTTGAGCATGTGTCCTAAAAACAGTAAAGAGATAAAAACTTTTGTTATGGATAAATTCCATAAACATACTTGGAAGAAAGAGCTAGAGAGAAAGAAGAAGTACTACATAGAAGAGTTTAACCCCACACATAACCATCAACAAAAGGCATACATAGGGGCTAATATTTCTTGGAGATCTAAAATTCTTATTGCTCAATTAAGGACTAATTCTCATCAACTCCGTTGTGAAACAGGGCGCTGGAAAAGGCCAAAGAAATGTGGGAAGAAAGAGTATGTATATTTTGCTCCTCCGGAAAAGTGGAAACAGAAAAACATTTCATTCTAGAATGTGAGGCCTTCAAGGACACCAGGGAAAACTATGCAGGTATTCTGGCAGCTAATTCTTGGGATAATCTATTCAGCGAAGAGTTTGTCAATAAGCTGGGAGTGCTCATTGTAAAACTTCACAGGAAAAGGGCCGAATACAAGAGTCAGATAGAAAAGCAATCTGTCCCATAGGCTATTTTTAGCCTCATGGACATTAAAAATTCTTTCTTTCTTTCTCCCTTGACGGAAGAGCCGACTACTAACGTTCCCTTGAATAACAAACCACCACCACTCGCACCCGTTTCGGTTCATCGAACCTTTAATAACGGGACCACACTCTTCTTTCGAATTGCGTTGATTCTCAGTGTTGAATAACGAGACCACGCAGTTGCGGGTGCGTTGCTTATCTTCCCGGTCGATGTGGTGAGCCGCCAAAACACCCTTGAGGTTTTTCAAACTGAAGGAGTTTGTATTATGTTATCTTTGCCGGCGCAGCAGAATTTGGAAACCTCCATTCTCCGCAGAATGGGCTCAGAATATTTATATATTTCTCAAAGACCTGTGGTTAGGCTGTAGAGAGACTCACAGATATATATGTATGGTGATGAGGAATAATCTCTTGGGTGAGCGAAGGGACAAGGTTCCATGATCCTCGGCAACTGTACTATCCCGCCCTCCATTAATTTCGCATCTGTACGATCACAATCATATGAACCCGAAGTAGGTAGTTGAGCTGAGACACCTATATGGAAACCCGCACACCCAGTGTATCCTCTCCCCCAACAACAACTCCATACTATTAATTATTTGGGGAGGGATCGTAAATTACTCCTATACAACAGAAGATAACTGTATACACAGGACCATTAATTATACCCTTTCATTAAGATTAGTCCCTTTTTTCCGTTATAAATTAGATTTATATTTTTTTAAGTTCTGAGGTTTTTTTTTTTAATTTAGGTTGCATGGTCGTGGACAACTAATTTCGAACTCTACCCTGTTTTTTACTCTACATTAATATAAGCAGAGTGCACCGCACTCGCACCCAATGCAGCCTGTCCCCACCCAATGCAGCCTGTCCCCTAACGACGGTTATTTGGATACTATTAATTGTTTTCGACGGGGATGATAAACATGGAACATTTAAGTATACGTGCAAATTCATCTCATTTACGATTCGCTCTTCCTTTTTATTTTTTATTTTTTTTAGTTTTATATTTGTTAGATTGTTTTAAGATAATTTTATATCTTAAATAATATTTAAAAATAATTTTATAATTTTGATTTTTTTTCTGTTCGTATAATTTTTTTTAGAATGTTAAGATTTGTTGGAGATAGCTGTGAGATTTTTTTTAGTAGTTTTGTGTGAAATAGTTATGAGAATTTTTTTAATAGTTTTATATTGGTGACTTTTTTTAATATTTTTTTTTTTTTTTTTATTATATAAGGTTTTAGAATGTATGGCTAGATGTTTAGTTTAAATTTATAATGCTATAATAAAAAATTAATTATTTAAAAATATGATAAAAGTGTTATGTTTTTATATATTATTGTTATCCGATTTTAAAGTTACTGTTAAACTAGACATTAAATTGGTGTGTGAGACTCAAGTTGGTGTGTGAGACTCTTTTCTTTGTAGGACAAGTGACTCGCTCTCCTAGTAGCATACATACTCTACCCCCTCTGTTTTGAATGTATGGCTTCTTAGTAGGAAACCAATCCTCTTAACCATTTTTTATTTTTAATTAGAATTGAATTTTATTTTATTTTAAGTATTTTTTATTATATTTAATAGATTTTTAATTTAAGTTGATTGTAAATTTAAGTTTTCATCTATATTATATAAATTTTCGAAAAGTAAGTTAAATATATTTTTTTTAAATTGTAATTTAATATTTGTAAGAATTATATATTCATGGTAATAATAATATATTTTAAAAGAAAACCTAAAAATTGAAATAAAACATAATTGATTATCTTTATAATTTAAACTATGTTTTAACATTTAATTTTTGAAAGAGATAATGTATTAAATCTTTGTAGGTTTTCTCACACCACATGTACACATTCACATATATTTTAAATTTATGTGAAAGTAAATAATTTTTTTATATATTTAGTATACACATATTTATGTCTATGCGCGTTCTTTTATGAGGCTTTTCCTCATTACACTGTTGAAAATTCATGGCCAACACACATCCCTTTTACCTTTACATATGTCTCCTTTACCTTTACCCACATGATGAACAAAAAATATACCCTTGAATCCCTTTTCAACCATCGACTTGGCCAGAGAATTTTTGCATTATGTTGTCGTGACCAATTCAACAGATACACCCAAGAACATCAGAGGTTAAAAAATAATGTAGTGTGATGGAGAGGCAAAGGGAAGGGGCACCTTAGTGGCCACACACTGCAACTGAAACCAATTTGCTTTCAGGGTAGATTTGTTATATTTCAGTGCATCTTTGATTCTTAACACAAATGTTAATTTTGATGAGTTAGTGGTTATGTGCGTAGCATTAGTTCGTGCAATACTTATATATATATATTGTAACACCCCCAATTTATGTGTTTGAATTTCAAAGCTAGACATTTGAACTTTAATCCTAAGGGGAGTGGACCCTAAAGGATAAATATTTTGTGAATGTAATTAAATATTTAATTGAGTAAATGAATAAAATGATGTGGTGCAGATTGACCAAAATGAGATTTATGAGATCACTTGCTAAATCCATGAGGATGGATGAGGCAAATATTTCCCCACAATCTTTCAAAAATCCTTGAAAGAAATTATTTCTAATTTGGATTTTTGAGGAAAAATCTAAATTCTCCAATGATGAGGAAAGTAGTTGGGAAGAGGTAAAAAGCTAGAAAAGCTGAGGAAAAGCATAAAACAACTTTAAAGAATCCCAAAAATGGGAAGCCTAGGAAAACAGGAAGAAAAGCATCCTGATATTCTGGACGCAGAATTAGAAACAGGATTTGGGGAACAATAGCTTAAATAAGCTGCTCCTAAACAGATTAGAGGTTGATCTGTTCTAGGAGATGATCTCAGCTCGGGGGTGAGTTCTGGGAGACAGAAGAACTCTAAGGTTGGGAGGTTGGTCAATTGCATGAGTGGTATGTCTTTGAAATTATTGAATGTGTTTACTTCAGATAGTATGAATTGGCTACATATAAAAGAAAGAAAAACGTTTGATTTATATGTTATTAGATTTATTAGTGCTACATTTAACAGAATTAATCATAAGGAGCTCAACTTTATAATTCTGTATAGTTGTAGAACAGAATTCTGTAGGGTAGAATCCAACAGAACCTCTAAACCAAGATTGGTTTAAATCTGAGGATACATATCCTCTACAGATAACTTACCTCGAATTACTTCTGATATATGAATATACGTTTGTGAGCATGACTAATATAAAGCAGTATGGGAGTCCCTGTATTATACTTGAGAATAGCAAGAGATGAACTGTAGTTTAAACTATGCATTAAATAATGAAAGGAAAGATTGTACAGACTGACTTTAGGGTCAGCACATCATTCATATATAACTAGAAGCTCAATGGTAAATTAATTTGGCAAGTAAGCAGCTAATACAATAGCAGAAGAAAAAAAATAGTAATTTGCATGAAACTTCTCATTGTTATTTATCTTAATGAAACAAATCTTATATTAGAGAATAGAACTAATGGATGAAAGGAAGTAAGTAAATAACTAACATACATATTTACCACAGCAGGGCATATTTAAATATATGTATTCTAGTCTATCATGTGAACCCAAGGCAAGGGTGTAAAATGATAGATTATAAATACAAATGTCTTCTAGAAAAAAATAGAGATACATATTCGTACACCACCTGTAGATAATTTAGACAAATATCCTGTGCAAATCAATAACAGAGATATAGAACAGAGTTGGTGATATGTTGTACTATTTCCAAAATTATCGAAGAGACTTAGTCACTGTACCTAACAAAACTATAAACTAGTGTGGCGTGAAAACGACATGCAAATGCCCTGGATAAAACATCTTACTACTACGAAAATAGTATCTACAAAACTATTGTTTAACAACAAAATAAAATGTGTAAATATAAGAATACACGATACTGATTTACGATATAGAGAAGAGAAGTATAGTATTCACTAAAATATCACCATGTTCATGAATATAGCCTCATGAATGTATGGTCTGAAATCTCCAAGGCAATAAAATACACATAGAAATCCATTAAATCAAAATGGGTATTATGAAAAGTAAGGTACAGTATATATATATATATATAAAATAAAAAATAAAAAAATCCAGCGTCTACACGAAACTGTGGCCTGGGGAAAGTTCATAATGCTCTGAGAGCTGATATAAATCTACATGCAGTATTGGGAATTAACATTTATAATTGACAAATAAATTCTACAACTTTATCAGTACAATTTTTAAGCTGTAGAAGGACGGACTTCCTCTAACCAGTGTTCGGTGAATACCAACCTGCGAGAGGCAAGAGAAGTCAATGTTAAATGTAGGAAGAAGCCACGGCTCTCATTGCTCTAGAGAGAGAGCAAGGCGCAAGTCGTAGTTACCTGTAAGACACAAAAACCCAAAATAAATACGATGCACAGTATGGCGAGGAAGAATAGGTGGAACAAAGATAAAATGATAACTAAGAGGAGAATGTCTACCTGGCGAGAGAGAAACACACTCCATCCATGCCCTGTTACATATAAATAGAAATTTTCATCAATACATACAACCTGGGCATTCAAATTCAAATGGTGAACGAACCAGAGGTATGGCATTCTACATAGGTCGAAAAACAAAAACGAACCAGAATGTTGAGAGAGATAGCTTCCTTCTAGAGCCCTGTGGAGAACCTTAGAGAAATCTTCGTTGAGTGTACAGTAGAGGTTAAGCTTCGAAACTTGAACGCAGTCATTCATGCCTAACTCTGGAGAATACGTGTAAGGGATTTAACCTACGCAAATCGAATCACTTGAAAACGAAGCCACCAATTCTCTGTGAAAACAACAGAACTTGTTGTGAGAACGCACCACAATCTTGACCAATTGTTAGATGCAACTAAATCTGGAACTAAACGATGGCAAATGAGCCATCTCAACCCAAAAATCTCAGCGCTGACGCGAAGTAAGAAGAGTAAACCTAAACCAAAAAAGGGAATCCATTGGTAAACAGTGATATTAAAGTGTGAAAATTCAAACCTATGGAATTTTCATACCTGAATTGTCAAATACAGCTTAGAGATACGCCAAAGACTGGACTGAGTCCCATTCAGCTGTCGGTGGCATCGAACTTCATTTTCGTGTGACAGACCAAACGCGTAGAAAGGGAAAAGAACCAATGAGAAAATTAACGCGGTGAATTTATATCAACGTTTCCAGAATCGATACATAAAACTCTAACACTCAGGATGAATCGGAGTCGTCCATATGGCAAGATCTCAGGGTAGAAGCCACGGATCGAAGAGTTAAATATGCAATGTACATCATACGTCAAACATTTAATATGACAAGCAACACAATTAAATGTTACAGCATCCGGATCGTGCCATAAGAATTGTCGTGGCAACTACGCTGACGGAACGAATCCAGAGTTACGTGGAGCTAACTCCCGTGGCCACGAATGAATAGAAAACCATTACAAAATCTGAGACGGAAAAGAAAAAAAATCATATGGGAGCTTGCGTGGGATCCAACGTCCCATCTCAATCCACAATTATGTTGCACACATTTACAAAATTTTATTACGTGGAAGCCAACACAGATAATTCCAAATCTTGGTTTAAACGTGTACGAAAAGCAAATAAATAGACACAAGCTCTATGTACGCATAGATATAAACATAGTTGAATTTCATAGCACGAAGAGTTATATATCATCAACGAGTGGGGACATGGAGTAGTAATCGTGGGAAATCAAAGTAATTTCATAGAGGACCATTGACATATAACAATAGGGGCAACGTGTGAAATCGAACCGATTTCACATAGGGTCATCAAACCTACGGACATGTTGAATGTGCAAAGGTTGATGTTATACAAATGAAGGTTGAACCTAGGATAGCTAGTGATAATTAAACCCATAATGTGCTATGTTAATTATGGTTAGGTTTTGTTACCAATATATCTATTTCCCATTTGAGTTACAAATATGTTTACAATGGAGTTACAAATATATTTAATTCTCAAGTGGTTGAAGATAGTTGATACATGGAAATAAACTGTAAAATTGGGAACAAAGTTTACCTGATCAAATCTGCAAAGTAATAGTAAAATACATTGCTAAAATTAAAATTGAAAGGTTGACTGAAAAATATATATATATATATATATATATTTTTGGGAAGGAAATTGGGAGGTGTGACATATATATATATATATATATATATATATATATATATATATATATATATATATATATATATATATATATTATTCGTTAATTTTCTCTCATATCTATCAAAGCTACATACATCTTGTTCAAATAGAATAAGTAGCAATTGCACCACATGTCAAAAGAAATGGCTTAATGTAATAACATAGGAAAGAGTATCCTAAAATAAATAAGGCAATAGCATAGGAAATAGTAGCCTAGAAGAAATAAGATGTTCTAGAGAAGGAGCAGTCCTGAAGGAATGAAAGGAAATTTTTTCTTCCATGGAAGCAAGTGGTGGAGGTTTCAAAGATTTTATTGATAAGAGTTATCAACGAGAAAATTTTGTTATATATTTTGAAATGGACAATTGGGGATGAAAACGTATATGTAAACCAACATTATATGTTCACATATATAAAAAATTTGTTAAAGATATTGAAATAGGAAATTGGGGGTGAAAATCCTTTGGTGATTAATAATCCTAAACAAGCATGAAATGAGCATGTAACTCAACTAAGATATTTTAAATAAATTCAAGTACAATCTATCTAACATATATGTAAATAAAGAGAACTTTTATTAACAAAAATAGAGTTTACTCCAAGTTCACCTACATATCCCAGAGCCAATTGCATGCTTATTAGAAATTGTATATGAAGAAAAATAGCCATTTTAGTATGGAGAAATTTTTGGAAGGAGATATTGTTCTTTATGTTATGGTTTATTTTCTGGTTTATTTTCTTAACTCCAAACTTGCTTAAGCCTTTCTCTATATACATAAGAAAAAAAATTACAAAGAAAATTCACAAATTTAAGCTATAATTTTATATTTTATAATTACAAGTCTAGTTTCCTATTGAAATATTTTACACATCTTAGGTTATTCTAAATTGATCAAGAGTATAGAATTTTTAGGGTGGTGTTCTATGTGCACTAAAATTCCCGTGAGTTACATCACTATGTATGGGGTTCATTGCAAAGTTGGATATATTTTGTGAGTTGCTGTGATTTTTTGCTTATGGCTACAACTTAGTTTTGGTTTTCACCTAGTTATCATGATTCAAAAGTTTGTTATCATCTTACATCCTTATAGCAATAGATATATTTTGTGAGCTAATGTGATGTTTTTCTTGTCACAATGATTTAAAAATCAGTTATTATACCACAATATTGACTTTCTTGTTGTCTGTTTTGTTTATGAACCCTTTAAATAAAACAGAGGAACATTTGATTTTATAGTGTGATCTCCCCAACATGGATGGGGGTTTCAAAAATTGGAGAGTAAATTGAATGGTTATTGTTAGAAATTGTTTTATAAGATGCAAAATTTGGATGGTTTGTAGACAATATGGATATCATAACAGATATAGTTTTTGAATTTTTTAGTCTCTCTAGCCACCATGCATCTAACACGATCCATTTCAACTGAGATTGTCAATACATCACTATGTGAATGATAACTTGTTACATCCCTAGCCATTTTCTTTGATTGTGGATCCAGTTATAAAGTAATAAGTTATGAAATCCCTAGCCATTTTCTTTGATTGTGGATAAGTCATATACTAGAATACATTATGTATTGGATTGAGGGAAACGTTATGATAAAGATTGTACAAGAAAAACCATAGGGTTGTCTCAACTTACTCTATTGTTAATCACATAGTGTCAATTTTGTAAAATTATAATCTATAGTAAGGACTCAGTGGCTTTTTCTTTTGTAATTTTTGTTTGGAATTGAAAAATAAAAAAATTATAAATGCTAAAATTATGTAGTGGAAAACTTTGTTTAAAATTTCAAAATAAATATTTGAGAAGGTTTGACATCATATAATATGAAAATTGTTTACGATGATAAAATAAAAAACATGTAAGATTTTTTATGCAGGTATGTAATTAAACTTATATATATATATATATATATATATATATAGAAAGTGTGATATTCATAAAAACAAAACTGCGAAAAAGTATGTGTATGTAATTACAATGAGGTAATTAAAGATATGTATATATATTTTTCTTAACGGAATAAATTTGAATTCATTAGCAAAAAAAAAATGTGAAAGAGTCTGTATGTAGTTAAAAACTATTATGTAGTCACAAACTATTACAATTAAGTAATTAAAGCTAAATTTAGTGTTATTGAAGAAATGAGAATTATGAACATTCATCAAAATTTAGTTACATTTTATTAAGTAAAACTTTAAAAGAATAATGGTTATAAACATTTAAAAATATTTTTATGAAATAATTAGTTTAGGTCTATATTATTTATCAGAGAGATCAATGAGTTTTTCATATCAAGGCATTTGATCCCACTTGGATCTTGGTAGATCGAGAGTTAGGCCATCTTAATTCCCCCCTTTAGATAAACTACATTCCACATGAATACCATGGGTCAATACCATGGGTTGTTTTTATAGTTTAGTATTATTTTATTTTATTTTATTTTTATTTTCCACACTCATTTTTTAATAGTATTAACAAATTATTTTCCAAATTTCCATCAAAGATGGAAACGATGACTGGTTTCCAGCATTCTCAACATTAATAACTGAAACATCCATTCATGTGCAAAAATTAGTAAGCAAAGTATATATTAGTTTAAAATATAATTAAATAAATTTGCTTTCCATGACATGCTATATAAAATTTTGTGCTCGATACATACACAAAGTTGTGAAATGTTTGTTGAAAACTACGTCAATATTGAGAGAGAGAGGGTGAATCAGTAGTGATGGGTATAATTTTTTTCTCCAATTAATTAATATTTAACCATGCATGAATTGAAACAAAAAAGTATAGATAAGAGCAACAAAAATAAGCATGTGACCAAAAAATCAATCAACATAATGGACACAAGTATGTCTGGTGGAAAACCCTTTGCCGAACAAAAACCCACCCTGTTTTTGTTGCGATGCTCAATATTTTATGATATGTGGAAAAAATTATACATGGATAAGCTTACACCCATATGTCAGAAGAATCGACTTCTTTCACATTATACTGGAACTTATTAGACAGGAAATTGTTTCTCTCATTGAGGTATGGACTACCATCCGTTAAAGACCACCACGATCAATGACCCTCAACCAACTTCCATTGCACTATCCAACTCCTATTAGATGAAGAAATCTCTTCCTTCTACTGAATCCTCCAAGTCAATATCTACTATGAAGCCTCCATTCCTTCACTTCCTCCATGTGAGCCTCATTTAATATATTTTCAAACTAGAGTCATAAAATTGCTCAACATGAGAATTGCAAAAACATAACATCAAAGAACAATAAAATAAAAAATTTGCAGCACATACTGTGATAAAAAATTGCACAAAAAAATTCCACACAAGTTGCAAAATAATCCCCTCATAACATTACTGTAATCCACACTTCAAAACCTCACTCGTTGCATAAATATAATCGTTGAAATAAAATTTACGTCACTATTGCTACAATTGCAAACTACTTTAGAAATTCTACAATACAATCCTCATGCAACTTGCATACTCTTCTCCAAGCTCTCACTTACTCCACACAGCAAAACAATCAACCATACTGCCAATGATATTTCTCCAATATATGGATGAACACAAGTGCTCAACTCAATAATTACACAGAACTACTGAGCTTCACAACTCTTCTCATATGCTTGATTTGATCTGAATTCAGCTCATTGACTCTATAAAACTACTAACTCCACTTTCCTTTTTATATCTTCAACTCTAATTCACTTCTGGAGCTCCCACAAATTTTTTCGATCATAAATGAAATTTTTTTGAACAATAATGTCGCTAAAACATAAAAATTAGCTGACTACTGCAAGAAATACGGAGAAAAACTCCTCTAAATGGTCACTCACACAGATGACACTATCTCCATGCTACTAAAACATCACAATCTCTCTCATAGGCCTGCCTTCCAAAGAATGGAGCTTTTCAGTGGCTCCCACAAGCTTAGCTCCATGCGACTGAGGCTAAAGTTAAAGAAAACCAATGGATCTTCACTCCAAAACCTATGAAAACTAATGGAACACCATATTCAACATCTGATCACTCCTCCAAGCCTTTATGTCAAGTCTTAAACTGATGAAATAGGCTAAGAACAAGTCAACGAAATGCAAGATGTATTCTACCAACCTTAGTACAAAATCCAACACGTCCAACTTCTCAAGAAACAACCACAATACCCAATGCCTGTAGCAACATCTCCAACTCCTATAGCAACATCTCCAAGCTCCTAAAACAACAACATAATGTCATACAACTGGCTCCAATATTGGTAGAAGCACCCCAACGCATGTGGCCATAACTCAACACATGTAGAAGTAATGTAATGTCTCCAAGACATGCAGATACATATGAAACACCCATAGAAACACTCCAACCTCCTGTAACAACAATATCTACAATCAACTCAACATGCCAACCTCAACTGTAACACCTCCAATTTCAACAAAAAACATTTCGTTTAATTATACCGCTCTCACTAACTTATTCCTACGAACAGAATATCATTCGTCGTATTTTGGCATACTTCCGTCACTAACAATTGACTTAGTTGTATTATGTCACTATTTACTCATGTGCTCGTTATGACAATATTCAATTTGTAAAACATCAATTAATATTTTCCCTTAAGAAATATTCCCCTTTATTATTTAACATGGAACTGATATATTAATAATATCTTTCCCTTCATAACTATTAATACAATGTTCCCATTTAACCATAACAATTAAAACCCTTTTTAGTTTATTCCCCTACATGCCATCATCTACTTATCCTTTATTAACAAGCAATTACATTAATTTTCATTCACCCACTTACAATTATAAGGGTGTTGATATATCTCTTTAACATATATATGTGTTGTCAAGATCTGAATGTACAAAAATATATTATCAAACCTTATATATATAGTTATTCACATTCATGTGGACCATATTAGGATTCATTTATTTGTGTATCCACCAAATTTCGGTTTTTGAATGTTGATAACCTCTAATAATATGTCTTCCAACATTTTCATACGTTCTATGGCACGAATTTACACTAATCACCTACATCTCACTTACCATTTGAATTGTTTTATGCAACCATTGTTGAAAGTCTCTACCACGGATATCGGTAATTAGGTAATTCATTGTTTTTATTTTTATGCCAGTTCTCACTACATAAGATATAAATGTCAGTTATATGTGAAAGGTTAAATATTATATACGAAAGATATATCATAGGTTATTTCAATTTCTAGGTTTGATCTAACGTGTCAAGTCATATGGCCATTACTCCCTCTTGTGGTCTCCATGTCACTTCCAAGAACTCCCAAAATCCTTCTAGCGTTAATTTGAACAGGTATGGTTTTAGTGGCCTGTAATCAATTTGCATCCACCCCTACACAACATATTTCTTGGGATTCTTTAATATTAAATTTGATGTACTCGTTTACATAGCTCTTGGTTTCCCCCCATCTATCTGCGAGAATGTATATTCAATCGCTAGATCTATGACGCGTGGAGGGTTTTGATTTATTCGTAACTAGGGTTTTTAGTTTCAATAAAACGTGACAGTTTTGGTTACGAGTTCTCATTTTCGAGTTCTTAGTTGGCCATTACAGTCGTCTTTGTTCTCCCTTCGATTTTTGGTAGTAGCATAACCTTGATTCCATGGAGAACATTATTATTCGGTAGAGGAGTGCTTAAGGACACGCAATTTTGTTTCTGCGTTTTCATTCAAAGATGAATTTCATCTCTTCAGGAATTTTTAACACAGGTAATAAGTATGGGTATTCTTTTTGTTTAATTGTCATGTAACTATATACAATTCTATGTTTTTCTTATATCCAGTTTTGAGTATTTTAGTTTAATTAGTAATCATTTCAATCAATCAATTGGGCGTTTTACTACCCACTGTATTTATATCTTTCGACCGTCTAGAGAAATATACTAATTTCAATTTTTGTTTTGTTTTATGAGTTGCAGATGAGCTTAAAACTCTCACCGCTTCAGCCATTTGTTGCAGAATGGCTTTGGCTGAGGTGATTTTTACCTTTAACATTTTGGAGCAGCAGTTGAATTAGTTAGTCGAGCTTTCTTTTTTAGTTTCTCTAGATCTCATCATTGTCAGGTTTTTCCAATTTTACTTATAAATTTGGTTTCATTTCTTAATGGAAAATTCTTCAAACGAAGCTTTTAATCAACAAAAATTTCTGATATTCCATTTGTCTGCCAGTGCACTGAACTTGAGGACTGGACAGAGGTTAAGCTTGGGATTCTCGCCATAACTTTTTTCTTACTCTTGTTATATGAATTTCTCGAGGTACATTTCTATAGCTCCTCCATCTTATATCCATGATGAATTTCTAAATATATCCTCTTGAGGTTTTTCTTAGTTCAACCTCACAGAGTCTATTATAGGTTTTACTTATTCTTAATAGGAGTTACCTATTTCACATATTACCATGGATAATTGCTCCATGCTTGTGGATGATTTGGAACAACGACAGCCTCTTTCAGAGGTCTCATTTTTTTTCTAGCATGTTGGAGGGTTCCTACCTCATCCGTATAATTATACGATTTAAGTTTTATTCATTAGAAATTTCTTCATTGTTTTTTTTTTTTTCTGTTATTAAAACTAATTCTATTAAGAGAGGATATGGTACAAAATGAAGTTACAATCATGAGAAGCTAGAAAACGGGCAGCCGGAAAGGATAAACTATCCACCTCGGCCCCAAAGAGATACCATGAAGAGAGCATTGCAATAAGCAAAAAGGAACAAGAAATAACAAAGAAACAAGAGCTGAACAATGGATTCTACCCAGCATGGGTCGAATCATCCATTCGGCATTTTTTCCCTTTCTTTTTACCAACTTTGACCCAGCCAAGATGATGCGGCTGAGCTGGAACAACTTGTAGACTGAGCTGGGCTGTCGGTGAGGTCTCCTTGTCTGAATCCAAGGGAGAAGACTCATGAGTTCTTTTCTGAGAGTTTGGTGGAACATTAGATTCCTCGGGGCTTGCCGAAGGCGGATCTTGTGGCTGCATTGCTTCCTCCCCTTCTGCTTCCCCTTCCTCTTCATCCGAGTTGAAGTCCATTTCATCCATGGGGGGTGGATCATGCGGCTTCCAGCTTTTGGATTTCGGCTTATGATTGGCTTTCTTCTTTTGGGCAGGAATCGAGGGGCAAGAGCTCTAAAGGTGCCTTGTTTTATGGCAATGCCGGTAGCGAAAGGCTGTGTTCTCGTAGTCCAGGGTCTGAGTCCAGTGAAAGTCTCCAATTTTGAGATTAATCTGATCGAGTAGACCTTTACTCATATCTATTTCTGCGAAGATTCTGTCGAAGGTGTAAATTCCCTTTTCCCCCCTCGAGGGGTCTGTGGCAAGAAAACGGCCTAGAGTATTTCCAATCCCTTCGAAGACAGCGAAGTGCCATAGATGCGCCAGGAGATTAGGTAGCCTGACCCAAATGGGGAGCTTGGTGATCACTGCAGTAGATGGATCAAAATCTGGAAACTAGGGGGTGAGGACTAAACCTGCTGTGCCCCAAAACCATGGACCTTCTGTAAGAGCTTTTTGGTAGTCTTCGTTGAAAGCAAACACTAGAATGAAAAATCCCTTTGAGCAAAATAAAACCTTGCAATTGTTGGTCCAGCTGGAGTGAATCCATTGGTAGAAATCTACCGTGCCTAACCATAGTCCATTAAATCTGCAAATAATGGCATGCTCTGCAAACTTTTGGCTTTGCTCATCCAGCGTTGGATGCGATATTTCAATGGAGGGGATCTCCTCTAGTTTGTCCACTAGAAAAGGTTTGGGAGCCGAAGCTGGTGGAACATATTTCTTGGGTGTCTGAGCATGGACAACATCTTTGTAGGAAAAAGCCGGAGCTGTAGATGACTGTCCAACTACACCCCCTCTATGACGAAGGGTGAAAACAATAGATGCATTTCTTTTAATATTGTAAAAAGAGAGGGGATAAAGATCCTCAAGTTGTTTACCTTCGTGGAGGAGTCTCTGTGATGCATGTGGAATCCCCAGCCTATCTTCAAGGGCTTGCTTGAGGTCCTACACTAGATTCGAGGAGCTCACCCATTGCAGCAAAGTTTTGCCAGAAAGGAGCAGGATCTGGATCTGATATGAAGCAGAGAGTTCAGCTGACTTCTGCTTACCTCTGCATATCTGAGATGAGAGCATCGTTGTTTTGCCCGAGAGATTGACTTGGATCTGGAATGCTTGTGTTTCTTTAGGCCTATCTGGCTGGATTAGGATAGGAGACTGCTTTCCACAGACAGCAGACCGATCTAAGTCCAGTTTTGGGAGTGGCTCAAGCGGGCTCGGTAAACTTGTCCGCTGCATGCGCTTGGCAGGGAAGTGATCTATAAGATCTGCTGGGTTTCTTCTGCTTACATTGTGAGCAGCTATAGAAGCGGCAGCAATAGAGCTAACTGGAACATTAGCCAGGAAGACAGTCACCCAGGCGGCTGCACCAATAGTGCTAAGGGAGCCGTCCTTGAGCGAGGGTTTGAAAGGGATTGAAGTTTGCAGAATCAAATCTACAACCCTAACGATGAGACTGGCCTGCTTTGGCGTCGCTTCAAGCGCTGTGGCGAGGCTAGCATCTGTGAGGGCGGTGGCTCCAAAACCGTCAGAACCATTGTCATGAAATGTTGCCGCCCAGACAGCAGCGTCATAACCTTCTGGAATACTCCTGTGCTGTAGTAGTGGAGACATGCGGGTTCAATCTTCGGTACGGGCTTGAATAGAAGGCGGCCTGCCCGAATGTACATGCTTATATAGATGGGAGGTGAGGCTATTGGGATTCATCTCCCAATGACTCTTGGCCTTCCTTATTTCCTAATAATAAATAATATACAAAAATACAAATGCACACCCATCCATAGGATTAGGTGTCAACAGATATATATACTCTCGACAATATTTTTGTTTTTGAGTTCCCTTCCACTTCTCTTTTCAATCGTAATTCTGCCTTGGGTTTTCCAGACGAAATCCACAGATAGGAATCTAGGATTTTTATAACATATTCACTGTGTTGTTACCACTAAATATAGAAAGTATATTATTTCATTTTGCAAAACGTATTTATAACAAGGGTTTACAGAATTAATAATTTTTATGTTGTTATGATTGCAAGTGGGATACTCCTGCTGGAATTCCAAGGTAAATGCCCTACCTCTGTTTAGTTTCAAAATCGATTATTATTTCTAGTAACTGTGACTTGAACTAATTCATTGACTCTATTTAATGCATTAATTTGACTCGTAAACCCTACCTGTCTTAAATACAGATTTCTATTATTTCACCATTGAGCCTAATTTATGGATTCCTTTCCACTCAGGTTGTTCTAGAATGCAATTTTGGAATTTTATGGTATGCACCCTCTGCATAATCTTCCATGGCCCTTACTAGTTTATTTACAATAAACATTGTTTTAAATTTGTATAACTTTATTTTCCAAAATACATTTGGACTATGTAAATATAGGGACTCTGATTTTCAATGTTGTTGTAGCAATGTAACATAATGGACAGAATCTAATGTTATTTCTTGATAATGTCAAGTATTACTTTTAATTTGAGTACTAGTTCTGAATTCATTATAAATATGCATTTTTCCCTTATTTATTGTATGTATTTAACTCATAGTATAATTTTTACATTCATAATTCCAGCATAGAAATTTGCTTGGTTATCATTTCACATGCACTGCTTTTCTCTTTTCTATGATAGCTTCCTAACAAAATTTTTTGAATGCATCATGAAGATATATCTTTCTTTTTCTTGTCTATTAATTCTTAATTAATACTTTATCTTGCATAATTATACTACAACACAGGAATTTGTCTAAATATACTGTATATTCATTTATCTCTCATACATACTTATTTCTACTTAGAAATTGTTTCATAATATAATGCACAACTTGGTAACATAATAGTAGAACAGATTTGTTAATGAAATAAAAATTTCATAAGAGTTACCTAACCTCAGATCTAAGCCTTATACTAAGTTTAGACATTCTTAGAGTTTGTCCTCTACATATTTATGTTTTTACAACAATACAGAACATATTATAATTATTATAGTCAAATCTATTAATGTACAGACCTTCCACAATTATTACTACTTCCCCTTAATTCCACAGTATAAGTTCATATTCAGATTTCAACTAGTTCATACTAATATATACTATCTAACTCAATAAATAATCTCATAACTGAGCTAAAGTATAATTTAAAATGAAATTAACTGATGCATACCACTTAAGGTAGACTAGGTTCCACCCAACCTTTGATCTCTTTCTCCATAGCTCCCCCCGAACAGAGATCAAATTATCCATCAACAGACCATCCCTTGTCTATCATGAATATTCTTCTTTAATATTTCTTTCCCATCAGCCTGTTTCCCTTAACTGCGTCTAGTTAAATCAAGATGTTGTTTTCCTGTGTGCCTAGGATTTCCTTTTATTTCTTCCGCAAAAGTACTTTAAAGCTAGCTTTTCCTCTTTCTAGCTTTATTCCACCTCTTCCCAATAATTTCCTCTTTACTGGGGTCGATTTTTAGATTTTTATCTCAAATCTAAATTGTTATATATAATTTATTTCCTCAAGGATTTTTGGAGAACTAGGAAATTCTTATGATTCTTATCCATCCTCAAGGATTTGGATCCTTGATCTGTAATCATTATCTAGTCGTTGCACCATTAGTTAATTTTTCATTTTATCAATTTAAATTAATAAAATATATCCACAATTAATATTTTCCTTGGGGTCCACTTTACCCTTAGAGTCTTTGACTACCTATTTTTAAAATCGGAAAATTAGGGACATTACATCACATGTATAATCTATCTCCACATCACCTCCTCTACGTCTATGCATAAGTATGTTGACTTAAATCCCAGCTAACAAAACCATCAAGCAGATCAACCATCACCAAGAACGTAACAAGAAGAACCATGAACCTGTGGAAATCATTGCCAACACTACAATGCCAAAAAAATACCGCTTTGGCATTGATGTCAACCTCAATACAACATGTGAGATTGATCTCTATAATACAAAATATAAACCTCTTTGAAATCAATGGAAAGGGCTATGTCAATACTAAAAAAAAATTCCAATAATGCGTTAAATTAGGGAAAGCATTCCCCTATCATACTCAACACCATGTTGATGCAAACCAAGACATGTCTACTGTAAGATAAGCATGTAGAACAAGGAAATTAAATTTGAACAAATCTCAAACGAATGCCATGCAAACTCTGAAAATTGAACATGATCCTCCTAAGCATGTAATAAAGATGCAATCATACACTTTGTCTGCTACAATAATTTTCTTTGCCAAGTGCATAGTACTACTCCTCATGATGCATGAGTCCAACTGAATTAAGTCAAGATATACAATGGATAACAATACATATAATGTTTCATGAAGAAATACATAGTTGTGACAAGTACATGGGACTCGTATTGACTCCTCTACACCTATCACCAACCATGATTCTATGGACCCAGGTTTACACCATGCACCCAATAAAGTGGGGCTACATCAAATAAATAAAATGTGATACATGACCTAGAATTCTATCGACCCATATGTAGCTAATAACAAGACATACTAGACAACATGGGCCTCTACATGAGCAATGTGCCAAAAATGTTAAAAAAATGATAACACGTGGCTTTTACATCCACACACAGTGGCATTATCATCAATATATGCCGAAAGCATGAAATATCTTGAGTACATGGCAACAATGAGCAATGAATATGCTCTATATGGTAGCAACAATACAATGAAATACATGGCATTTTCATCAAAACATAATACCTCCATGAGAAATAACATAATCTCTCAATGTGTAGCAGCAACATAGGGTCATCAAATACATATCCACATCATGATCAACAAAAATATGTCCATATATATGAAGCCATACGAATCAAAATTATTCAACCATATGTATATCCAAGACATCATAAGAAACAAAAATTACTTATGCTCATCATAGGTGAGCAACATATCATCAACAATGCATAAGAAACAAATTAGCGAGAAACAAAATATCACAAAAAAAAACAGTTATACTCCATATATGAAGAACAATACATAACATCATCTCGAAGCCATCGAAATACATATAAGAAATATGCATGAAAATATCATGAGCAACAACAATCATCATTTTCTCATATCTCATCCATCCAACAATACATGACATAAACATCAATTATATCATGTAAAACATATGATCTTGGTACTATATGGAAACAACATGAAAAACTTCATTGCTACAACATACTCATGAAAAATAAGCACAATAAAACTCTTCCAAAGTGAGCATGATGCCAACAAACCGTAAGTCTATTTTGAAGCACAAATTCTCCCTTTGAATATGTGATCCTTCATCACACCTTCAAAATGCATATAAGAATACTAAATGGCTGCTATATCATCATTTGCATCAATACAAACTAAAACATATAGCTACTCTTATTAGCCTCCACAACATCCCAAGGCTGATGAATGAATGTCGAAGGAGGTAACCTCAAAGTAAGCTTTCATTTTGGTAGTTAGCCCTACCAATCCAGAGAGGGCTCTCTCTGTGAGATCACAACCAAAGATTTGACTTGATGAGGAGTATATTTAATTATTAATAAATTAATAAGTTTATTATCATTAATATTTTAATTAATTCTTTAACTAACGTTTTAAGCTTCTTCTTTTTTTTTAATTCATTAATTAATGTTATAGTGAGTGATGCTTTGGGTGAATTAATATTTCCTATTGTGAAATAACATAAACATTAATTGATCAAGCGTGGATGTGTTCATATTTAATTAATGTTGTTAACTATACTAATTAGGTATTAAATATTTTTTAAGTATGAATTATTACTTTAATTAATATATAAATATATAAATGTTAATAAATAAAATAGTTAATATTATTATTAATGAATGTTAACATATTAATTTAAACATTTTTCAATAAACGTTTGAATTAATATATTCTCAATTTTTTTAATTAACCAAATAATTTAATAATATAACAATATAATAACATGAATATATATATATATATATATATATATATATATATATATATATATATATATATATATATATATATATATATATATATATATATATATATATATATATATATATATATATATATATATATATATATATATATATAATTCAATAACAATATAATACCAACTATCTGAGATTATATGTAAATCAATAACAATATAAAGTAAAATAAAATAAACTAAAATAAAAAAATGTAATAAATAAAAAATCAATCACAATTAATCTCAATATGAAACGATGAATTTCAAGATCAAAACCCTTATTTACTTTTCAATTCTTAAATTCAACTATCAACAAACAAAGGAAAGCATGGTAAGTTTGATCCTCTCTAGTATGACCCATATAGGATTATTGAAGCCAGATCATATTCACTTTTATGATGGAGAATCTTGATGGAGAAACAATAGAACTACCTGTAAATGGGCAGTATCTAAAGCATTACTTCCAGCATTGAAATCTGATGGTTCACCATTGTACATATTTGGTTTCCTTCATTATAAACTTTTCATCAAGCAGTATTTGACTCCATGCCTGAGGTGAAGGCACTAATCTATGATTCTTAGTGTTTCTTGGCAAAAAACACTATCCCCAGGTGGAGCCAGATGTTGTGGCTCATTTTCAATATCCTTTATTTTAATTTTCAAAAATACAAAAAAATAGAAAACTATCAAAAAATATATTAGAGTATCAAAATTCATGTACTTTAGAATAAAAATATATCTACTCCTTATGATAAAGCTTAAATTTTAAATACTTTAAAGTCCTTATAAAAGCAAGTCCCAGTTTAAAGATTAATTATCGAGCAGTTTATGGAGCAGGATTCGATGATGGATCAACCAGTGAGAAAAAGGCTCAACCCGTGGGAACTTTCAGCACAGGTTTTAACACAGAGGGTGCCTCTGCAATTGATTATGTTGATTGCAGGAGTAACACAGATGAACGGTCAAGATTGAATGCGGAGGCATAAGCCAAATGAATCCTTCGTACCTCGAGGCCCCCCGTAGTGACGTTTTCTACCAAGTTGGTTACATTTTTCATCCACATCAAGGTTTCTTAACGGTATGTTGGCATGTCTTATCAGAATTTAAGTTCAAAGCCACACCACCAATTTAAGGGAAATTTTCATTCTTTCTGAAATTATCATTGGTTATTTGGTGTTTGAAATTTGTCTGTGCTGCGTCTCTTTCAATTTTCTGTCACCCTGTAAGTTTCCTACCATCCAAATCTTAAACTATGGCTAAATTCTCATCCCTGTCAAGTACTGCTAGTCACATCCCTCTCATGGACACCAAGAGGGATATCCAAGACACATATTGTTCCCTCGACCACCTTTCATTTTATCAACAAGTCCTTCTAAATGAAAATAATTCTCTAATTTACACCGCCATGGAAAAAAATGGTGTGTTGTCTGTGTGTATCCCGAAAGCTTATCTTTTTCCAAAATTTATCCATTAGCTAGTGTCTGTTATGTACCCTGGGAATGTAACACCCCTAGTTTTATGTTTTTCAAGTTAGACATTTGAACTTCAATCCAAAGGGGAGTAGACCCCAATGGATAATTATGATGTGGATGTAATTAATTATTTAATTATGAAAAATAAATAAACTATTTCTATGCATATTGACCAAATGAGATTTTTGAGATCACTTGCCAAATCCATGAGGTATGGAAAGAGGCTAAGACTTTACCCAAAAATATTTCAAAAATCCTTGAAATAATTTATTTCTAATTTAGATTTTTGAGGAAAAATATAGATTTCCCCAATGATGTGGAGAGTAGTTGGAAAGAGGTAAAAAGCTATAAAAGCAGAAAGGAGCTTTAAAAGTCCCTAAATAAGGGAAGCCTAGGAAAATAGGAATAAAAGCATCCTGTAATTCTGGACGCAGAATTAGAAACATGCTTTGGGGAGCATAAGCTTAAATAAGCTACTCCAGAACAGATTGGGGTTGGTCTGTTCTAGGATATGATCTCAGCTCGGGGGTGAGTTATGGAGGACAAAAGAACTCTAAGGTTGGGAGGCTGGTCAATTGCAGAAGTGGTATGTTCATAAGTTCTATGAATGGTTAAAGTACCTTTTATTATTCAATATGGTTAATGGTTATAGATGCTATGTTAGATTAAAATTTTGAAGTTGTCATTCCCTACATTTAACAGAACTGTGTAGAAGAAATTAATCCTCTCAACTCTGTATAGTTGTAGGAATAAAATCTGTGGGGAGAATCCAACAGAGTCTCTAAACCAATGTTGGTTTAAATCTGAGGATACATTTTACCCCAAAGATGATGTAGTTGTTTAACTTTAATATGATTTTGGACTAATAAAATAATGATTGCATATATGAAAAGAAAGAAGGATACCCTTACATGTAACAGATATAATTCAAACTAGACATCCTTTAAACCTGTTTCACTTAGATAATGATATAATCAAATAAGGTTAGGTGTTATAGACATAAAATTATATAGGTGAAAGTATAATTGACTACAACATATAGGAATTTATTAAATAGCGATGATAATGTAAATAAATGTTACAGTTGATATGAACATGCCATGAA
Source organism: Pinus albicaulis (assembly GCA_034641835.2). Taxonomy (NCBI): domain Eukaryota; kingdom Viridiplantae; phylum Streptophyta; class Pinopsida; order Pinales; family Pinaceae; genus Pinus; species Pinus albicaulis. Next base: position 857,217,294 of record CM076578.1, read on the forward strand.
AGTAGACTGCATAGTGTCAAAATAGTTCAAGTTCCTTTAGAGATCTGCATGTATATATATGTATTTAACCAAAGTCTGCAAATTAAAGCTAAATTTCAATAGATATATTTTATATCTATACTGCGGACAGAATATTGGAAGTAAGATAACTGACAAATGCTCTATTATGGCTTATATGAACATGCATCTTAAGTACCTTGAAAATTAGAAAGTAAATTCCATCCAGAGACTTTCATTTATTAGACTAAAAACCTGTGATATAGGACAAAAAAATAAAATGAACTTTAATAGGTGAAATTTTATATATGTATAGTGTATAGAAAATTAGAAGTTCTAGAACAGATCATCATTCTATTAGAGTCTATGCTGAACATTAACTTATGGAAAAATAATCTGAAAGATTCTGCTAGAAAATATAGGGGAAAAACCTTAAGTACACCTATGTATTAAGTGATAATAACCCTTTCCAGAACTACAATAAAGCATGCATATGCCTGAACATATGGGAGGACCCACATTAAGTGTACATAGGATTTTATCCCTATAGATGTATGTTAAATACTTGTGTTGTATTTTAACCGTGCATGAACAGTGTATAGATTAAATAGGAAGGAAAAATATGAGTCAAAAGTAGTTTATGTAAATTGAAAGTAGCCTCTGGTACATGTACAGGTGAAAGATTAATTAATTGCTGGAAATAAAATTTGCTACAAGCTGCCAATATATTAACTTAAGATTAATAGTATATATGAAGAAGGAGAAGAGTTATTTCTGTCAACTTTTGAAATTAAGTACTCAGTTCCAGGGAAGAACTATTGATAATCAAAGAGAAGGAACTGTGTAATCATATAAAATAAACATCTAACATTTAGAGAAAACATGTGTAGACAATGAACCCATTTCTGAAATTACAATGAGATACATAACCACAGTTTAACTTCTTATAAAAATAGCCATTAGAGATGAATACTCTTGGTATAGAAACCAGTGAGAAACTCTTCCTCCATTGTAAATCAAATCTGCATAGGATTTGTATGTCAAAACAAATAGAAATATGAAATACAATATATTTTTAATGCGGTAACAAAGTCCATAAGTCCTCATAAAAACGAGCACATCAGTCATAAACAAATTTTATGGAAAACTCGCTAATTTTCATTAATGCAAAGGCGAGATCTGAATATGAGGACTAAATGTTAAAACCCTCATGAGACTTTCAAGTAAGTCCAAGTGAAGTGTGTCCTAAGTTACCAGAAAAAATATTGAATCAGACCACCTACCTGAAAAAGTCGAATAGTTGTATAAATGAGTTCGTGAACAGAGGAAAAATGTGACGATACCTGTGCAAGTCCATACGACAAAAATTTCAACTATGTTTTACAAAAAACAAAATTTACAATGCCAAAAAATTGATATACTTGCAAGGAATGAGGGATAATACCTGAGTGGTACTGATATCAATGCTGAGTAGATAAGATTCCTGGTCAAATAAAATTACATGAATAGATGTAAAAGTGCTATGGATCGTTATTATGGGAAAAACGTATTCATACAAAATTCAAACCCGAGAGGAATTACCTCTGAGAATGGTCGTGCGTAGAAGTCCTTCATGAAGCTGAACTGTAAAACCTAACCTATCAATTATGATGGGAAGGTCGATTCAGGAAGAATTGAAATACTTCCCTTAACCACGTCAACGAGGAACAAGTTAAAGACCATATCAATGGACAAAACAACATTCTATTACGCCGCTCAGAACTTAAGATGCTCAAAACGAACGATTCAAATAAATTACATGAAGTATCCACAAGAGATTCAAAATGAACTCTGCAATAATACATATGCGTTCAAATGAAAATTTTAATAACGCCATTAACTTATCAGGGTATGCAAACCAACAACATAAAACCAACTTACATTTAGAACGAAGTAAAATTAGTTTAAAATAGAAGGAAACCAGAGCTCGGCCTTCCAAGAAGAAAGAATATACAACTATAGAACCATCTTATAACTATGGGATAAATCACAGAGGTAAAGCTTACCGAGAGAGAGAGGGAGTGAATGTCTACATTGTAGAAGAACTTGGAGAAGTTGCATGGTCAACATAGGAACAAACCAGAAAAATAGAACTAGAGCTAAACATTGCTCTACAGAGAACCAAATGAATATTTCACATGAGAAAGTGAACCTTAAGTACCACGAGTCGAGATGAAACCCTCAAGCATCTCGACCCTACAAGTGGTACGCATCGAAAAGCTTCGCAATAGATCAATGACTCATGGCCAGGAGTTCAAGAAACGTCAAGTGGAGGCAGACGTGAATTAATAACAGATATTTATTGCCATAAATGAGAAAGACGTAAAGGTGTACTAACGATTTTTAAAGAAAAACAATAACACGAAACTGTAAGAAGTGTGGGCTGGAACACTGATAAAACGTCAAGTTCATACAATATGGAGATACTACGAATCAATGTGGTCAGTTCCTGAATTTCAAAGCAATCCATAATCGATCTTCTCGAAATTCGAAAGGAAGTTAAGCGGTGTAAATTGTAATGGTTCATTACGTAAAGAAAAACTTCACATATATATGATGTTTTACAACAATAGATAATGTTAATAAGCCCGAGAAACATCACCACTATAAGCACGATTCTTAGCGGGGGCAAAACGAATTAAAACCATATGGTTATATGCAACACTTACGTTATTATATATATATATATATATATAGACAAATGTGTTTCCCCTTAATAATAGTGATAAAGTGGAATATCTATATTGGAAAAAGAAATAATAACCATATGATTATATGGAGTATTAGACGAGAGCATTATATTCATTATGATTGAGAAGTTTATTAAAAGTGTCGAAGGTGGAAGTTAATAAGAAAATTTCCACTAGGTGAAAGTAATTTATATATATATATATATATGAAAAAAAAATTGTTGGAATTAGGAGACATTACAAATGGTATCAAAGCTCATGCTTGAAAAACTGGGCAGTTTTTGTGCTCACTGTATAAATTATTTTTTTGTTGAAAAAAAAAAATTTACTGATGTTGTTTTGTTTAGTGTACAGTGGTATTGGAACTGAAATGTTAATGGTTGAATGAGATCAAATTTATGCTGATCTGGGTGATGGAGATAACACACCAGATCCAAAAACTCCTTTGATGGCTATGTTGCACAAGTTGCAACAGGAAATGGCTGAGCTAAGAAGCCAGAATGACAGGTTGTCATTAGCCAATGAGGAGCAGGAAAAGCTTATAAGAGAACTGACCTCACAGAACAGCCAAGAAGGTGAAGGTTCCAGAAAGAGGAGGAAAGGCAAGTTTTCAGATGATTCTAAGGAAGATGACAATACTAGACATCAGTCTAAATAGAAGAAGGAATTATAGGGGGAATTCTGAAAGATTAAGCCTCCCTCCTATGATTGGGAGAAGGAGGAAGATGCTGAGGTATAGTTGTTGACTATGATTAAGTATTTCCAAGTCTATGAATACGAGAGAAATTTAAAGGCCAAGTTAGCTGTCTACCAGTTGCAGGGTAAGGCTACCCTGTGGTGGGAGGAGACAAAAATGGTCCATGCCATTGATGAAAAAACAGTGACTTGGGAAGATTTCCAAGTCAAGTTTAAAAACCGCTATTTGAACGAACGTTATTATGATGATAAAGAAAAGGAGTTCCACGAACTCAGATTGGGACAACTCACCATAAATGATTTTGTCACCAAGTTTACAAATCTGTTAAGGTATGTTCCTTATATTCATGAAGAGAAGGAAAAGGTACAAATGTTTTTGAAATGTTTTCCTATGGTGTACAAGGATAAAATAGAGTTTGATAATCCAAAAAATATGGATGAAGTGGTGAGGAAAGATAGATTATGCTACCGGTAGTTTACAGGAAAGAGTGAGTAGGGGAAAAGCTGGGGAAACAAGGGTGAATTCAAAGGAAAGAAACAGAAACCAGCTTACTTGAAGAACTTTGGTAGGGATCATTAGCGAAAAAAATTTAATAAACCAAAAGAAAGTCAAATTTCTCATTCCCAAGTTGGTTCAAAACAACTAGACAAAGATAATAAGAAGTGATGAAAAAAGATCATGGGGTATCACCAAAATCCCTTTTCATGTAGAAATCTCGATCCTGGGCCTGTGGGTTATGGCCCATTAAGCCTTATCGGAGGCGTTTCATGCACTTTGAAACCTTTAATTTTATTAACGTGGATCTTCATTTGAATCGAGCATCACCTTATCGAAGTTTAAATCACCATGCAATATTACAAAATACGTGCTTCGACCCACAGCAAACCATAGTACAACATGCAACTATATGTATTTTAAATACCATACAACCAACTCTGTAACATCGGCAATCGCACTCTCCAACCATCTTCAATCGAAATAGGAAGTCGCAACGAATTGCATGCCAAGCTGTCAAGAGCTCAGCAGCTCCGATCCGATTAATCAGAAATCAGCTGATCGGAACCTCGCTGCGATTGCAATTTGAATCACCGATCGGTAATCACGAGGCGCTCTCCAGGTTTCCGATCTGATATAATCGGAATCATAGATCGGAATTTGCAACAATAGGTAGTCAGAAATTACAATGCGATTGATTATCGCCCGAACTCTCCGCACTCGATTCCACATCAATCTAAGTTTAATATAACATTTCGCATCTGCCGATGCAATACCAATCTGCGATCGCTATCACAGTGTTATGATATTTCTCAGGTTCGATCTAACTTCAAACAAGAGCTTATAACATTTCATGCCGCGATCTATTGCAAAATGAACATCCTTTGGCCCGATCCGGCATCTCGCCGCTCAAGAACCTTCGACTGTATTTATTCAACAGAGCCAATCTGCATTTCACAATTCTAATCGACCTCTATATATAACAGTTACACGTTATTTTTTATCGCCATCGATCATGAAGTGATTGATGGTCGATAAACAATCTCGCACACAAGATTTAATTAATTTATACAATACACATATACAGGCGTACACAATTCACACTAAACACGCTTTTTTTATATTATACAGAACAATTACAAGCTAAGGCATTTCAGCCTTAGACACAAGCTCACTCTCGGCTACATCTCACTCAATTTTTCTCACAAACGTCTATTTATCACACTGCCTCCTAAGCTCTCTATCTCTGTCTTATTATATACATATAAGAATGTTAGATCAGAAGGATCGATAAGATCCAATCCTTATTTTCCTCCAACGAAAGCTCCATAATACGTTCATAGTAGATAACATATCCATTAAATCCGTTTTAAATCTGTTTTAAAATATATTTTCCCTATTTTCTTCCTTCGATTTAGCTTTGCTGGTCCACGTCCACCTCACTCTGCTTTGAATTCTTCTTTAATTAAGGAGCGTTAGATTCTCCTGCATCAGACTCCCGAGGTAAAAAAAAATTATGACCTCCTAGTCATATACTTCTCCTGGTCCTTAGCAATTGTACTCACTGCATTCCTTCAGTGAAACTGCTTTCATGATCTTCTGTGAGCTGCAACCAACCTCTGCAGTAACAGTCTCCTCTGTTACACGATGCCTCACCAAGCCCTCCGCACTCTGTCTTTTGGCATCCTTCTGGTTCTCGTCTCTGGAACCAATTGAGCACACCTTGCTCTAGGTTGCTGCAAATCTTCTCACCTTCCGCTGCCGCCATCTGCACGACAGTAAGACCATAAACTCTCCAGTTTTAACTCAACTGTACCTCTTTCCCCTTTTTCTTGCATTATTCTTCCTTCTCGCAGGAAATCCTTTCCCTGCTCTGATACCACTTGATGAAAAAAGATCCTGGGGTATCACCAAAATCCCTTTTCATGTAGAAATCTCGATCCTGGGCCTGTGGGTTATGGCCCATTAAGCCTTATCGGAGGCGTTTCATGCACTTTGAAACCTTTAATTTTATTAACGTGGATCTTCATTTGAATCGAGCATCACCTTATCAGAGTTTAAATCACCATGCAATATTACAAAATACGTGCTTCGACCCACAGCAAACCATAGTACAACACGCAACTATATGTATTTTAAATACCATACAACAGATTCCGTAACATCGCCGATCGCACTCTCCAACCATCTTCAATCGAAATAGGAAGTTGCAACGAATTGCATGCCAAGCTGTCAATAGCTCAGCAGCTCTGATCCGATTAATCAGAAATCAGCCGATCGGAACCTCGCTGCGATTGCAATTTGAATCGCCGATCGGTAATCACGAGGCGCTCTCCAGGTTTCCGATCCGATATAATCGGAATCATAGATCGGCATTTGCAACAATCGGTAGTCAGAAATTACAATGCGATTGATTATCGCCCGAACTCTCCGCACTCGATTCCACATCAATCTAAGTTTAATATAACATTTCGCATCTGCCGATGCAATACCAATCTACGATCGCTATCACAGTGTTATGATATTTCTCAGGTTCGATCTAACTTCAAACAAGAGCTTATAACATTTCATGCCGCGATCTATTGCAAAATGAACATCCTTCGGCCCGATCCGGCATCTCGCCGCTCAAGAACCTTCGACTGTATTTATTCAACAGATCCAATCTGCATTTCACAATTCTAATCGACCTCTATATATAACAGTTACACGTTATTTTTGATCGCCATCAATCCTGAAGTGATTGATGGTCGATAAACAAGCTCGCACACAAGATTTAATTAATTTATACAATACACATATACAGGCGTACACAATTCACACTAAACACGCTTTTTTTATATTATACAGAACAATTACAGGCTAAGGCATTTCAGCCTTAGACACAAGCTCACTCTCGGCTACATCTCACTCAATTTTTCTCACAAACATCTATTTATCACACTGCCTCCTACGCTCTCTATCTTTGTCTTATTATATACATATAAGAATGTTAGATCGGAAGGATCGATAAGATCCGATCCTTATTTTCCTCCAACGAAAGCTCCATAATACGTTCATAGTAGATAATATATCCATTAAATCCATTTTAAATCTGTTTTAAAATAGATTTTCCCTATTTTTTTCCTTCGATTCAGCTTTGTTGGTCCACGTCCACCTCACTCTACTTTGAATTATTCTTTAATTAAGGAGCGTTAGATGCTCCTGCATCAAGAAGGAAGGAACAGTTAAAATGTGGGAGCCTTTGAAATGTTGGGGCTGCGGAGAACCTCATCTATTGCGGGACTGTCCACACCAAAATATTCATATGATTATGAGGGATCGAGAAGCTACCACAGTGAATGATATAGAAAGGAATATACCCACTATTAGTGCAGCCTTGGAGAACCGACAAGTAGAACACCAGGCTACCATGGCCGAGATGGAAGGTACGATTTTTGACCAATCTGTTACAGTTTTGATTGATCTGGGTGCTTCTTTGAGTTACATTGGTCCACAAGTTGTATAGAAATGCAATCTCAAGACTGAAAATTTTCGGCAGTCTTGGTTGGTCCAGTTAGCCACTGGCACCAATAGAAAAGTAACTCATAAGTTACCTCAAACATAAATTAAGTTAAATTATTTTCAGACAGAAGTAAGTTTAAACATTCTGCTCTTAGGCTCATATGATTTGCTAATAGGAATGGACTGGTTAGAGAAGAAAAAGGCCATGATGAACTGTTGGGATAAAACTATGCATTGCATAGATGAGGAGGGAAGACAATTTATACTCAAAGGAAAACCAAAACCAATCTCTGTAAGACAAATATCAGCTCTGCAATTAAAAAGAACAACTAGAAAAGGCTATCAAGTATATGTTGTACATGTTGAAGAATTAGGACAGCAACCTGAAGAAAAACTATTAGACACTTTACCAGTGGTAAGAGATTTCAAGGAAGTTTTTCCAGATGAGATTCCTCATCTTCCCCCCAAAAGAAAGATTGACTTTTCAATTGATTTGGTACCTGGAGCAACACCTGTTTCCAGAGCCCCTTATTAGATGAGCCCCCCCGAAATCATGGAGTTGAAAATGCAATTGCAAGAATTGTTGGATAAAAGTTATATTAGACCGAGTGTGTCTCCTTGGGGAGCATCGGTTCTGTTCGTGAAAAAGAAGGATGGAACCTTTAGAATGTGCATTGACCACCGTCAACTGAATAAGTTGACAATCAAAAACAGATACCCATTTCCTAGAATTGATGACCTTTTTGATCAGGTAAGAGGGGCTTCAGTATTTTCTAAGATTGATCTGAGGACTGGTTATCACCAACTCATAATTAAGGAGGAAGACATTAGCAAAACAACTTTTCGAACCAGGTATGGTCACTACGAATTTGTATTCCTACCTTTTGGTTTGACGAATTCCCCCGCCACTTTTATGTGCTTAATGAACATAATTTTGAACAAGTACTTAGATAAATTCGTACTAGTGTTCATAGATGATATTCTAGTATATTCAAAAAGTGTGGAAGAGCACAAAGAACACTTAAGGATAGTTTTGTAGACTTTGAAAGAAAACCAGTTATATGCCAAATTCAGTAAATGTGAATTTTATAAAGACAAGATTCACTACTTGGGGCATATTATTTCTGAACAAGGATTGGCTATTGATCCTGAGAAAATAAAGGCTATTAGAGAATGGTCGGCGCCGACTAATGTTTCAGCAGTAAGATCATTTATCGGGATTGTTGGTTATTACCAAAGATTTGTGGAAAGATTTTCGGCAATAACATATCCCATAACTTCATTACAGAGAAAAGGCACCAAATTTGAGTGGACTGAAAAATGCCAAAACAATTTTGAACAACTAAAATTAAAACTCACTACAGCCCCTATACTGAAGATTGCAGATCCTGACAAAGAATTTGTTGTGTGTATTGATGCATGTAGAGAGGGATTGGGAGGAGTACTGTTGCAAGAAAATTTTGTAATTGCATATGAATCTAGAAAACTTAAGAAACATGAACAGAATTACAGTGTATGTGATCTGGAATTGGCTGCTGTAATTCATGCCTTGAAGATGTGGCGACACTATATTCTTGGAAAAAAATTTATATTGATGACCGATCATATTAGTCTCAAGTATTTCTTTTCTCAAACAGATTTGAATGCTCGACAAGCCAGATGGCTTTCTTTTCTGAGTGAATTTGATATGGACATAAAACATATGAAAGGGAAAGAAAACAAAATTGATGATGCGCTAAGCATAAATGCTTGCCAAAACATAAGCAGCATTGGGAGTAGTGCTAGTTTTGATTTAGAAGAACTAGTTAAAAAGGTAGCAGATCAAGATCCACATTATGAAAATCTACAAGCAAAAATGCAGAAGAAAGAAATGGCTAAATACACCCAAAACCAGAAAGGGCTGATCTGCTATAAAAACAGATTGTATATCCCCAATGTAGAGTCCTTGAAAAAAGAGATCCTAGATGAATATCATAAACAGCCATATTCAGGACATCCTGGATATCAAAAAATGCAAATAGCTTTGAAAAATAAATTGTTTTGGCCAGGAATGAAGAAGGATGTAACATAATATTTAGCTAGATGCATGGAATGCCAACTAGTTAAAGTTGAGCATCAGCACCCAGCTGGTCTTTTAAATCCCTTTCCAATTGCAGAATGGAAATGGGACACTGTTTCTATAGATTTCATAACCGGGTTACCCAAAACAAAGTACCAGCATGATTTAGTGATGGTACTGGTAGACACTTTAACAAAATCTGCACACTTTGTACCCATAAAATCTACTTTTGGGACAACCCAAGTAGCAGATGTGGTCCTAAAAGAAATAGTAAGGCTACACGGGGTCCCAAAGATGATTGTTTCAGATAGAGACACTAAGTTCACAGCAGCATTTTGGAAAGGTTTGTTTGGGGGCATGGGCACTAAACTAAATTTTAGTACTGCATATCACCCTTAGACAGATGGTTGGACAGAGAGAACAAACCAGATTTTGGAGGATATGGGGTGAAAATGTGAAGTTGGGAAACACTTTTTGCCCTTTTTTGACGTTGAAAATTGTAATTTTCTATGTTTTTCAACTTCAACTTCACTAAACTCATATTTTTATCGCAAATTATGCTTTGACATAAAAACAAGAATTGTAGAGAATTGTCTTACCTCCATACTGATATTTTTTTTAAAAAAAAATATTGACATATAGAGGGGTAAATTTGTTGTTTACTAACTGCATATACTTGAAATTTTCAGGAAAACATAAATAGTCACTTTTTTATCCTTTACTTTTTTTAGGGAAGGTTATTCATTTTTTGGAAAAAAACCATAGCATCATAATCTACATATATTGCACTAGTGCACAGACTATTTTTTGGTAATTTTCGGATCAAATCACTATTTTTTATTATTTTTTGAAATGGACGAAGACAAAAAACAGTGATGTTTCAGTACATTTTATTATCCTTTGATTTTCTTTTCAATGTGATCGTCAATAAGAAAAATGAGAGTACCCTTTTGAAGTAGACAGGGAGAGGAAGTGCACTATGATTTTTTAAATTTTTTGGTGTCCTCGTTTGAAAGTTATTGAATTTTCATTCAGTGCAATTTTTCGAACAATGAAATTCCATAGTGACATAGTTTAGTAAAAAAATAATAAAAAATTGAATTTTTTAATGAAACTCCATAAATCTCACATCATCAAAAACTAGATTTAGAGACGAATCTAATGGTACTTGGTCCGACATATAACATTTTGTTTTTGTAGGTGTTCTCGCTTCCTCCCAAAGCTAGTGTGCTTCTCAAACTCATGTGTGTTTCGAGCATTTTTGTCGACTGCAAACTCCTTACGAGAGCTTTGAAAACTTCTACGAGAGTTTTAAACCAATTTATGCATGAAAACTCCGGTTAGCTATGAAATTTCGCCAGAGTTTATAGGGAAGAATAAAACCTCTCACGAGGAAAAACACTCTACGAGAGTTTTATTAAAGAATTCACTAAATACTCTCTACGAGAGTTTATCAACATCTGAGAGTTTTGAAAACTCTCGGCCGAGAAATCACTTTGACTTTTTTTCTCGGCCGAGAAATTAAAAAATCCTCCCGAATTTTATCTCATGCCAAAAAGTGTTTCCCAACTTCGCGTTTTCGCCCTATGCTAAGAATGTATGTGATGGATAGGCCATCAAAATGGGAAGACTACTTGCATTTAGCTGAATTTTCTTACAACAACAGCTATCAATCCTCCATCAAAATGAGTCCATTTGAAGCACTCTATGGAACGAAGTTTTGTACTCCTTTAAGTTGGAGCCAACCTGAAGATAAGCTAGTATTGGGACCAGATACTTCACAAGAAATGGAAAGGATTGTCAAACAAATATAAAGAAATCTTAAGACAACACAAGATCCACAGAAAAACTATGTTGATGAGAAGAGGGTGCATCGAGAGTTTAGAGTGGGTGATCATGTGTACCTGCATATTAAACCCAAAAAGAGCACACTTTATGCTGGAATTTGTGCAAAATTGGCTCCTAGATATTGTGGGCCTTTTGAGGTGTTAGAAAGGTTGGGACCAGTGGCTTATAAACTGGCCCTACCACCCCATGTTAAATTTCATGATGTGTTTCATGTTTCGTTATTAAAAATATATGTACATGATGATTCTCACATTGTTGATTGGAATGTGATACAGGTGGAACCAGAAGGGGAGTTCCTTCCAGAGCCGCTTCAAATATTGGAGCGGGAAGAAATTGAATTGAGAGACCGAACAGTAGCAAGAGTAAAGGTGCAGTGGAAGCACTTTACTGCTGAAGAATCTACATGGGAAAGAGAAGCTAAGATGATGGAAAAATATCCATATCTATTTTCAAAATTAACTCTAGTAGTTAGTTGTTAACACCAAGGATGGTATTTGTTTTCAGAGGGGGGATATGTAACACCCCTAGTTTTATGTTTTTCAAGTTAGACGTTTGAACTTCAATCCAAAGGGGAGTGGACCCAAATGGATAATTATGATGTGGGTGTAATTAATTATTTAATTATGAAAAATAAATAAATTGTTTCTGTGCATATTGACCAAATGAGATTTTTTAGATCACTTGCCAAATCCATGAGGAATGGAAAGAGGCTAAGAATTTCCCCAAAAATATTTCAAAAATCCTTGAAAGAATTTATTTCTAATTTAGATTTTTGAGGAAAAATCTAGATTTCCCCAATGAGGTGGAGATTATTTGGGAAGAGGTAAAAAGCTGGAAAAGCAGAAAGCAGCTTTAAAAGTCCCTAAATAAGGGAAGCCTAGGAAAACAGGAATAAAAGCATCCTGTAATTCTGGACGCAGAATTAGAAACATGCTTTGGGGAGCATAAGCTTAAATAAGCTACTCTAGAACAGATTGTGGTTGGTCTGTTCTAGGAGATGATCTCAGCTCGGGGGTGAGTTCTGGAGGACAAAAGAAATCTAAGGTTGGGAGGTTGGTCAATTGCAGAAGTGGTATGTTCATAAGTTCTATGAATGGTTAAAGTACCTGTTATTGTGCAATATGTTTAATGGTTATAGATGTTATGTTAGATTAAAAATTTTAAGTTGTCATTCCCTACATTTAACAGAACTGTGTAGAAGAAATTAATCCTCTCAACTCTGTATAGTTGTAGGAATAAAATCTGTGGGGAGAATCCAACAGAGTCTCTAAACCAATGTTGGTTTAAATCTGAGGATACATTTTACCCCAAATATGATGTAGTTGTTTAAATTTAATCTACTTCTGGACTAATAAAATAACCGTTGCATATATGAAAAGAAAGAAGGATACCCTTACATGTAATAGATATAATTGAAACTAGACATCCTTTAAACCTGTTTCACTTAGATAATGATATAATCGAATAAGGTTAGGTGTTATAGACATAAAATTATATAGGTGAAAGTATAATTGACTAAAGCATACAGGAATTTCTTAAATAGTGATGATAATGTAAATAAATGTTACAGTTGATATGAACATGCCATGAAAGTAGACTGCATAGTGTCAAAACAATTCAAGTTCCTTTAGAGATCTGCATGTATATATATGTATTTAACCAAAGTCTGCAAATTAAAGCTAAATTTCAATAGATATATTTTATATCTATACTGCGGACAGAATATTGGAAGTAAGATAACTGAAAAATGCTCTATTATGGCTTATATGAACATGCATCTTAAGTACCTTGAAAATTAGAAAGTAAATTCCATCCAGAGACTTTCATTTATTAGACTAAAAACCTATGATATAGGACAGAAAAATAAAATGAACTTTAATAGGTGAAATTTTATATATGTACAGTGTATAGAAAATTAGAAGTTCTAGAACAGATAATCATTCTATTAGAGTCTATGCTGAACATTGAATTATGGCAAAATAACCTGAAAGATTCTGCTAGAAAATATAGGGGAAAAACCTTAAGTACACCTATGTATTAAGTGATAATAACCCTTTCCAGAACTACAATAAAGCATGCATATGCCTGAACAGATGGGAGGACCCACATTAAGTGTACATAGGATTTTATCCCTATAGATGTATGTTAAAAACTTGTGTTGTATTTTAACCGTGCATGAACAATATAGATTAATTAGGAAGGAAAAATATGAGTCAAAAGTAGTTTATGTAAATTGAAAGTAGCCTTTGGTACATGTACAGGTGAAAGATTAATTAATTGCTGGAAATAAAATTTGTTGCAAGTTGCCAATATATTAACTCAAGATTAATAGTATATATGAAGAAGGAGAAGAGTTATTTCTGTCAACTTTTGAAATTAAGTACTCAGTTCCTGGGAAGAACTATTGATAATCAAAGAGAAGGAACTGTGTAGTCATATAAAATAAACATCTAACATATAGAGAAAACATGTGTAGACAATGAACCCATTTCTGAAATTACAATGAGATACATAACCATAGTTTAACTTCTTATAAAAATAGCCATAAGAGATTAATATTCCTGGTATAGAAACCAGTGAGAAACTCTTCCTCCATTATAAATCAAATCTGCACAAGATTTGTATGTCAAAACAAATAGAAATATGAAATAAAATATATGTTTAATGCAGTAACAAAGTCCATAAGTCCTCGTAAAAATGAGCATATCAGTCATAAAAAAATGTTATGGCAAACTCGCTAATTTCCATTAATGCAAAGGCGAGATCTGAATATGAGGACTAAATGCTGAAACCCTCATGAGACTTTCAAGGAAGTCCGAGTGAAGTGTGTCCTAAGTTACCAGAAAAAATATTGAATCAAACCACCTACCTGAAAAAGTCGAATAGTCGTATAAATGAGTTCGTGAACAGAGGAAAAATGTGACGATACCTGTGCAAGTCCATATGACAAAAATTTCAACTGTGTGTTACAAATTTTTTTTTTTACAATGGCAATGAATCGATATACTTGCAACGAATGAGGGATAGTACCTGAGTGGTACTGATATCAACGCTGAGTAGATAAGAGTCCTGCTCAAATAAAATGACATGAATAGATGTAAAAGTGCTATGGATCGTTATTATGGGAAAAATGTATTCATACAAAATTCAAACCTGAGAGCAATTACCTCTAAGAATGGTCATGCATAGAACTCGTTCATGAAGCTAAACTGCAAAACCTAACCTATCAATTACGATGGGAAGGTCGATTTAGGAAGAATCCAAATACTTCCCTTAACCATGTCAACGAGGAACAAGTTAAAGATCATATCAATGGACAAAACGACATTCTACTATGCCCCTCAGAACTTAAGATTATCAAAACAAACGATTCAAATAAATTCCATGAAGTATCCACAAGAGATTCGAAATGAACTCTGCAATAATACATATGTGTCCGAATGAAAATTTTAATAATGTCATTACCCTATTAGGGTATGCTAACCAACAACATAAAACCAACTTACATTTAGAATGAAGAAAAAATAGTTAAAAATAGAAGGAAACCCGAGCTCGGCCTTCCAAGAAGAAAGAATATACAACTATAGACCCATCTTATAACTATGGGATAAATCGCAGAGGTAAAGCTAACCAAGAGAGAGAGGGAGTGAACGTCTGCATTGTAGAAGAACTCAGAGAAGTTGCATGGTCAACATAGGAACAAACCAAGAAAATAGAACCAGAGCTAAACACCGCTCTACAGAGAAACAAATGAATACTTTGCATGAGAAAGTGAAACTTAAGTACCACGATTCAAGATGAAACCCTCAAGCATCTCGACCCTACAAGTGGCACGCATCGGAAAGCTCCACAACAGATCGATGACTCATGGCCAAGAGTTCAAGAAACGTCAAGTAGAGGCAGACATGAATTAATAACAGAGATTTATTGCCATAAATGAGAAAGACGTAAAGGTGTACTAAATATTTTGAAAGAACAAAAATAACATAGAACCGTAAGAAGTGTGGGCTGGAACACTGATAAAACGTCAAGTTCATACAATACGGAGATACTACGAATCAATGTGGTCAGTTCCTGAATGTCAAAGCAATCCATAATCGATCTTCTTGAAAGTCGAAAGGAAGTTAAGGGGTGTAAATTGTAATGGTTCATTACGTAAAGCAAAACTTCACATATATATGATGTTGTACAACAATAGATAACATTAATAAGCCCGAGAAACATTACCACTATAAGCACGATTCTTAGCGGGGGCAAAACGAATTAAAACCATATGGTTATATGCAACACTTACGTTATAAATATGCAACATATATATATATATATATATATATATATATATATATATATATATATATATATATATATATATATATATATATATATATATATATATAATCCTATTATATATATATATATATATAGACAAATGTGTTGCCCCTTAATAATAGTGATAAAGTGGCAGATCTATATTGGAAAAAATAATAATAACCATATGATTATATGGAGTATTAGAAGAGAACATTATATTAATTATGATTGAGAAGTTTATTAAAAATGTCGAAGGTGGAAATTAATAAGAAAATTTCCACTAGGTGAAAGTAATTTATATATATATGAAAAAAAAAAATTGTTGGAATTAGGAGACATTACAAGGAAATGTTTTGTAATGAATTGTGAAGGGTAGAACGTTCTGCAAGTGTCAGCTCAGTTAATTCGCCAAGCCCTTTGCTTCCCTAAGTCGGAGTCATATATCGAATTCTCTGATGATTCCTTGATAGTGTATTATGACAATCTTGCAGGTCCAGATTTTAATCAATTAATTCATTTTTTGAAGCCAAATACACGACAGTTTGAACCTGACAGTAAAGAGTTCCCTATGGAGGTCTTTTATATTGAAGTCAAACTGGTGTTGAGCTACATTGCAAATATTTTGGGAAAAGACGACTACAATACAGTGGAGAAGTAAATTTTGGAGATGTTCGCCATGATGATGAAGCCAGGAGTGGTGCTAGATATTCCATCCTATGGGCAAGAAGCTTTTAACTCTCATCTCATGAGCTTATCATTAACGGGTTCATTTAGGTTTCTCTCACTTATTTTTTATTTATTCTTATATCAAAATGTAGAATAATTCATGCATCTGGGGTTAAACATTATGGATATGAATAAGAGGAGACAATCAATAATATTTTGGACATATATAGTGAGAAAACAACATAATGAGGGTGGTTTGTTTTGTTTTGTTGGTCAGTTTATGTCTTATTCTTACAAATTTTTGAATGGAAGTTCTCCCCCTGTTGTTGGCCCAAAGCTCAAGAGTTCTTGCATTTGGGGGCAAGTTGTAAATTTGGTGATTGGTTTGTTAGTGAAGATTATTCTGAAATTAGACTTTATGGAGCTAGTGTAGAACATTATAGGCTTCCTATGTTTGTGCCTATGAGATTTTTTGCTCTGGATTTTATTAGGAAAATTCTAAATGTTGACCAAATTCACTTTGTGCCTATGAAGAATGGTCATATGCTCAAATTTCTAATGACTGTGGGTCCCTTTATAGTTAATATGAGACAAGCATTTGATGAAGTCACTCAGATGTTAGATGGAATGCACTTACTGTTAGGATATAAGTGGGCTTATGACCCTCACAGTGTCATTTATAGTAGAAGAATTGATAATGGATATTCAACCTTCATTCATGAGAGAAGACTAGATCTAGAAAAAATGGCAAGTAAAGATGTTGTGAGTTCAGTAAGTTCAAATGCTTAGACTCCTGTTATATCAGAAAAATAAAATAAAAGAGGTAAAGAGGGAGTTGTTAATTTAGAGGATGAGGAACATAGAACTGAGAAGAGATCAAAGTTCAATGAAGAGTCTGCAAATACTCAACATGGTTTTTCATTACAGTTGGGAGATGAAAAAAATGTCCCTGCTTCACCCAATAAGCATGGGAGCACTCAGGATCAAGTGCCTCTAATTAAACAAATTTTTTCCCAGATTGCAGAGAGAAATCAGAAGATGAAGGCAAGTATGGAAGCTCAAGCTATGTACTAGATAGCTCCAGACCAAACAAGACTTCTAACTGCAATGGATCTTGAAAAAAGAAATTCAAAATTTCCCTTTTCCATCCTTCTGATATGTCAATTGGTTCTTCTAAAAATTTCAATTCTGTAAACTTGACTGAAGATGTGAGTAAAATCCCATTGTTGTATAAATTGAATCTACACATGAGAACAAGTCAGCTGATTATGAATGACCTAACAAAAAATAATGCAATGGCAATGAAATCCAGAGAATATGCTTGGAAAAGTGATAAAGTAGTTGAAGTTAGAAAAATCCAATTCCAGGGCTTTGACAATCCAGAATGAAGATCTCAAGAAGATCATAGTAAAGATTGGAGTAGATCCCAATGACAAGTCAGCTGTGCAAAAGCTTCTGCAAAGTGCTGAATCAGAAATATTTGTGCTAAAGAAAAATTGAAATTACCTACAGGAGAACATTCCATGGCAGCAGAGGTTGCAGAGGTGGAAAATGAGAAATAAAAAATTCTTCAGCAGCTCATGCAAAATGAATAATAAGTCACTAAATTAAAGCAAACTGCACTATCATTGTAGAACCATATTGAATATCATACTTTCACTTTTGTTTTTCCATCAGGTAGTAAAGATCCATCAGCACAAAAATCTCAGCTAACCACTGAATCCAACTAATTATTAGTATTATAAATAAAACGGATCAATTAAGCCAAAAAACTAATATTATAAGCACAAGGGATTGGTAATCCCAAAGTCTAAGTATTATAAACCTAAGGGATTAATATTATACACCCATGATTCTAATATTATAAGCCCTAATATCAAAAACTATCAATCCAAGAGATTAATATTACAAAATATTAATCCAAGGGATTAATATTAAAAACCTCATGGATTAATATTGAAAACCCAACATATTAAAATTCTAAACCAAGACCCTCGATCGAGGTGCCATGATGACGCTAATGGATAGTGGTCAGTACCACGCAGAGGTGCGCACAAAACCATCCATCATGTATAATAATAAATATAGTTGCAGAAGCCTAGAGACTGGTACCTTACACGCTCAACCATTATCGAAGGTTATACAAAAATTGGAGGCCAGAAAATCCTGTCAAAGAAAATTTGGAAAAAGTGTCGCTTGCAGACAGGGTTAAGGCAAGAAAGGAAGCTGCAGCGAGGGAATGTTCTCGGCAGGCAATTTCTAGAGTAGTCCAAGGAAAAGGAGGCAGGTATACAGCGATGCTGGGTAACTTGGTATGTCATGGCTCTTGCAACCTTTATTTTTCAATTACTTGTTCATGTTCTAAGTAATGAAGGCGATGGGGATGGTTGTAATGACATGCATGAAGCTTTTTGTTTCTCTAGCGGGCTCGCTTATCAGTTTTGAATTTTATTTTGTTCTCGGTTATAATGATAATGAAGGGTATGTCACTGTGGCTTGCATGCCACTTCTCATAAATCTAGCCCTACCTATAGAGCCCGTATTTAGAAGCCCGTATTTAGTCAATTCTCTGTTTTGTGGTGAAACCCATTTAAAAACCCATAAGTGTTTACAAAATAGAGCAAGGCCAGTTATTTTTTTACGCTCGGTTGGTCCATGTTTACAATTGATTTCCCTGCATCCCTATGAGGCTTAATTGCAGGTCCTCTTGAGCTTCCTTCCACGGAAGGTTGATCCCACGGTCTAGCATCCCTGGGCACCTAACAATGAAGAATTCCATCAAGCATACGAGCAGGCTTGTATGCTAAGCAATGATAAATTACAAACCCACATTCACCCTTCTTAGTATAACTCCCCGTTGTTAGGTGTCAGGGTAGCCTACCTTCAGTTTATGTGTTTTAGTCACCCCAGTAGTAATATAAATCATCTAATTTGTTGCTTCAGCTGCAAAGAAATTTGGAAAATTGTTTTATGCAACATGGTCTCTATATTTTATATTTTTATGTGTCATGCTGTCGGTTGCACAATAATGTTTGAGGCTCCATCTGCTTATAAGGGTGTTTTGGGCTCCACCAAAGCTCACTCGAATTCTGTTATTTATTTTACTCTACCATATACAGGACCATTTGATAATTTTACAGGTTACAAGAGTTGTCTGGGTTTGCCTATCAGTCCAAAACCATGGCAAAAGGACAACCTAGGAAATAATAGGGAACTAGAAAATGGAATCAAAAGCAACCAGTTCAACATGTGGGACCAAGTAAGCATGACAGGAAAACTAAAAAACAAGTTATGGAAAATATTTTTGATCTTTATGAAGCTGGAAACCCAACTGAAATCTGAAACACAATTCAAGGCTGGGAAAGAGAGTGCAACCATGATGAAGATGACATCAAACAACAGTAAGCCACCATGGACTTCCTATCGGACCCCGGGAATACAAGAGGAAGGTTTTTCCTTTTCCATCAATTAGTTCACACCTATTGGATACTTAAATGTGTTTTGGCAAAGGCCATGACTAGCATGCAGGAAACGAAAGGAAACCCAACTGTGGGTTTAGTATTGCAACAAATTAAGCAAGAAATCCAAGAAATTGGCATGTCTCAGTATCATGCCGCGGCAAGAACTGGGAGAATTGAACGACAACTTCAAGAAATGGAGCAGGTAGATATGTCAGTTTCTACTGAACAATACCCGACTCCTATTATCTCTTCTGATGGGTGACATTTGATTTTAACAGCTTTTAATGATTTTTGCAACATGTTTTTATAGCTTTTGGTTAAACATTAACTTTTATGGACATAGTAAAGTAGATATAGCAGCAATTAGAAGGAATAAACAGTTCCAATACTGGTTGGATTTTAATTCACTCAGGTGGCCAAAAAACCTGGTTTCCTTCGGACAGGTTGAGGCCACTAACTGCATCAATATATGTATATAAATCTACTTTTGGACAAATATAAAATGGAAAGGCTCTATGAGATTTACAAAAAAAATTATTCTGAACCAAGTGATTAATAAACACAAGGAATTGGTATTATAAAACTAATGGATTATAAATCCAAGAGCCCTAAATTAAACACTATGATTAATATTGTAAATCTTATGAATAATATTATACCCTAGAAATCTAGAAACATAGAATAATAAAACGAGGATATTGATAATATAAAAACAAGGCTCTCATAAATCTAAAGGATTACAAACCCGAGGGATATAAATTTTAAGGTAAGTATTTTTAAACCCTAAAATAACATTAAGCCCTAAAATTAATATTAGAAACCTTCGGCTTAACATTATAAATATTTGTGATTAATAAACCCATGGGATTAATATTAAAATCAGAAAGAATTTTAAACGCATCGGAATAACGTTAAACTATAGGATTAATATTATTCAAAGACAAACACTAAAATTAATAACCCATAGTGATTAATATTATAAACTCAAGAGATTAATATTATAAGCCTAAGGGATTAATTTAAACCCTAATATTAATAGTATAAACCATAGCATTAATTTAAACCCTTATAATATAAATTATATGATTAATATTAAACCCTGAGATTAATATTATAAACCTTAGAATTAATATTATAAACCTAAGTGATTAATACTATAAATCCAAGGAATTTGTAAACCTAGGGATTAATATTATAAACTCAATGGATTATAATCCAAGGGGAATAATTTTAAACCAAGGCATTAATATGAAAATCCAAGGGAATAATTTTAACCCAATGGATTAATATTATAAATCTAAGGGAATAATATTAAACCCAAGGGAATAATACTAAACCCTAGGATGAATATTAAATTGTAGGAATATTAACCCCCAAACTAATAAACCCTAAGAGATTAATATTTTAAACCCTACACTTAATAAACCTAGGGATTAATATTATAAAATTTTGTGATTATTAACACAAGTGATCTATAAACCCAAGGGATTACTGGACCCAAATGATTATTAGTATTATAAACCAAAGAGATTAATAAACTGAATAGATTAATATTATAAACTCACAGGACTAGTATTACAAACCCAAGGATTAATATTAAAAACCTTTAGGATTAATATTGAAAACTCAAGATATTAATGTTCAAAGCCAAAGGATTAATAAACCCATACCCATTGCACCTGTATTATAAACCCAATGGATTATAAATCCAAGAGCCGTAAATTAAAAACTATGATTAATATTGTACCCTAGAAATGTGAAACTTTATATTAATAAGCCCAAGATATTGATACCATAAAAACAAAGGACTCATAAATCTAAGGGATTACAAACCTATGAGAATAACATTAAACACAAGGAATTAATATTATAAACCCAAGGGATATAACTGCTAAGGTGAATAATATAAACCCAAAAATAAAGATTAAAACCTAATATTAATATTATAAACCACAGGATTAACATTATAAATCTATGAAATTAATTAACCCAAGGGACTAATGTTAAAATATCAAAGAATTTAAACACAACGAAATAACATTAAACCTTAGGATTAATATTAAATCTTAGGAACATAAACTCTAAGATTAATAAACCGAAGAGATTAATATTATAAACCCAAGGGATTATAAACTAAAAGGATTAATATTAAACCCTAAGATTAATATTATAAACCATAGGCTTATTATTAAACCCTCAAAATATAAATCGTGTGATTATTATTAGAATCTCTAGGACCAATATTATAACTTAAGAGATTAATAAAACCATTAGGCTAATATTAAAAGGTGAGGGATTATAAACCCAAAAGAATAATATTAGAGCCTAGGATAAATATTAAACCCTAGCAATACAAATCCTAAGATTAATATGAAAGGCCTTAAGATTAATAATATAAATCCAAGATATTAATTTAATATGAATCCAAGGAATTTATAAACCTAAAGGATCAATATTATAAACTCAATGGTTTATAAATCTAGGGGAATAATTGGGAACCCAGAGGATTAATATTATAAACCTAGGTGAATAATTTTAAATCCAAGGAATTAATATTATAAACCCTAGGGAATAATTTTAAACCTCATGGTATAATATTAAACCCTAGGATGAATATTAAACCCTAGGAATATAAACCCTATGATTAATATTATAAACCTAAATAATGTATTGTATAAATCCAATGTTTTATAAACCCAAAGTATTTATATTAAATCTTATGATTAATATATAAACCCTATCAAAATATTACACCCTAGGAATATGAACCCTTAGATAAATAAATCTAAGTTATTGATATTATAAACCCAAAGACCTAATAAAAATAAGGGATTAAAAGTAAAAACTCAAAATTATTAATATTAATATTAATCTAAATATTAAAATGAAAATTAAAGATAATATTAAAATTGAAATTAAAATTAATATTAAAAATATTAAGGGGTTTCTGGAGTGCATTATATTCGATATCATTTTTGAGATTCAAAATTAAGTCATCCATTTATGACCATTTCCATGTGAGGTAGCTATAACTCACTAACTTCTCATAATTTTTGAATAGTCCACTTAGTAATAGTTGCATTAGGGGATGCTCACAGGGTTGAAAAGTGGGATTGAAAGAAATGAATCACATAGTGTGAATTATCACTTTCGGGCTTCACCACGTAACAAGAACTTCCAGGGAGGTCACCCATCCCATGATAAGTTAGTCAGTTATGACTACCTCTCATGGAAATGGTTATAGATGAATGACTTACTTAATCTAGTTGAATCCCAAAAATGATATCTAATTAACAATTATATTATAATTAATATTAATAACTAATATTAAAATGTTATTTATATTAATATTAAAATTTATTAGTTAATATTAATAATTAAAAAACTAGATTAATAAATTAAATTTTATTAATAATATTAATGTTATTAGGTTGACATTTTCAAAAAAATATTGTGATTAATAATATTACTAATATTATTTTTCTAAAGAAAACATATGGTATTAGTATTATAAATTATTGAGATTACCCAATAATATAAATAATGTATTACATAACGATTACCATATTTGAATGTGGTCATATTTTAGTTATATTTGATTAATATAATTGACTATAATAATTATATTCTAATGTTTTAATTAATATATCCGTGTTAATAAATTAATATTAATATTAATCAATACTAATATCTTTATTTAAATATTTTAATTAATATTATTAATAAATATTATAATTAATATAATGAAAATTTTAAAGTAATCTATTTTCATTAATCAAAATATTAATTAAAATATGAAAGTTAATTTGTTACAATGATATTTAATTACTTATTATGTTAATTAGTTATTAAATCTCATATTTAATAAATTAACATTTTTAAAATTGACTATGGCCAATTAAGATAAACATAAGTTGACTAAATGTGAATATATTAATATTTTACTATATTTGACTAATTTTATTAACTTTACTAATTATGTATTTAATATTTTTTAATTATGTATTATTAATTTAATTAATATATCAATACATGAATGTTAATAAATAAATAAATTACTATTCTTCTTAATAAATATTAATATATTAATTTCAACAATTTTCAATAAATATTTTAATTAATATATTATCAAATTTTTTAATTAATAATATAATTTAATACTCTAAAAATATAAAATAAAAATAATAATAAACCATATTAATAAATTAAAATTTATTAACATTATTCTTAATACTAAATGTTATTAATAATATTTATTAATATTAATATTATTTATAGTAGTAATGTTAGATCTAAGACTTTTGTGATCCATAATGTAGATGAATGCCTTTCGGATTAATCATATTATTAGGATTTGGTCCACCTTTCAAACCAACTATTGTGGTTCATCCTCATAGAGGAAGCTAATCGATCTTAATGAATAAATAGAGATGCATGATTTCCCGAAAATAACGGTTAAGAAGTAGCTATTAAAACTAGTTGTTAGAAAGTTAATTATTAAAATTTTTGAAGGTTTAGAATTAATATTAATTAATTAATTATAAAACGGTAGTAATAATAAATAAAAATGATCGTTTTCCAAATGAATTAAAAAATAATTTTATTCCTTTATCTGGTATAGACAACATAGAAGACTATCATAATTTTTCTACAAGCCTCTTATATTCTATTAATAAGATATCAATTGAAGTTTCAAGCAATAAAAGCAAGAGAAAAATCAACGCTTTGCATGATAAATAGTGTAAAAGTGCGACGAGAGAAATTAAGGAAGTTGTTGATGAGTCTCTTAAAATTGGCAAGATAAAAATATACAAAGCACTAAATAAAAGGAAAAAAATGCAGTATATTCATAAAAGACAAGAAAATTTATTACACATCTCTAAGGTAGCTCCTAAGAACATCTAGAGGCATAGTCTAACTATAAAAACTAAAGATAATAATATAATTTCTTTACACAATTGGAATTCCTATATTGAAAAGTTTTATCAATCTCCAAATGTCATAGATAACTTTGAAACCCGCTTCACAATGGAAGACCTTTTCTCATTAGAAGACATAGATTTTGTGGTTAAGCACCTGGCAAATGGAAAATCTAAGGACATTGAAGGTTACCAAGTAGAAACCTTAAAAATTGGGCGTCTTTTCCTCATCCCTTACATCTACATGATTTTCAATCAGGTAGTCAAGCAAGGGTTCCCTAAACTATGGACTTGGAGCCTCATTTTTCCTATTTTTAAAAGTGGGGATACAAATAACCCCTCTAATTATCGGAAATTTATGATTAGCCCTCTCTCAACCAAGGTATATGGTATTATTTTGGAAAATAAGATTAGCATATGGGTTGAAAGGAAAGGTAAGAGGGCTAAAGACCAAGCAAGTTTTAGAATGAAACACTCAACATCGGACAACCTTGTTACGCATAGGATCATTGTGGAAGAATTTCATAATGATAAATCTAATCTCTTTTGTTTCTTTGTGGAATTTTGAAAGGCTTTCAATACGGTGCGTAAAAATAACCTATGGAATTGATTAGAAAAAGTAAAGGTTCCTTTCGAGTTGAGATCTACCGTTCTAAGGTTATACGGGAATGTAATTGCCAAGTTTAACATCAATGAGGGGTGGTCGAAAGGTATTAAGTGTAATATCAGAGTTAAACAAGGTTACCCCCTCTTCCCTACCCTATTTGGCATTTACATCGAAAAGCTAGAAGGTTTTTTAGAGGAAGAAGGTTGTGTTGCCATGATCTTAGATGGAATAATCATCATCCTTCTTCTCTATGCTGATGATATTGTTCTTCTGGAATGGTTCCCATATAATCCTAATAAGCAACTAAGAATTCTTAAGGATTTCTACTCTACCATGGGTATGATTGTTAACACTAAAAAAGAAAAAGTTATGATTATCAAATCCAAGAAGGACACTTAGGCTAATTTTTTGTATGACAATATCAACTTGGAGTAAGTGGCATCTTACAAGTACCTAAGAATTGATATTCATCATGAGCTCAAATAGAACTATAGAATTGAGAAAAGGATTAATGAAGGGTGGAAAGCTTATTTTGGTCTTGAAAATAATTGTAAGGCAACAAACCTTGTCATGTGGGATAAAAAGAAGCTCCTCTTTGAAACTTTAGTCACTCCTGTTATCTTGTATGGATGTGAGGTTTGGAGTTGCAGCATCTCTAGAGAATCTGGAGAAAGATTGAGAAAATCCAAAAGCATTTTATAACGTATAACCTAAAAATTAAAAGCAATACACCCTATCCTATTCTCCATATAGAAGTGGGTCTTTTCCCTATCGAGAGCCTAGCTATGACTAGGCTCTTTTTATATAAGCACAAAATCAATAACATGGGAGACCATAGAATTCCTAATCTAGATTTAAATTCCAACCAAAACCACCTAAGGCTCAAACGAGGTTGGTATAAAGATATTAGGGCCTCATTAAACCATTGGGAGATCAATGAAAAATGTTGCATTGAAAAATATTAATAACATTAAAAATATTATTACTTCTGAGTTTAAAGAGAAAATGTGGTGTGAGAAATATTTAGAGGATAAAAGAAAATTAAGATATTATAAGGAGGTCATCAACCCTACTCTAGAAGATCAAAGGTATCTCTTTGTTCTAACTAGCTCAAAGAAAAAAATTAATATAGCCAAGATAAGAATGAACTCTCATGAGCTCCATAGTGAAACAGGTCATTGGGCAACTCCTAAAAGACCATGGGTGGAAAGGATATTCCATGTAAGAATATGAACATTAAGGATGAAAATCACTTCCTCTTAGAGTGCCCTATGTACACCAGCATTAGATCTCAGTTTCATAATCTGTATTGCAATACTGACCTTCCTAGCCTTTTTACATGTCAAAATTATAGTGAGCTCACGACACTTCTCTCCAAACTCTATGAGCATAGGAGTAAAATTTTAAAAAAAACTAAATAATTCATTTCTTTAGGTCTGGTAGTGTAACACCCCTAATTTCTATGCTTTTTAAGTTAGACATTTGAACAAAAATCCAAAGGGGATGGACCCAAATGGACAATTATTGTGTGGATTTTTATTTAAATATTTATTAACGAAAATAAATGAAATATTATGTGTGCACTATGACCAGATGAGATTGGATATCATAGCCTAGTCCATGAGGATATGGATAAGGCTAAGACTTTCCCAAAAACCTTTCAAAAAGCCTTGAAAGGAATTATTTCTAATTTAGATTTAAGAGGAAAAATCTAAATTCCCCAATGATGAGGAAAGTAGTTGGGAAGAGGTAAAAAGCTAAAAAAGCAGAAAGCAACTTTAAATTCCCTTATTAAGGGAAGCCTAGGAAAACATGAAGAAAAGCCTCCTTAATTCTGGATGCAGAATTAGAAACAGGCTTTGGGGAAAGCATAGCTTAAGCAAGCTACTCCAGACCAGATTGGGGGTTGGTCTAGTTCTAGGGAGAGGATCTCAGCTCGGGGGTGATTTCTAAAGGGAGGAATTCTATGGTTGGGAGAACTGGTCACTATACATTGGTATGCACTCATAATATTAACAAATTAGTTTATAAAGTATGTGTATTTATTTGCATGAGATGGGTATAATGTGGATAATTAGAATAATTAGCACTATGTTCAATCATGTCTTGGATTGACCAGATTTAATAGATTAAATCCTGTAATCATAGTGGCATGATAGAATAATTTAAATAATCCATCTTCCAGAATGTCGAAACTTGTATTCAAGTTTGGATCTAGAGATAGGATTATCAAAATTTGATATTTTGTTAGAACTAGAAGAAAATAAGAGATTAGATGTAAAGAAATAAATTTTGTAATATCAGTAGAGTACTATGGTGGAAAATCAAGAAACATGTAACTAAATTATAGGTTACTTACTACTACTTATAACAAGACAATAAAAAATATATCGTAAATAAACTGGTAAGTCATGTATGTTGACGATAAGATAAATTAGAATTATATTAATTTAGAGAATAAAATATATATATATATATATATATATATATATATATATATATATATATATATTGCAAAAGAAGGATTTCAAAAATCTAGTTACATAGGCATTATAATGTTAGAGACAGTTAAAATGAGAGTTTGTTGTGAAAAGTATTAGAAATTCAGAATATGCAATAATGCAAAATTTTATTGACCAAAATTTTTATGAAATAATTCAGCTTGGTATCATTACTTCAAAGGCGAAAGTTATACTTTCTTTGCATAAGTTGTATCTAGGTGTCAATAGAAGAAACTCTAAGAATTAAATGGATATCCATTACCAGTGCATGCTAGTGCAAAATGATTTGACACAAGATTATATACCACTGCAGAAACAAGACTGATTGAATGAAATAAAATCAATTTACAGCAGTAAAGCCTTAACGGTTAACTGATATTATATAAGGAAAAGGAGTAAATTATTTACTTCCACCTGCATGAAACTTTATTTAAATCATCTGGAAATCTATTGATCAATAGAAGAACAAGCTATATATATATATATATATATATATATATATATATATATATATATATATATATATATATATATATATATATATATATATGTTAATATATCATGCAAGTTCTGTAAGGCAGAATCATAAACTATAGATACTATCTTATTTACTTGTACCGTATTCCAAAATATTACCTGTATAGTGTTACCAAATGAAAATGGTAAAGTTTTGGTGTAAAACCCAGAAACTAAATCACTTTAAACAAAGAGAAAGAGAAAAATCTAGACTGATACAAATATCTCTTTAGTACATTAATAAAGTCACATAAGTTCTCGTAATGATGAGCACGAATTTTCATCATGATGGTTATAGAAATTCTTCTTTTGTTTGAAGGCACAGAAATTTGATTCAAAAGGTATTAGGGATAAACATCGAAGTCTCTTGAAAATTTGACGAGAATCCAAGTGACGTTACACCTGATTAAATAGAGAATTCATGTATCACATGGCCTACCTTGAAAGCTTGAAATTTATGAGAGTTTTGAAATAAAAGATCCGCATGATACCTGTACAAATATTAGAAGGAGAAAAAGGCTAAGTATGTAAGGTATAATTTCAACATTGAAAACATATACGCAAAGAAAAAAAAATATCTATATCACAATTGCCTATATGTGAGAGCTACCTATATAGGGTTGGTAAACCGACGAATAGATAGGGTTCTGAAGAAAAAAAATAAATTAAACACATATTAAAACACACTAAAATATTGTTACAAAAACCACAAGTTTATTTTCTAAATAAATCCGAGAGAGATTTACCTCTGCCAACAGTCTGAAAAACAAGTCGTTCATACTATCAAGTAAGGAACTCTAGCGTATCAATTCTGGCCAGAAAGTCGATTCCCAAGAGAATCGATCTGATTCCTTCAATGAAACAGAGAAGATGAATTTAAGACACAAATAAATGGCTAGGGTTTCAACTCATAATTTCTATCAGAACTCAGAACTTCAATACGTTTCATTGAAACGAGATAAATTAGGTACTATTATGTAAATAGACTTAACCAGAGAATATGGAGGTTGCGTTAAGATCGAATCAAAGAAAGTATGATGGCAAGTTAACATAACGAGCTCATGATTCATAGAAACACAGTTATTCCCACTTTTACAATCTTAACAAGCGTCCAACCATAAACTAAAACTATTTTGACACAGAACGATGGAATATGTCGTGCATATCCAATAGTAAACTCCGATAGAAATAGTTTTAAACCCAAAAGGAGGAAACATATCTGGGACACTTAAGTCTATACGACTTAATATACATAAGCAAATTTTCTAAATGCAAATAAAATCCACGAACAGAAATGAGAATTTGACCATAAGGAACCATTACGGGCCGAGGCAAAATTCCATGTACCTCGATAACACATATGAAAATATTAAGAACAAAAAAAAATGTTTTTACAGCTGAAAACAACAAAAGAGTTCATGAATAAATCATCAGTTGATAATAATAAACCACAGTCATCGTTGATTTCAGACTTTGAACGTATTTAAGAAGATGTGATTAAATAAAATGATACATACCTGCATACACAAGAGCGTAGACGTCATATTGTAGTTTTAGCATGCCTTGGAGACCATAGGTCACGTTTGACTCACACAGTAGGAGAGGAACCAGAAAACTTACGCTAAAGATAAAACAACGATCAGAGAAATGAACAGAATTGAACTATGATATTAATAGAAATTGTTTCACAAGAAAACCCTACTCAAATCCAACCCTACAGATGTCTTACATCTATCGCTTCTCCCATGAATCGACAAAAATCTCCTTTGAGATCACGTAAACCTGGTGGCATTAAACATTGAGAGTACAAACGCTTAAAGGAGAGTTAATACGACTTCAACACCGTAGCAGAAAAACAATAAAATATGTTAAATTGTGCGGCCCGAGGACTTGGATAGGTGAAATCCCTTAACACAAGTGAAGTGGCATCGACTGGCGAGATTTGTATAGTTATTAAGTGTCAGTACCATAAGTCCCAAGCCTTAAATGATATCAAAATTGTATCATAATCATTATTACAAGATGGGACTCACATTGGAGTGACAAAACAAAAATTATATTAAGTGGAACAGGCATTTCTCCCTTAACATCAATGGATGTCCACGTAAGGCAAAAAGCAGATATAGACTTGCATCATCTAGGTATACGAATTATCACCATGAGAAAGTATATAAGATACGTAAGGTGAAAATAGGAGACTTTAGCTTAACGAATGGGATTAAGTATTTATGTGACAAAATAATAATAGCTATATGGGAAAATTTTGTGATTGTTGTGAATTGAGGGCAAAGATCCAAAATAAGATATAGGAGTTGAGAACTATAAATACCATAAGGGTGGAAGTTCTCTTTTACAATTATAAAAATAGTTATAATAATTACATAGTTGTTATATGAAAAAAAATATAGTTGTTATATGAACAAAAAAATCTATTATGAGATGTTAAGTGGTTCTTTATAGTACATCAAACCATGATAAATTATCCCTGGAGAGAATTGAATTTCATAAGAATGGTAAGCTAAAGGAGAAAAAAAAAAAATTTGTTGGAAAAGAGACACATTACAAATGGTATCAAAGCTTAAGTTGGAAAATTGGCTTGTTTTCCTGTGCTCACTGTTATGAAATTATTATTATTATATTTTTTTTTTCAAAAAAGAAAATGCTACAAATGTTATTTTGTTTTAGTTTAAAAAGGTACTAAACTGAAAATTCAATGGCTGAAGAAGATGAAATTTATGTCGATATAGGTGGTAGAGATAGTACACTAGATCCCAATGCTCCTTTAATGGCCATGTTGCACATGCTGCAACGGGATATGGCTGAGCTAAGAAGCCAAAATGACAATCTATCTTTAGCCAGTTCGGAGTAGGAAAAACTGATAAGAGAACTTACTTTGCGGAACAGCCAAGAAGGTGAAGGTTCCGAAAGGAGGAGGAAAGACAGGTTCTCAGATGAGTCTGAGGAAGATGACACCACTAGACATCAGTCTAAACATAACAAGGAATTACAAGGTGAATTCCGAAAAATCAAACCTCCCTCCTATGATGGAGACAAGGAGGAAGATGCTAAGGCATGGCTGTTGAATATGTTTAAGTATTTTCAGGTCTATGAATATGAAAGAAATCTGAGGGATAGATTAGCTATCTACCAGCTGCAAGGTAAGGCTACCTTGTGGTGGGAGGAGACAAAAATGGTTCATGCCATTGATGAAAAAACAATAACTTGGGAATATTTCCAAGTCAAGTTTAAAAACTCGTATAACGAACGTTATTACGATGACAAAGCAAAAGAGTTTCATGAACTCAGATTGGGAAAACTCACTATAGATGATTTTGTCACCAAGTTCACAAATCTGTTAAGATATGTTCCTTATATTTTAGAAGAGAAAGAAAAGGTGAAAAGGATTTTGAACTGTTTTCCTACCGTGTACAAGGAGAAAATAGAGTTCGATAACCCAAAAACCATGGACAAAGTGGTGAGGAAAGCTAGATTATGCTACCAGCAGTTTAAAGGAAAGAGTGAACAAGGGAAAAGCTGGATAAACAAGGGTGAATTTAAAGGAAAGAAACAGAAACCAGCTTATTTGAAGAATTTTGGTAGGAATCATCAGCGAAAGAAATTTAACAAACCAAAGGAAACTCAAACTGCTCAATTCCAAATTGGTTCGAAACAAATATACAGGGACAATAAGAAAGAGGGAAATGTTAAAATGCAGGAGCCTTTGAAGTGTTGGGGCTGCGGAGAACCTCATCTGTTGAGGGACTGTCCACACAGAAATATTCAAATGGTTCTGAGAGATAGAGAAGCTACCACAGTGAATTACATAGTAAGGAATGTCCCCACTATCAATGCAGCCTTGGAGAACCGACAAGCAGAACATTAGTCTATGATGGTCGAGATGGAAGGTAAATTTTTTGATCAAACTGTTACTATCCTAATTGATCCAGGTGCTTCTTTGAGTTATATTAGTCCACAAGTTGTAGAAAAATGTAAACTCAAGACAGAAAAGTTTCAATAGCCTGGGTTGGTATAGTTAGCTACTAGAACTAAATGTAAATTAACTCATAAGCTACCTAAGACAGCTATTAAATTGAATGAATATCAGACAGAGTTAGATTTAAACATTCTTCCATTAGGTTCCTATGATTTACTGATAGGAATGGATTGGTTAGAAAAGAAAAAGACCATGCTGAATTGTTGGGATAAAACTCGGCATTGCATAGATGATGAATGAAAACCATTCATACTAAAAGGGAAACCGAAACCTATTTCTGTAAGGAAAATCTCAACCCTTTAGCTAAAAAGAACAGCTAGGAAAGGATACCAAGTATATGATGTACATGTTAAAGAATTAGGATAGTAACCTAAAGAAAAATTATTAGATACCTTACCAGTGATAAGAGATTTTAAGGAATTTTTTCCGGATGAGATTCCTCATCTTCCCCCCAAGAGAGAGATCAAATTTTCAATCGATTTGGTGCCAGGAGAAACACCAGTTTCTAGAGCCCCTTACCGGATGAGCCCCCATAAACTCATGGAGTTGAAAATGCAATTACAATAATTTCTGGATAAAGTTTATATCAGACCGAGCGTATCTCCTTGGGGAGCACCAGTGTTTTTCGTGAAAAATAAGGACGGAACCTTCAGAATGTGCATTGATTATCGTCAACTGAATAAGTTGACAATCAAAAACAGGTACCCATTACCCAGAATAGATGACCTTTTCGATCAGGTGAGAGGAGCTTCAGTATTCTCTAAGATTGACTTGAGGACTGGTTATCACCAACTCAGAATTAAGGAGGAGGATATCAGTAAAACAACATTTCGAACGAGGTATGGTCACTACGATTTTGTAGTCCTACCTTTTGGTTTGACCAATGCCCTTGCCACTTTTATGTGCTTAATGAATAGCATTCTAAATAAATACTTAGATAAATTCGTCTTAGTATTTATATACGACATTCTCATCTATTCTAAAAGTGAGGCATAACATCAAGAACACCTTAGAATTGTGTTGCATACTCTTAAGGAGAATCAGTTATATGCCAAGTTTAGAAAATGTGAATTTTATAAAGATAAAATTCAATATCTGGGGCATATCATTTCTAAACAAGGATTGGCTGTTGACCCTGAGAAAATAAAGGCTATTAGAGCGTGGCTGGTGCCGACCCATGTTTCGGCAGTGAGATCATTTATGGGGATTGTGGGATATTATCAATGATTTGTAGAACGATTTTCTGCAATAGCATATCCCATAACTTCACTACAGAGGAAAGGCACCAAATTTGAGTGGACTTAAAAATGCTAGAATAGCTTTGAACAAATGAAATTAAAACTTACCACAGCACCTATACTAAAGATTGCAAATCCTGATAAAGAATTTGTAGTGTGTACGGATGCATGTAGAGAGGGGTTGGGAGGAGTTCTACTGCAGGAGAATTCTGTCATTGCATATGAATCTAGAAAACTTAAGAAACATGAGAAAAATTACAGTGTATATGATCTTGAATTGGCTGCTGTAATTCATGCCTTGAAGATGTGGCGACACTATCTCCTTGGAAAAAAAATTACATTAATGACAGATCATATTAGCCTTAAGTATTTCTTCTCTAAAATAGATTTGAATGCTCAACAAGCCAGATGGCTGTATTTTCTGAGTGAATTTGATATGGACATAAAACATATCAAAGGGAAAGAAAACAAAATTATTGATGCCCTAAGCAGAAATGTCTGCCAAAACATAAGTCATATTGGGAGTAGTGCTAGTTTTGATTTAGAAGAATTAGTAAAAAAGGTAGTAGATCAAGATCCCAACTATGAAAACCTACAAGTGAAAATGCTAAAAAAGGAAATGGATGGATACACTCAGAATCAGAAAGGGTTG
Organism: Pinus albicaulis; assembly: GCA_034641835.2. Classification (NCBI taxonomy): domain Eukaryota; kingdom Viridiplantae; phylum Streptophyta; class Pinopsida; order Pinales; family Pinaceae; genus Pinus; species Pinus albicaulis. Next base: position 857,251,485 of record CM076578.1, read on the forward strand.
ATCTGTTATAGAAACCGATTGTACATCCCTAATGTGGATGCTTTGAAAAAAGATATCCTAGATGAATATCATAAACAGCCATATTCAGGACATCCTGAATATCAAAAAATTCTTACAGCCTTGAAAAAGAAGTTATTTTGGCCAGGAATGAAAAAGGACATGGCCAACTACTCAGCCAGATGCATGGAATGCCAATTGGTCAAAGTGGAACATCGGCATCCAACTAGTCTTCTAAATCCCTTACCAATTGCAGAATGTAAATGGGACACTGTTTCTATAGATTTTATAACCGGGTTACTCGGAACAAAGCACCAACATGACTCAGTGATGGTAGTGGTAGATAAATTAAAAAAGGCTACATATTTCATACCTGTAAAATCTACTTTTGGGACAGCCCAAGTAGCAAATGTGTTCCTATAAGAAATTATAAGGCTACACGGGGTTCCCGAGATTATTATTTCAGATAGAGATGTTAAGTTCACAGCAACCTTCTGGAAAGGTCTATTTTGGGGCATGGGCACTAAATTGAAATTTAGCACTGCTTATCACCCTCATATGGATGGTCAAACAGAGAGAACAAATCAAATTCTAGAGGATATGCTCAGAATCTATGTGATGAAGAGGCCAAATAAATGGGAATACTATTTACATTTATTCAAATTTTCTTATAATAACAGCTACCAAGCCTCCATAAAAATGAGTCTGTTTGAGGCACTCTATGGAAAAATGTGTCATACTCCTTTAAGCTTGGGACAGCCTGAAGATAAGCTAGTACTTGGGCCAGACACTCTACAAGAAATGGAAAGGATTTTCAAGAAAATATAGAGAAACATCAAGACAACCCAAGATCGATAGAAAATCTATGCCGATAAGAAAAGAGTTCACCAAGAGTTCAAAGTGGGTGACCATGTGTATCTGCATATTAAACCCAAAAAGCACACTCTTTATGCTGGAAGTTGTGAAAAATTGGCTCCTAGATACTATGGGCCTTTTGAAGTCTTAGAAAAGGTTGGACCAGTGGCTTATAAACTTGCCTTACCCCCCCATGTTAAAGTTCATGATGTGTTTCATGTTTCGTTATTAAAAATATATGTACATGATGCTTCTCATATTGTTTGTTGGAATGTGATACAGGTGGAACCAAAAGGGGAGTTCCTTCCAAAGCCGCTTCAAATATTAGAGCGGAAAGAAATCGAATTGAGAAATAGAATAATAGCCAGAGTAAAAGTGCAATGGAAGAACTTTACAGTTGAAGAGGCTACATGGGAAAGAGAAGCTAAGATGATGGAAAAATATCCATATTTATTTTCAAAATGAAATATAGTAGATATTATGTAACATCGAGGACGGTGTTTGTATTCAGTGGGGGAATATGTAACACCCCTAATTTCTATGCTTTTTAAGTTGGAAATTTGAACAAAAATCCAAACGGGGTGGACCCCAATGGACAATTATTGTGTGGATTTTTATTTAAATATTTATTAATGCAAATAAATGAAATATTATGTGTGCACTATGACCAGATGAGATTGGAGATCATAGTCTGATCCATGAGGATATGGATAAGGCTAAGACTTTCCCAAAAACCTTTCAAAAATCCTTGAAAGGAATTATTTATAATTTGGATTTAAGAGGAAAAATATAAATTCCCCAATGATGAGGAAAGTAGTTGGCAAGAGGTAAAAAGTTGGAAAAGTAGAAAGCAACTTTAAAGTCCCTTATTAAGGGAAGCCTAGGCAAACAGGAAGAAAAGCCTCCTAAATTCTAGATGCAGAATTAGAAACAGGCTTTGGGGAATGCATAGCATAAGTAAGCTACTCCAGAACAGATTGGGGGTTGGTCTGGTTCTAGGGAGAGGATCTCAGCTCGAGGTGAGTTCTGAAGAGAGGAATTATATGGTTGGGAGGACTGGTCACTATACATTGGTATGCACTCATAATATTAACAAATTAGTTTATGAAATATTTGTATTTATTTGCATGAGATGGGTATAGTACTATGTTAAATCATGTCTTGGATTGACCAGATTTAATAGATTAAATCCAGTAATCGTAGTAGCATGATAGAATAAGTTCAATAATCCATCTTCCAGAATGTCAAAACCTATATTCAGGTTTGGATCTGGAGATAGGATTATAAAAATTTTATATTCTGTTAGAACCAAAAGAAAATAAGAGATTAGATGTAAAGAAATAAATTTTATAATATCAGTAGAGTACTATGGTGCAAATTTAGGAAACCTGTAACTAAAGTATAGGTTACTTACTACTACTTATAACAAGACAGCTGAAAAAAAAATGGATATCATAACAAACCTGCAAGTTATTGAAAGGAGAATGCTATTGTAATTACCCATAAGAATACGTAACGAGACATGTACATAAAAGTCTATTAAAGTATGTTCAAGAGAATTAGACTTAATTTAGGAGAATAACACACACACACACACACACACACACACACACATATATATATATATATATATATATAAATTGCAAAAGAAGGATTTCAAAAATCTAGGTACATAGACATTATAACATTACAGACAATTAAAATGAGAGTTTGTTGTGAAAGGTATTAGAAATTCAGAATATGCAATAATGCAAAATTTTTATTGACCAAATTTTTTATGAAATAATTCAGCCTGGTATCATTACTTCAAAGGCAAAAGTTATACTTTCTTTGCATAAGTTGTATCTAGGTGTCAATAGAAGAAACTCTAAGAATTAAATGTATATCCATCACCGGTGCATGCTAGTGCAAAATGATTTGACACAAGCTTATATACCACTGCAGAAACAAGACTGATTGATTGAAATAAAATCAATTTACAGCAGTAAAGCCTTAACGGTTAACTGATATTATATAAGGAAAAGGAGTAAATTATTTACTGCCACCTGCATGAAAATTTATTTAAATCATCTGGAAATCTATTGATCAATAGAAGAAAAAGCTATATATATATCAATAATTTAATACATCAGATGTGTTGGGAAAAATACTGAGAGGGGGGGGTGAATCAGTATTCTCAGTATTTAGGGAAAACTAAAACTTTTTACTTTTTCATGCTCTAAAACCCATATGCTACTTTGTTGAAGCCAACTAGCGTATACACGCGGATATCCTTCATAAAACTCGCGTATACACAGTGATCTAATTATGCCATTAATTCTTCACTTATATCATTCCATCATTCTTTCATTAGATGTTCTATAAACAGTAAACATGTGTAGTAAGAACAGAATAAATCATCACACATAAGCATCACACATGAACACCAGGATTTTTAGGTGGAAACCCAAGTCGGGAGAAAACCACCGCTGCAGTTGGTCAGCCTTCAATATTTTATTATAGAGAAAACATCTTACAACATATGTGCTGGTGCAGACTCCTACCCGACACGCGAGGCACCCTGCGCTGGGTTTACCCCGACCTCTCTACGGAAGGGGAAAGCTCGAGCCCACGACTCATTTACCGGCCTCTCACCCAGGCTATGCCCACGATCTCATTTACCGGCCGTTACAGAGGAGCTACAACCCCTGGTGGAAGGCTACAACCCTGAGCACCTCTGTGGACCACGTTTCATCAATTTTCATACTAGATCCAAAGCTTCCTTTAGGACACAACTTGCGGAGCCACGTTTCATCATATTTTTGGAGCCCGGACCCCACTCCATGGCACTAGCTCAAACATAAATCACCAACGAGATCTTGTCCAATTCGGATAACGAGACGGATAAGGTAACATAGCGAGCAGTTAGACATTTCCTTACTCATACTTGACAAACCCTAGTTTGCATACGCACTTTCCTTTCACTGATACCGCGTATATACGCGCCTTCTACCATACAAACCCACGTATACTTCTGTACATATTACAGAGTTAATTTCACTGCGCATACGCACTTTCTCTTCAGCGAATCCGCGTATATACGTGCTTCCTTTGCGTCAAACTAGCGTATGTTTCTTCAGACATTAAGGTCATTGCAATTCTTCAGAACAGATACATCACACATATTTTACCCTTTACTTCATACAAATGTTCGCCTCATCTTAGATCTAATCATTACATAAACAGATCTAGCAAGTACAAATATATTTCAGATCTAGATACCCTTCTTCATCATTTTCTTCATAGGTGCTTCATGCATTCAGATATATCATTCAACTGTAACCCTTTCCATTCAGATATACTTCAGAGAGAAGTATTCATTCAAGCTCAGACATCTTGCTCCCACACATATGATTTTCACAATGAAATTCTTCTCTTTATATAGGTTTATCCTTTTTCAATACCATGAGCCAAAACCACATTACTTCCGATGGTATTCCTGGATGGGGTCATTTAGACTACTCATTACCCAATACAATGGTTCAATACCATGGTGGTTACCCCTGGTTTTGCACTTTATGAGCACTTTTTCCCATACGCGACTTGGAACGTTGTTTCCCGCGTGCATACGCGACTTATCCTAGACAGATCTGCGTATGCCTTGAGACATACTCTTTTCACCATAGATTTAGCACATGCTGAATTCCTTTCTTCATTACCTTCTGTACTCTCTGTAGATAAATCAGATTTACATCATTTAATAGATTCATCAAGACATATTCTATCAAGCACAACTTCATCAAGTGGGTTGTTCATCAAGGACAACACTCAGCATCATATCACATCAGATTTACATCATTTACTAAGTCCATTAAGTCACGAATAACTTCATCAGTTGGATTGCCATCAAGGAAAACACATGCCAACATTCTCATGTCTTCATCTTCATTCAGTGGGTTGCCATCAAGGACAACACTCTGCATCATATTGCCAACAATCTCCCCCTTTGGACTTGATGGCAACCACGATGGTGTTTGATCACCACAACAGATAGGTACATTAAGAATACAATGACACCATGTCACTCTCCCCATTCTTTGACACCATTCTTTCTCTCCATTTCAAACACCATTTCTCTCCATTTCAAACACCATGTCTCTCCATTTCAAACACCATGTCACTCTCCCCCTTTGACATCAAGGGCAAAGGGCGGATCAAAACCAACACACTCTCTCCCTGTTCTCCTCATGTAGAAGAAGCGTTCTGCAGATCTGATGTACCCCTGAGTTCATGCTGAATCTTCAAACATATTTTTCAATGAAGTACATGACTCTGTGAACTTCCTATCACCAAAGACTCATACTTACATCAAATATCCAACCAAGTGGATTTACATATGAGACTCAAGTACCCAACCAAGTGGGTTTACAAAATTTGACTTAGCTACCCAACCAAGTGGGTTTACAAAAAGACAAGTCCTTACATGACTGAATATTACAATTTTTACATCATGGGTCTCAACAAGACCTTTTCACCAAAATATAAATATGACCATTTATGATCAACACCAGAAAGTCCTCAAGAAAGAGAACATATTTCAGAACCATAATAATGCCAATAATGCATTATACTCGGCAAAGCTAATGCTCCCCCTGAATCTGTGCATCCAAGCATCCTTTCCATATGACTAAGGCTCCCCCTTAGTTTGTGCATCCTGAACACTTTCATCAACAAATCATCAAGGCATCTTTATCAAAAACATTAGAAATAGAATTATGAGAACTGAAACACCACCAGAGATACCAAACAGTATCAGAGATACCAAACAGCACTGCAGCTGTGCTGAAGAAAGCTGACCCCAAACAGAAATTTGTCAGCAACCATACATACGCGCTTTTATGTGCATGAACTCGCGTATATACGCGACTGTGTTTCAGGAAATCCGCGTATCCAATACCATCTTCTATATTTTAACCAGATCTGATCCTTTGTGAGGAAAATACAGTGTTCATCTTATTTCTGAGATATTTGAATGCTTCCTTGGAATACAGATAGATAGAACAGTGTAGTTGTGTCTTCAAGCGTCATCCAACGGTTGTAGCATAAGAACATTAGTAACCAAGCCTTCAGATTCTTTGCAGCATCAATACAATCTTTCCAAGAGAAATTATCATACCAGAGCAACATCTTCAAATATGTGTCAAGCAATCATCCATGTGGTCCAATATCACCATGATCTTTAAGATTTAACATGAAGTAACATAGGGAGAAGATCTCAACCATAGTAACAAACTCTGCATGATCTATTCTTATTTCTGAATCAAACGACTTCCAGTTCATCCATGTGTGAGCACAAAAGATACTTTTCAGCAAACAGGGCTCAAAATCTCATCATAATAAATCATGTACCAAGTCATCATTATTTGAGCATGAGTATCACAGTAACCAAAGAATAGCGGTCCATAGTACCAACGATACCAATCATTAGTACTCAACTACTGCTCCCCCTGAACTCCCGATGCTCTTCCTTAACTTGTACGAGCACGAGATACGTTCATCGAGTCATCGGCAACAATATTTGCATAGAGCTGTCCTTATCTCCGAATTATAAGACTTTCATCTCAGCAACGAATACTCTTCATCAAAAGCAAACAGGACTCATCCATAATATTCAACATAAGAGACCAAGTATCATATCATCATAATTTAGAAATTAAGCTGATACAGAGTCAATAATACAGTTATTATCAGTCAGAATGATGCTCCCCCTGAACCTCTACTCCTGATCTTCAGTTGTCATCCCAATTCTCTTATCATAAATGCATACGCGACTGTGTATGCTAGAACTCGCGTGTATACGCGACTTTTGTTCATAGAACTCGCGTATGGAAAGTGAAGCATAGAAATTTTTTTCACATTCCTTCATTTCCCCCTTGAACTTGTACTTCCTGTACATGTCTTCTTCATATCAGATGCTCTGTCAGAAATACATATAACCAGAATAATCAAATCAACCATGAGATTCATCATACATTGCTCCCCCTATGACGATACATTACTAAATCTGATAATGTATCCCACATCATTCCTGCAGTCATAAGAGAAGTAAGCTTCAGAAGTGGATGACTACAGTAGGGTCAGAATTCCCTACGTTTCTGATTGGTCCTCCTTCTTTTTCCAAATTTGCTTGAACTGTGCTAGCTGTGTCTTTGAAAATACAATTTGTCCAATTTCTCATATTATATGTATTCCTTTGCATTCTTTTTCTACATGTCCATACTTGTTACAAGAATAACATCTCATGTGTCCGAGATAAATAAGCATAAGAATCTTAATGAGTATTTCTAATCTTCCTCCTCTTACAATCATTGCTTTATGTGTATGTCCATATGTGCATGAAAAGCAATATCCTTGAAATGCAGTACCTTTATGTAGGATCTCTTTGTTAGTTTGTGATAAATATTATTAACCACACAATTTCTTTGCCAACATGCCCATAATTATGACATTTAAAAAATTCAACATTTTTGAATGATATCCTTTGAGAATTCATGATCGTTGGTTGACCTTTTGTTTCTTTCAACTCTTCAGGTTTTTCATTGACTTCCTTTGAATATTTAGCACTTCCTTGTGAACTAGATTCTCCTTTAACAGTTTCATGAAAACCAAGACCAAGTTTGATAGCGGGAGACCTTTGATTACTCAGAATATTGTCCAAAATCTTAGTACCATCCTGAAACCTCAAAATTTTAACCTTTTCTTCTAATTTACCTTTGAGAATGTTTACCTCAACCTCCAAGGCTTGACATTGCTTCGCCATGCTTTCTTCTTTCCTTCTTCCATATTCTACTTGATCATTCAGATTTAGAATCTCTTCTTTCAACCAATTTTCGTTTTCTTCACATTTTTGTTGCAGCGCTTCATTCTTCTTATTTGATTTTTCTAGATCTTCCTTGAGAGAGATGATTTCTGCTTCAAGTCCTTCCTTTTCAAGCAGCCAGAGGTTCTTCATTCTTCTTATTTGATTTTTCCAGATCTTCTTTGAGAGAGATGATTTTTGCTTCAAGTCCTGCATTCTTCTTATTTGATTTATCCAGGTTTTCCTTGAGGGAGATGATTTCTGCTTCAAGCCCTTCCTTTTCAAATGATTGTAGAGGTTCCTCATTCTTCTTACTTGATGCTTCAAGATCTGCTTGTAGAGAGATGATTCCAGCTTCAAGACCTTCATTTTTCCTTTTTGATTTTTCGAGATCTGTATTTAGATCGTTAATCTCTGCTTCTAGTCTTTTCATTCGATTGGATGCATAAGCATGAAACCTTTGATACTTGTCTATAGATTCATTCTCCTTAGATGATCTTTGCTGATCTTCATCTTTAATCTTGATAACTTCTTCTAGATCCATACTGTCACTTTCACTATCATTACCTTTGCATATACAGGTAAGTGAAATACAAGAACAACGATTAATACCTGTTTCATCTCCTTCAATTTTTGCTATACATGATTTATGAGGTATCTCCTTTCTTCGAGTAGCCTTCTTCTTTTGCTTCTTTTCCATGAGCACTTTCAGATCTTGGTCAGAATCTTCTTCATCTTCACTGGACACTTCATCATCATCTTCATTTGTATAATAAATCTTCCTCTTTTCAAATTGTTTCCCTTTACCATGTTTTTCTTTATAAGGACATTTAGCAGCATAGTTACCAACTTTTCCACACTCAAATCATTTGAAGGGAAGCTTACCTTTGAATCTTCCAGTACCTAGTTGGAGTTTTCTCACGAAATTCGCTTCTTCTTCTTCGGATATATAGCTGGATTCCTTGACAACTTCCTTTTCTTTTATTTTTGCACATGCCTTAAAGGCAACTTCTCTGATTTGAGAGGGACCTTCTTTTCTCATTTCAAAAGCAGTTAGAATACCATGTAGTTGAACAATAGAAAGAGTTTACAGATCTTGCCTTTCTTCAATAGCAGATACTTTAGAGTCAGATTTTGAAGTCAAAGATCTCAAGACCTTTTCCACCAGAGTAGTAGCAGCCATGGTTTCACCCAAATTTCTCATCCGATTTAGAATATCATCTAGATGAAGAAAGAAATATTTTTCGATTACGAGAGGAGTTTGGAGTTTTGCACTTTTTACCTTTGTATCTACTTCATAGCTCGGAAGTGATTTTGTCCCACTGTTTCTTTTTCTTTGAATTTAGCATCACTTTTGCAAGTTACGGTTCAGACATGCTTCCTAATAAGACATTCACTGCTTTGGCATTGATTTCATACTTCTTCCTTTCTGCCGCATCAGTAGGAATACTTGCCGGATATTGATAGCCTTCTTCCACGATTGCCCATACTTCTGCACCAAGACTTTGCAGATATGATTTTGTTCATACCTTCCAGAATATCAGATTTCTTCCATTGAATAGAGGTGGCTTTAGAGACATTACTCCTTCATGACTTCCCATTGCGACGGATCTCCTTCAAGCGATCAAGCTTCTGCAGAAGAACCAGCTCTGATACCAATTGTTGGGAAAAATACTGAGAGGGGGGGGTGAATCAGTATTTAGGGAAAACTAAAACTTTTACTTTTTCATGCTCTAAAACCAATACACGACTTTTCACTGTGATGACTAGCATATACTGCACTTTAAAACTTGAGATATCCTTCATAAAACTCGCGTATACACAGAGATCTATTTATGCCATTAGTTCTTCACTTATATCATTCCATTATTCATTCATTAGATGTTCTATAAACAGTAAACATGTGCAGTAAGAATAGAATAAACCATCACACAAAGCATCACACATGAACACCAGGATTTTTAGGTGGAAAACCAAGTCGGGAGAAAACCACTGCTGCAGTTGCTCAGCCTTCAATATTTTATTATAGAGAAAACTTCTTACAACATATGTCTTGATGCGGAGACTAGTGCGGCATACGAGCACCCACAACGCTCATTTGACCTCTCCTGGAAAGGGAGCTCAACCCCACGGCTCGTTTGACCTCTCTTGGAAGGGAGCTACGACCCTGATATCGTTTACCAGCCTCTCCTGGAAGGGAGCTACAACCCCCTGACTGAAGGCTACAACCCTCAGCACCTCTATGGACCACGTTTCATCAATTTTCATACTGGATCCAAAGCTTCCTTTAGGACACAACTTGCAGGCCACGTTTAATCATATTTTCAGACTGGACCCACTCCATACTTTTAAGCTCAAACATACATCACCAACAGATACTTGTCAATTTAGATAACCCAGACAGATAGCAGTAACATATCAGAACAGATCAGACATTTCATACTCATACTTCAGCAAACCCTAGTTTTGCATACGCGCTTTCCTTTCACTGAGCCTGCGTATATACGCGCCTTCTACCATACAAACCCGCGTATACTTCTGTACATATTACAGAGCTAATTTCACTGCGCATACGCACTTTCTCTTCAGTGAAGCCGTGTATATACGCGCTTCTTCTGCGGCAAACTAGCGTATGTTTCTTCAGACATTAAGGTCATTGCAATTCTTCAGAACAGACACATCACACAGATTTTACCCTTTACTTCATACAGATGTTCGCCTCATCTCAGATCTAATCATTCCATAAACAGATCTAGCAATTACAAATATATTTCAGATCTAGATACCCTTCTTCATCATTTTCTTCATAGGTGCTTCATGCATTTAGATCTATCATTCAACTGTAACCCTTTCCATTCAGATATACTTCAGAGAGAAGTATTCATTCAAGCTCATACATCTTGCACCACCACTCATGATTTGCACAATGAATTTCTTCTCCTTATATAGGTTTACCCTTTTTTCAATACCATGAGCGAAAACCACATTACTTCCGATGGTATTCCTAGACGGGGTCATTTAGACGAATCATTACCCAATACAATGGGTCAATACCATGGTGGTTACCCCTGGTTTTTCACTTTATGAGCGCTTTTTCCCATACGCGACTTGGCACGTTATTTCCCGCGTGCATACGCGACTTCTCCTAGACATATCCGCGTATGCCTTGAGACATACTCTTTTCAACATAGATCTAGTACATATTGAATTCCTTTCTTTATTACCTTCTGTACTCTCTGTATATACATCATATTTACATCATTTAATAGGTTCATCAAGACATATTCTATCAAGCACAACTTCATCAAGTGGGTTTCCATTTAAGGACAACACTCTATCAAGTGGGTTGTTCATCAAGGACAATACTCAGCATTATATCACATCAGATTTACATCATTTACTAAGTCCATCAAGTCACGAATAACTTCATCAGGTGGATTGCCATCAAGGACAACACATGCCAACATTCTCATGTCTTCATCTTCATTTAGTGGGTTGCCATCAAGGACAACACTCTGCATCATATTGCCAACAAGATGCAAAGTACTAGTAAGGCAACCTATGTAAGTAACTAGACATAGATATTGTCTTATTTACTTGTACCGTATTCCCAAATATTACCTGTATAGTGTTACCAAATGAAAATGGTAAAGTTCTGGTGTAAAACCCAGAAACTAAATCCCTTTAAACAAAGAGAAAGAGAAAAAATTATACATTTCATATTAATAAGACTGATACAAATATCTCTTTAGTACATCAATAAAGTCACATAAGTTCTCGTAATGATGAGCACGAATTTTCATCATGATGGTCATAGTTATTCTTCTTTTGTTCGAAGGCACAGAAATGTGATTCGAAAGGTATTAGGGCTAAACACCGAAGTCTCTTGAAAATTTGACGAGAATCGAAGTGACGTTACACCTGATTAAACAAAGAATTTGTGTATCAGATGGCCTACCTTGAAAGCTTGAAATTTATGAGTTTTTAAATAAAAGATCCGCATGATACCTATACAAATTTCAGAAGGAGAAAAAGGCTAAGTATGAAAGGTAGAATTTCAACATTGAAAACATATATGCAAAGAAAAAAAAAATATCTATATCATGATTGCCTATATGTGAGAGCTACCTGTATAGGGTTGGTAAACCGATGAATGGATAGGGTTCTGGAGAAAAAAATAAATTAAACACATATTAAAACTATGTGAAATATTGTTACAAAAACCACAAGTTTAATTTCTGAATAAATTCGAGAGAAATTTACCTCTGCCAAAAGTCAAAAAAATAACTTGTTCATACTATCAAGTAAGGAACTGTAGCGTATCAGTTCTGACCAAAAAGTCGATTCCCAAGAGAATCGATCTGATTCCTTCAACAAAATAGAGAAGAGGAATTTAAAATGCAAATAAATGGCTAGGGTTTCAACTCAAAAGTTCTATCAAAACTTAGAACTTCAATATGTTTCATTGAAACGAGATAAATTAGGTACTATTATGTAAATAGACTAAACCATAGAATATGGAGGTTGCGTTAAGATCGAATCAAAGAAATTATGATGGCAAGTTAACATAACGAGCTCATGATTCATCGAAACACAATTATTCCCACTCTTATAATCTTAACAAACATCCAACCATAAACTAAAACTATTTTGACATAGAACGACGGAATATGCTGTGCATATCCAATAGTAAACTCCGATAGAAATTGTTCTAAATCCAAAAGGAGGAAACGTAGCTGGGACGCTTAAATCTATATGAATTAATATACACAAGAAAATTGTCTAAATGTAAATAAAAGCCACGAACAGATATGAGAATTTGAACATAAGGAACCATTACGGGCCAAGAAAAAATGCCATGTACATCGATAACACATATGACTGTATTAAGAACAAAAAAAATTGTTTTTAGAGCTGAAAACAACAAAAGAGTTCATGAATAAATCATCAATTGATAGTAATAAACCACAGTCATCGTGGATTTCAGACTTTGAACGTATTTAAGAAGATGTGATTAAATAAAATGATACATACCTGCATACACAAGAGCATAGACATCTTATTGTAGTTGTAGCACACCTTGGATACCATAAGTCGTGTTTGACTCACACAGTAGGAGAGGAACTAGCGAACTTACGCTGAAGAGAAAACAACGATTAGAGAAAGGGAACAAAATTGAACTACGACATTAATAGAAATTGTTTCACAAGAAAACCCTACTCAAATCTGACCCTACAGGTGTCTTACATCTATCACTTCTCCCATGAATCGAGAAACATCTCCTTTGAGATCATGTAAACCTGGTGGCATTAAAAGTTGAGAGTACAAACGCCTAAAGTAGAGTTAATACGACTTCAGCACCGTAGCATAAAAACAATAAAATATGTTAAATTGTGTGGCCCGAGGACTTGGATAGGTGAAATCCCTTAACGCAAGTGAAGTGGCATAGAACAACAAGATTTGTATAGTTATTAAGTGTCAGTACCGTAAGTCCCAGGCCTTAAAAGATATCGAAATTGTATCATAAGCATTATTACAAGATGGGACTCACATTGGAGTGACGAAAAAAAAATTCTATTAAGTGGAACAAACATTTCTCCCTTAACATCAATGGATGTCCACGTAAGGCAGAAAGTAGATATAGACTTGCATCATCTAGGTATACGAATTATCACCATGAGAAAGTATATAAGATACGTAAGGTGAAAATAGGAGACTTTAGCTTAACGAATGGGATTAAGTATTTATGTGACAAAATAATAATAGCTATATCGGAAAATTTTGTGATTGTTTTGAATTGAGGGCAAAGACCCAAAATAAGATATAAGAGTTGAGAACTATAAATACCATAAGGGTGGAAGTTCTCTTTTACAATTATAAAAATAGTTAGAATAATTACATAGTTGCTATATGAAAAAAAATATAGTTGTTATATGAACAAAAAAATCTATTATGAGATGTTAAGTGGTTCTTTACAGTGCATCAAACCATGATAAATTATCCCTGGAGGGAATTGAATTTCATAAGAATGGTAAGCTAAAGGAGAGAAAAAAAAAATTTGTTGGAAACGAGACACATTACAAATGCTATCAAAGCTCAAGTTGGAAAACTGGCCTATTTTCCTATGCTCACTATTATGAAATTATTATTATTATATTTTGTTTTGGAAAAAAAAAATTGCTATTGATGTTATTTTGTTTTAGTGTAAAAAGTTACTAAACTGAAAAGTCAATGGCTGAAGAAGATGAACTTTATGTCGATCTGGGTGGTAGAGATAGTACACCAGATCCCAATGCTCCTTTAATGGCCATGTTGCACAGGCTGCAATGGGATATGGATGGGCTAAGAAGCCAAAATGACAGGATATCTTTATCCAATGAGGAGCAAGAAAAAATGATAAGAGAACTGACTTCGCGGAACAGCCAAGAAGGTGAAGGTTCCAGAAGGAGGAGGAAAGGCTGGTTCTCAGATGAGTCTGAGGAAGATGACACTACTAGACACCAGTATAAACAGAAGAAGGAATTACAAGGTGAATTCTGAAAAATAAAACCTCCCTCCTATGATAGAGAGAAGGAGGAAGATGTTGAGGCATGGCTGTTGAATATGATTAAGTATTTTCAGGTATATGAATATGAAAGCAATCTGAGGGCCAGATTAGCTATCTACCAGCTGCAAGGTAAGGCTACCTTGTGGTGGGAGGAGATAAAAATGGTTCATGCGATTGATGAAAAAATAGTGACTTGGGAAGATTTCCAAGTCAAGTTTAAAAACTCGTATTTGAACGAACTCTATTATGATGACAAAACAAAAGAGTTTCATGAACTCAAATTGGGACAACTCACTATAGATGAGTTTTTCACCAACTTCACAAATCTTTTAAGATACGTTCCTTATATTCGAGAAGAGAAAGAAAAGGTGCAAAGGTTTTTGAACTGTTTGCATACCGTGTACAAGGAGAAAATAGAGTTCGATAACCCAAAAACCATAGATAAAGTGGTGAGGAAAGCTAGATTATGCTACCAGCAGTTTAAAGGAAAGAGTGAACAAGGGAAAAGCTGGATAAACAAGGGTGAATTCAAAGGAAAGAAACAGAAACTAGCTTATTTGAAGAATTTTGGTAGGAACCATCAGCGAAAGAAATTTGACAAACCAAAGGAAACTCAAACTACTCAATCCCAAATTGGTTCGAAAAAAATAGATGGGGACAGTAAGAAAGAGGGAACTGTTAAAATGCAGGAGCCTTTGAAGTGTTGGGGCTACAGAGAACCTCATCTATTGAGGGAATGTTCACACAGAATAGTGAATGACATAGCAAGGAATATCCCCACTATCAGTGCAACCTTGGAGAAACGACAAGCAAAACATCAATCTACAATGGTCAAGATGGAAGGTAAAGTTTCTGATCAATCTGTTACTATATTAATTGATCAAGGTGCTTCTTTGAGTTATATTAGTCCAAAATTTGTAGAAAAATGTAAACTCAAGACAGAAAAGTTTCAACAGCCTTGGTTGGTATAGTTAGCTACTGGAACTAAACGTAAAGTAACTCACAAGCTACCTAAGATAGCTATTAAATTGAATGAATATCAGATAGAGGTAGATTTAAACATTCTGCCATTAGGTTCCCATGATTTACTGATAGGAATGGATTGGTTAGAAAAGAAAAAGACCATGCTGAATTGTTGGGATAAAACTCTACACTACATAGATAATGAAGGAAACCATTCATACTAAAAGGGAAACCAAAACCTATTTCTCTAAGGCAAATCTCAACCCTTCAGCTAAAAAGAACAGCTAGGAAAGGATACCAATTATATGTTGTACATGTTAAAGAATTAGGATAGCAACCTGAAGAAAACTTATTAGATACCTTACCAGTGATAAGAGATTTTAAGGAAGTTTTTCTGAATGAGATTCCTCATCTTGCCCCCAAGAGAGAGATCAATTTTTCAATCGATTTGGTGCCAGGAGCAACACCAGTTTCTAGAGCCCCTTACCAGATGAGCCCCCGAGAACTCATGGAGTTGAAAATGAAATTACAAGAATTTTTGGATAAAGGTTATATCAAACCGAGCATATATCCTTGGGGAGCACCAGTGCTGTTCGTGAAAAAGAAGGATGGAACCTTCAGAATGTGCATCGATTATCATCAATAGAATAAGTTGATAATCAAAAATAGGTACCCATTTCCTAGAATAGATGACCTTTTCGATCAGGTGAGAGGAGCTTCAGTATTCTCTAAGATTGACTTGAGGACTAGTTATCACCAACTCAGAATTAAGGAGGAGGATATCAGTAAAACAACCTTTCGAACCAAGTATGGTCACTACGAATTTGTAGTCCTACCTTTTGGTTTGACCAAAGCCCCTGCCACTTTTATGTGCTTAGTGAATAGAATTCTGAATAAATACTTAGATAAATTCATCTTAGTATTTATAGACGACATTCTCTTCTATTCTAAAAGTGAGGCATAACATCAAGAACACCTTAGAATTGTGTTGCAGACTATTAAGGAGAATCAGTTGTATGCCAAGTTTATCAAATGTGAATTTTATAAAGATAAAATTCAATATCTGGGGCATATCATTTCTGAACAAGGATTGGCTGTTGACCTTGAGAAAATAAAGGCTATTAGAGAGTGGCCGGTGCCGACCCATATTTCGGCGGTGAGATCATTTATGGGGATGGCGAGATATTATCGACGATTTGTAGAAATATTTTCTGCAATAGCATATCCCATAACTTCACTACAGAGGAAAGGCACCAAATTTGAGTGGAATTAAAAATGCCAGAATAGATTTGAACAACTGAAATTAAAACTTACCACAACACCTATACTAAAGATTACATATCCTGATAAATAATTTGTAGTGTGTACGAATGCATGTAGAGATGGGTTGGGAGGAGTTCTACTGCAGGAGAATTCTGTCATTGCATATGAATATAGAAAACTTAAGAAACATGAGAAAAATTACAGTGTATATGATCTTGAATTGGCTGTTGTAATTCATGCCTTGAAGATGTGGCGACACTATCTCCTTGGAAAAAAAATTACATTAATGACAGATAATATTAGCTTCAAGTATTTCTTTTCTCAGACAAATTTGAATGCTCGACAAGCCAGATGGCTGTCTTTTCTGAGCGAATTTGATATGGAAATAAATCATATCAAAGGGAAAGAAAACAAAATTGCTGATGCCCTAAGCAGAAATGCCTGCCAAAACATAAGTCACATTGGGAGTAGTGCCAGTTTTGATTTAGAAGAATTAGTAAAAAAGGTAGCAGATCAAGATCCCAACTATGAAAACCTACAAGTGAAAATGCTAAAAAAGGAAATGGATGGATACGCTTAGAATCAGAAAGGGCTAATCTGTTATAGAAACAGATTGTACATTCCTAATGTGGATGCTTTGAAAAAATATATCCTAGATGAATATCATAAACAGCCATATTCAGGACATCCTGGATATCAAAAAATTCTTACAGCCTTGAAAAAGAAGTTATTTTGGCCAGGAATGAAAATGGACATGGACAACTACTTAGCCAGATGCATGGAATTCCAATTGGTCAAAGTAGAACATTAGCATCCAACTGGTCTTCTAAATCCCTTACCAATTGCAGAATGGAAATGGGACACTGTTTCTATAGATTTTATAGCCGGGTTACCCAAAAAAAAGCACCAGCATGAATCAGTGATGGTAGTGGTAGATACCTTAACAAAGGCTGCACATTTCATACCTGTAAAATCTACTTTTTGGATAGCCCAAGTAGCAAATGTGTTCCTAAAAGAAATTGTAAGGCTACACAGGGTTCCCAAGATGATTATTTCAGATAGAGATGCTAAGTTCACAACAGAATTCTGGAAAGGTATGTTTAGGGGCATGGAAATTAAATTGAATTTTAGCACTGCGTATTACCCTCAGATAGATGGTCAAACAAAGAGAACAAATCAAATTCTGGAGGATATGCTCAGAATCTATGTGATGAATATGCCAACTAAATGGGAAGACTATTTACATTTAGTCGAATTTTCTTATAATAACAGCTACCAAGCCTCCATAAAAATGAGTCCGCTTGAGGCACTCTATGGAATAAGGTGTCGTACTCCTTTAAGCTAGGGACAACCTGAATATAAGCTAGTACTTGGGCTAGACACTCTACAAGAAATGGAAAGGATTTTCAAGCAAATATAGAGAAACATCAAGACAACCCAATATCGACAAAAAAGGTATGATGATAAGAAAAGAGTGCACCAAGAGTTCAAAGTGGGTGACCATGTGTATCTACATATTAAACCCAAAGAGAGCAATCTTTATGCTGGAAGTTGTGTAAAATTGGCTCCTAGATACTGTGGGCCTTTTGAAGTCTTAGAAAGGGTGGGACAGTAGCTTATAAACTGGCCTTACCCCCCCATGTTAAAGTTCATGATGTGTTTCATGTTTCGTTATTAAAAATATATGTACATGATGCTTCTCATATTGTTGATTGGAATGTGATACAGGTGGAACTAGAAGGGGAGTTCCTTCCATAGTCGCTTCAAATATTGGAGTGGGAAGAAATTGAATTGAGAAATAGAATAGTAGCTAGAGTAAAAGTGCAATGGAAGCACTTTACGACTGAAGAGGCTACATGGCAAAGAGAAGCTAAGATGATGGAAAAATATCCATATTTATTTTCAAAATGAACTATAGTAGATAGTCTGTAACACCGAGGACGGTGTTTGTTTTCATAGGGGGAATATGTAACACCCCTAATTTATATATTTTTTAAGTTAGACATTTGAACAAAAATCCAAAGTGGGTGGACCCCAATGGAAAATTATTGTGTGGATTTTTATTTAAATATTTATTAATGCAAATAAATGAAATATTATGTGTGCACTCTGACCAGATGAGATTGGAGATCATAGCCTGATCCATGAGGATATGGATAAGGCTAAGACTTTCCCAAAAACATTTCAAAAAGCCTTGAAAGGAATTATTTCTAATTTATATTTAAGAGGAAAAATATAAATTCCCCAATGATGAGGAAAGTAGTTGGGAAGAGGTAAAAAGCTAGAAAAGCATAAAGCATCTTTAAAGTCCCTTATTAAGAGAAGCCGAGGCAAACAGGAAGAAAAGCCTCATGAATTCTGGACGTAGAATTAGAAACAGGCTTTGGGGAAAGCATAGCTTAAGTAAGCTACCCCAGAATAGATTGGGGGTTGGTCTGGTTCTGGGGAGAGGATCTCAGCTCAAGGGTGAGTTCTAAAGAGAGGAATTATATGGTTGGGAGGACTGGTCACTATACATTGGTATTCACTCATAATATTAACAAAATAGTTTATGAAGTATTTGTATTTATTTGCATGAGATGGGTATAACGTGGATAATTAGAATAATTAGTACTATGTTAAATCATATCTTGGATTGACCAGATTTAATATATTAAATCTAGTAATCATAGTGGCATGATAGAATAAGTTCAATAATCCATCTTCCATAATGTTGAAACCTGTATTCAGGTTTGGATCTAGAGATAGGATTATCAAAATTTTATATTCTATTAGAACCAAAATAAAATAAGAGATTAGATATAAAGAAATAAATTTTATAATATCAGTAGAGTACTATGGTGGAAATTCAAGAAACTTGTAACTAAAGTATAGGTTACTTACTACTACTTATAACAAGACAGCTGAAAAAAAATGGATATCATAACAAACCTGCAAGTTATTGAAAGGAGAATGCTATTGTAATTACCCATAAGAATATGTAACGAGACATGTACGCTAAAGTCTATGAAAGTATGTTCAAGAGAATTAGACTTAATTTAGGAGAATAACATATATATATATAAATTACAAAAGAAGGATTTCAAAAATCCAGTTACATAGGCATTATAATGTTAGAGACAATTAAAATGAGAGTTTTCTGTGAAAAGTATTAGAAATTCAGAATATGCAATAATGTAGAATTTTATTTACCAATTTTTTTATGAAATAATTTAGCCTGGTATCATTACTTCAAAGGCAAAAGTTATACTTTCTTTGCATAAGTTGTATCTAGGTGTCAATAGAAGAAACTCTAATAATTAAATGGATATCCATCACCAGTGCATGCTAGTGAAAAATGATTTGACACAAGCTTATATACCACTGCAGAAAAAAGACTGATTGATTGAAATAAAATAAATTTACAGCAGTAAATCCTTAACGGTTAACTGATATTATATAAGGAAAAGGAGTAAATTATTTACTGCCACCTGCATGAAACTTTATTTAAATCATCTGGAAATCTATTGATCAATAGAAGAACAAGCTATATATATATATATATATATATATAGATATAGATATCAATAAGTTAATACATCAGATGCAAAGTACTAGTAAGGCAACCTATGTAAGTAACTAGACATAGATACTGTCTTATTTACTTGTACCGTATTCCCATATATTACCTGTATAGTGTTACCAAATGAAAATGGTAAAGTTCTGGTGTAAAACCCAGAAACTAATTCCCTTTAAAAAAAGAGAAAGATAAAAACTTATACAATTCATATTAAGAAGACTGATACAAATATCTCTTTAGTACATTAATAAAGTCACATAAGTTCTCATAATGATGAGCACGAATTTTCATCATGATGGTTATAGCAATTATGATTTTGTTCGAAGGCACAAAAATGTGATTCTAAAGGTATTAAGGCTAAACACAGAAGTCTCTCAAAAATTTGATGAGAATCCAAGTGACGTTACACCTGATTAAACAAAGAATTCGTGTATCAGATGGCCTACCTTGAAAGCTTGAAATTTATGAAACTTTTAAAATAAAATATCCGCATGATACCTGTACAAATTTCAAAAGGATAAAAAGGCTAAGTATGTAAGGTAGAATTTCAACATTGAAAACATATACGCAAAGAAAAAAAAAATATCTATATCATGATTGCTTATATGTGAGAGCTACCTGTATAGGGTTGGTAAACCGACGAATAGATAGGGTTTTGAAGAAAAAAATAAATTAAACACATATTAAAACTATGTGAAATATTGTTACAAAAACCACAAGTTTATTTTCTGAATAAATCCGAGAGAGATTTACCTCTGCCAACAATCAAAAAAACAAGTCATTCATATTGTCAAGTAAGGAACTCTAGCGTATCAGTTCTGACCAGAAAGTCGATTCCCAAGAGAATCAATCTGATTCCGTCAACTAAACGGACAAAAGCAATTTAAAATGCAAATAAATGGCTAGGGTTTCATCTCATAATTTCTATCAGAACTCAGAACTTCAATATGTTTCATTGAATCGAGATAAATTAGGTACTATTATGTAAATAGACTGAACCATAGAATATGGAGGTTGCGTTCAGATCAAATCAAAGAAATTATGATGGCAAGTTAACATAATGGGCTCATGATTCATTGAAACACAATTATTCCCACTCTTACAATCTTAACAAGCGTCCAACCATAAACTAAAACTATTTGGACATAGAACGACGGAATATGCCATGCATATCCAATAGTAAACTCCGATAGAAATCGTTTTAAACCCAAAAGGAGGAAATGTAGCTAGGACGCTTAAGTCTATATGGCTTAATATACACAAGAAAATTGTCTAAATCCAAATAAAAGCCATGAACAGATATGAGAATTTGACCATAATGAACCATTACGGGCCGAGGCAAAATGCCATGTACATCGATAACACATATGACAATATTAAGAACAAAAAATATTGTTTTTAGAGCTGAAAACAATGAAAGAGTTCATGAATAAATCATCAATTGATAATAATAAACCACAGTCATCGTGGATTTCAGATTTTGAATGTATTTAAGCAGATGTGATTAAATAAAATGATAAATACCTGCATACATAAGAGCGTAGATGTCATACTGTAGTTGTAGCATGCCTTTGAGACCATAGGTCGCGTTTGACTCACACAGTAGGAGAGGGACCAGCGAACTTACGTTGAAGAGAAAATAACAATCAGAGAAAGGGAACAAAATTGAACTATGACATTAATAGAAATTGTTTCACAAGAAAAACATACTCAAATCCGACCCTACAGGTGTCTTACATCTATCACTTCTCCCATGAATCGAGAAACATCTCCTTTGAGATCACGTAACCCTGGTGACATTAAACGTTGAGAGTACAAACTCCTAAAGGAGAGTTAATATGACTTCAGCACCGTAGCAGAAAAACAATAAAATATGTTAAATTGTGTGGCCCGAGGACTTGGATAGGTGAAATCCCTTAATGCAAGTGAAGTGGCATCAAACGGAAGGATTTGTATAGTTATTAAGTGTTAGTACCGTAAGTCCCAGACCTTAAACGATATCAAAATCATATCAAAAGCATTATTAAAAGATGGGACTCACATTGGAGTGACGAAACAAAAATTCTATTAAGTGGAACAGACATTTCTCCCTTAACATCAATGGATGCCCATGTAAGGCAGAAAGCAGATATAGACTTGCATCATCTAGGTATACGAATTATCACCATGAGAAAGTATATAAGATACATAAGGTGAAAATAGGAGACTTTAGCTTAACGAATGGGATTAAGTATTTATGTGACAAAATAATAATAGCTATATCGGAAAATTTTGTGATTGTTTTGAATTGAGGGCAAAGACCCAAAATAAGATATAAGAGTTGAGAACTATAAATACCATAAGGGTGGAAGTTCTCTTTTACAATTATAAAAATAGTTAGAATAATTACATAGTTGCTATATGAAAAAAAATATAGTTGTTATATGAACAAAAAAATCTATTATGAGATGTTAAGTGGTTCTTTACAGTGCATCAAACCATGATAAATTATCCCTGGAGGGAATTGAATTTCATAACAATGGTAAGCTAAAGGAGAAAAAAAAAATTAGTTGGAAAAGAGACACATTACAAGTAGACAAAAGTTTGGTCTCAGTGGATGTTAACCATCATCATCATCATCAAGTATCGTTGTAACACATTAAATTTGATATTTTAATTAATGTTTTAATTAATTAAAACACATTACTTTAAAATTTTCTCAATATATTAATTAAAATATTTAAATCAATATATTAGTATTGATTAATAATAATATTAATCTATTAACACAGATATATTCATTGAAGTATTATCATATAATTATTTTAGTCAATTATATTAGCCAAATGTATAATAAATTTATTAATTAATATTAATTCTAAACCTTACAAATTTTAATAACTAACTTTCTCACTGCTAGTTTTAGCATCTATTTCTTAATGGCTATCTCCGAGCAATGATGCATCCCTATTTATTCCTTAGGATCAATTAGCTTCTCCTCATTTTCCTAAGGATGAACATCAATAATTGGTTCAACAAGTCCACCAAATCCTAATGATGTGATTAATCCAAAAGACATTCATCTATAGTAATATTGTTAAGGTAATTTATAGTATTAATATTATTAATTATTCATTTTTAAATTTAATATTGAAATTTAAGTGTTATTAATAATAATAATGTTAATAGGGTAACAAGGTTAATGCGTTAACAATTATATTTAATTGATTATGAGATATTTAATAAATTAATTAGCACTAATAAATTAATTATTAATAAATTGATTAACATTAATATTTTAATTAATTATTTAAGTATTGTTTTAAGTATTTGTTTATGCTTTAATTAATTCATTCAGTAATGTTATAGTGAGTGATACTTTGGGTGAATTAAGGTTGCCTACTCTCTAATAACATAGACATAAATTGACCAAGTGTGAACGCGCTCATATTTAACTAATTTGGTTAAATATACTAATTATGTATTAAATATTTTTTAATTATATATTATTAAATTAATTAATATATAAATATATAAATGTTAATAAATAAATTAGCTAATATTATTATTAATGAATAGTAACATATTAATTTAAATATTTTTCAATAAATGTTCTAATTAATATATTCTCAAATGTTTCAATTAATCAAATAATTTAATACTATAATAATATAATAACATGAAAATAAAAATGTAAAAATATATGTAGTTCAATAACAATATAATAGCAACTATCTCATCAAGTGTCCAATGTGACGACATAGGTGGCACCTGAATGGAATTTTCCAGTAGTCAAGCCTTTGACGGTGTACATTATGTTCCCATGCGAGATCGATATATGACAAGAGTTCGACTGAGAAAGATAACTCGACCAAAACCTATGTGACCCTTTTTTCATACACCCCTAATCACTTCAGATCCATGAAGACACACTTTCTAATGCAATTTTTGATGGCTATGACCACATGATGGGTCCAGAATTCTAGTGGTAGACCCGACATCTTCACCCACACCAGATGGTTCTGTGGAGTGTCCCTCATGGGATTAAATCCTATATATCATCTGTGTACTTCTAGGAAACATCTCCCTAGTACAAATGGCCTTCGAAGGGCCAACCCCATGTCCTCTCATTTCATGAAATGGGAAATGTACCATCCATTAAGGTGTTTAGAAACCTTTGACGGGTAGCCCAGTATTTTTACCCATGCATCATTTAACAATTGCTCCATTTCCTCACTTCTATCCCTATAAAAGAACCATCTTCCCACTAGTTCCCGTGATTGCAGACTGAACAAACTGTCTCACATAACGTCGTATCCAAAACTCAACAGGTTTGAAAGGTTTGGAAAATTTTTGTGGGTGGATATTATTCCTTTTGTAGTTTGGCTTTGCTGTGTGAGCTAATAATGGTTCTTCAGTGTTCCCATCCCCTACAACCTAAAAACATTTAGCGGACCACGTTACTAGGGGAGTGTCATTAATCCTAACTTTTGGCGGTAGCATCCCGCCACCTTTCACTAGCTCCACGACATGTATCAAAGCATTTTTTGCAAACTCATCCGCCGCCAAATCCTCCAGAAGGGACTCTAAACCCTCTATCAATCCCACAAAGGTGCCAACTTAGCCATACCATAGCCTTTATATGATAACTTAGGCCAGAAATATTTAACTTAGTAAATTATGCACAACCCCCAGAAAATTTGCCATCCCAAAATACTCCCTAAATAAATGCCCATGTTCCCATCACAGTTCAATCCAGTTTTTCCCTAGGAATATCTACCAACCTTGATCACAAACCAAGACACCAACCCCTTCCTTAAATATGACAGTGCTAGACAACATGCGGAATATTTACCACCTTTCACGAAGACATCAAAATCGATAAAAAATTTTAGGTGCTCCAGGTTTTTTCACCGCCCTTTGTATTATCTTATTAAATGTGAGTCATATCCTTACACGCAAAAATTCAAATTTTCCTGGTGTCCGAAAACTATCCCCCACCATGAGAATCTGGCTAGTTGTAACTCTGGTTCTCATTGGGAAGTGTTGGATAAAATCGACTGAGGTGTTTGTGTCATATCCTCTGGCTCCAAACAACTAATTTCATCACCTGCCAAGAAAATAGCTTAATATCTTAGGATTATGTGTTATTGTCAACATATGTAACAAGTGTTGTTGTAGTCATTTCCCAACCAATGACAACTTTGAACCCATTCACTATTACGCACTTTGGAAACACTAAAAATTCCTTCCATTTGCCACCCCAAAGTTTTTGAACTCCCCTTTTTCAAGCACAGTCTCAAAGGAAAGGGAGCATTTCCAATATTAAGTTCATAAACAGAGCTAGGAGTATAAGCTGCATTGAATCTAGTACACTCCCTGTGCACATTCCCTAAACAGATTTTCATGTCTAAACAATCTGAAATACACTTCCTCCTCAGTCCTCTTGCAGTTTTGGATGCCCTTGACAAAGGCCACCATGTGATATCTATATAGTTACTGAACACAACAACAACATACACACCCACATATGTTCCACCACTAGTGGCAGAGTTGCACCCCAAAACTCTTACAGTCTCTAGATATGATAAATGATTGAATGCACTTATCCCATAATGTGATGCTCCAATCCCTCGACCAATGGCGATATGATAAATGCATTTAAAATTTTTTCTAAGACCGTCACCCATGACCCCGAAACATTCACCCCACAGTGTTCAATAGGGACTTACTATTATAGGCCACAAACCCATAGGTACATGTTGAGGAGGTAAATCCCTACGCGGACGGGCGATCCCTACTAACCCCGGCCAGTCTAGCAACAATCATCAAATGTTACAGCGCAAGTTCCTAGTTACGAATAAAAGACCAAAGATGGAGGCCTACCTGGAGTCCAGTGCTATGATTCGTAGAAGAGACAGCGTTCCCGTTCCTCAGCCTCGGCAGATCACGATCCCCACGATCTCCGTGAATGGACACCTGCACATGCAAGAAACAACACAAATGCAAGCATAAAATCCAGAATACACAACTATATATCAGTCAGAAAGGATATAACTCATTATTAACATAAGTGAAAAACAGAGTGGAACCATAACCGTAATCATTCATTAATAAACAATCGAAAGAGAGTACAACCAATGACTAACGTCCGATCCTGCATGGATGGGGTCTCCGGTCGTCCACGTCTCGCAAAGCTCGCCGGGGGAAAGGGCAACCTCTCCAGAGTCTCGTGACAATGGTCTCCTTGCTCGAATGGGCCTTAAGGGAAAGGAAGGATTCTTTTCAGCACAAAGGCACTTGGGAATAGGAGATGCAAAGCTTTAGCACTTCAAGACTAGCTTGCCATGGGTCTGAGCAAGCTTTTATAGATGGGGAAGGAGGAGTTGGGATCCCTATTATTGTGAGATTGGCCCTATCAACAAGGAAGGTTCCATGGAGGTGGCAAATACTTCCGCTGACAGACTCATGAACAAGCCTGCAACTCAAGATAGGCAATGGTTTTACCGGGATTTGTTGGGCAACTTCCACCATCTTTATTTAAAAAACACTCCTTAAATTGGAATCATTGACTACTTCTACGGAATGACCTTTGAGTTAATGTGACCTCTTTTGTGGAGATTTTCCTCATTGAGCGCGGTAGGTAACGGCCATGCACTTGCTCCTGTGATGCAAAAGGAGATGTTTTCATGATTTTTTGCAAGGAGATGTCTTTAGAGAAATTGAAGCTCATGCTTAGAGGAATGCATTGATGATGATTTCAAGGCTTGAAAATGTTCACAGGTCACAGAATGGGTCCTCCATTGTGCGGGACGGGGAATGGTGGGGACGGTGACAAATTACTGTGTAACAGATGCCCCCTAAAGTATGAGGCCCGAGAGAGAGAGGGGTGAAATGCTTTACGAGAACAAGTTCGACTGAAGCCCCACCGTTGGAAAACCTACGCAGAAAAATACAACTGATATCTCAAGTACATGATGTATATGCGGTATGGGCATAGCCATCCAGCGAGGATAAAATAAATAGAATCAGGTATGGTCGCAGCCATCCAATCAGTGAGTCATACACATAATGATAATAAGCCACAATCGCAGCCTAGATTACAACAGACACAATCCAGGGTCTTGCACTCCATCTCGACCCAAAAAAAGTACAAGTTCAAGCATGCGAATATGTGAGCTGAAGTCGAACATGCAGGAACATCGTCTGATTACCAGTCAATGATGAAAGTTGTTAAAAGACACGAGAGGAACCACCAATAATGACAATGGCCCTCAAGGTACTATAGGTACAATCTACGGCGTGTGAATCAATGAGTTGGCGTCAAACACCCGCAGAATCACTCAATCGGAGGCCAATGATGAAAACCTCACGTCGAATGCGACGAACCTGCCATTGAGGCATGCAGGCTCCAAGGTACCATGAAGGAGTCTCTAGATCAACTTCCTGGATAATGAGCTGAACTCGACAGGAAGTGACCTTGATCGAAGGTGGGACATAATGTTTCCCACATCATCGACACGAGACAGAGGAACATGATGTTTTTGTTGTGAATCAAGATCGCATGAGAATCAGAGGAAGGTTGATATTCGCAGAGGCCAACTTCTCTTGAACATATAAACGGCACGACAGTGGACTTGGCAGTATTTGACATCAACAGATCATAGGTCATGGTGACGAGGCAATGAGCAGATGAGAGGTCAAAAGGGATTATCCAAACCCATGGAGGCAAAGTGAAGAAACAAGATGAGATGTCCCCAACCCAACACGAATGCAGACAAGTGCCATGTTCAAGAGCGACATACTGCCGATGACAACGACGATGGTTCCATTTTTCCCCCACCATTTCTGGCGAGTACACCAATTATTTTTTATAACAAGCTTGAAGGGGATAGCATATGCTTTTAATATAAGTTCTCCCTTCGGGCGAATCCATCCTAGTGCATTTAACGAGTCCTAGGAAGGAGGAACATGGAGAACATCATTTCGACTGGATCCGATGTCATCAAGGTTTAACGAGTCTGACAAAGGGAGAACTCGGCGTCTTTTCACGTTTAGAGAGTTTGAAAAGAGCTGAAAGATGACTCCAAAGTGACTTTTTCGTGTATTTACTGAGTCCGAAAAAGTATAAAATACAACTCGTTTCCATCGTTAAAGTCGCAAAAACCTACTACTGCACATACCAAGCAAGCGTAAAACCCATTTTCGACATAACATATTAAAATATTTGATAAAAATAACTTTTTAAAACTCATTTTATGTCAACAGGTTCTAAATATGCCAAAATGGTAAAAATAAGATTACATTTACTATTCACCTTGGTAAAAAGCAACAGCGGTCCATTTGGAGTGGAAACTTCTGACGGCGATTGCGACAGATCCGGTTGACCATTCAGATTCTCGTCTGCTACAGGTAAGAGGCGCTTCCATGCTCTTTATTTCCATCCATTTTTTAATAATTTTCCCTTGTGTATCAGTCATCTGTGGCCACTTTTGAAATTTTAGGGCCGCGCTCATTAGCGCGAGTATCGGGCACGGACCCGCGCCAATGGGCTCTTTTATACAAAGGGCTCGCGCCAGCGGCCGAACCTAAAATTCCGCCTAAAAATTCGATATTTTAACCAAATTGAATGGAATTTGAAGCCTACCAGAGATCTAACTAAGGGTTTATGACCATATGGATGCAGGTAATCAAGCAAGATGGTGATTGAATGGAAAGAACGAGAGCATGGAGAAGAGGATGAACAGGCCATCCAAAGTGAGGCTTGCATGAATGCCCTCAGAAACGGTGGGCTGAAGAAGTTCTTCCTTACACCCTGTCTACGAGCTCAGCCCGAGCTCCTCCATTATTTGATCAGTATTTGGGATGAACATGAACAAGTGTTCAAGTTGCGAGATCAGGTATTGGAGCTGGAGGTTTCTGATGTGTATTTTATCACCGGATTGTCTCCCAGAGGTCCGATCCCGGTCTTGACTGGAGGTAGACCATCTGGCGAGAAGATGGAAGAAGTGATGGCACGAGTGTGCTAAGGAGCACAAATGGGATCAGGGAGAAAGAAGGTGGATATCCACACTATCCCCGATCTGGCATTGAGAGTTGTCCTACATACCATCACGCGGGCTGCAGGGTCGCAGGCACCGCACGAGGCCACAAAGGCCCAACTCCTACTGGCCTCAAAATGCATGAGTCCCTTACTGTTCGACTGGGAAACAACAGTAACAATAAACATGAAAAGGCAGCTCACAAAATGCAAACAAGCTAAACTGAAATAGTTTGGCTATGGTTCCATCCTGGTATCGTTCATTCTAGAACGTTTACCAATCTTCCAGGGCCAAGGGGCCTCAGTAGCAGATCTGATACCACGAGAGCCAAGAATGGCTCGCTGGGCAGCACTAATGCCCAGAGCTGGAGGCGGCCAACAGATGTCCTGGAGGTCGAAATTATTTAGGTGGTTATGGCGCCAGTTGATTGTAGTGGAGGACTGGCCATATGCAGGAACTGACTTCACCGGAGACCCAGATCTCCCACTGCCATAAGGAGATGACTGGGACGAGGAGTTAGGTAAGACCTAATGTTTTTGATTTTTTATGTTTTATATTTTTTTTGTTAATACACATTCTTCCTAACACATTTTATATATGTATGTAGATGTGGGACCTGAGAGACGAGCTGGGATGTCTCCAATCTCACGGAGGACTCAACTCGCCCCTGATCCTCAGGGAGAGGGCACCGAAGGAGAGGAGTTGATCCAGAATCTCGAGGGCATTGCCCGAGGGATCTCGGACTATGCTCGGCTGGCGGACGTACCGATGGCATACCAGCATCATACGGTGGGAGTTCCAACTCGGATCCACCGAATCCTGAGATGCTTAGTGCGTGCAGTCACATGCTATCATGAGCACCATGTGGATTAGCTCTTAGGATTTATACCACACCTATTTTTTGAAAGGCGTATCGTCTCCGGATGTACTTAAGACGATTATGTATATTTTGACTTTATGTGACACACTCTATGTAAACATTTCAATATCTATATATATATGCATATCTATTTCTAGATGGATCTTTCTTTACATGTGATGATGATTTACAAATTGCGTAAATTTCTGTCTAATACCAAATTTGCTACTGCATCTGTTAATGTATTCAAATGCCTGGGTATATGATGATATGTAATGTAGTCAAAATTTCTTTCCAGTAATCAAATGCGCAGATACAGACATAATATGGACGGGTTCCTTACCGAATAGTGTGAGTTCAGTTGTAACACTACAAGTTGCGAATCTAGATACACGAGCAATTCACGGATACCAAGGTTTACTGCCTTGGTTAATAATTCTAACATAGCACTATATTCCGCGATGTTGTTCGTGGTACGTCCTAGACACACTCCTTGCAGGTTGACCAACTCACCAGTAGGATCATAGATTACCCAGGCTGCTGAAGACAGATTCCTGGTACTGCGGGAGGCACCATCCGCGAAACCAACAAATGGATGAATAGACATCTGCACAACCAGGAAGACCCGATCAGCAGAAAGATGTTTACAAAGCACACCACACTATAAATGCACACAAATGAAGATCACACACCTATGTACACACACCACACCAAGAAATCACTTCAGGCATAGTACTTTTTGAGGTACAACCCATTTCTGGGCTGCGCCAACGGAACTCCTTCATAATCTATAAGCTCGTAGGCCCCATTTTTCAAAACGTGTTTTACTACATAGGGCCCACGCCACATAGGCTGGAACTTACTGGCTCCAAGCGTGTCATGTGCTTGATCGTACAGGAGGACGAGGTCTCCTTCGATAAAGGAACGAGGAGAAACAGATTGATCAAAATGAGTTTTGACCCTCTTCTTTTGTGCTTCGATAACCAAAGCGGCCAGACGACGGGTTTCATCTAACCATTCCAGATACAGAAGACGTTCTTCCTCAGCAGAAGTATTAGGTAAAAGCTCCATAGCTAATTTCAACGAAGGAATCTCGCATTCAACCGAAAGAGTTGCTTCCAGACCATACACCAATTGAAATGGTGTGAACCCAGTTGCACTCTTTGCAGATGTTCGGTATGCCCAGAGAGCTGAGAATAGTTGGAGATGCCAATTGGATTTTTGAATACCAACTATTCGCTGAAGCATAGTGACTAAAACCTTATTCACTGCTTCAACCTGACCATTCGCTTGAGGGTAATATGGTGTCGAGCTGTCATGACGCAAGCCCAACTTTGAGGTTAGCTCCGCCATCATATAATCTCGGAAATGAGTACCGTGATCAGTGACGATGGCTTGAGGAACCACGAACTGTGCAATAACGTGGTTGAATATAAATTGAGCAACCGTTTTCTCGTCAGCAGCTAGTGTAGGCATCGCCTCGGCCCACTTGGTGAAGTAGTCGACAGCGACAATTATATACGCATGCCCCCCCAGCCGAGTGAGGGTTACACGTCATAAAATCCACGCCCCATTTTGCAAAAGGGCCGACGGTAATAACAGGATGCAATGGTAAAGGCGGCGCGCGCATCTTGCGCTGAAATATCTAGAATGCATGACATTTACGAACTGCAGTGATACAGTCTTTGAATATGGAAGGCCAGAAATAACCTGCTCGCAGAATCTTTTGGGCAGTAGCATACCCAGACATATGTCCACCACAAGCACCACTGTGGCAGTCATTTAGGACGTTTTCAGCCTCATCCAAGGTTAGGCATCGCCGGAGCACCGAATCTACTCCAATGTGGTATAAGGTATCTCCTACTATACGGTAGGGCTGGGACTGGTGCCGAATCCGACGACGAGCAATTTTATCCAACTCAGACTGAAACGTTGAGGTATGAAGATACAATATTATGTCACCGTACCAAGGGTCACGAGTACTGATGAGGAAAAGCATTTCGTCCGGTATATGGTCTTCAGAGTGTGAGGGAGCAGAGTCTATAGGGAGAGAACATATCAAATCTGTGAAGACTAGTGATTTAGTTGACTTAGCAGTAGTGAACTCTAAGTCAAACTCCTGCAGGATCACAATCCATTTGGAGTACTTGCCCCCCAGTAATTGTCTAGAAAGAATATACGTCATAGGGTTGCAGTCTGAAACCACTGTTATCGTACGCAAAAGGATGTAATGGCGAAAGCATTGTACAGCGTGTACTGCTGCTAATGCCAACTTCTCGACATGAGTGTAACGCGTTTCTGGGTCGAGAAGGTTCCGTGACATGTAATAAACAACATGTTCATCACCGTCATCGTCATCCTGCACCAAGACCATGGCTATGGTGCTAAATGCGGCGGCTAGATATAAAGTGAAGTCGCGGTGGTAGTCCGGAGGACGAAGCAACGGAGCATTGACAAGCAACGTCTTCAGCTTCTCAAAGGATTCCTGAGCAATTTCATCCCAATGAAAGGGAACGTTCTGCTTTAACAAACGAGTGAATCCTTTGGCCACCTCGGCATAATTCAGGATAAAGTGCCGAAGAAAGTTCGCTTTCCCTTGTAGACTCTGTAACTGATATAGGGAGGAGGGTGATGGGAGATTTACGATGGCCTCGACCTTTAAAGGGTCAAGGAAAATTCCATCTTTCGAGACTATGAATCCTAAAAGACGGCCAGAATCAACGCAGAAGACGCATTTATGAGGATTGAGCCTGATATTGTAGTGCCTGCAACGAAGAAATATCTGGCGGAGATGCTCAGGATGGTCCTCTCACTTACCCAAATGGGCTGGCAAGTCATCCAGATAAGGCTGAACGATATGGTGAATGTCATGAAAAGCATAGGACATCGCACGCTAAAAAGTGGCTCCAGCGTTCTTCAAGCCGAACGGGAGCTTTTTATATGCGAAAGTACCCCACAGATAGATGAATGTGGTCTTGTGTTGATCCTCAGGTGCAATATTGATTTGATTATATCCTGAGAAACCTTCCATTAAGGAATAGATCTCACTCCCAGCACATTCGTCGATAATCTAGTCTATAAATGGAGTGGGATAATTATCCTTTGGACAGGCGCGATTGATGTCGCGATAATCAACACAGACTCTAATCGTACCCTGCTTTTTATCGACAGGGACAATGTTAGACACCCATTCTGTGAGGGGGATGGGATAAATAAAACCTGCGTTTAGAAGTTTTTCAACTTCTTCCTTGATGGCGGCGGCTTTCCGAGGATGCATGGGGCGTAAGCGTTGGTGCACGGGTTTCGCACCTGGATAGGTTGGAATCTCGTGCACTACGATACTGGGATCAATCCCTAGCATTTCCTCGTAAGACCACGCGAAAACATCTCTGAATTCTTTGAAAAGCTCAGTATAGACTTGAATCTCATCGAGAGAACAAGTCACACCCACGTGAATATTCTCAACGATCCCCGGTTTAATGGAGATGTTGATTGGGATAGTTTGAGTAATGTTACTCAGGTTACCCTCCGAAAAATCCTTGTGCGTCAAAATGGGCATTTGAAGAGGAGGGGTAGGAACCTGAGTAGCATAACACTCCAGACAGTCAGTCATTGCCCCCAAGCTAGGCATAAAAGAGGAGCGATGATGTCTATCGCCCCAAGGCAGCTCCTCAAGAGACATAGTTTCAATGATAGCCTCATCGGAAGGAAAAGTCTCTTTGAGAGGATCAGGTGAATCAGCCTGACCAAGCCAAGGGGATTGTGAGTAGACGTCGAGAGCCATGCTCAAAGGAGCATGCTGAGGAGGTGGAGGATCCGATGTAGCAACAATTTCACAGTAGTTGATCTCTACTGGTGTCAAGGGAATTGATTCTCCAAACTCAAACACCTGCTCAGGCATAGGAATAAGCCAGGGGTCATCAGACCTGGACATCATGTTGACTTGAGCGGTGTGTGGTGGTGGTGCGGGAAAGATACCCATGAGGACTGGGTCTTTGAAGAGACCAGGTCCTACACTGTCCGGGGGATTCGGAATTTGATCCACGTATGGCACATTGTTCTCAGAGGTAGAGGTGAAAAATGACAACTGATCCACCGTGACAATCTTGCCCTCGTGAGGGAACTTAATGAATCGAAAGACGGTGGACGGCACGCAGAGCATGGCATGGGTCCAGTTGCGGCCAAAAATTATATTGTAGTTGAGCTTAGCGTCAACCACTTCCACTTCTACGTTGACAGTTTTTCCCTGTAATGTGATCACTAGACTCTCAAGAACGCCCAGGGGTTTAGATTCCCGACCATCAAATGCCTCAAGGGCATTGGGGGATGACGAAAGGGTTGGAGAGCCGATGGCCTTCCAGCAAGAGGAGGACATAATGCAGGTAGATGCACCTTCATCCACAACAACCCTATGAATGTTCAGACCGTTAATCCTGACTTGAATAATCAGAGCGATTTGATGTGGAAGTCGGGGAGTGAAATTCTCCAAATCGAAGGTGAGAAGACTCGAGTCGACGGGATCAATGCCCCCGATCGCAAACAATAAAGCCTTCCGTTGCGAAGGACAACTTTGAAGAACTTCTAGCGCAGACATGGCAGACGACGCCTGTGCCAAATCCTCAACAATGCTGTAATGTTGAGCGGCACAAGCATTTGGATTATAAGAAGATATTCGAAGGACACCTTTAGGAGGTGGCTTCAAAACGGGTTCAGGAGTAGGCTTCTCGATTTCCAATGGACCGGAGATAGGTGGGGGAGGCGGCCCATCCGCAACTGCCTTCCCGGGTGCCTGCCGCGATTCGTTGTAATTCTTCGACCGTGTAGCGACAGAGATAGGTGCAACACTCTTCACCATGAAAACCTGAGACCTAAACGGTGCAGATGGTGATGGCTGTTCGACCATCTGGGTCTGCTGAGATGGAAATGGCTCTTTTAAAACAGCTGGAGTCCCTTTAGGGCCCTTAAGAAGTTGACTAACCTCGAATCGTCGTGGACAATCCTTAGTATAATGGTCCC
This sequence comes from Pinus albicaulis, assembly GCA_034641835.2. Lineage (NCBI taxonomy): Eukaryota > Viridiplantae > Streptophyta > Pinopsida > Pinales > Pinaceae > Pinus > Pinus albicaulis. The sequence continues at coordinate 857,286,402 of CM076578.1, forward strand.
CTTCATAGATGAGGCAAGGGTACTTCGGTTTACACTGAGAGCCATCCTCAGTACGAGATTTAGATTCTGGTTTCCGGGCATCAGATTTAGATTTTCCTTTTCCCTTCTTTTTCCCCTTGGAAGTTTTCTCCGTAGGATTGGCCTGAACGGCATTCACTTCCGCGGTTTTACCAGAATTGGAGGGGGCGAGATTAGCAGGAGCATTGTTGGAAGAATTAGACTTCTGCTTCCCATTCGAAGATTTCTTCGAATTCTGAGAGACAAAACCAATGACACCATCCACCGCTGGGGTAGGCGGAGCCTTAGAGGTTTTGGACTGCGGGACATCAGGCAAGATATCGCAAAGCGTGCTAGACTGAGAATATACAAGATCCAGATATTGGGCACTCACAATGGCCTGCTCCTCCGTCACACACGCTCCCATCGCAATATCCTGAGCGATTTTATTCACAAAGGAGGTGGTGAACCAGTGAGTCAGTATCTGATCAGGTATGTGGAACTTGATCAGTCTACGACGACGCCGTCACTCATGAATGTGATCAGAGATGTGAGTGGCTTTGTCCTGCTTCAGAGAAGTCAGGAGGTGCGTCCCGGCTTCATAACGAACCGGTAACTGGAAGTGCGTGAGGAAAGCCATGGTTAAAGAATTGAAATCTTGGAAAATGCCGCGGGATAACTCTATGTACCACTTAGCAGCAGCTCCAGTTAAAGTACGTTGGAAGAGCCGCAGGCGAATCGAATCGTTGACCCAAGAGTTAGATGAACACCAAAGCTGATACGTCATCACATGCGCCTGGGGGTCCTCTCCAGCTTTTCCCTCAAACTTGGGGCAATCACCTGGTATCTTGGTGGGAACCGGAGGCCAATATGGATTATGTAAAATCGGATCATTGGTCAACTTTGAAACATCTGGCAACTCCAAGGTGGCCAGGAATGGCAATGGCGGATTGACCGGCATGCCAGACCCAGGATGATGACTGTTACCTGTACTCCAAAATGGTTGTGAATATCCTTGCCCCCATGGGTTCTGTCCTGCAGGATTATGACTGTAGGGGGTGTAGGTCATGTAACCAGACTGATTTGGATGCTGGTAACCAGAGTGTGGGGCCTGATAACCAGGGTATGGGCCCTGATTATATGTCGGCCTGGTGTAAGCAGCATTTGAATTTGGCTGCTGAGTATAGGTAAAACCGGGTGGAGCAGGATAATACTGAGAGCCTCTGGGGTGGTTATAATTCGGTTGAGATTGACCATGAGGATAATAACCACTCTGAGGATGAGTAGGCTACTGAAAAGTGGAACCCTGTGGAGCCTGATATGTAGGGCGCAGCTGTTGATTTGGTTGTGGCATAGAATGAGTCGGCTGCTGAGCAGGGTTGATGGAATGGGCGGGCTGCCCTGGGTGAACAGGTTGACCCGACTGAGAGGGCTGACCTGAGTGAACAGGTTGACCCGGGTGAGAGGGCTAACCTGAATGACCAGGTTGACCTGGATAAACAGGCGGCACCGGTTGAGCAGGTTGACCTGGCTGTAAGTGAGCCCCAAGTTGTACCGGATGGGCCGGTTGGCCTGGAGGCGGGACACCGGGTTGTACCGGATGAGCCGGTTGGCCTGGTGGTGGAACAGGACTAGGTGCTTGCTAGAAACCGGTTTGACCTAAAGCAGAACCATAGGATGGTCCCGGCTGATATGCAACGTTAGAAACAACAGGATACTACGGTTGCATCGGTAAAGAAAGCTAGATTTTCCCCCCAGGACCATAGACCGGTCCTGGTTGATACCCCGACTGAGGCTGAACAGGTTTACCGGAAGGGCTATAATACTGTCCTTGCGGACCATACGATGGCCCTTGTTGGCCGATAGGATAGCCTTGAATGGGATGTCCCTGTGGATCATAAAGATAGCTAGGTTGGCCCGCAGGTTGGCCTTGGAAAGGATGTCCTTGCGGGTTATAAGCCTGGTTATAAGGTAAAACTTGAGCATAGAGATAAGCCTCAGGAGCGGGTAGACGTAAAATCTCCCCGTGCTCATCATACTGACCTGGGAAAGCATACACAGGAGTACCATCCTGTGCATAATGCAGAAAGTAAGAACGGTTAGGATCTTGGGAGGATGGTCCAACCTCGGCGTTCGGCTGTTGCAAAGATAACCGATACTCCTCCGGAGAGATATTCTCTGGTATAGCAGTCACAAGATAAACATCTTCAGGAGTTGGCATAGCTCTCGAAGTGGATGCCGTGACAGCAGGAGAAGAGGTGGCCACACAGACAGTGAGCTGGACGGGAACAGAAGAACGGGCGTCTGAGGAGACACCCCGGGTGTAGTAGCAGCCGGCCTCGAAGCAGGAGATGACACTCCCATAGAGGCTACGGCGGAAATGATCTGACCCAGAGATCTGTATCCCTGTGGTAAAGAAGGACTGGCTGTTGACATGTCAACCAGCTCAGAGTTGTCTCCCTAAAACAATCTTCGTGGGAAGAGTTGATAGTCTTCACCAGATGTTGGGATTTCCTCACCAGAATCACTCATGGTTGATCCTGCCATTAAATCATGCAAAAGACGGCGAGGACTAGGAGGAAAAACAGCAGCAACAAAAGGCGAACCCGATGTAAGACAAAGGAAATCATCTCCTAATCTCAATTTAGACACAGGGTCCGAAAAGGGCCAATTGAACTCAACTGGTCCTCCAAAGGGTTGCTCAGCAAGAACCGGTCCCCCGTCAGGAAACTCGGAAACAATAGGCTACTGCGGTTCAACAGAGGATTGGGAAGCCTCTGAAGAATCGTCCGTGTAAGGACTACCAGTAGACGAAACCGAAGGTTCCGCCACTGTGGCAAACGACCAGAGAAAAAGAAGCAAACACACACACGGGCTGAAAAAGAGTCAGGACACATGATCAAACGGTCAACAAGAAATATCTAACAGGGCGTATAATCGTGGGTGATTAATTTTTACCACATTGAAAAATAAGAAACTCTACCGTTTCATGTTTTAAGAGTCGAGAAACGATAAAAAGATGACTCTATCTCTTTCAGATTTGACACAAGCGTGAAAGGACAAGCGCTTGACGGTCTTTTCAAATTTAGGGAGTCAGAAAAAACCAAATGACTGCTCAGGAATACTAGGCACAAAGGGTGTACCAAATAACCGTGAACTGCAATATACACCTTGGTTTTGATAATGAAGAAGAAATCAACCAAGGACTTTCCGTACGTGCAGGCAATCTCCCCGAATGCTATGTTCGGTGTATCACGGGTATAGGGCGACAGACTCAGCTTTCTGTGGATAAAGGATTGAAAACCTAGAGGGGTCTCCCTTTATATACGCGATGGTACGGGGAGCACAAGTCCGTACTAGCGCTGTCTAAAGCCAAAAGGCGAACGACAGCTGCTAGGTTTAAAGACGCCGAAACACGTCTCTAGCCTAGACCTCTAAATATGTTTCGTTAGATTTCAATGTTGCCTTAGGTTAATTGAATATATTTTAAAGTTGATCTTCAATTAGGTTTCAATTTTCAGGCCCTAACGAATGTATTGTTTCAAAAACTCCTAAATGCAAAGCTACATGCCACAGTAGACCATTTCGTTCGATGAAAACTAGCTATAGAAGAGTTGAGAGTCTTTACACAAACCAAATGATCAGAAGACAAACAATGAGATCTCTAATTCAACTAATGAAATTGAAAACTTTTCATTCAAATCACTAATTACTAGTAAAATCGAAAAATTTCAATTTGCACTAATTCAACCAAGAGCACAAGAGATTTTTTTTTGTAATTTTCAACGTTTGATAGCTAAATGCACTAAACAAACTGAAAACAAACAGAACAACTTGAGAAACGATATTGAGAGAGAAAAACGAACAAATTTCACTCAATGACACCAACAATCAGATCTCAAATCGACCAAAGTCTCTCAAAACCAAGAAAAAGACTCAAAGGCTCCAATGGACCGTGTGATCTAGGCCCAAAGCAAGACCAAACAAAATTCGAATGAAGGGACGAGCAAACACCCAAAAATCGCAACAAAACAGTGAACAACTACTAAGAGGATGTGGAGGAGCAATCAGAGAGTCGACTGGACAAACAAAACACCAAAATTCCCAAGGAGGGCTCGATACACAAAGCCACTAGATGCCCTAGGGCTTAAAACGTGAAATCGATAGATAAAAGCAAACAACCAAAGGACGAAGGCAAATTCCCATTCAAACAGGACTCCAACACACTCAGGTAGTCGAAAAATCAAGAATAAAAGCACTGACCAGACCCAGAGAGCTCAAAACTGAGCAAACTCAAAAACCCTACAGGAGTGGCGCGACTGTAAGGCTGCAACTGGCGCTAGAAAGCAATTGGCGTGGGCTATACAAAAGCAACATGCGCCAATTGGCGCGACTGTCGGGCTAAAAAGTGCGCCAGTCAAGTTTCTCAGCCAAAAACAAGAAAGAACTACTTCAGAAGTAGATCAATGTACACTAAGCAAACCAAGAAGAAAAAACAGCAAAAGAACCCAACCCAGAAGGCTAACCAAGCAAGGAAAATCATAAAATAATCAAAACAAGACAATCTAAGCGAGAAAGTGAAATCTAGACGATCCCCAGTGAAATCGCCAAATTGTTGAGGAGGTAAATCCCCTTTGCGGACAGAGGTGATCCCTACTAGCCCAGCAGGGGTCTAGCAACAATAATCAAATGTTACAGCGCAAATTCCTAGTTACGAATAAAATACCAAAGATGGAGGCCTACCTGGAATCCAATGCTATGATCCGTAGAAGAGAGCGTTCCCGTTCCTCAGCCTCGGCAGATCACGATCCTCCAACGATCTCCACGGATGGACACCTGCACATGCAAGAAACAACACGAATACAAGCATAAAATCCAGAATACGCAACTATATATCAGTCAGAAAGGATATAACTCATATTAACATAAGTGAAAACAAAGTGGAACCATAACCGTAATCATTCATTAAATAACAATCGAAAGAGAGTAAAACCAATGTTCTGACGTCGTGGTCTCCTTTGGATGGGTCTCCAATCGTTCACGTCTTGCAAAGCTCGCCAGGGAAAGGGCAAACCTCTCCAGAGTCTCTCGACGATAGTCTCCTTACTTGAGTTGGCCTTAAGGGAAGAAAGAGGGCTCTTACAGCACAAAGGCTCTTGGGAATTTGGAGATTCAAAGCTTAGGAACTTCAAGACTAGCTTGCCATGGAATTGAGCAGGCTTTTATAGATGGGGAAGGAGGGAGTTGGGATCCCTATTATTGTGGGATTGGCCTTATCAACAAGGAAGGTTCCATGGGAGGTGGCAAACCACTTCCCTTCCATGGAACTCCCACAGCCAAACCTCCCAACTCAAGATAGGCAATGGTTTCTGAGTTTGTTGAAACACAACCTCCGCCATCTTTATTTAAAAAACACTCCTTAAATTGGCTGGCGTGACTACTTCTCTGGGACAGAGCGCCAGTTGGCGTGGCCTCTTTGTAGGATTTTCCTCATTGGTGCGAGTGATGAACTGTCTGCCCGCGCCAATGCAAAAGGAGATGTTTTCATGATTTTTTGCAAGGAGATGTCTTTAGGGCAATTGAAGCTCATGCTTAGAGGAATGCATTGATGATGATTTCAAGGCATGAAAATGTTCACAGGTCACAAAATGGGTCCTCCATTGTGTGGGATAGGGAATGGTGGGGACGGTGACAAATTACTGTGTAACAGTACAGTATGTCAAACCTTCAATTCCACTCAAACAGGGTTCAAACCTTCTTGGTATGGACAAAGTCCCAATAGAATCTATGGCCTAGCTTCCTCCTTCTTCTGAACACATTCTGTCGGTAAACCACATGGCCTTAAAATCCATCTAAGAAAAATATGCTTTGCATTACCCTCCTTTCATGGCACATAACCCTCTTTGCAAGCACTGGAACGCTTGTCCATCTCTATCTTCCTTGAATCATCTTCTCTATGCATAGACACATTGGAGCATGCGTAGAATTATTGAAATCAAATTAGCATAAATACGAATGATTTGACAGGATCTATGGAGGCATCTATCTCTACTTTTTCTTTCATTTTCAATTGGTGGAAGAAACATTATGCTCCAAAGATTTTGCGCCATTACCAAAAAAAAGTATTTTTAAACTCACCCCGTAAACAACCATTTTTATAAAGCAAAATTGCTTAATATTACACTTGTCAAATTAGTAATGTCCTTAATATCCACTTTAGGAATGAATACAATTAAGCATGGTTTCTCCAACAACAATTACCACACTCTGCTTGTGGATGCGTTGATTTTCTGAATATTTACTGACGAATACTACTTATCTTCCTGGTCGATATGGTAAGCCACCAAAACACCCTTGAGGTTTTTCAAAATGAAGGGGCTGCTTATTTTGTGCTGCGCCACAACTAGAATTTTGATTTGAATCTCCATTCTCACAGGACAAATATCTCTGATTTATATATTTCTCAGATACCTATGGTTAGGCTATAGAGACACACACATATATATATGTATGGTGATGAGAATAATCTCTTGGGTGAGTGAAGGGACAATGTTCCATGATCCTCGGCAACTGTACCACTCCATTAATTTTTCATCTGTGTGATCACTATCATATGCACCTCGTTTTTATAGAAGTAGGTTGTTGAACTGAGACACCTATCTGGAAACACACACACCCAGTGTGCCCTCTCCACCAACAACTACTCCATACTATTAATTGTATACAACATACAACAGAAGGTAATTGTATACACAGGACCATTAATCATTCCGCTTAATTAAGATTAGTCTTTCTTTTTTTTTCTTGTATATTAGATTTATATTTTTTTAAGAAAGTTTTGAGGGTTTTTTTCCTTTTTTTAAACGTAGGTTGCATGGTCGTCCACAACTAATTCCGCATACTGCATTCCCCCAGTATTTGCATTCCATTTTCCCCTCCAGTGCACTTAGAATTATTTGTACCCCATTTTTCACTCTACATTAATATAAGTAGAGTGCACCGTGACCGCACCCAATGCACCCTCTCTGGTGAGGGTGGTTATTCGGATAAATTTTTTTCAACGGGGATGATAAACATGCAACACTTAAGTATACATGCAAATTCATCTCAATCCCTTCCTTTTACTTTTTTATTTTTATTTTATATTTGTGAGATTGTTTTAAGATAATTTTATATATTTAATAATGTCTAAAAATAATTTTTTAATTTTGATTTTTTTTCTGTTGGTATAATTTTTTTAGAATGTAAAGATTTGTTGGAGATATATGTGACATTTTTTTGTAGTTTTGTGTGAAATAGCTATGATATTTTTTTTAATAGTTTTACATTGATGATATTTTTTTAATATTTATTTATTTTATTTATTTTATTTATTTAAGGTTTTAGAATGTAGGGTTAGATGTTTAGTTTAAATTTATAATGTTATAATAAAATACTGATTATTTAAAAAGATAATAAAAGTGTTAAATATTTTTATATATTATTATTATCCAATTTTAAGGTCATGGTCAAGCTAGACACCAAAATGGTGTATGAGACTTCTTTGTGGGACAAGTTATTGGCCTACAAGTAGCATACATACTCTACTCCCTCTGCATTGAATCTATGCTTTTTAGGAGGAAACGAGTCCTCTTAACCATTAGGGCTGCTGAAATTGTGTAACATACACCAATAACCTCACATGGAAATGCAAGTAGTTAATTTTTTTTATACAAGATACCCACGAGTAACTTTTCAAATCACTATTAAATATTCCTTACTAATCAATAGATAGAATTTTCACCAATTCATAGTGTAACATTAGTAGAAAAATAATAAGTTGCTTAACCATTAACAACCACTGTGGTAGTACATTAACATAAAACTCTATGATGTAACCTTGCATTCATTTCATTATTCATGTAGTCATCGCATACTTGACATTATGAACATCACAACAAGAAATGAATCAGCATCGTCAATTTGACACAATAATCAATCATATCATTGAACACCCATATACCCTAGAAACCCCGTACGGTGAAAACTAGCAAATGTTTAATTTTATTATTAAACGCTCGTGAGGGTGTTTAACCCTCACTCAATTTCTTATAAGGGATATCATCCCTTAATCATTTTCATAAATCTTACAAGGAAATATACAAATATCTAGCATTAAGCCATTGGAATCATTAAGATAGCATTTACCCTCTAGTACTCATATCTTGATATCTTCGTGGCATCGAAGTACCTACAACATACCAACGCACAATGGACCATCCTGCAACTCACACACATTTGCATGAACCATTAATCATTTACTTTCCAGCATGTTAAGCATAATTTTTCCTTTTCATAAGTCACCATCACTTCCTGTTATTTATTTCATCAACAAGCTTTCATAGCATGATTAGATAAAGCCTTAATCAATCAATAATCACTCTTTAAGCGGTCCTTTAACACTTATTCATGTGCATACATGAAATGTGAATACAATATCAAAACATGCTTTCTTCTAATGTCACTACCTTAGTGTAAGAAAGTAACTATTAATTCATTTCAAGATAAACCCCACATTATTATGACACTTTTCACACACGCTCACATTCATAGAGGACAATTCACTACGATTGTCCAGGAATTCCTTTAGTGGAAAATGACACAATGTGCATCCGAGTTACTTAAACTTCAACAAAAGAGCCAGCCATTCAGATTTTGTTTTTGGAGCATGGAAATATAATAAAGCTACCACGTTGAATGTTGTTCCTATGCATACAATGCATAAAGTTTCTAAAATTAATTTCCCAATAGAATACTTAACATAATAGGGCATGCAAACACATGTTTCCTTTTCGAGGAAACATAACATAAAAGGCATGCAAAACGTGGTTTATTTTCCATAAAACTAATGGAATAAAGCATAAGAATACATGTATTATTCTCAAAATGTTATACCAACATTACCCATATATATATTTCAAGGAAACCAAAACATTGCTTTAGTTTTTTGTACATGTAATTCATCTTCTTTGCCTAAGAATCTTTTCCAATGTAGGATAACAAAACATGTTATCATTTCCCACATAAAAATGTATATTCTTTCCAATGAAATCTAATACAAATATTGCAGGAATATACATGATCTTATTCCAAAAGAAAATTAACATAAACTAACATAATAGTTTTGTTAGCATAAAGGTACTCACATATTTTTCCTAAAGATTAAGATAGCTCAGTGTTTCTTTTATCCATGTAAAGAACATACCTCTATAACACAATGGCTATTCTTGGTGCATGAAAGAGATTATCAAAATAACCTTTCTTTAACTTAGGCAACACATTATTCCCTTCTTAGAATTCTACCATCATTAACTATTCCCTTTATGTAAACAAATGCATACTTCATTTGCATCAGGAATTTATCATAACCTAGTTTTTTTGTATTTATACTTGAAATCTTCTTATGCCTCTCTTTCAAGAATTTATCATATATAAAATTCTTTTATGCATAAAACTAGGAAAAAATACCAAGTTTAACAACACCCAAATCAAGAAGTCAACATGCACTCTTTTCAAGAAGTTATTCTTTCTTAGTAAGAACAATATATATAAAACAACATAATATTTTCCCAAGTAGAAATTATTCTTTTCACACAAGATTTAGCATGATATTTCCCAAAGAAACAATTATGTGAAACTATTATGGGTTCTTTATGACCTTTCTTCCAAGAAATCTCATTAATTTATTTCCCAATCCACGAAATATATTCAAGAATTGTCCTCTTTAATCTATATTCACTTTGAAGAAAATAGCTTGGATTTCTTTATCATTTCATACACATGTACCAAATCCTTTTCAAAATATAACAAGCATCCTATATTTTACATAAGATGTATGTATATATATAGACAAGCTAACTTACTTATCTTTTACTATGCTTAAGCTATATAATGAATTTAATATGCATCTTTTTCATCACCATAATAATGTTTGTATGCAAACTATTCTTTCAAGAAAATAATGATAAGAATACATATCTTTTGAAACACATTGGTAAAATATGGATTAGATATGTGTTGTCTTCCTTCACGGTATCCAACTTTCCCACACGATTTCCATATTCTATTGAGTTTGAGGTAAACATACAATGAATGAGAGGTTCAAGGTAGGAACTGCAATTCTCATGCCTGGTAGATTTCAAGGGAGGGTAAAATAAAATTTACAGAAATATGCTATCATCTCTTGAGAAAGATCGATTTCTGGCCACTTGCTCACTAATTTCGCTAACCAAAGGTCTTTGATCAATGATTTTTTCCATTGAGGAAACCCTGACCTATTCATCGACTGCTTCTACCAACTTTCCTTATAACCAAAAGGAAGATTTTGACTCATTGTTCGTCATCAGTAGATTCTGCGGGAAAGGAGCTTGGAACGAAACCAAATTATCATTGCTCATCAAGCTTGGAAAAACATCACTTTACCTTCTTTCTCTACTATTGTATGCATTACAGTAATGAAATATTTCCATCCCCACCCATAAAAACCTCTCCTGAGGTCTCCAGTAAATAACGAATACCCAGATCGTTATCAAGAAGTTGTTAAACTTCCAACCGATTCCTGATAAAAGTTTTAATTAATATTTTTTTATTAATTCCACGTCTAGTTACATGGTTTTAAGGATGTTACATACTCCCATCCTTAAGAGAACAATGTCCTCGGTGTGCTTATCTCATTGAAACTTAAACTTATACTCATGATATAATACTATAAACAACGCTAATGGGGTCCTTCCCTTTCACAATGAAACATTTTATTTTCCTTAAATGCCATTAATTGAAACAAGAATTTTTTCATCCATAACCATAAGCAGGTATAGCTTAAAAATATTCCATTTCCATTTTTAACCACTTATTCATTATTCAAATTCATAAAAATATAGAAAAAATCTTTATACCAACTTACCATTACCTACCAATTACTTATTGGAAGTAATGATGAATTTTACACAAGCTCTCTGAGAATGGTTGAACAACCCATCAGCACTCCATGGAAGAGGCTGTAATGTATGACTAAAAAATTCAATCATGTTAGTCAAATAGTTTCAATAAAAATAAATACTTGCAACTATCAAACATTCATGAAATATCAAGAGATGTTTTAAACAAAGTACTTCCACAAGTACTCAGAGAGCACCAACCCTCTAATCAATGCATCACATGCACATTGTCTTAGCTCTTGCTAAAGACATCCACACAGTAATTCAAAAAGTACTCAGAGAGCGCCTAGCTCTCTAATCGTACCAATGGTCAATCAATGCACCATAGGCATATCCTAGCCTCTTCTAAGATATTCAAACAAGTTAGTAATAAAACAAATGAACTTATACATTCAGTAATTAATTTTTCTACTAAAATCCTTTCCTTTCCGAGCGCTAAACCCCTTCCCTCTTAATATCTACATAATATATTTACACAATCATATAAAAATTCATTTTAATACAACACATAACTTATTACTTAATTTTTTCGACTATGAGAACCACAATGGTAAACAAAATTCTCCTCCCAACCCATGGGAGTTGGTTTCCACAACCAAATCGAGTCTTTTTCACATTCAGACAGTTATTTGAAAAAAAAAACATTTCAGGTCCAGTATGGAATTCCAGTGGAAAACTAGCTCGAGAATTCCAATGACCACTCAAGGTCCAGTATAGGATTTCTCTTGGAAACATCATGCCTACTCCTCTTACAACATCCCATCTATGAGGAATTTTGGACCTCCTCCAACATGCTCCAAAATCAATAGAGTTTCCTTAGGTTTTCCCCTCTTCACCATCTTGGCCAAATATTTTCCCTTAATGAGATCATATATCTCTAAGGAGAGGAAATATAGACAGGTAAGTGCCATCAACCCCTCCAGGGAGGCAACCACCATCAACCCAAGCCCTTCTAGCCTTTCACAATTGTTGATAATTGTCTGGCATGTTAAATTTCTCTTTGGCATTGTTTCCCATAGTAAGTTACATAATGAACTTTATTCACATTATACATAAATAAAAATAAACTTTAAGTACATCATACATCATACTTGACCCCCCACATGGGTCTAATGATATCTAGATTAACAAGAAACATGACTAACATACATGTGTTATACATTATTATTTCCCAAATTACATAATCATGCACATTCTACATGATACTTTATCAATTATCGTTGCAATTTTTCCATGGCACTATTTTACCTTCCTAGGTTTTTCTTGTTGCCATTAAGCTAACCACGCTTTTCTTGTTTCCATTAAGATAACCTTGCTTAATCTCATCAATGACACTAATCATAAATATGCATTGTTAAAAACAAAAATATTCACTTTCAAATTAATTTTAGTTTCATGCATACAAGTATATATAAATATTCATTAATGTGTATGTGTCAATAATGGTTGGGGTAACAGTCCCATGAGTAATAGTCTAGCATTTCCAATTCCAATAGTGTACTATTACCAACAGTCTAACACATGAAGTAACTACTTGTTCACCACTTGCAATAATCTTTAATAAAAACTCATTCATGCATATAGGTTTTATTAGTTAGTTATACAAAATTAGCTAATCAATGCCACTAATAATATTAATGCATCCATGACATGACTCATTCAAAAACTATTCATTCAACAACTAGTCATTATAGTCAAGTCTCACTACTTTACCCATTGTGTATTTTTTAACATCTGAAAGGGTTCATTCAATTTCATTTTAAAACACTCTCATCCTCTTCAAGGACTTTCTCCGTCTTTTGCATTCATGCATTAGTTTCACACACCATCAATACAAACATTCATCTTTTTCGAGTAGTGCATGGTAGTTTTAATTATGTTTTTTAAATGTATGAGTAATATGTCATATACCCAAATGTTAATAGTCAAATCTCACTTTCACTAGTGAGGAATCAGGTTGTTCATAATTACAACAAAGATTTTATTTTCCTTTATCCTCAATAGGATTCCAATGTTACGAAAACCGTCTTCAACAACATTTATTACTTTTTACTCTTCAATGTAGTTATAAACATGAATCACACATCTCATGTCAATAGTAGACTACTACATATATCATTCAACATGTATATTTCTAGAATCATTTATTAATTAATATGTAGATTTCTAGAATCATACCTTAACTAATGTCCATTAGTAGCATACCTAAATTTATTTTCGCTTAACAAATCCCAAATCCGCCAGTGCTACAACCTTTAGCTCTAATACCACTTGTAACATACACCGATAACATCACATGGAAATGCAAGGAATTAATTTTTTTTATACAAGTTACCCACCGGTAACTATCCAAATCACTATTAAATATTACTTACTAATCAATAGATAGAATGTTCACTAGTTCATAGTGTAACCTTAGTAGAACAATAGTAAGTTTTTTAACCATTAACAACCACTATGGTAGTACATGGACATAAAACTCTATGATGTAACCTTGCATTCATTTCATTATTCATGTATTCATCACATACTTGACATTATGAACATCACAACAAGAAAGGAATCAACATCATAAACTTGACACAATAATGAATCACATCATTGAACACCCATATAATCTGGAAACCCCATAAGATGAAAACGAGCAAATGTTTAATTTTATTGTTAAACACTTGTGAGGGTGTTCAGCCCTCACTCAATGGCTTATAGGGGAGATCATGACTTAACCATTGTTATAAATCTTACAAGGAAATATACAAATATCTAGCTTTAATCCATTACAATGATTAAGATAGCATTTACCCTCTAATCTTCATATCTTCATATCTTGGTGGCATGTATGTACCTACAACATACCAACGCATAATGGACCATCTTGCAGCTTGCACCCATCTGCATCAACCATTAATAATGTACCTGCCACCATGTTAAGCATAGTATTTAATTTTTGTAAGTCACCATCGCTTCCTGTTATTGATGTCATCAATAAGATTTTATGGCATGATTAGATAAAGCCTCAATCAATCAATAATCAATCTCTAAGCAACCCTTTAACACTTATTCATGTGCATACATGAAATTTGAATACATTATCAGAACATGCTTTCTTCTAACATCACTACCTTAGTGTAAGAAATTAATTATCAATTCATGCCAAGATAAACCCCACTTTATTATGACACTTCTCAAACATGCTCACATTCGTACAAGACAATTCACTACAATTGTCCAGGAATTCCTTTAATGGAAAATGACACAATGTGCATCCGAGTTACTTAAACTTTAAAAGAAAAGAACCAGCTCTTCAGCGTTTGATTTTTGGGCATGCAAATATAATAAAGCTAACATGTTGATTGTTTTTCCTATGCATACAATGCATAAATTTTCTAGAATTAATTTCCCGATAGAATACTTAACATAATAGAGAATGCAAACACATGTTTCATTTTCCAGGAAATATAACATAAAAGGCATGCAAAACGTGTTTTTGTTTCCATAAAAATAATGTAATAAAGCATAATAATACATGCCTTATTCTCCAAATATTTTACCAACATTTCCCATATATATATTTCAAGGAAACCAAAATATTACTTTAGTTTTTGTACATGTAATTCATCTTCTTTGCCAAATAATATTTTCCAATGTAGGATAAAAACAAATGCTATCATTTCCACATACAAATGTATATTCTTTCCAATGAAATCTAATACAAATATTGCATGAATATACATGATATTATTCCAAAATAAAACTAACATAAACTAACATAATAATTTGTTTAGCATAAATGTACTCACATATTTTTCCTAAAGATTAAGATAGCTCAGTGTCTCTTTTATCCATGCAAAGAACATACCTCTATAACACAATGAATATTCTTGGTGCATGCAAGAGCTTATCAAAATAACTTTTATTTAATGTAGGAAACACATCATTCCCTTCTTAGAATTCTACCATCATTAACTATTCCTTTTATGTAAAAAAATGCATACTTCATTTGCATCAGGAAGTTATCATAACCTAGTTTTGTTGTCTTTTTATTATGCTTGTCCTTCAAGAATCTATCATATATAAATTTATTTTATCCATAAAACTAAGAAACAATATGAAGGTTAAAAACACCCAAATCAAGAAGTCAACATGCACTCTTTTCAAGAAGTTATTATTTCCAAGTAAGAAGAACATATATAAAACAACATAATATTTTCCCGAGTAGAAATTATTCTTTTCACACAAGCTTCAACATGATCTTTCCCAAAGAAACAATTATGTGAAACTATTATGGGTTATTCACAACTTTTCTTCCAAGAAAACTCATTAATTTATCTCCCAATCCATGAAATATATTCAAGAATTTTCCTCTTTAATCTATATTCACTTTCAAGAAAATAGCTTGGATTTCGTTATCATTTCATACACATGTACCAAATCCTTTTCAGAATACAACAAGCATCCTATATTTTTACATAAGATTTATGTATATATATATAGAAAAGCTAACTTACTTATCTTTTTCTATGCTTAGTCTATATAATGAACTTAATATGCATCTTTTTCAACACCATAATAATGTTTGTATGCAAAATATTCTTTCAAGAAAAGAATGATATGGATACTTATCTCTTGAAACACATTGGTCAAATATGGATTCAAGATGCGTTTCCTTCCTTCACGGTATCCAACTTTCCTTCACAATTTCCATACTCTATTAAGTTGGAGGTAAACATACAATGAACGAGGGGTTCAAGGTAGGAACTGCAATTCTCATGCCTAGTAGATTCAAGGGAGGGTAAAATAAACTTTATAGAAATACGCAATCATCTCTCGAGAAAGATCGATTTCCAGCCACTTGCTCACTAATTTCGGTAACCAAAGGTCTTTGATCAATGAGTTTGTCCATTTAGGAAACGCTGACTTATTCATCAACTCCTTCTACCAACTTTTCTTATAACCAAAAGGAAGATTCTGACTCATTGTTCATCGTCAATAGATTTTGCAGGAAAGGAGCTTGGAACAAAACCAAATTCTCATCGCTCATCAAGCTTGGAAAACAACACTTTACCTTCTTTCTCTACTATTTTACGCAATACATTAATGAAATATTTGCATCCCCACCTGTAAAAACCTCTCCCAAGATCTCCGGTAAATAACGAATACCCATATCGTTATCAAGAATTCGTTAAAGTTCCAACCAGTTCTTGATAAAAGTTTTAATTAATATTTCTTTATTAATTCCATGTCTAGTTACGTGGTTTTAGGGATGTTACAAACTGTATATTAATTTTTTATTTATTTTTAATTAGAATTAATTTTTATCTTAGTTTAAGTATTTTTTTTGTATTTAATAGATTTTTAATTTAAGTTGAATGTAAATTTAAGTTTTCATCTATATTATATAAATTTTCTAAAAGTAAGTTATATATATATATATATATATATATATATATATATATATATATATATATATATATATATTTTTTTTTTTTTTTTAAATTGTAATTTCATATTTGTAAAAATTATATATTCATGGTAATAATAATATATTTTAAAAGAAAACCAAAATATTGAAATAAAATATAATTGATTATCTTTATAATTTAAACTATGTTTTAACATTTAAAAAATTAAAGAGACAATGTATTAAATCTTTGTAGGTTTTCTCACACCACATGTACACATTCACATATATTTTAAATTTATGTGAAAGTAAATAATTTGTTTATATATTTAATATACACATATATATGTCTATGCGCGTTCTTTTATGAGACTTTTCCTCATTACACTTTTGAAAATTCATGGTCAAAACACATCCCTTTTACCTTTACATATGTCTCCTTTATCTTAACCCACATGATGAATAAAAAATCTACCATTAAATCCTTCTCAACCATCGACTTGGCCAGAGAATTTTTGCATTATGCTACCGTGACCGATTCAACGGATACACCCAACAGCATCAAAGGTTAAAAAATAATGTAGTGTGATGGAAAGGCAAAGGGAAGGGGCAACTTAGTGGCCACACACTACAACTGAAACCAATCTAATTGGAATTCAAGGCCAAATTCCTTATATTTCAATGCATCTTTGATGCTTAGCACAAATGTTAATTTTCATGAGTTAGTGGTTAGATGCATAGCATTAGTTCATACTGGCACTCATATATATATATAATAAACCTCAAAAAAAAAAAAAAATCAACTAAATTTTCTTCACCATATTTTTCATTAATATATATTTATATACATATCTTTTTTTTTCCCGAGAGACATTGCTCTATAATTGTCTCATTCACTTTATTATTTCGTTCCTCAAACTACCATTATAATTTTCCCTATTAGCTTCTTAAATCTTGAAAGGGTTTTTAATTTTCTTTATACTATTTTAATTAATATAGTTTATAAGTTAGGTTGAAATTTGCTAAATATAATGTCTCAATTTTGATCTATTTGATTCTTCGCACTTGCCAATAGGATATTTTTTGAACTTATTAATATGGTCTTTGACCATTTTACGTTCATATAATTCTTTAACCTATCGAATTAAATTTGTTCACCATTTAATTAGTTGGTCATCAACCATAGCACATATAATTCGTTCAACCCCTCGAATTTTCTGAGATTATAATTTAATTATATAATCTTCAACCATAGCACTTATATACAAACTCATTTAATATAACAATTTATGTGAATATATCATATGTATCGATTTACTTATAGCAAGTCCCGAGATGTTCATACATACCAATGTGAGTTCTACGTGTCCATTCATTTTAGGTTTCCGTATTACGATTCCCATGCTTATTAAATATTGACCTGTACTTCACTATGGTAGGATTATATCTCCACCTAATTTCTCCCAATATTTTAATTCTTATGCTGTTCTCGAGAATTTAATGGGTACCATTGTGTCGTTTCGTGTTTATTTGTATCGATTGTATTCCATAAACTCTATCAGGCCACCATTAAAGTATATTGATTTTCATTCATCTACCCCAACTTGGAGTACGCCATTCGCAGATTGTGACACCTGTATGGTGTAGATGCGTTAGGGTTTTGAACCTAGCCTGGGTTATTTAATTTGGGATTTTTCGTTTCCAAGCTTCATCTTGGTTCTTCCCATCTTGGTGTTGAGTTTTCCTTTCATTCGTATAATGCCTCTGCCATCGAATCTCTTTACTACCAAATTTGTTTATTGTATGCAATACATGGCGATGAATGGTGAAATGAATTCCCCAGTTAACTCCTCTCTACTGTTGCGCAATGTATTTTTCGAATTTATTCATTTTTTACTATATGAATTGTATTCCGTCTCTCTTTTTTTTTCATGCGTACCTTACATATAATGAATTGGTAATTTTTTTTGTTTTTGATGCTTGTCTGTGTAATTATATTAGCTTACTGTGGGCATTTTCACGTAGATGATTCTTCAATAGTTGGTCAGAGGTATTGGCCTTACTGGTGAATCACTCTGTCTTATATTTGAACCTGTGGTTCTCTTTAGCCATACCTCCATTAGTCGATTTAGTATTTATCTCTAATTTCCTCTAATACGCCTATGGTTTTCAAATGTACATTGGTTAGGATTTACTCCATGAATCTTTATGCCATACCTATCAAGGTATGATTAATACATAAACACACTTATTTTCCATTGATTTTCGTATTGGTATTTTTACATTAGTTTATTTTTCTCCTTCTCATTTACTTTCGTATTCGTATTGTCTTGCAGGTAATCGTTTTACCCTCCAACCTCCTTGATTTCACTTTGATAATACTCAAGTTTCATTAATTAACTTTGGTCTTGGCTTGTTAATCAAGCTGGTACCTCATCTCTACAGAGATTTTTGTTTCTGTAGTTTATTATCCCCTGTGTGGGTCGAAGACAGTTCCATGTTACTTCTGTGGCATTTTAATTGGTTAGGTTTTTATGGCTCGGGTTCATTTATGCCCGCAGCCCCTTTGTATAATTTGTACCAACTTATTTGGACTATTAAATTATGGCTTCTCTATTTTTATAATATTTCCAGGCTTTCTGGACTATCAAACACTAATTATTTTGACATATCTATTTTTTTAATATTCTCGTTTATAAACAATTACTAATAACTTGCATTGCTTATGTGTGACCTCGATCACTGTATTTCTATTTTAAGGACTCGTTCTCTATATGCTATTCATTATTTAATAGTTATAAATTTTTGCATTTCTATATAATTATTTTATATGATGGATAATGAAAGCTATTATACCTCTGTGTAGGCCTAACAATAGGATTCTTGTCCTATTAATTTCTGTTAATTAAATTTTAGATTATCTGTATATACATTTTTATGTTTATTAGCCAGAAAGATGGTTATCGAGTTAATAGCAATTCTTCGAGTAACAAGGATTTATATTAGAATTTTTTGATAAATATGAAGCTTAACTCCAGTATTTCCTTTCAGCCTTTCATTACTGATAATATACTTTTGTTTAAATATACCTCAATTAAGCTAAGGAAATGTAAATCAAATCGTCAATGTTACTTTCATTGTGTATTTCACTAATAATATAGAACGGTTTCAGAAAGTATTTTTAAATCCCGTTTATGTAGAATGAAATCATCCTTTTTATTCTAACAATATAAGCTAGGTTTTCAGTAGATTAATTTCCTACTATGTTTACGTGTTTATTTAACTCAGTGTATGTAGTTCATTTTTACAGTACCGAATAATATTACTTCCTATAATTGTACTAATATGGTTACTAATGAAATAAAGTATGCTTCTTTCATTAAATTTTGTTAGAAATACATGTACTTCTGAACCATATGTATTTCTGTAATTTTTTTTATGCAAAGTAGATATTCCAATTTCCCTTAAATTATTTTAATTTATATAGAGATGTAGATTACTCTCTTCAGTAACTTGCTATAGAATTTTCCATTTTATTATTGTTATAATTATTTAGCTTACTTGTATTTCTGGAATAGAAATTATAAATTATTTTTCAGAATCAATTGTTTTCTTCTTACAATTAATGAAGCAAAATTTTAGCTTCTCTAATCTGTTAATTATAACTACTAGTTATTCAACTAGAATCTAATATTCTAAACTTTCATTCCCTGCATATATAACTTAGTATGACAGAAGCATATTAAAGTTACAACTCATACATTGTATTTGGGATAATATATATTGTCAGATTTAAACTCATAGTAGTTTAGAGATTCTGATTGGTATTTCCCAATAACTATTCCTACTACTATACAGACTTTAGAGGACTTTTTCTTCTAATAATTCAGTTAAAAGTAAGGAATTTTATAATTACAATGATAAAATGAATACCTTCAATCTCTCCCTATCACTCTTTTACTCTTTCACAATAAAACCAATATTAGAAAATTATAGAGTAGGTGTGCATACCAATTATTTTCTATGACCAGTCCACCCAACCTTAGAATTCGTCTTCCTCCTGAATTCACCCCCGAGCTGAGATCCTCTCCTAGAACAGACCAACCTCAATCTGTTCTGGAGTAGCTAATTTAAGCTATGCTCTCCCCAAAGCCTGTTTCTAATTCTGTGTCCAAAATTTCAAGATGCTTTTATTCATGTTTTCTGAGGCTTCCCTTATTTAGGGACTTTTAAAGCTACTTTCTTCTTTTCCAGCTTTTTACCTCTTCCCAACTACTTTCCTCATAATTGGGGAAATTTAGATTTTTCCTCAAAAATCTAAATTAGAAATAAATTCTTTCAAGGATTTTTGAAAGATTTTGGGGAAAGTCTTAACCTCTTTCCATAACCTCATGGATTAAGCAAGTGATCTCAAAAATCTCATTTGATCATAGTGCACACAAAAAATTTTATTTATTTTTCATAAATAAATAATTAACTACATCCACACAATAATTATCCATTGGGGTCCACTCCCATTTGGACTAAAGTTCAATTGTCTAACTTGAAAAACATAAAACTAGGGGTGTTATATAATCCCCCTCTGAAAACAAACACTGTCCTCGGTGTTAACAGCTAACTACTAGAGTTCATTTTGAAAACAAATATGGATATTT
Organism: Pinus albicaulis; assembly: GCA_034641835.2. NCBI lineage: Eukaryota > Viridiplantae > Streptophyta > Pinopsida > Pinales > Pinaceae > Pinus > Pinus albicaulis. Next base: position 857,307,431 of record CM076578.1, read on the forward strand.
TTCCATCATCTCAGCCTCTCTTTCCCATTTAGCCTCTTCCGCAATAAAGTGTTTCCACTGCACCTTTACTCTGGCTACTGTTCGATTTCTCAATTAAATTTCTTCCCACTCCAATATTTGAAGCAGCTCTGGAAGGAACTCCTCTTCTGGTTCCACCTATATCACATTCCAATCAACAATATGAGAGGCGTCATGTACATATCTTTTTAATAACGAAACATGAAACACATCATGAACTTTAACATGGGGAGGTAAGGCCAGTTTATAAGCCACTAGTCCCACCCTTTCTAACACCTCAAAAGGCCCACAGTATTGAGGAGCCAATTTTGCATAGCTTCGAGGATAAAGTGTGCTCTTTTTGGGTTTAATATGCAGATACACATGACCACCCACTTTGAACTCTCGGTGCACTCTCTTCTTATCGGCATTGCTTTTCTATCGATCTTGTACTGTCTTGATGTTTCTCTGTATTTGTTTGACAATCCTTTCCATTTCTTGTAGAGTATCTAGCCCAAGTACTAGCTTATCTTCAGGTTGGCTCCAACTTAAACGAGTACGACACTTTCTTCCATAGAGTGCTTTAAATGGACTCATTTTGATGGAGGATTGGCAGTTGTTGTTATAAGAAAATTCGACTAAATGTAAGTAATCTTCCCATTTTGATGACCTATCCATCACATACAACTCAGCATATCCTCCAAAATCTGATTTGTTCTCTCCGTTTGACCATCCGTCTGAGGGTGATAAGCAGTGCTAAAATTCAATTTAGTGCCCATACCCCTAAACAGACCTTTCTAGAAGGCTTTTGTGAACTTAGTGTCTCTATCTAAAATAATCATCTTTGGGACCCCGTGTAGCCTTACTATTTCTTTTAGGAAGACATTTGCTACTTAGGCTATCCCCAAAAGTAGATTTTATAGGTATGAAATGTGCAGCTTTTGTTAAAGTACCTACCACTACCATCACTGAGTCATGCTGGTACTTTGTTTTGGGTAACCCGGTTATAAAATGTATAGAAACAATGTCTGATTTCCATTCTGCAATTGGTAAGGGGTTTAGAAGACCAGTTGTATGCTGATGTTCAACTTTGACTAGTTGACATTCCATGCATCTGGCTAAGTATTTGGCTACATCTTTTTTCATTTCTGGCCAAAACTATTTCTTTTTCAAGGCTGTAAGCATTTTCTGATATCCAGGATGTCTTGAATATGGTTTTTTATGATATTCATCTAGGATTTATTTTTTTAAAGAATCCACATTGGGGATGTACAATCTGTTTCTATAGGAGATCAGCCCTTTCTAGTTTTGGGTGTATTCAGCCATTTCCTTTTTCAACATTTTCACTTGTAGATTCTCATAGTTGGGATCTTGATCTGCTACATTTTTAACTAATTCTTCTAAGTCAAAACTAGCACTACTCCCAATGTTGTTTATGATTTGATAAGAATTTCTTCTTAGAGCATCAGCAATTTTGTTTTCTTTCCTTTTGATATGTTTTATGTACATATCAAATTCACTCAGAAAATATAGCCATCTAGCTTGTTAAGCATTCAAATTTGTTTGAGAAAAGAAATACTTGAGACTAATATGATCTATCATCAATGTAAATTTTTTTTCCAAGAAGATAGTGTCGCCACATCTTCAAGGCATGAAATTCAGCAGCCAATTCCAGATCATATACATTGTAATTTTGTTCATGTTTCTTAAGTTTTCTAGATTCATATGCAATGAAAGAATTCTCTTGCAGTAGAACTCCTCCCAACCCCTCTCTACATGCATTTGTACACACGACAAACTCTTTATCAGGATCTGAAATCTTCAGTATAGGTGTTGTGGTAAGTTTTAATTTCATTTGTTCAAAGCTATGTTGGCATTTTTCAATCCACCCAAATTTGGTGCCTTTCCTCTGTAGTGAAGTTATGGGATATGCTATTGCAGAAAATATTTCCACAAACCTTCGATAATAACCTGTAAACCCCATAAATGACCTTACTGCTGATACATCAGTAGGCACATGTCACTCTCTTATGTCTTTTATCTTTTCAGGATCGACAGCCAATCCTTGTTCAGAAATTATATAGCCCAGATATTGAATTTTATCCTTATAAAATTCACATTAGCTAAACTTGGCATATAATTGATTCTCCTTAAGAGTCTGTAACATAATTCTAAGGTGTTCCTTATGTTCTGCCTCACTCTTTGAATAGAATAGAATATCATCTATGAACACTAGTATGAATTTATCTAAGTACTTGTTCAAAACATTGTTCATTAAGCACATAAAAGTGGCAGGGGAATTTTTCAAACCAAAAGGTAGGACTACAAATTCATAGTGCCCATACCTAGTTCGAAAAGTTGTTTTACTGATATCTTCCTCCTTAATTCTGAGTTGGTGATAACCAGTCCTCAAGTCAATCTCAGAGAATACTGAAGCTCCTCTCACCTGATCAAAAAGGTCATCTATTATGGGAAATGGGTACCTGTTTTTGATTGTCAACTTATTCATTTGACAGTAGTCAATGCACATTCTAAAGGTTCCATCCTTATTTTTCACGAATAGCACCTGTGCTCTCCAAGGGGATACACTTAGTCTGATGTAACCTTTATCCATCAATTCTTGTAATTGCATTTTTAACTCCATGAGTTCAGGAGGGCTCATCCGATAAGGGACTCTAGAAACTTGTGTTTCTCCTGGCACCAATTTGATTGAAAAATCAATCTCTCTTTTGGGGGGAAGATGAGGAATCTCATCTATAAAAACCTCCTTAAATTCTCTTAACACTGGTAAAGTGTCTAGCAAGTTTTCTTCAAGATGTTGTCCTAATTCTTTAACATGTACAGCATATACTTGATATCCTTTTCTAGCTGTTATTTTTAGTTGAAAGGCGGAGATTTTCCTTACAGGAATAGGTTTCGGTTTACCTTTTAGTATGAGTGGCTTTCCTTCATCATCTATGCAGTGCAGAGTTTTGTCCCAACAATTTAGCATGGTCTTTTTCTTTTCTACCCAATCCATTCCTATCAATAAATCATAAGAACCTAATGTCAGAATGTTTAAATCAACTTCTGTTTGATATTCATTCAATTTCATAGCTATTTTAGGTAGCTTATGAGTTACTTTGCGTTTAGTTCCAGTAGTTAACTGTACCAACCAAGGCTGTTAAAACTTTTTTGTTTTGAGTTTACATTTTTCTACAACTTGTGGACTAATATAACTCAAAGAAGCACTTGGATCAATTAAGATAGTAACAGATTGATCAGAAATTTTACCTTCCATCTCGACCATAGTAGACTAATGTTCTGCTTGTCAATTCTCCAAGGCTTCACTGATAGTGGGTATTTTCCTTGCTATATCATTCACTGTAGTAGCTTCTCTATCTCTCAGAACCATCTGAATATTTCTATGTGGACAGTCCCTCAATAGATGAGGTTCTCCGCAACCCTAACATTTCAAAGGCTCTCGCATTTTAACTGTTCCTTTCTTCTTATTATCCCCATCTATTTTCTTTGAATCAACTTGGAACTGAGTAGTTTGACTTTTCTTTGGTTTGTTAAATTTCTTCCGCTGATGATCCCTACCAAAGTTCTTCAAGTAAGTTGGTTTCTATTTTTTTCCTTTGAATTCACCCTTGTTTATCTAGATTTTCCCATGTTCACTCCTTCCTTTAAACTGCTAGTAGCACAATCTAGCTTTCCTCACCACTTTGTCCATAGTTTTTGGATTATCGAACTCTATTTTCTCCTTGTACACAGTAGGAAAACAGTCCAAAAACCTTTGCACCTTTGCTTTCTCTTCACGAATATAAGGAACATACCTTAACAAATTTGTAAAATTGGTGACAAACTCATCTATGGTGAGTTGTCCCAATATGAGTTCGTGAAAATCCTTTGCTTTATCATCATAATAGCGTTCATTCAAATAACGGTTTTTAAACTTGACTTGGAAATCTTCCCAAGTCATTGTTTTTCCATCAAAGACATGAACCATTTTTGTCTCCTCCCACCACAAGGTAGCCTTACCTTGCAACTGGTAGATAGCTAATCTATCCCTCATATTGCTTTCATATTCGTAGACCTAAAAATACTTAATCATATTCAACAACCATGCCTCAGCATCTTCCTCCTTCTCTCCATCATAGGAGGGAGGTTTAATTTTTCAGAATTCTCCCTGTAATTCCTTCTTTTGTTTAGACTGATGTCTAGTAGTGTCATCTTCCTCAAAATCATCTGAGAGCCTGCCTTTCCTCCTCCTTCCAGAACCTTCACCTTCTTGGCTGTTCTGCGAAGTCAGTTCTCTTCTCAGTTTTTCCTGCTCCTCACTGGCTAAGGATAGCCTATCATTCTGGATTCTTAGCTCAGCCATATCCCATTGCAACCTATGCAACATGGCCATTAAAGGAGCATTGGGATCTGGTGTATTATCCCTACCACCTAGATCAACATAGAGTTCATCTTCTTCAGCCATTGACTTTTCAGTTTTAGTACCTTTTTACACTAAAACAGAATAAGATCAGTAACAAAAATAATAATAATAATAATAATAATAATAATAATAAATTTTATAATAGTGAGCACAGAAAAATAGCCCAGTTTTCCAACCTAGCTCTGATACCATTTGTAATACACCTCCCAAAAAAAAAATTTCAACTAAATTTTCTTCACCATACTTTTCATTAATATATATTTATATACATATCTTTTTTTTTCCCAAGAGATGTTGCTCTAGAATTGTCTCATTCACTTTATTATTTCGTTCCTCAAACTACCATTATAATTTTCCCTATTATCTTATTAAATCTTGAAAGGGTTTTTAATTTTCTTTATACTATTTTAATTAATATAGTTTATAAGTTAGGTTGAAATTTGCTAAATCTAATGTCTCAATTTTGATCTATTTGATTCTTTGCACTTACCAAAAGTATATTTGTTGAACTTATTAATATGGTATTTGACCATTTTACGTTCATATAATTCTTTTAACCTATCGAATTAAATTTTTTCACCATTTAATTAGTTGGTCATCAACCATAGCACATATAATTCGTTCAACCTCTCAAATTTTCTGAGATTATAATTTAATTATATAATCTTCAACCATAGCACTTATATACAAACTCATTTAATATAACAATTTATGTGAATATATCATATGTATCAATTTACTTATAACAATTCCCGAGATGTTCATACATACCAATGTTAGTTCTACATGTCCATTCAATTTAGGTTTCCATATTATGGTTCCCATGCTTATTAAATATCGACCTGTACTTCTCTACGGTAGGATTATACCTCCAGCTAATTTCTCGCATTATTTTAATTCTTATGCTGTTCTCGAAAATGTAATGGGTACCATTGTGTTGTTTCGTATTTATTTGTATGGATTGTATTCCATAAACTCTATCAGGCCAACATTAAAGTATATTGATTTTCGTTCATCTACCCCAACTTGGAGTACGCCATTCGCAGATTGTGACACCTGTATGGTGTAGATGCATTACGGTTTTGAACCTAGCCTAGGTTATTTAATTTGGGATTTTTCGTTTCCAAGCTTCATTTTGGTTCTTCCCGTCTCGGCGCTGAGTTTTCCTTTAATTTGTATGATGGCTCTACCATCGAATCTTTTTACTACCAAATTTGTTTATTGTATGCAATACATGGCGATAAATGGTGAAACGAATTCCCCAGGTAACTCCTCTCTACTATTGCGCAATGTATTTCTCGAATTTATTCGTTTGTTATTATATGAATTGTATTATGTCTCTCTTTTTTTTCATGCGTACCTTACATATAATGAATCGGTAATTTTTTTTTTCTTTTTTCGATGCTTGTCTCTATAATTAGCTCAGCTTACTGTGGGCGTTTGCATGTAGATGATTCTTCAATAGTTGATCAGAGGTATTGGCCTTACTGGTGAATCACTCTATCTTATATTCAAACCTGTGGTTCTCTTTAGCCATACCTCTGTTAGTCGATTTAGTATTTATCTCTAATTTCCTCTAATACACCTATGGTTTTCAAATGTACATTGGTTAGGATTTACTCCATGAATCTTTATGCCATACCTATCAAGGTATGATTAATACATAAACGCATTTATTTTCCATTTATTTTCGTATTGGTATTCGTACATTAGTTTATTTTTCCCCTTCTCATTTACTTTTGTATTCGTATTGTCTTGCAAGTAATCGTTTTACCCTCCAACCTCCTTTATTTCACTTTGATAATATTCCTGTTTCGTTAATTAACTTTGGTCTTGGCTTGTTAATCAGGTTGGTACCTCATCTCTACAAAGATTTTCGTTTCTGTAATTTATTATCCCCTATGTGGGTCGAAGACAGTTCGACGTTACTCATGTGGAATTTTAATTGGTTAGGTTTTTATGACTCGGGTTCATTTATGCCCACAGCCCCTTTGTATAATTTGTACCAACTTATTTGGACTGTTAAATTATGGCTTCTCTATTTTTATAATATTTCCAGGCTTTCTGGACTATCAAACACTAATTATTTTGACATATCTATTTTTTTAATATTCTCATTTATAAACAATTACTAATAACTTGCATTGCTTATGTGTGACCTCGATCACTGTATTTCTATTTTAACGACTCATTCTCTATATGCTATTCATTATTTAATAGTTATAAATTTTTGCATTTCTATATAATTATTTTATATGATGGATAATGAAAGCTATTATACCTCTGTGTAGGCCTAACAATAGGATTCTTGTCCTATTAATTTCTGTTAATTAAATTTTAGATTATCTGTATATACATTTTTATGTTTATTAGCCAGAAAGATGGTTATAGAGCTAATAGTGATTCTTCGAGTAACAGGGATTTATATCAGAATTTTCTGATAAATATGAAGCTTAACTCCAGTATTTCCTTTCATCCTTTCATTACTGATAATATACTTCTGTTTAAATATACCTCAATTAAGCTAAGGAAATGTAAATCAAATCATCAATGTTACTTTCATTGTGTATTTCACTAATAATATAGAATGGTTTGAGAATGTATTTTTAAATATTGTTTATGTAGAATGAAATCATCCTTTTTATTCTAACAGTATAAGCTAGGTTTTCAGTAGAGTAATTTCCTACTATGTTTACTTGCTAATTTAACTCAGTTGATGTAGTTCATTTTCACAGGACCGAATAATATTACTTCCTGTAATTGTACTAATATGGTTACTAATGAAATATAGTATGCTTCTTGCATTAAATTTTGTTAGAAATACATGTACTTCTGAACCATATGTATTTCTGTAATTTTGTTTATGCAGAGTAGATATTCCAATTTCCCTTAAATTATTTTAATTTATATAGAGATGTAGATTACTCTCTTCAGTAACTTGCAATAGAATTTTCCATTTTATTATTGTTATAATCATTTAGCTTACTTGTATTTCTGGTTTATCTTCAGTTGCAATAGAAATTATAGATTATTTTTCAGAATCAATTATTTTCTTCTTACAATTAATGAAGCAGAATTTTAGCTTCTCTAATCTGTTAATTATAACTACTAATTATTCAACTAGAATCTAAGATTCTAAACTTTCATTCCCTACATATATAACTTAGTATGCAGAAGCAGATTAAAGTTACAACTCATACATTGTATTTGGGATAATATATATCGTCAGATTTAAACTCCTAATAGTTTAAAGATTCTGATTGATATTTCCAAATAATTGTTCCTACTACTATACAGACTTTAGAGGACTTTGTCTTCTAATAATTCTGTTAAAATTAAGGAATTTTATAATTACAACGATAAACTGAATACCTTCAATCTCTCCCTATCACTCTTTTACTCTTTCACAATAAAACAAGTATTAGAAAATTATAGAGTAGGTGTGCATACCAATTATTTTCTATGACCAGTCCACCCAACCTTAGAATTCGTCTTCCTCCTGAATTCACCCCCGAGCTGAGATCCTCTCCTAGAACAGACCAACCTCAATCTATTCTGGAGTAGTTGATTTAAGCTATGCTCTCCCCAAAGCCTGTTTCTAATTCTGCGTCTAGAATTTCAGAATGCTTTTATTCATGTTTGCCTAGGCTTCCCTTATTTAGGGACTTTTAAAGTTTCTTTCTCCTTTTCCAGCTTTTTACCTCTTCCCAACTACTTTCCTCATCATTGGGGAAATTTATATTTTTCCTCAAAAATCTAAATTAGAAATAAATTCTTTCAAGGCTTTTTGAAAGATTTTGGGGAAAGTCTTGACCTCTTTCCATAACCTCATGGATTAGGCAAGTGATCTCAAAAATCTCATTTGGTCATAGTGCACACAAAAAAATTTATTTATTTTTCATAAATAAATAATTAACTACATCCACACAATAATTATCCATTGGGGTCCACTCCCCTTTGGACTTAAGTTCAATTGTCTAACTTGAAAAACATAAAACTAGGGGTGTTACAATATATATTGTATGCGTTAATTTTCTCTCTTACCCATCAATGCTACATACATCTTCTTCAAATATAATAAACTAGCAATTGCACCACATGTCAAAGGAAACACCATAACACAATAGCATAGGAAAGAGTAGCCTAGAATAAATAAGGAAATATCATAGGAAAGAGTAGCCTAGTAGAAATAAGATGTTGCACAGAAGGAGCAATCGTGAAGGAATGAAAGGAAATTTTTTCTTCCATGGAAGCAGGTGGTGGAGGTTTCAAAGTTATTGATGATAAGAGTTATCAACCAGAAAATTTTGTTACAGATTTTGAAATAGGCAATTGGGGGTGAAAATCATTGGTGATTAATAATCTTAAACAAGCATGAAATGAGCATGTAACTAAAATAAGATATTTTAAATACATTCAAGTACAATTTATCTAACATATATGTAAATAAAGATAATTTTTATTAACAAAAATAGAGTTTACTCAAAGTTTATCTACATATCCCAGAGCCAATTGCATGCTTATTAGAAATTGTATATGAAGAACAATAGTTTTGGTATTCAAGAAAGTGAATGTCATTTTATTATGGAGAAATTTTTGAAGGAGATATTGTTCTTTATGTAAATTTTTGAAGGAGATATTGCTCTTTATGTTATGGTTTATTTTCTTAACTCCAAACTTGCTTAATCCTTTCTCTATATACATAAGAAAAAAAAGTTCAAAAAAAAATCACAAATTTTAGTTATTGTATTATATTTTATAATTACAAGTCTAGCTTCTTATTAAAATATTTTACACATCTTAGGTTATTATAAATTGATCAATAGAATGAATTTTTAGGGTGGTGTTCTATGTGCAATAAAATTCCCATGAGGTCCATCACTATGTATGGGGTTCATTGCAACATTGGATATATTTTGTGAGTTGTTTGGTGAAAATGTGAAGTTGGGAAACACTTTTTGCCCTTTTTTGACGTTGAAAATTGTAATTTTCTATGTTTTTCAACTTCAACTCCACTAAACTCATATTTTTATCGCAAATTATGCTTTGACATAAAAAAAAGAATTGTAGAGAATTGTCTTACCTCCATACCGATATTTTTTTTTTTTTTAAATATTGACATATAGAGGGGTAAATTTGCTGTTTACTAACTGCATATACTTGAAATTTTCAGGCAAACATAAATAGTCACTTTATTATCCTTTACTTTTTTTAGGGAAGGTTATTCATTTTTTGGAAAAAAACCATAGCATCATAATCTGCATATATTGCACTAGTGCACAGACTATTTTTTGTTAATTTTCGGATCAAATCACTATTTTTTATTATTTTTTGAAATGGACGAAGACAAAAAAACAGTGATGTTTCAGTACATTTTATTATCCTTTGATTTTATTTTCAATGTGATCATCAATAAGAAAAATGAGAGTACCCTTTTGAAGTAGACAGGGAGAGGAAGTGCACTATGATTTTTTTAAATTTTTTGGTGTCCTCGTTTGAAAGTTATTGAATTTTCATTCAGTGCAATTTTTCGAACAATGAAATTCCATAGTGACATAGTTTAGTAAAAAATTAATAAAAAATTGAATTTTTTTAATGAAAATCCATAAATCTCACATCATCAAAAACTAGATTTAGAGACGAATCTAATGGTACTTGGTCCGACATATAACATTTTTTTTTTGTAGGTGTTCTGTCCCTCCAAAGTTGCAGGTTTCTCAAAACTGCAGAGTTTTCTGAGTTTTTTGTTGACCAGAAACTCTCGGCCGAGAAAAACTCTCGGCCGAGAAATTTTTAAAACTCTCGGCTGAGAGTTTTAAACCAATTTATGCGCGGGAAAACTCCTGGCCAAAAGTTTTAAAAACTCTCGGCCGAGAGTTTGCGGCCGAGAGTTTGCGCAATAAAACTCTCGGCCGAGAGTTTGCGGCCGAGAGTTTTGTGACACAACTCTCGGCCGAGAGTTTTCAAAACTCTCGTCTGAGAAAATACGAAATATTTAAAATCTCTCGGACGAGAGTTTTGAAAACTCTCGGCCGAGAAATTTAGTTGACTTTTTTTCTCGGCCGAGAAATTAAAAAATTCTCCCGAATTCTATCTCATGCCAAAAAGTGTTTCCCAACTTCGTGTTTTCGCCCTGTGATTTTTTACTTGTGGTTACAACTTAGTTTTGGTTTTCACCTAGTTATCATGATTCAAAACTTTGACCTCCCTCACGCATCCCACCTTCACATCTCCCTTGACGGAGAAGCTTCTAACGAAACACTTCTTATCTTCCTGGTCGATTTGGTGAACCGCCAAAACACACTGAAGGGGTTGCGTATGTTATGTTGCGCCGCAACCAAAATTTTGATTTGAATCTCTGGATAGATTTGAATCTCCATTCTCACAGGACAAATATCTCTCATTTATATATTTCTCAGAGACCTATGGTTAGGTTGTAGAGAGACACACAGATATATATGTATGGTGATTAGGAATAATCTCTTGGGTGAGTGAAGGGACAAGGTTCCATGATCCTTAGCAACTGTACTATCTCGCCCTCCATTAATTTCGCATATGTACGATCACAATCATTTTCACCCTGTTTGATAGAAGTAGGTAGTTGAACTGAGACACCTATATGGAAACACGCACACCCAATGTGCCCTCTCCACCAACAACTAGTCCATACTATTAATTATTTGGAGAGGGATCATAAATTACTCCTATACAACACAATATAATTGTATACACACGACCATTAATTATACACTTTAATTAAGATTAGTCCCTTTTTTTCCTTTATAAATTAGATTTAGATTTTTTTAGGAAATTTCTGAGTTTTTATTTATTTTTATAATTTAGGTTGCATGGTCGTGGACAACTAATTTCGAACTCTACCCTTTTTTTTACTCTACATTAATATAAGTACAGTGTACCGAACTCGCACCCAATGCAGCCTGTCCACTAACGACGGTTATTTGGATACTATTAATTGTTTTCGACGGGGATGATAAACATGGAACATTTAAGTATACATCCAAATTCATGTCATTTACGATTAGCGCTTCCTTTTTACTAATTTTTTTTTTTTAAGTTTTATATTTGTTAGATAGTTTTAAGATAATTTTATATCTTTAATAATATTTAAAAATAATTTTATAATTTTGATTTTTTTTCTAGTTTGGTATAAATTTTTTTTAGAATGTAAAGGTTTTTTGGAGATAGCTGTGAGATTTTTTTAGTACTTTTTAGTGAAGTAGTTATGAGAATTTTTTTAATATTTTTTATTTTTATTTTATTATATAAGGTTTTAGAATGTATGGTTAGATGTTTAGTTTAAATTTATAATGTTATAATAAAAAATTAATTATTTAAAATATGATAAAAGTGTTATGCTTTTATATATTATTGTTATCCAATTTTAAGGTTTTGTCAAGCCAGACATCAAATTGGTGTATGAGACTCTTTTCTTTGTGGGACAAGTGACTCGCCTCTGAGTAGCATACATGCTCTACCCCCTCTGTTTTGAATCTATGGCTTCTTAGTAGGAAATGAGTCTCCCTTAACCATTTTTTTTTAAATTAGAATTGAATTTTATTTTATTCTAAGTGTTTTTTTTTATTTAATAGATTTTTAATTTAACTTGATTGTAAATTTAAGTTTTCATCTATATTATGTAAATTTTCCAAAATTAAGTTAAACATATATTTTTTAAATTGTAATTTAATATTTGTAAAAATTATATATTCATGGTAATAATAATATATTTTAAAAGAAAACCAAAAAAATGAAATAAAACATAATTGATTATATTTATAATTTAAACTATGTTTTAACATTTAATTTTTGAAAGAGACAATGTATTAAATCTTTGTAACACCACATGTACTCATTCACATATATTTTAAATTTATGTGAAAGTAAATAATTTGTTTATATATTTAATATACACATATTTATGTCTATGCACGTTCTTTTATGAGGCTTTTCCTCATTACACTATTAAAAATTCATGGTCAACACACATCCCTTTTACCTTTACATATGTCTCCTTTACCTTTACCCACATGATGAACAAAAAAATATACCCTTAAATCCATTCTCAACCATCGACTTGGCCAGACAATTGTTGCATTATGTCACCCGTGACCGATTCAACAGATACACCCAACGACATCAAAGGTTAAAAAATAATGTAATACGATTGAGAGGAAAAGGGAAGGCACACCTTAGTGGAAACACACTACAACTGAAACCAATTTTCTTTCAAGGCTAGATTCCTTATATTTCAATGCATCTTTGATGCTTAACACAAATGTTAATTTTGATGAGTTAGTGGTGAGGCGTGTAGCATTAGTTCGTACTAACACTTATATATATATATATATATATATATATATATATATATATATATATATATATATATATATATATATATATATATATATTGTATTCACTCATTTTCTCTCATACCCATCAATGCTACATTCATCTCATTCAAATAGAATAACTAGCAATTGCACCACATGTCAAAAGAAACGGCTTAATGCAATAACATAGGAAAGAGTATCCTAGAATAAATAAGGTAATAGCATAGGAAATATTAGCCTAGAAGAAATAAGATGTTGTAGAGAAGGAGCAATCCTGAAGGAATGAAAGGAAATTTTTTCTTCCATGGAAGCATGTGGTGGAGGTTTCATAGATATTGATGATAAGAGTTATCAACCAGAAAATTTTGTTATATATTTTGAAATGGACAATTGGGGATGAAAACATATATCTAAACCAACATTATATGTTCACATATAAAAAATAAATAAAAAAATTATAGATATTGAAATAGGAAATTGGGGGTGAAAATCCTTTGGTGATTAATAATCCTAAACAAGCATGAAATGAGCAAGTAACTAACTAAGATATTTTAAATACATTCAAGTAAAATATATCTAACATATATGTAAATAAAGAGAATTTTTATTAACAAAAATAGAGTTTACTCCAAGTTCATCTACATGTCCCAGAGCCAATTGCATGCTTATTAGAAATTGTATATGAAGAGCAATAGTCATTTTAGTATGGAGAAATTTTTGGAAGGAGATATTGTTCTTTATGTTATTTTTATTTTTTGGTTTATTTTCTTAACTCCAAACTTTCTTAAGCCTTTCTCTATATACATAAGAAAAAAAATGCAAAGTAAATTCAAAAATTTAAGTTATAGTATTATATTTTATAATTACAAGTCTAGTTTATTACTGAGATATTTTACACATATTAGGTTATTCTAAATTGATCAAGAGTCTATAATTTTTAGGGTGGTGTTCTATGTGCAATAAAATTCCCATGAGGTCCATCACTATGTATGGGGTTCATTGCAACATTGGATATATTCTGTGAGTTTTTGTGATTTTTTGCTTGTGGCTACAACTTAGTTTTGATTTTCACCTAGTTATCATGATTCAAAAGTTTGTTATCATCTTACATCCTTATAGCATTAGATATATTTTGTGAGCTAATGTTATTTTTTTCTTGTCATAATGATTTAAAAATCAATTATTATACCACAATGTTGACTTTATTGTTGTTTGTTTCGTTTATGAACCCTTTAAAAAAATAGAGGAACATTTGATTTTACAGTGTGATCTCCCCAGCATGGGTGGGGGTTTCAAAAATTGGAGAGTAAATTGAGTGGTTATTGTTAGAAATTGTTTTATAAGATGCGAAATTTGGATGGTTTGTAGACAATATGGATATCATAACATATGTATTTTTATATTTTTTTTTCTCTCTGGCCACCATGCATCTAACATGATCCATTTCAACTGAGATCATCAATACATCACTGTGTGAATGATAACTTGTGACATCCCTAGCCATTTTCTTTGATTGTGGATCCAGTTATAAAGTAATAACTTGTGGAATTCCTAGTTATTTTCTTTGATTGTGGATAAGTTATATACTAGAATACATTATGTATTGGATGGAGGGAAAGTTTATGACAAAAATTGTACAAGAAACCCCTTAGGGTCATCTTAACTTACTCTATTATTAATCACATAGTGTCAATTTTGTAAAATTATAATCTGTTAGTGTCAGTATCTTCATCCCTCCATCAGTGATCAAATTCTCTAGTTGCATTGCATATTAGGTGTCTCGTTCAGTCAGCTGCATTCCATTAGGAGCATGGATCATCTGAAGGTAGTGGCTTGTTGTACATTTTCCCTCATGTCCTTTACCTGCTGCCCATTTTCATTCATCAAAATCATCTGCAGTCACTTTTTGTCTTAAAATTTGCAAGAGTCATTTTTAGGGTTTTCAGTCCCATTAGGTCTAGGGTTTCATCAACAAGGTCTTCAAAATGTCCAATAATAGTCAGCAGGCGCATGAGGAGGTTGAATAAAGTTCCAGTACCATTAAATTTCATAATCGCATGCTCAGAAATGAAATTTTCCTCAAAACTCTGTTTTGAGGAAAAACAGAGTATTTTGTCTTTTTATGTATAAATTTGATGTAATTTCAAGTTCTCTCATATGTAAATAACTTCAATGGCAACCCTGGTCACCTTGTCAAGCTTCAACAGCTCTATCCCCTACAAGGCAAACAAAAATCAAGTCATTCAGTTAATCAGAGGCAAAATAAAACAAAATTGCCTAAAACAGAGTTTGAAAAGAAAGTGTCAAATGTAAACATTACAAAAGTGGGTTTTATGAAGTGAAAATTAAAGTCTTTTTTATATAAGTCATTTTTCATGATTCAAAGAGATCATTTGCATTCAAAGAAGAAATATTGAGCAAGAGAAGGCCGTGTTGAACAAAGGGAGCAAAATTGCAACAAAATTGTGCAAGTTTGTGGGCGTTGTGCATTGTGTGAGAGGCGCGGCGCATTGGGACAACCTCCACAGTGTAAAAAATACACTGGCATGGTGCATTGAGCAAACGTGGCACGTTGGGTTTGTCGCGCAGTGCATAGAGCTTCAAAGCCCGATTTCACCTTAAACTTCCCCGAATTTTCCAGATTTGCTCAAAATATGTGGTTTGCAAGTAATTTAAGATCCCCTCCATTGCTAGTGAAGAAGTTTTCTTAAGATTCATGGTGGTTTAGTGTTATAAAATTCAAACCCTACCTCCTTCCAAATTTTCTCAAAAACAATTGCCTAGGGTTGGTTTTTGTGTTTTTGCTACCAAGTCCACTGCATCACTCCCTCATTATTTCACTCCTTCATTCATTCTTCACTTTCATCCACTCATTCCCTTATTCCCATATTCCAAAAATTCCCTATATCCCATATCCATAATCCCATTATCCCAAACCCTACACTCCCTAAAACCCACTCACATCCCTAAAACTCTTACTCCCATAGCTAAACTTTGTTCATACATACATTTTTACACTCTCTTCCGTACACTCTACCCATTTCATTCCTCCACCATATTTTCACACTTTTATCCACAAAACCATCCATGTAAAACCACATTTTTCACAACCAAAGGAAAACAATAGAAAGAGATAGTGATCATGGGTATGAGCAAGAAATTGAACATGACTGGGAATCTTGGCTTGAGAGAACAAACTTGCACTTGGGAAAGGATTCTGGAGAAGGCCAACAAAGAGAAAAATATTTTGAGGCACATGGCCAACCATTATTGGGCGAGAAACCATATGTGAAAAGCAAGAATCAGGAACTTGAAGGCCAAATTGAAGAAGTTATCAAAGAGGCAAAAAAAGCATGATAGATTTCAGATCTTGGCTAAGGCTTCCTTGGCCCAACATAGCACTTAATGGAGTACACTTAGCCCAAATTTCAAAAAAATTGGGACACTTTTTGCAATTTTGAAATTTTTGGCTTAAAAAATAGGTTTTTCTGCCCGATGCGCCGCGCCACCCGGCGCTCGCTTTTGATGGGGACCTCATTTTGAGGAAAACTCAGCATTTTTGGATTTTTCATGGAAAAATATGCATGCCTACCAATGGCCAAGAAATTTTGACAGGTTTTGGGCTTCCAAAAAAGTCAAAAACACCCCAAAAATGACCTTTCTGCCCCTTTTTTCACACATAGGAAGCAGTCTTGGCAGAACTCAGTTTTGGAGGGGCAAATGGAGGCCAAATTCAAAAATTCCACTTGCGCTGGAATGTAGACAGTCAGACCTTTCCAAAAAGCCCACTTGTAGAAAATTGGGACACCAAGAATGCCTCCAAAATCAGCTAGAAACAGGAGCTATGCATAGGGAAATCAGGCGCGGCGCATTGGAGGAATTTTGCTCATTTTTGGTCAAAAACTCTATTTTTCGCCTAGTTTTTTCACAGTTTGACTTTTTTCCTTCCAATTTTCAAACTCATGATGTAATTTAATGTGAAATGATGGATTTTGATGTAATTTTTCTAAATTTTCACTCATAGAGGTAGATTCATCCATCAAAAGGTAGTTTGCAACTGAATGAATCAGTTTCCTAGTTTTTAGAGGCAAGTTGTTCCACTGTCTACTTTTTAGTTCTCAGTTTAGATTTTGTTGGAACGGCTCCTAATATTATGAGCTCGACCCCTAGAGGCTAGGATGAGTTTTTGGTTGCCTATATCTTGTAATTTTTCAGTCATTAGCATAGGTTGGACTTTTGGGAAAGCTTGGAGCTTATTGTATATTCATCTCTGCAGTTTGGTAAAGGAATAGACCAGGGTTTGTAGCACTCTATGGGATTCATGTGGCATATTTCTTTGATATTGTGTTTTTCTCTGTAAATGTAAGTTTACTGGTGTTTATATATGCCATTTTCTGTCTTATTTCTTCTTAACTTAAACAAACAAGGATAAAGGTAGAATCCATTCAAATTGCAGTGCTCTACCTAGGGTTTGTTTGGTTATCTATGTTTTCAGCTGTTTGAAGAGGATCCCTGAAGGTTTCTTTCCCTCTTCAACTCCTGACCTGTCTAATCTCTCCATTTCTTTCAATTCAAAGTGTCAAATCAATTGCCTGCCTTGCCCCATTGAGATCTCTACAAAACTGAGCCTCATTCCCCAGACCCAAAATCTGCCTTTCCCTTTGAGCCAAAAAAACATCCTTAAATTAAATTAAACTCTTTTGCACACATACCTAGCCTAAAATCAGACTTCACATCAAGTCATCTCAAGCCTCATTGATTATTTTTTTTGCTGAGATTGACAAGGAGAGAGCCCTCTCCCGATCTGGTAGGGCTAGCTACTAGGTTAAGCATGGTTTGATGTTACCCTAGATTTTTCCTTTCTCAACCTGAGGTAGATTTAGGTCATAACATAATCTATAGTAAGGACTCAGTGGGTTTTTTCTTTTGTAATTTTTTTATATAATTGAAAAATAAAAAAATTATAAATGCTAAAATTATGTAGTGGAAAACTTTGTTTAAAATTTCAGAATAAAAAGTTGAGTAGGTTTGACATCATATAATATGAAAATTGTTTATGACGATAAAGTAAAAATATGTAAGATTTTTTTAGCTAAAATTATGTAATTATATATATATATATATATATATATATATAAGAAATTTGATATTCATTAACAAAAAAAACTCGTATGTATGTACTTACAATGAGGTAATTAAAGATAATGTATATATATTTTTCTTAACGGAAGAAATTTGATATTCATTAACAAAAAAAATGTGAAAGAGTATGTATGTAGTTAAGAACTATTATGTAGTTACAAACTATTACAATTAAGTAATTAAAGCTAAATTTAGTGTTATTGAAGAAATGAGAATTATGAACATTCATCAAAATTTTAAAAGAATAATGGTTATAAACATTTAAAAATATTTTTATGAAATAATTAGTTTAGGTATATATTATTTATCAGAGGGATCAATGAGGTTTTCATATCAAGGCATTTGATCCCTCTTGAATCTTGGTAGATCAAGAGTTAGGGAATCCTAATTTCCCACTTTAGATAAACTACATTCCACATAAATACCATGGGTTGTTTTTATAGTTTAGTATTATTTTATTTTTTTTATTGTATCTTGACCTAGTTAAAATGTTCATTACATTATATCAATATTTTTATTTAATTAACTTTTATTTTTATTTCTGTGTAATTTTGACAAAGTCACCAAAACCTAAATTCAATCTAACTTATTAAAAATAAGAAAAATTAACAATATAAAAACATATATAAACTATTTACTTGTGGATCTAATGGCCTAAAACATTTCATTCGTCTAGCATTCAATCGAATGGCATTCCACATGAATACCACGGGTTGTTTTTATATTTTAGTATTATATTATTTTATTATTTTTATTTTTATTGTATCATTACCTAGTTAAAATGTTCATCACATTATATCAATCTTTTTATTTAATTTACTTTTATTTTTATTTTTGTGTAATAAGTCACCAAAACCTAAATTTAATCTAACTTATTAAAAACAAAAAAAGTAAACTAACATTATAAAAAACATATATAAAGCTATTTTCTTGTGGATCTAATGGCCTAAAACATTTCAATTGTCTAACATTTGATTGCATGGCTCAGACATGGACACAGTGGCAGCTAGGGGAGTTTTTTTCAAAGAGGAATGCCTTATGGCATAATTAAATGCCATGCTCATTTGTTACTAGTATTAACGAATTATTTTCCAAATTTCCATCAAAGATGGAAATGATGATCGGTTTCCAAAATTTTCAAGATTAATAATTGAAACATCCATTCATGTGCAAAAATTAGTAAGCAAAGTATATATTAGTTTAAAATATAGTTAAATAAATTTTCCTTCCATGGCATGCTATATAAATTTTGTGCTTGATACATACACAAATTTGTGAGATGTTTGTTGAAAACTACATCCTTATTGAGAGTGAGGGGGTGAATTAGTAGTGGTGGAACATATATTTTTTTTCTTCAATTAATTAATATTTCATGCATGAATTGAAAAAAAAAACTATAGATAAGAGCACCAAAAAAAAGCATGTGACCACAAAATCAATCAACACAATGGACACAAGTACGTCTGGTGGAAAACCTTTTGCCGAAAAAAAACCCACCCCGTTGTTGTTGCGATGCTCAATATTTTATGATATGTGGAACAAATTATACATGGATAAGCTTACACCTATATTTCAGAAGACTCGACTTCTTTCACATTAGACTGGAACCTATTAAACAAGAAATTTTTTCTCTCACGGATCTACGGACTACCATCCGTTGAAGGCCACCATGATCAATGACCCTCACCCAACTTCCATTGCACTATCCAACTCCTATTGGATGAAGAAATCTCTTCCTTCTACTGAATCCTCCAACTCAATGTCTTCTATGAAGCCTCCATGCCTTCACTTCCAACATGTGAGCCTCATTTAATATATTTTCATACTAGAGTCATTAAATTGTTCAACATGAGCACTGCAACAACATAACATCAAAGAATAATAAAATAAAAAATTTGTAGTAGAGACTATAATAAAAAAATGCACAAAAAAATCTCCACACAAGTTGCAAAATAATCTCCTCATAACATTATTCTAATTCACACTTCAAAACCTCACTTGCTACATAAATATAATAGCTGAAATTAAATTATGTCACTGTTGCTACAACTGCAAACTACATAAATTCTACAATACAATCCTCACACAACTTGCATACTCTTCTCCAAGCTCGCACTTACTCCACACAGAAAAACAATCAACCATACTACCAATGATATTTCTCCAATATATAGATGAACACAAGTGCTCAACTCAATAACTACACAGAACTACAGGGCTTAACAACTCTGCTCATATGCTTGATTTGATCTGAATTCAGCTCATTGACTCTATAAAACCACTAACTCCACTTTCCTTTTTATATCTTCAACTTTATTTCACTTCTGGAGGTCCCACAAACTTTTCCGATCATAAACGGAAAATTTTCGAACAAGAATGTCGCCAAAACACAAAAAATAGCTGAGTAGTGCAAGAAATACAGAGAAAAACTCCTCCAAATGGTTAGTCACACTGATGACACTATCTCCATGCTACTAAAACATCACAATCACTCTCATAGGCCTGCCTTCCAAAGAATGAAGCTTTTCAGTGGCTCCCATAGGCTTGTCTCCATGCGACTGAGGCTAAAGTTAAAGAAAACTAATGGACCTTCACTCCAAAACCTATGCAGACTAATGGAACACCATCTTTAGCATCTGATCACTCCTCCAAGCCTTTATGTCAAGTCTAAAACTGATGAAATAGGCTAAGAAAAATTCAATGAAATGCAAGACCTATTCTACCAACCTTAGTACAAAAGCAAACACCTCCAACTTCTCAAGCAACGACCACAACATCGAATGACTTTAGCAACATCTGCAACTCCTATAGCAACATCTCCAAGCTCCTACAAAAACAATATAATGTCATACAACTAGCTCCAATATTGGTAGAAGCACCCCAACACATGTAGCCATAACTCAATACATGTATGAGTAATATAATGTCTCCAAGACATGTAGATACATATGAAACACCCATAGAAACACTCCAACCTCCTACAACAACAATATCTACAATCAACTCAACATGCCAACCTTAATTGTAACACCTCCATTTTCAACAAAAAACATTTCATTTAATTATACCACTATCACTAACTTATTCTTACGGACAAAATATCATTCATTGTATTTTGGCGTACTTCCGTCACTAACAATTGACTTAGCTATATTATGTCACTGTTTACTCATGTGATAGTTATCATAATATTTAATTTGTAAAACATCAAACAATATTTTCCCTTAAGAAAGACTCCCCTTTATTATTGAACATGGAACTGATATATTAATAATATCTTTCCCTTCATAACTATTAACGCAATGTTCCCATTTAACCATAACAATTAAAACCCTTTTTAGTTCATTCCCCTACATGCCATCATCTACTTATCCTTTATTAAAAATCCATTACATTAATTTTCATTCACCCACTTACAATTATAAGGGTGTTGATATATCTCTTTAACATGTATCTGTGTTGTCAAGATCTGAATGCACAAAACTATATTATGAAAAGTTATATATATAGTTATTCACATTCATGTGGACCATATTGCAATTTATTTATTCGTGTATCCACCAAATTTGGTTTTTTGAATGTTGACAACCTCTAACAATAAGTCTTCCAACATTTTCATATGTTCTATGGCACGAATTTACACTAATAACCTACATCTCACTTACCATTCCAATTGTTTTAAGCAACCATTATTGAAATTCTCTACCATGTATATTTGTAATTACATAATTCGTTGTGCTTATTTTTACACCAATTCTCACTACATAATATATACATGTCACTTAGATGTGAAAGGTTACAGAATGTATACGAAAGATATATCATAGGTTATTTCGATTTCTAGGTCTGATCTAACGTGTCAAGTCATATGGCCGTTAATCCCTCTTGTGGTTCTCCATGTCACTTTCGAAAACTCCCAAAATCCCTCTGGCATTAATTTGAACAGGTATGCTTTTAGTGGCCTATAATCAATTTGCATCCACCCTTGCACAATATATTTCTTGGGGTTCTTTAATATTGAACTTGATGTACTCGTTTACATAGCTCTTGGTTTCCACCCATCTATCCATTCGAATGTATATTCGACTACTGGATCGATGACACGTGGAGGGTTTTGATCTATCCGTAACTATGGTTTTTTAGTTTCAATAAAACATGACAATTTTGGTTATGATTTCTCATTTCTGAGTTCTTAGTTGGCCATTACAGTCCTTTTTGTGCTCCCTTCGATTTCTGGTAGTAGCATAACCTTGATTCTATGGAAAACATTATTATTTTGTAGAGGAGTGCTTAAGGACACGCAATTTTGTTTCTGCGTTTTCATTTAAATATGAATTTCATCTCTTTGGAGATTTCCCACATAGGTAATAAGTATGGGTGTCCTTTCTTTTATCGTCATTTAAATATATACCATTCTACGTTTTTCTTATATCTAGTTCTGAGTATTTTAGTTTAATTAGTAATATTTTCAATCAATCAATTGGGCGTTTTACTACCCACTGTATTTATCTCTTTTGACCGTCTAGAGAAATATACTATTTTCAATTTTCGTTTTGTTTTATGAGTTGCAGATGAGCTTAAAACTCTCACCGCTTCAGCCATTTGTTGCCAAATGGCTTTGGTTGAGGTGATTTTTACCTTTAACATTCTGGAGTAGCAGTTGAAGTAGTTATTCGAGCTATCCTTTTTAGTTTCTCTAGAACTTATCATTCTCGGGTTTCCAATTTGAATTATAAAGTTGGTTTCATTTCTTAATGGAAAATTCTTTAGACGAAGCTTTTATTCAACAAAAATTTCTGATATTCAATTTTTCTGTCAGTGTAGTGACTCGAGGACTAGACTGCGGTTAAACAAGGGATTCTCAGCATAATTGTTTTCTGACTCTTGTTATATGCATGTCTCCAGGTAAGTTTCTATAGCCCGTCCATCTTATATCCATGATGCATTTCTAGATATATCCTCTTTAGGTTTTTCTTAGTTTGACCTCACAAAGTCTATTATAGGTTTTACTTATTCTTAATAGGAGTTGCCTATTTCAGATATTACCATGGATAATTGCTCCATGCTTGTGGATCATTTGGAGCAATGACCGCCTCTTTCATAGGTGTCATTTTTCTTCTAGCATGTTGGAGGGTTCCTACCTCATCTGTAGAATTATACGATTTAAGTTTTATTCATTATAAATGTTTTCATTATTATCTCAAAATGAGATATCTATACTCTGGATAATTTTTGTGTTTCTAAGTTCCCTTCCACTTCTCTTTTCAATCATAATTCTGCCTTGGGTTTTCCAGACGAAATCCATAGATAGGAATTTAAGATTTTTATAACATATTCATTGTGTTGTTACCACTCAATATGTAAAGTATATTATTTCATTTTTCAATACGTATTGATAACAAGGGTTTACAGAATTAATAATTTTATATTTTTATGATTGCAGGTCGGATACTCCTAATGGAATTCAAAGGTAAATGCCTTGCCTCTATTTATTTTTAAAATAGATTATTATTTCTAATAACCGTGACTCAAACTAATTCATCGACTCTGTTTAATGTAGGTATATTGTAAACCCTACCTGTCTTAAATACAGATTTCCATTATTTCACTCTTGAGCCTAATTTAAGGATTCATTTCCACTCAGGTTGGTCCAACATGCTATTTTGGAATTTTCTGGTATGAAACCTCTGCATAATCTACCAGGGCCCCTGCCAGTTTATTTACAATAAACATTGTTTTAAATTTGTATCACTTTATTTTCCAAAATAAATTTGGACTATGTAAATTTAGGGACTCTGATTTTCAATGTTGTTGTAGCAATGTAACATAATGGACAGAATCTGATGTTATTTCTTGAGAATGTTAGGTATTACTTTTAATTTGAGTACTAGTTCTGAATTTCATTGTAAATATGCATTTTTCCCTTATTTATTTTATGTATTTAACTTATAGTATAATTTGTACATTCATAATTCCAGCATAGAAATTTGCATAACCATCATTTCGAACGCACTATTTTTCTCGTTTCTATGATAGTTTCTAAAAGAATTTTTTGAATGCATCATGAGGATATATCTTTCTTTTTCCTGTCTAGTAATTCTTGATTAATACTTTATCTTGCCCAATTATACTACAGCACAAGAATTTTTCTAACTATACTATGTATTCATTATCTCTCATACATACTTATTTTTGCTTAGAAATTGTTTCATAATATAGTGCACAACTTGCTAACATAATACTAGAACAGATTTGTTAATGAAATAAAAATTTCCTGAGAGTTACCTAACCTCAGATCTAAGCCTTATACTGGGTTTAGACATTTTTATGGTTTTCCCTCTACAGATTTATGTTTGTACAACAATACAGAACATACTATAATTATTATAGTCAAATCTATCAATGTACAGACCTTCCACAATTATTACTACTTCCCCTTAATTCCATAATATAAGTTCATATTCAGATTTCAACTAGTTCATATTAATATATACTATATAACTTAATAAATATTCTCATAACTGAGCTCAAGTATAATTTAAAATGAAATTAACTAGTGCATACCACTTAAGGTAGACTAGGTTCCACCCAACCTTTGAGCTCTTTCTCCATAGCTGCACCTGAGCAGAGATAAAATTCTCCATCAACATCCCATCCCTTTTCTATCATAAATCTGCTTATTTAAGTTTTCTTTCCCATCAGCCTATTTCTCTTAAGTGCGTCCAGTTAATTTAGGATGTTGCTTTCCTGTGTGCCTAGGCTTTCCTTTTGTTTCTTCCACAAAAGTACTTTAAAGCTAGCTTTTCCTCTTTCTAGCTTTATTTCACCTCTTCCCAGTAATTTCCTCTTTACTAGGTTAGATTTTTAGACTTTTATCTCCAATCTAAATTTTTATATTTAATTTATTTACTCCAAGGATTTTTGGAGAACTGGGAAAGTCTTATTATCCTTATCCATCCTCATGGATTTGGATCCTTGATCTGTAATCATTATCTAGTCCTTGCACCATTAAGTCATTTTTCATTTTATTAATTTAAATTAATAAAATATATCCACAATTAATATTTTCTTTCAGGTCCACTTGACCCTTAGAGTCTTTGACCGCCTATTTTTAAAATCGGGAAATTAGGGACATTACATCACATGTAGAATCTATCTCCAAATCACCTCCTCTAGGTATATGCATAAGTATGTTGACTTAAATCCCAACTAAAAAAAACCATCAAGAAGATCATCCATCACGAAGAACATGACAAGAAGAACCATGAACCTATGGACATCAATGCCAACACTACAATGCCAAAAAAATCCCCCTTTGGCATTGATTTCAACCTCAATACAACATGTGAGGTTGATCTCTATAACCCAAAATATAAACCTCTTTTACACCAGTGGAAAGGGCCATGTCAATACTAAAGAAAATGCCAATAATGTGTCAAATTAGAGAAAGCATCCCCCTATCATACTCAACACCATGTTGATGCAAACCAAGACATGTCTACTACAAGATAAGCATGTAGAACAAGGAAATTAAATTCCAACAAATCTCAAACGAATGCCATGCAAACTCTGAAAATTGAACATGATCCTCCTAAGCATGTAATGAAGATGCAATCATACACTTTTTCTGCTACAATAAGTTTCCTTGCTAAGTGCATAGTACTACTCCTCATGACCATCAGTCCAACTGCCTTAATTATTGTGTGGATGTAATTAATTATTTATTTATGAAAAATAAATAAAATAATTTCTATGCACTATGACCAAATTAGATTTTTGAGATCACTTGCCAAATCCATGAGGTATGGAAAGAGGCTAAGACTTTCCCCAAAAATCTTTCAAAAAGCCTTGAAAGAATTTATTTCTAATTTAGATTTTTGAGGAAGAATCTAAATTTCCCCAATGATGAGGAAAGTAGTTGGGAAGAGGTAAAAAACTGGAAAAGCAGAAAGCAGCTTTAAAGTCCCTAAATAAGCGCCTAGGCAAACAGGAATAAAAGCATCATGTAATTCTAGACGCAGAATTAGAAACACACTTTGGGGGAGAGCACAAGCTTAAATAAGCTACTCCATAACAGATTGGGGTTGGTTTGTTCTTGGAGGGGATCTTAGCTCAGGGGTGA
Source organism: Pinus albicaulis (assembly GCA_034641835.2). Classification (NCBI taxonomy): domain Eukaryota; kingdom Viridiplantae; phylum Streptophyta; class Pinopsida; order Pinales; family Pinaceae; genus Pinus; species Pinus albicaulis. The sequence goes on from CM076578.1 coordinate 857,333,469, forward strand.
GTTCTGGAGATAGAGGAACTCTAAGGTTGGGAGGATTGGTCATTAGCAGAAGGGTTATGCACATAAATTTTATGAATGGTTAAAATAGGTGTTGTTATACAGTATTGGTAGATGCTGTGACTATTATGTGAATTAAGTTTTTTTTCTAGAATTGTTATTCCTTACATTTAACAGAATTTGTTTAGAAGAAATTAATCCTCTCAATTTTGTATAGTTGTAGGAAGGGGATTTATGGGGAATATCACCCAGAATCTCTAAACCTGCTAATGGTTTAAATTTGGAGATATATAAATACTCCCATAAATCATTAGAGTGGTAACTTTAATCTTCTCCTGTAAGTGTACAGATATGCCTATGTATGGACTAAGAACAGTTAGATTTAGGAACATGAAAAACTAACTATGAATTTAGGATTACAAATACATATATTAAATTTTGTACCATTACTGCAGAGTTAACTTCATAGAGTGCATGCATATAAAATTTTAAGATAGAAAAGTTGTATAACTTAGAAGACATTAAAAAAATTTCAATCACGAGTTAATGTATTTATATGGCTGAGATTAGCATGAACCGAAATAAAACTGTAAACATAGTTTAAATAAATACTATATGGATGCATAGTATGAAGGCTTCATAGTTTAGGTAAAGTACACATTAAAGTTACTGGGGAAGACTTTATTAAAATTCTATTTAACTTAAATGATGTATATAGAAACCATAGAAAGAGGAACTCTGTTTAAAAAAAAAAAAAAAAAAAAAATCTATAGAAATTCTGATACACCTTTAATTAAGAGGTATATGATGCCAACCGAAGTATAAAGCAAAATAATATTTCTAATATATCTGCATTCATATTAGTATATCAACAAACTGGAAAAACTCTCCTGGAGCTTCACATTTTCGAAGGGAAAATAAACTAAGCGAAAATATGGTAGAAGAATACCATAAAAATACTTTCAAAAAGAACGAAATGAAAGTACATCGAGAACCGAAATCCAGGAGACTAAAAAAAAAGAATAAATTACATAATACTATAAAAGTTTCATGGGAAAATCTGAACTAAAATTTTATAGTCGAATATGAGCAACCAAATAGCCCTCAGACTTATGAGTCTAAATCCCAAAACTTGAAATAAACTAAATCAGGGATAGGCGTCCAGGATATAAATGTTATTGATATAAATCATAGAAATTTAACCCAGGATAAATATTAGTCATTTCCACAAAGTTGACAGACAGGAAATGATAGCTATTCACCATCGAAAGGCTATCCAAATCTCTGGCTTAAGCATGGAAATCGTTCATGTTACCAACCTGGAGAAAATTCCCAAATTATTATCATGTATATGAGGAGAAAAATAGACCTCGTCAAAAGACAAGTCTATCAAATGCACTCTTACCTGTGACAATCAAAATAAAAATTTTATTTATCACAGAGATTTTCATAGTGTTCGATTTTAAAAATTTGATATGAACTCTGTCAAATAGGTATTGAAATCTTTGGGTAAGGAATATAAGGGTTTTGTTAAGAGCCCATAAGTTACGTTGATACAATAACAACATAGTGAAATTTGAACAAAACCAGAGAATTATAAACCAACGCATTGCCACTGTAACCATTTGGAAATAGAAAATCGTAAAGGTTTTAGCAAACACCTGGGAGAAATGTCACCCCAGTCGTGACAAATTGCACATATGCCTTACCAGTAGAAAAGTTGTGACTGAAAACAATTCAATGGTATAAATCAAAGTCATAGTTCATATTCAGAATGAAATCAAATGCGATACGTTTAAAAATATACAATGTTATATAGGTCGAACTTGAATTCCAATTAAAATGAATATACAAGAGATTATAAGAAGATGATATGGACAAGAAAACATACAAAATGATTTGTTGTCGAGACTAGTTGGTGAAAAACCTTTGTGTCTGAACGCCATCGCATCTCAGGTTAGGTTCCTTGCGATTGAAAATCAAAGGGAGCCAAAATCTTTCATCGCCATGAAATTCGTAGAGATAGGAGCATCTTGAATTGGAAAATCGGGAAGAAAGAAATGAGAGTGGTTGGAAACTCCATGTTTAAAAACCACAGACCTCAAAACCCTAGTAAATCTTAACCTTACACTTGTCCACATCTCGTGCATCGAGTGAGGATCGATTGCGTAGGGGAATAGTCTAAAAATTAAATGTAAAAACCAACTCACAGCTGTGAAAACATGTTGTCAACATCGTATATCCATACGTTAAATGATTCAGTACAACCATGTCAATTGGTCGAGATTTGATAAGAGCAGAAATTTATTCATACACACCTCAAAGAAATAACCATACATATGTAGAACTTCAAAGAAACGCTTTGAATGTCGACGTAAAACATGTTATTACTCAGTCGACGCTCATTAATGGTGATTACCTTGAATTTTATGGAAAATGAATTGTTAAAGATATGCCAAGATAGGATTCTTGGTATACAAGTGTTTGCCCAATAACATAAAATCCACATCGAAATCCATATACATATGATATGATTGAGGTTAATTAAAATTTGACCTCTTGTCACTTAAGCATAAAAGAAAACCAAATTTAATGTCTATATTCTAACCTAAGGTAGTACGTATATTCAATAATATGCATCCCAACGAAAATGAGATGTGGAACCTTTCATCGCTTATACCATGAACAATGTATATCGATTTGTGTTGAAAAACATGTAAGGTTTGGGATTGGTATTATAAGAATTATATGAAATAGGAGTTAGAAAATATATGAGTAGTGGATTTAAAACCATTATGGATATATGGTATAATAAAAACAAATTCCATACACTATTGGCAGACTTTATAATAATTCGAGTAAGACAAGGACCAATTAAATGCATTTTTATGGATTTATATGAAGCAACTAAGTTAAAGTACTCATTATATTTAATAGAGGAATATTAAATATAAAATTTAATGAGGCAGTTATGAATGTCTATTGAGTACCTAAAAGAACATAATTAAATTTCCTAGACAATGAAAATAAGCACTTGAAGACAATAAGATAGTCTAGTTGGAAGTAACGAAGAAAAAAAAAACTTGAGGAAATTGAGGGACATTACAAATGGTATCAAAGCTCAGGTTAGAAAAAACTGGGTTGTTGTTGTGCTCATTGTATAAATTATAGTTTTTGTTTTTGAAAAAAATTTTGTTACTGATATTGTTTTGCTTAGTGTACAAAGGTACTGGAACTGAAAAGTCGATGGCTGAAGGAGATGAAATTTATGTGATCTGGGTGGGGAAGATAACATGCGAGATCCCAACACTCCTTTGATGGCTATGTTGCACGGATTGCAAGGAGATATGGCCGAGCTAAGAATCCATAATGACAGGCTGTCATTAGCTAGTGAAGAGCAAGAAAAACTAATAATAGAACTGACTTCGCGGAACAGCCAAGAAGGTGAAGGTTCCGGGAGGAGAAGGAAAGGCAAGTTCTCAGATGATTCTGAGGAATATGACACTAATAGACATCAGTCTAAATAGAAGAAGTAATTACAGGGGGAATTCCGAAAAATTAAACCGCCCTCCTATGATGGAGAGAAGGAGGAAGATGTTGAGGCATGGTTGTTGAATATGATTAATTATTTTCAGGTCTACGAATATGAAATCAATCTAAAAGAGAGATTAGCTATCTAATAGTTGCAAGGTAAGGCTACCTTGTGGTGGGAGTTGACAAAAATGGTTCATGCCATTGATGAAAAGACAGTGACTTGGGAAGATTTCCAAGTCAAGTTTAAAAATCGTTATTTGAATGAACGCTATTATGTTGATAAAGAAAAGGAGTTCCACGAACTCAAATTGGGACAGCTCAATATAGATGAGTTTATCGCCAAGTTTACAAATTTTCTAAGCTATGTTCCTTATATTCGTGAAGAGAAAGCAAAGGTACAAAGGTTTTTGAACTGTTCTCCTACTGTGTACAAGGAGAAAATAGAGTTTGATAATCCAAAACTATGGACAAAGTGGTGAGGAAAGCTAGATTATTCTACCAACAGTTTAAAGGAAGGAGTGAACATGGGAAAAGCTAGATAAACAAGGGTGAATTCAAAGGAAAGAAACAGAAACCAGCTTACTTGAAGAACTTTGGTAGGGATCATCAGCGAAAGAAATTTAACAAACTAAAGGAAAGTCAAACTGCTCAGTCCCAAGTTGGTTCAAAACAATTAGATGGAGATAATAAGAAGGAAGGAACAGTTAAAATGTGGGAGCCTTTGAAATGTTGGGGTTGCGAAGAACCTCATCTATTGAGGGACTTTCCACACTGAAATATTCATATGATTATGAGAGATAGAGAAGCTACCACAGTGAATGATATAGCAAGGAACATACCCACTATCAATACAGCCTTGGAGAACCGACAAGCAAAACACCAGGCTACTATGGTCGAGATGGAAGGTAAGATTGTTGACCAATCTGTTACAGTTTTAATTGATCTGGGTGCTTCTTTGAGTTACATAAGTCCACAAGTTGTAGAGAAATGAAATCTCAAAACTGAAAAATTTCAACAGTATTGGTTGGTCCAGTTAGCCACTAGCACCAAGCGAAAAGTAACTCATAAGTTACCTCAAACAACAATTAAATTAAATGATTTTCATAAAGAAGTAAACTTAAAAATTCTTCCCTTAGGCTCATATGATTTGCTGATAGGAATGGACTGGTTAGAAAAAAGAAAGGCTATGATGAACTATTGGGATAAAAATCTATATTACATAGATGAGGAAGGGAGACCCTTTATACTCAAAGGAAAACCAAAACCAATCTCTGTAAGACAAATATCAGCTCTACAATTAAAAATAACAGCTAGAAAATGATATCAAGTATATGTTGTACATGTTGAAGAATTAGGACAACAACCTGAAGAAAACTTGCTAGACACTTTACCAGTGGTATGAGAATTTAAGGAAGTTTTTCCAAATGATATTCCTCACCTTCCCCCCAAAAGAGAGATTGATTTTTCAATCGATTTGGTGCCAGGAGCAACAGCCGTTTCTAGAGCTCATTACCGAATGAGCCCCCCTGAACTCATGGAGTTAAAAATGAAATTACAAGAATTGTTGGATAAAGGTTACATCAGAACGAGTGTATCTCCTTGGGGAGCACCGGTGCTATTCGTGAAAAAGAAGGATGGAACCTTCAGAATGTGCATTGACTACTGTCACCTGAATAAGTTGACAATCAAAAATAGGTACCCATTGCCCATAATAGATGACCTTTTTTATCATGTGAGAGGGGCTTCATTATTTTCTAAGATTGATCTGAGGACTGGTTATCACCAACTCAGAATTAAGGAGGAAGATATCAGTAAAACAACTTTTTGAACCAAGTATGGTCACTACAAATTTGTAGTCCTACCTTTTGGTTCGACAAATGCTCCTGCCACTTTTACGTGATTAATGAACATCATTTTGAACAAGTACTTAGATAAATTCGTACTAGTATTCATAGACGATATTCTAGTCTATTCAAAAAGTGAGGAAGAGCACAAAGAACACTTAAGGATAGTTTTACAGACTTTGAAAGAAAACTAGTTATATGCCAAATTCAGTAAATGTGAATTTTATAAAGACAAGATTCAATATTTGGGGCATATAATTTCTGAACAAGGATTCACTGTTGACCTTGAGAAAATAAAGGCTATTAGAGAGTGGCCAGTGCCAACTGATGTTTCAGCAGTAAGATCATTTATGGGGATTGTAGGTTATTATCGAAGGTTTGTGGAAAGATTTTCTGCAATAGCATATCCCATAACTTCACTACAGAGAAAAGGCACCAAATTTGAGTGGACTGAAAAATGCCAAAACAAATTTGAACAACTAAAATTAAAACTTACTACAACCCCTATACTGAAAACTGCAGATCGTAACAAAGATTTTGTTGTGTGTACGGATGCATGTAGAGAGGGATTAGGAGGAGTTATGTTGGAAGAAAATTATGTTATTGCATATGAGTCTAGAAAACTTTAGAAACATGAACAGAATTACAGTGTATATGATCTGGAATTGGCTCTTGTAATTCATGCCTTGAAGATGTGGTGACACTATCTTCTTGGAAAAAAATTTACATTGATGACAGATCATATTAGTCTCAAGTATTTCTTCTCTCAAACAGATTTGAATGCTCAACAAGCCAGATGGCTGTCTTTTCTAAGTGAATTTGATATGGACATAAAACATATTAAAGGGAAAGAAAACAAAATTGCAGATGCCCTAAGCAGAAATGCCTGCCAAAACATAAGAAGCATTGGGAGTAGTGCTAGTTTTGACCTAGAAGAGTTAGTTAAAAATGTACCAGGTCAAGATCCCAACTATGAAGATCTACAATTGAAAATGCTGAAAAAGGAAATGGCTGAATACACCCAAAACCAGAAAGGGTTGATCTGCTATAGAAACAGATTGTACATCCCAATGTGGATTCTTTGAAAAAATAAATCCTAGATGAATATCATAAACAACCATATTCAGGACATCCTGGATATTAGAAAATTCTTACAGCCTTGAAAAAGAAATTTTTTTGGCCAGGAATAAAAAAGGATGTAGCAAACTATTTAACTAGATGTATGGAATGTCAACTATTCAAAGTTTAACATCAGCATCCAGTTGATCTTTTAAATCCCTTGCTGATTGTAGAATGGAAATGGGACACTGTTTCTATAGATTTTATAATCAGGTTACCCAGAACAAAGTATCAACATGACTCAATGATGGTAGTAGTAGATACTTTAACAAAGGCTGCACACTTCATACTTGTAAAATCTACTTTTGGGACAGCCCAAGTAGCAAATGTGTTCCTAAAAGAAATAATAAGACTACATGGGGTCCCAAAGATGATTATTTCAGATAGAGACACTAAGTTCACAACCGCCTTTTGGAAAGGTCTATTTGGGGGCATGGGCACTAAATTGAATTTTAGTACTACTTATCACCCTCAGACGGATGGTCAAACAGAGAGAACAAATCAGATTTTGGAGGATAGGCTAAGAATGTATGTGATGGATAAGCCATCAAAATGGGAAGACTACTCGCATTTAGTCGAATTTTCTTACAACAACAACTATCAATCCTCCATCAAAATGAGTCCATTTGAAGCACTCTACAGAAGAAAGTGACGTACTCCTTTAAGTTGGAGCCAACCTGAAGATAAGCTAGTATTGGGGCCAGATATTCTACAAGAAATGGAAAGGATTGTCAAACAAATACAGAGAAACATCAAGACAACACAAGATCGATAGAAAATCTATGCTGATAAGAAGAGAGTGCATCGAGAGTTCAAAGTGGGCGATCATGTGTATCTGCATATTAAACCCAAAAAGAGCACACTTTATGCTGGAAGTTGTGAAAAATTGGCTCCTAGATATTGTGGGCCTTTCGAGGTGTTAGAAAGGGTGGGACCAGTGGCTTATAAGCTAGCCTTACCGCCCCATGTTAAAGTTCATTATGTGTTTCTTGTTTTTTTATTAAAAATATATGTACATGATGCTTCTCACATTGTTGATTGGAATGTGATATAGGTGGAACCAGAAGGGGAGTTCCTTCCAGAGCCGCTTCGAATATTGGAGCAGGAAGAAATTGAATTGAGAAATCAAACAGTAGCCAGAGTAAAGGTGAAGTGGAAGCACTTTACTGCTAAAGAAGCTACATGGGAAAGAGAAGCTGAGATGATGGAAAAATATCCATATCTATTTTCAAAATAAACTCTAGTAGTTAGTTGTTAACACCGAGGACGGTGTTTGTTTTCAGAGGGGGAATATGTAACACCCCTAGTTTTATGTTTTTCAAATTAGACATTTGAACTTCAGTCCAAAGGGGAGTGGGCCCCAATGGATAATTATTGTGTGCACGTAATTAATTAATTATTTATGAAAAATAAATAAAAGAATTTCTTTGTAGTATGACCAAATGAGATTTTTGAGATCACTTGCCAAATCCATGAGGTATGGAACGAGGCTAAGACTTTCCCCAAAAATATTTCAAAAAGCCTTGAAAGAATTTATTTCTAATTTATATTTTTGAGGAAAAATCTAAATTTCCCCAATGATGAGGAAAGTAGTTGGGAAGAGGTAAAAAGCTGGAAAAGCATAAAGCAGCTTTAAAGTCCCTAAATAAGGGAAGCCTAGGCAAACGGGAATAAAAGCATCCTGTAATTCTAGACGCATAATTAGAAACAAGCTTTGGGGGAGAGCATAAGCTTAAATAAGCTACTCCAGAATAGATTGGGGTTGGTATGTTCTTGGAGGGGATCTCAGCTCGGGGGTGAGTTCTGGAGATAGAGGAACTCTAAGGTTGGGAGGATTGGTCATTAGCAAAAGGGGTATGCACATAAATTTTATGAATGGTTAAAATAGGTGTTGTTATACAGCATTGGTAGATGTTGTGACTATTATGTGAATTAAGTTTTTTTTTTAGAATTGTTATTCCTTACATTTAACAGAATTTGTTTAGAAGAAATTAATCCTCTCAATTCTGCATAGTTGTAGGAAGGGGATTTATGGGGAATATCACCCAGAATCTCTAAACCTGCTAATGGTTTAAATATGGAGATATATAAATACTCCCATAAATCATTAGAGTGGTAACTTTAATCTTTTGCTGTAAATGTACAGATATGCCTATGTATGGACTAAGAACAGTTAGATTTAGGAACATGAAAAACTAACTATGAATTTAGGATTACAAATACATATATTAAAATATGTACCATTACTGCAGAGTTAACTTGATAGAGTGCATGCATATAAAATTTTAAGGAAGAAAAGTTATATAACTTAGAAGACATTAACAAAATTTCAATCACAAGTTAATGTATTTATATGGCTGAGATTAGCATGAAATTTCAAAGTTAGCAGAGTAAATTCCATACAGATACTTTCATATATTAGACAAATACCTGTGACATAATCCAGGAACCCAAATGAGTTCTAAAATAAATAGCACAAATCTCTATGCTATTATTAATCATTAAACTTTATAACAGAAAGATAGATGTCATTGATATATTTATACTGAAAAAAAAAAGTCTCTAGTATATTCGGAACAACTAGAAATGTAAGGTATAATAGCAAAAATACCATACTAATACATAAAACTCTGTTGTCCGAAATAAAACAGTAAACACAGTTTAAGTAAATACTATCTGGATGCATAGTATGAAGGCTTCATATTTTAGGTAAAGTACACATTGAAGTTACTGGGGAAGACTTTATTTAAATTCTATTTAACATAAATGATGTATACAAAAACCATAGAAAGAGGAACTCTGTTTAAAAAAAAAAAAAAAAAAACTATAGAAATTCTGATACACCTTTAATAAAGAGGTATATGATGCCAACCAAAGTATAAAGAAAAATAAGATTTTTAATATATCTGCATTCCTATTAGTATATCAACAAAATGGAAAAACTCTCCTAGAGCTTCACATTTTCTAAGGGAAAATAAACTAAGTGAAAATATGGTAGAAGAATACCATAAAAATACTTTTGAAAAGAACGAAATGAAAGTACATTGAGAACCGAAATCCAGGAGACTAAAAAAAAAAAGAATAAATTACATAATATTGTAAAAGTTTCATGGGAAAATCTAAACTAAAATTTTATAGTCAAATACGAGCAACCAAATAGCCCTCAGACTTATGAGTCTAAATCCCAAAACTTGAAATAAACTAAATCAGGGATAGGCGTCCAGAATATAATTTTTATTGATATAAATCATAGAAATTTAACCCAGGATAAATATTAGTCGTTTCCACAAAGTTGACAGACATGAAACAATAGCTATTCGCCATCGAAAGGCTATCCAAATCTCTGGCTTAAGCATGGAAATCATTCACGTTACCAACCTGGAGAAAACGCCCAAATTATTATCAGGTGTATGAGGAGAAAAATAGACCTCGTCAAAAGACAAGTCTATCGAACGCACTCTTACCTATGACAATCAAAATAAAAATGTTATTTATCACAGAGATTTTCATAGTGTTCGATTTTAAAATTTTGATATGAACTCTGTCAAATAGGTATTCAAATATTTGAGTAAGGAATATAAGGGTTTTGTTAAGAGCCCATAAGTTACGTTGATACGGTACCAAAATAGTGAAATTCGAACAAAACCAGAGAATTACAAACCAATACATAGCCACTGTAACCATTTGGAAATATAAAATCGTAAAGGTTTTAGCAAATACCTGGGATAAATTACACCCCAGCCGTGACAAAATGCACATACACCTTACTAGTAGAAAAGTCGTGACTGAAAAAAATTTAATGGTATAAATCAGAGTCATAGTTCCTATGCAGAACGAAATCAAAGGCGATACGTTTAAAAATCTACAACATTATATAGGTCAAACTTGAATTCCAATTAAAATGAATATACAAGAGCCTATAAGAAGATGATATGGACAAGAAACCATACAAAACGATTTGTTACTGAGACCAGTTGGTGAAAAACCTTCGTGTCTGAACGCCATCGCATCTCAGGTCAGGTTCCTCATGGTTGAAAATCAAAGGGAGCCAAAATCTTTCAATGCCATGAAATTCGTAGAGATAGGAGCATCTTGAATTGGAAAATCAGGAAGAAAGAAATGACAGTGGTTGGAAACTCCACGTTTAAAAACCACAGACCTCAAAACCCTAGTAAATCTTAACCTTACACTTGTCCACATCTCGTGCATCGAGTGAGGATCGATTGCGTAGGGGAATAGTCTAAAAATTAAATGTAAAAACCAAATCATAGATGTGAAAACATGTTTTCAACATCGTATATCCATACGTTAAATGATTCAGTACAACTGTGTCAATTAGCAGGGATTTTAGAAGAGCGGAAAGTTATTCGTACACACCTCAAATAAATAAACATACGTATGTAGAACTTCAAAGCGACGCTTTGAATGTCGACGTACAACATGTTATTACTCATTCGATGCTCATTAATGGTGAGCACCTTGAATTTTATGGAAAACGAATTGTTAAAGATATGCCAAGATAGGATTCTTGGTATACGAGCATTTGCCCAATAACATAAAATCCACATTGAAATCCATATACATATGATATGATTCAGGTTAATTAAAATTTGACCTCCTGTCACTTAAGCATAAAAGAAAACCAAATTTAATGTCTATATTCTAACCTAAGGTAGTATGTATATTCAATAATATGCAGCCCAATGAAAATGAGATGTGGAACCTTTCATCGCTTATACCCATGAACAGTGTATATCGATTTGTGTTGAAAAACATGTAAGGTTTTGGATTGGTATTATAAGATTTATATGAAATAGGAGTTATAAATATATGAGTAGCGGATTTAAAACCATTATGGATATATGGTATAATAAAAACAAATTCCATACACTGTTGGTAGACTTTATAATAATTCAAGTAAGACAAGGACCAATTACATGAATTTGTATGGATTTATATGAAGCAACTAAGTTAAAGTACTCATTATATTTAATAGAGGAATATTAAATATAAAATTTAATGAGGCAGTTATGAATGTCTATTGAGTACCTAAAAGAGCATAATTAAATTTCCCAGACAGTGAAAATAAGCACTTGAAGACAATAAGATAGTCTAGTTGGAAGTAACGAAGAAAAAAAAAAAAAAACTTGAGGAAATTGAGGGATATTACAGCGTATGCTTATATAAACACCCTGGTGCATCGTATCATGCAAATCCACCGAGGTTTACAATTGGTATCGGTATTCCTGCGGTGCAAATATGTCATACAAATGCACCGGTGCTTATCGACACATAAACGCCCTGGTGCATACTATCACACAAATGCACCGAGATTTGTAATTGGTATCGGTATTTGTGTGGTACCTATTGGTCATCCAAATGAACCAGTGCGTATAGACCGAAAAAATGCTTTTGTGCATAGTATCACACAGACGCACCGCAATTTATAATTTGTATCAGTATTCGTGCAGTGCTCATAGGTGATAAAACAACATCGGTGCGTATAGATACATAAACGAACCGAAGCATCATACTGCACAAACGCCTTGATATTTTTCACTGGTTTTGGTATTTGTGTGGTCCCGATAGGTAGTAAAAACACACCGGTGTGCTTAATAATACAAGCGCACTGGTTTTCATTTTGTATTTTTTAGAAACATCGACCTGTGGCAGTGCAATTATTGTCATTATTTTTAATTCATTATTCATCAAAATTCAACACATATTATAACAATATTCATATTAATTAAATTTTTATTAATGGATTTGAATGTGATTTTTAGATTAATTTGTTATATCATATCATAATTATTGTGGTTTTTTAAAATTCATTATTCATCAAAAGTCGACACATATATATGTTACAACAATATTCATATGAATTAAATTTTTATTACTTCATTTGAGAACGACAATGGAGAACACAATAGCGACAATAGAGAATGCAATAAAATAAATGAAAACATTCTATACATACATACATACATATATATATATATATATATATAAGACATTCTTTTTCATACAAAATGGGACAGTTATTGGTATCCCTTTATCTTTCAATTGGGACACTATGTCCATTACATTAAAGAAAATGTCTGATTTCATAGACATTTTTCCAAAAATATTACAATGCCTTGCTTTTATATCCAAACATAGTGATCAGCATTCTTCACTTGAACTACTATCACTGCTAGAGCTACTTCCATGACTTGGGTTATTTTCAAAAATGTTTTGTTCATGACGTTGATTGTTTTCTTCTTCTTCACCTTCTTCCATCTACAAACATAAAAATAAATTGTAATGAGTGTCTATACATTGGTGAGAATAATGCAAATTGCAATATTAAATAATATACATCAGTGTAAATCGAAAAGAAATGACGTACCAATGCAAAAATTGACTCATAAACTATACACATTATTTTCAGAACCATGTAACATTCCATCTTTCAAGATTTGATCTGTTGGCGCAGTGCCATACTTTGTTTCCTGCAAGTTTTATACCCCATAAGAAATCATATATTTAATATAAAAGATTTATTTTTTCTATTAATTATAGAAGGAGCTAAGTAAAACAAGATCGATAGATGCTTACAAATTCCACAATTAAGTTATGATATGCCAACATATACGCACAACCCATATTTAAACCAATTTCAATCAATACCTCTAATGGTTCTTCTTTGTATGTTAGCACCTGTTTGGAGACATTCAATGATGATTTTTGTAAAAAAACTTAAAAATACAAAAATGAAATCTAGTTAAGTTGTTATAAGGAAGTAACAATTACTCACAAACTTAGATATCAATCCTTTTCTTCCTTTTCATCCTGTTTTATGTACTAAATGGGTTCCATTTTCTTTTCTTTTCTGGAAGAAAATACTTAAAAATTAATATTTAATGCTAAATTATTTATTTATTTTACCTAATGGTCAAAAAATTCAATGATAACATATTACATTTGAAGCACGTTGTTATTGAGATGGCTCCACTCGCGATGCAATTTTGTCCATTTCTTTGACCATCTCCTTGTACACCTTTTTGGACATTCCTACTGGCATATTTCTGATATCAGCTCGTTCATCTTTTGAGATTTTCATAATCTTCCTGAAAATCTAACATGATAATAAACTATTTAATTTTTATATTGATATATTAAAAGTAAGTATAACAAAAGTGATATTTATAAACAATTCTAGACAAACATCTAAAGGAATATTACTTTTTCATTCCTTCTTTTTTGTCATTTTATGTTTTAGCTATTAAAAGTTTGACATGTCTCATTGACCAATTCTCTTGAAACTCTTCCTGTAGTTTACATAAAATCTGGTTCTTGGAATCATTGGATTGGTTTTTATATTGTAAGTGGAAAGAACGTCTATACATTCATTCCACTATATCCCTCAAACATTTGTAAAAGTTTTTCCCCCTTTCGTTAACCTCTAACACCACTCCAAATGAGCTAAGGAGCAATTCATTTTCATTTGCATGTTCTATTATTTTTCTTTTCTTAGAATAAAATTCCTTTTCTGTGTTGTTAGTCCCTGTAGAACGTTAAAAAAAGGTGAATTAATAGACTTTTTCACACATGTTATCTAATAATTTTAATTATATTATTACTGAAAACTAAAAAAAGAAACTCATATTGGATCGATAGTATTTTTTCATTCACCTGATTCATCCTTTTGCAATTTTTCCATCAAGCTTATACGTTCTTCTAGTCCTAGATCAGAAATAATCTTATCGAGCTTCATCCTTTTGTGGCTCTGTATGATACACATTAAACAATGCATATTATTTAAACTTACATATAGTTCAAAAATAATTTTTTTGTAAAAAATTTACAAAGCACTTGCCTTTTTTGCTTTTCTTGATGTGTTATCAGTATTTTTGTTACTTGATCTCTTGTCAGACATTTCTTTAACAATATCAAACCTGTATCATATTATTCAATAATATATTTTTAAATAAACTGTCAATTTCTCAATTAAAAAAAAAATCTAAAAAAATCGGTGTGCCATTCATGGTGAACGCACCGACGTCGGTGCATGTATGTCTTTCCCACGCACAGCGAAAACATTATAATACACCGTACGGTGCTCTATTTCAACAAGAAGCATCGATGTGTTACATGTCAATGACCGTACCGGTTAACCATCATAAAAATAATAAAAATTGTCAAGTGTTAGTTTTTTTAGCATAAATTGGTATTATATTTTACATATGGCGCACCGTTAAAAAAATCTTATTTTTTCACATTACTTATCCGGTGCTCTTGTAAACAACAGAGCACCAGTGTGCTACCTTACATAGGGAGCACCGGTAAAAAATCTGTTTTTTTTTAAATCATTCCAAGGCTGACATGGATTAGGATACAAATATGCTAATCATCCCATCGGTTTCATGTCTTAGGTCTATATTTAGCAATACAAACCCTATAAATATAAATTGAAAAGTCCTAATTTTGAATCACAGAAAGAAGACGAAGAAAGGGAAGAAAAAAAAAGAAGGTAAGGTTTGTATTTTTTGAAAAAAAAAATTCGAAACTAAATGTTCACGGTGCGTCATAATGAAATAGTGCACCGGCTTCATATTTTTCTATTTTTTTATGACAGTAATTTCATGATGCGATGTGATAATAGAGTTCCCTGGTGCACTCGTTCAGACAGTACGCACCAAATTATTTTTATTTTTATTTATTTACGCAAGGGCCGACATGGATTGGGATCTGACTATGTAGGTCAACCCATTCGTTGGATGTCTTAGGTTTATATTTAGCAATATAAACCCTATAAATATAAATTGAAAAGCCCTAATTCTGAAATCACAACAAGTGGGAGAAGACAGGGCAGAAACAAAAATAATGTAGGGTATGTTTGTAAAATGGTTTTTTTTCAAAATAGCACGTTGTGCGGTGCGCCATAACGTAATAGTGCACCGGTGCCATATGTTACATATGATGCACTGATAAAAACATAATTTGTTTTTTTAATTTTTTATCACTATACTTGCGCAGTCCGCTGGTATAACCAAGCACACCAGTGCGCAACGTTACGCAAGGCGCACCTACGAAAAAAAAAAAAAAAAAATTAAGATTGACGCAAGGGCCAACATGGATTGGGATCCGACTATGCAATTCGTCCCGTGGGTTGGATTTCTTATAAGTAAAGAAACCCTATAAATCTAAATTGAAAAGAAAGAGAGAGAAAAAATGGCAGAAACAAAAAGAATCTAGGGTTTTGTTTCTAAAAATTGATTTCTTTTTTTATTTTTGTTTCTAAAAACTACATAAAAGGTAAAAAATTGCAGAAACAAAAATTTAAAAAAACAATAAGATTTGATTTTGTATTTTAATTCATAAAAAAATAGAGAAAAAATAAAATAAAACAATAGACTTTGATTTCTTATTTCACTGCATAAAAAAAATTATAGAAAAAAATTTCAAAAAAAAAGAATAAACTTTACTCACATTGTTTAAAATTATATGGTACACGGTTTGAATTACTAGAGGTTTGGAATTCGGATTTTCTGAATACTTCTGTTCAAATTTATTTCCCTGCTTCATAGTGCTCTCATGCTCTGTTTGCTCCAGGTATGTATCCTGCAAATCTCTAGCTGAAATTTTTTGCAAATATAGTGAAATAATGAAAAGTGTTTAGTATTTAAAGAAATGTTTTATGAAATTAGATTTTTGAAAATATTTTGCTGCCCAATTTTCAATTTACCACTTTTTTTTCACTCAAAGAAAAAAGGGTTGCACTTTTTTTTATTACGGTTATTCGTATACTGGTGCGTTGTTTAATTGAACTGCACTGATTCTACTTGTTACAAAAGCACACTGATGCGCAAAATAAAGAACTCATTGGTGTGGTTATCTGAACAATACACACTGGAATTACATTTAGGTTTATGCACCAAAGTTTATTGTTGTTTTTCTCAAATGCAGGGAGAAAACATCATATATTATATGAAATGGACAATTTTTCAAAATCCAGCTCATTCCATAATATTTCACAAAGTCCATCGCGGAGTTCTCCCTATCCATGTGGAGACGTAATATTTACTTCATATTTTTTTTATTTGTTCACTATCTAATTGAATTTATGTATGTTTTTTTATCCATGTAGTCAATCATGCACAACTTAATTAAATTTATAATGTATAAAAATTTGTAGGTTCATGCAGATTCATCATCTAGTTCAGATGCACAAAATTATATTCAAAGTACTACTCCAAAACATCAAAAGTTATTATCAGGAGCTGCATACTGCAAGACGCATTTGGTAGATGAAAATGGACAACCGCTTCACCCTTCCAATTGTAACAATATTACATCTTCTAGCCACAATCCCGGTGTTAGCATGAATCTTTTGTCGGAAAAACACCACTTTAGCTATGCATAACAAATAGCCCTAAAATCAATATAGCTGCCAATATCTTCAAATCTACAGTTAGTTGATCAATACAAAGCTGCACAAATCCATATCTATGCATAAAAAAACATTAAGCAGTAAAAATGAAGTTTTGCTCCATGCATCCAATAGACAAGACAAGAACAATATTTTTGAAAGAATTTTTTATATTAAAGGGCACCTGAGAGGAAAACAAGAAAGGTGTTTCCAATTCTCCTCAATGGGATGAGTTCTTGAAAGTCCTGAGCACTTCAGTTCTAGAATTTCTCTCTTGTTGGTGTAGAAAACCCGGACAAACATAGAACTCAAAGGGAGCTCACAAAGCAAATAATGGAGAATGTGACAATGATAACGGCTCAAAGTCAGACCAAGAGTATAGATCCAGAGTGATCTAATGCAATGAAAGGTGACAAATGAATGGGGAAACCCTTCTTTTTATAACAAAATATTAGGGTAGTCTAGGACTTGGTGCATGAATAAAATATTATTAACCAAATTCTAGAACCACCTTTTATGAATATTTTATTATATTTGTTGGAGGGAAAAGGTATTTGACTTGGGTCAAGTCCCTTTATTTGTAAATAATAAATAAATAAATGATTTATTTATTATTTTAAGGAAGTGGTTGAATGATAATTAAATAAATAATGACTTATTTAATTATTTATAAATGATTTAGTCATATTTAACAAGGAATATTATTTAAATAGGATTTAAATGATTATTCCTAGAAAATAATAAGATAAATAAGGATTTATCTATTTAATTTCCTTGTTTTCGGTTAAACATAACTTGGAATAATAATTAAATTATTTTTTAATTAATTATTCCATGAGGAAAACTAAACAAATAAAGATTTGTTTAATATTTCCCTTTGGAATTTCCTATTTGGACCATAAACAACCTAATAAATGTGTTTTATTAAGTTATTTCACATAGCGAAAGCAATTTTACTTAGGGTAAAATCGGTCTTACATGGTGTACTTGGGTCCATCTAAAGATAATAGGTTAGATGACCAAAAAATGGTGTAACAGATTTCCCGCCAACGTGTGAGTGTTAGGAGCAAATCGTATGACCGAAGTACGTTGTAAGAACTCAATTTCCAAACATCAAAAGGGAAGTCAGAGAGAGAAATGTAAGGTAGTCTAAAGTGTTAAAGAACTAGACCCTAAGAAGATGAGACTTGCAGGCGCAACAAGTCTCGTTTTATGAGAGGGTACTTGTGTTAGCAGCAGCAGGGGAGGCATACCTATGCTCGCCGAGACAAAGTACAAAATAATAGTGCGTCCAATAAACAAGGGACCAAACTATAAAGTACGTGCTAGCATAAACATGAGCCAGATAAAAAATATAATGAGGAATCCCACATACATGTTGTGCCTGGGATAACAACTAGGACATATACAATAATATCTTAGTACATGAGATACAAATACAACCCAAATTCCCCTATAAACGGGTAAGGGCTCACAAAATCTGACTGATACATGCAAATCAAAGAGGTGCTGCAAGCGGCTAAGGCCAACATCATCAAATATATGGAGCTGCATCAAAGGCTGCAATGAAGGGGTCATCCGAGCATGTGGGGGGCTACCTGCAGGGCCACCCCCTCATGAGGGTTGAGACATCTCACACACACCCGCGAATCACCAATAGCTACTGTTGCATCAATGTACCATCAAGTATACGGATCTCGATCAAGTGAAGGTGAAGGTGATTTCAGTGATGTTGTGGGCTGAGAGTTGGGTTTTTTTTAATTGGATACAGCTTTTCCTATCTGTAGACTGAAATATATGATATTTTTGTATGGATATGGCAGATATATGGATCAACTGGAGAGAGAGAGACCTGGGTTCATTACAGAGGAAGATCCAAGCGGATTAGGGTGTCCTTCATGCACTGGCCAAGTTTGGGGTTCTGAAATTTGTGGAGAACCCTCTGATGAGAGCTGGGGAGCCCTTGTTGGCCCGTATTGTCAGTTATTGGGATCCAGATAATGAGGTATTTATAGTGCAGGGGCACAGGATCGAGTTGACAGTCCAAGATTTGTATTTCTTGACTGGTCTCCCACCATTGGGGATAGTGGGAAATACACAGCCAGTGTTACCACAGGGGCGTAACATTATGGAGTTTTTAGAGTGACATTGTCGACCAGGCCTCTCAGTTAAAGGGACTCGGATACTGATTGGGAATCTAGAGAGGTTAGAGACCTGTGCAGTAGTGGCAGTAGTGGCAGCAGTGTTGCGGATCCTGGGCAGCTAGGCGCTCCGTCACATCACTAGAGGTCAGATGATGATTGTGGAATCAGTGTTGAGAGGAACCTATTATGGGTAGGCCCAAATGATGTTGGTATCATTGAAACGATAGATGTCGCTTTGCAAGCAACAAGTGAACCATGATTGCTCATATGGGACTGTGTTGTGCTCCTTCTTTTTCGATAAGATCCCGACCTTGCAACCTCGTGTACAGCTACCAGATGGGGGTCCAAGAGAACCCAGGATGCACCGGTGGGGGCATTTACTGTGTAGAGGAGGAGAAGGGGCCAGGGAAAACTTTAAGGGTGGAAATTTATCTTAAAGATTATAAAACTTAGCGAATATTATTAATCCATAATATGAAAACTATAAAATTATTAGTGATATTTTACTAAAAATATTAAAATTTCTAGTGATTTTATATAGTCTCTATAGAGTTTTGGTGATTTTTAAGGTAAAATAATTTTTTCTTATAAAATTTGGGCGAATCACTTTTAGGAAAAAATGGGAATTAGTGAATTCTTTTTTGGAAAAAAGCATGGAAAATTAGCCCATCTACAAATATTAGCCCCTAAAATTTGTTGGGTATGTGTTATATTCTTTCCACGACTAAGCACTTAACTGGGGTCACAAGCGTATCCCTCGCCAACACGTACCGCGCCCAAAAATTTTGGTCCTTAACTTCCAAAGTTGGGTAGTCCGCATCCATGGTTTTGCGCATGGTTTTGCGCATGGTAATGGGGCACTATGGTTTCGGCCCCTCGTGTTTTTGTAGATCCCAAAGGGAAGCACGGTTATGTTCTAATCCAGGGTTTATGGATTGGGGTCATGTATGCTTTTACATGTATATATATGTGTTGTAACACTAAAAGGAATATAATGAAAAATCAAGCTAGTCGTCCCGATTTGGGATCCAGGGGAAAATCTCTGTGTTTATCTATTTTATGTTTTATGCTCTTGCTATTGTTTATTTTCTGTTATAAGATTCGTGTGTAGATAATTTATGTTCAGGGTTAAAACCTACATTTGGTATCGGAGTTGTTTCAGCTTCAAGGGGACACCTTTGCTGCTGAGGTTTTTTAGTTCGGGCCTGAGGTAAACCATGTTCAGTGGGAGATCTGCGGGATCGATTCTTGCGGTGAAAGAAGATGGCGAGCGGCGGAAAGATAGAGATCAAGAAATTTAATGGTCAAAGTTTTGATTTGTGGAAGCTCAAGATGGAGGATCTCCTAGTGGATAAAGATCAGTGGATCATGGTAGATCCAGGTACTAAACCAACGGGAATGTCAGATGAAGACTGGAAGAAACTGGATCGGAAGGCTAAGAGCACAATACGGTTGTGTGTCTCAGATTCAGTATTGTTGAATGTATCTAGGGAAGCTACAGCGAATAATTTGTGGGAAATACTTGGGAATTTGTACCAATCTAAGTCTCTGGTGAATAAGTTGTTCCTACAGAAAAAGCTGTATAACCTGAGGATGAAGGATGGAGACTCGGTGACGGAGCATCTGAACGCCTTCAATACTGTGGTAAGTTAGCTGTCATCTGTTGATATTAAAATCTCAAATGAAGATAAGTGCATCAGTTTGTTGTGTTCTCTACCAGACTTGTGGGACAATCTGGTTATTGCAATAGGTAGCAATACAACTACCTTGAATTTTGATGACATTGTCTCGGCCTTGCTGTCGGAGGAAATGAGACGGAGAAATATGGAGGGTCAGAATGGAGATGCCTTATCTGTACGAGGAAGGTCCTAGAATAGAAAAAAGAATAAGGTTTCGAGTGGGAGATCTAAATCTAGAGGGAGATCTAAATATCCTGGAAAGTTTGTAAAGGTGTGTTGGATATGCGAAAAGGAAGGGCACTACAAAAAGGACTGCAGATCTAAAGCTCCTAAGAAAGGAAAGGGATCTGATGATGCTCCTTCTACAAAGGAAAAAACCACCTCGGATGAAGGTGGGGATGTGTATTTGGCTTCCTCTTCAAATACACATGTAGATCATGAGTCATGGTTGATTGACTCAAGTTCATCCTTTCACTTCACTCCCCATATGGAGTGGTTCTGCGAGTATGAGAAATATGATGGTGATGTCTTCCTAGGGGATGATAGGAAGGCCAAAATCGTCGGACGTGGAAAGGTAAAGTTGAAGCTACAAGGTGGAAGGATTATAACACTTCCTGGTGTTCTGCATATTCCTGCATTGGCCAGAAATCTGATTTATGTAAGCAAGATGGATGATGCAGGTGTAAAAACAGTGTTCGAGAAAGATGCCTGCAAGATGGTTCGAGGAGAACTGGTATTAATGCGGGGAGTTCGAACTGGAACTCTGTACAAGCTAAAAGGTAGCACTGTTATTGATGGGTGTAACAGTTCTGTGGTTCCTGAAAGTGGGACAAAAAGCCTAGCTATCTCTGGAGAAAAGACCATGCTATGGCATCAAAGGCTTGGACATATTGGAGAGAAGGGCCTTCGAATACTGCATAGAGATGGTATGGTAGAAGGTATGTCTAATTGTTCTCTGGACTTCAATTTTTGTGAACATTGTGTATATGGGAAGCAGAATCGGGTGATTTTTCCTTCTGGTGCTAAGAGGGCAATAAAAGGGCAAACAAGATATTAGAACTTGTGCACAGTGATGTGTTTGGGCCTGTGTCAGTTCCATCACTGGGAAAGTCTGTGTAATATGTTTCATTCATAGATGACTTCTCAAGGAATACATGGATATATTTCTTAAGGAATAAATCTAAAGTATTTGACAAATTTAAAGAATTTAAGGCTCTGTTGGAAAACCAGACAGAGAAGAAGATAAAGGCGTTGAGAACAGATAATGGTGGGGAGTTCTGCAAGAAGGAATTTGAAGAGTTCTGTAAGAAGTGTGGTATAGCACGGCAGAAGACTACTCCATATACACCTCAGCAAAATGGACTTGCAGAAAGAATGAATAGAACACTGATGGAAAAGGCAAGAAGCATGCTCAGTGGTACCAGGTTAGGACAAGAATTCTGGGTAGAGGTAGTGAAGACTGCATGTTACTTAGTTAACAGATCACCTTCATCAACGTTGGAGGATAAGACCCCACATGAGGTATGGACTGGTAAGAAACCCTCTCTTTCACATCTAAGGGTATTTGGATGTGATGCATATGTACATGTTCCAAAGGAGAAAAGGGCCAAGTTGGATAATAAATCTGAAAGGTGCATCTTTATTGGGTATAAGGATGGTTTAAAGGGTTACAAGCTTTGGAACCCAGAAACAAGGAAGGTTGTGTACAGCCGAGATGTGGTGTTTAGAGAAGTGAAAGATGTTTTTAAACATGAAGTCCTACCAAAGGAACCTGAGAAGATAGAGTTTGAGCTAAAGGAGGATGAATCAGACTCTACAACAGAAGAAGACTCAGAATATGAAGAGCCACAAACTCCAGCTTTGAGAAGATCAGTTCGGGAAAGAAGGCAACCAGAAAGGTATAGTCCATCTTCCTTAACTATAACTGATGATGAACCCATAACTGTCACGGAGGCAGTAGATTCAGAGGATGGAAAACTCTAGAAGGAAGCCATGGTTGATGAAATGGCATCCTTGCACAAAAACGATGCATGGGATCTGGTGGAGTTGCCGGCTGGAAGGAAGCCCATTGGGAGCAAATGGGTGTTTAAGAAGAAGATGAATGTAGAAGGCAAGGTGGAGAAATACAAAGCTCGCTTGGTAGCGAAAGGTTATTCCCAGGTGCCGGGAATTGATTTTGGTGATATTTTTTCTCCTGTTGCCAAAGTTACTTCTATTAGATTAATTTTATCTGTTGCTGCTGCATTTGATTTTGAGATAGAACAGATGGATGTGAAGACAACATTTCTTCACGAGGATCTAGAAGAGGAGATCTACATGAAGAAACCTGAAGGCTTTATGGTGAAGGGTAAGAAAGAACTGGTATGCAGGTTGAAGAAGTCTCTGTATGGGTTAAAACAGTCACCAAGGATGTGGTATCAGAAATTTGATACCTATATACGGGGACTTGGCTTCACCAGAAGCAAGGAGGATCACTTTGTTTATTTTAAATTAATTGGTGACCGTGTTATTTATTTGGTCTTGTATGTGGATGATATGTTGTTGATTGGAAATGACAAAGAAATTATCCAAGATTTGAAGACCCAACTGTTCTCCAAATTCGACATGAAGGATCTGGGTGCCGCAAACTATATTTTGGGCATGGAAATTAAGAGAGATCGGGAAAAGAGGAAGCTCTGGTTAAACCAGAGGAAGTATGTCGAGACTATATTGCAGAGGTTCAATATGCAGGATAGTAAACCGGTGAATGTTCCTATTCCCGTAGGTGTAAAGCTGTCTGCTGAACAGTGTCCCAAGACACAAGAAGAAGAGGAGTATATGTCTCGTGTTCCATATGCAAGTGCAGTGGGTAGCTTGATGTATGCAATGGTCTGTACTAGACCAGACATTGCACATGCAGTGGGAGTATTGAGCAGGTTTATGTCAAACCCAGGGAAGGAGCATTAGACAGCAGTGAAGCGGGTTTTCAAATATTTACGTGGCACTAGTGATTATGGCTTGTGCTACCAGGGAAGACCAGGATTGGAAAGAATGTTGGACATTCGTGGTTTTGTTGATGCAGATTGGGTTGGAGATCTGGACCAAAGAAGATCTACAAGTGGGTATGTGTTTAGCCTATTTGGAGGCGCAGTCAGTTGGATGAGTAAAAGACAGTCTGTAGTGGCTCTTTCAACTACAGAGGCAGAATACATAGCAGCCACTCATGCAAGCAAGGAAGCCGTTTGGTTGCAGAGATTGTGTTCAAGTATGGGGTTGGTACAGCAAGCTATAAGGATAGACTGTGATAGCCAAAGTGCAATTTTCTTGGCTAAGAACCCTGCTTATCATTCAAAGACAAAGCACATTGATGTTCAATGTCACTTTGTTAGAGATATGGTTGAAGCTAAAATGGTGTTGCTGGTAAAGGTGGACACTTTGAAGAATGTTGCAGATGCATTGACAAAGTCTGTGAGCACTCAGAAGTTCTCTTGGTGTAGAGAAACAATGGGTGTTGAAGAATTGGGCCAATGACTAAGCCCTCCTGTGGCCCCTCGTGGAAAGAAAACAACAAGTGGGAGAATGTTGGGTATGTGTTATATTCTTTCCATGACTAAGAATATATGGGGGGTCACAGGGGGGGCGGGGCAGCGCCCCGGCGAAAATTTTTTGGTCCTTAATTTCCGGCGGGTAGTCCGCGTCCATGGTTTTGTGCATGGTTTTGCACATGGTATTGGGGTACGATGGTTTTCAGCCCCTAGTATTTTTGTAGATCCGGTCAAGGGAACTACGGTTATGTTCTAATCCAGGGTTTATGGATTGGGGTTTATGTATGCTTCGGCATGTATATATATGTGTTGTAACACTAAAAGGAATATAATGAAAAATAAAGCTGGTCATCCCGATTTGGGATCCAGGGGAAAATCTCTGTGTTTATTTGTTTTATGTTTTATGCTCTTGCTATTGTTTATTTTCTGTTATAAGATTCGTGTGTAGATAATTTCTGTTCAGGGTTAAAACCTACAAAATTTTCCCTGGGAGAGGCGGTCAGACGGGTGTTCCGACCTGAGTTCTTTGCCCATTGGGATCAGATGTCGTTGTACATAGACGACTATCCCTATAGTGGGATGAGTTATTGTGGAGATCCGGACTTGCCACTTCTGCCTGGTCAAGTATGGGGGCCTGATGGTAAGTGAAAAGTAACTAATCTTTTATGTGCATGTTAAATTTTGTGAATACTATATATGGTATTGATTCTTATACTTTTGGTATGCAGATATAGCTCCAGTGAAACCGACCGGATATATGGGACGACCGGCAATAGCAGGGACTGCAAGTGCGAGTGGATCGAGAATGACACAGAATGAGGACATACGTCGTAGATGTGAGGGGTTGCTTACCGGTGTTTCAGAGCAGGGATGGAAAGACTTAGACGACCAGTACATAGAGCTATGTACTGGTCTTCCTTCGGAATGGCGAGGTGTCATGCAGGGCATGGCGATGGCCGGTCAGACTGTGCGTGATCTACAAGTTGTAGGAGCAGATCCATTGGCTCGGGATCCTCTAGAGAGTGATTAGATGTGGGGTAGGTGGTGCCCCCTAGTGTGTATGGAGGGTAAAGTGTTGCCCCCCAGTTTTGAGATGTGTTTGTTGTAACATGTTATGGGCATTTCAGATGTATCAGAGTAGATGGACTCTAAAAACATGTTATATGATATATATTATGAATATGCATTGTTTTGATGATTTTGAATGTTATTGTATTGTGTGTGATAAATGCTAGTCTAGAACATGGTTTGCAATGCTATCTACGTAGTGATTTTTTCCTCTAGGTACATTATTGAAGGTAATGAAGCTAAATTCATGTATCAAAAGTTTCACTCGTAAATATCATCTAAACAGGATAGGATTATGCACACGATAGACACTATTGAGTTGCAAGACAAGAAGCAGGGAATCTAAAGGAACGTGCAGATGGAGGATGCGATGAGAGAGGGCATCGGCTAAGAAGCCACATACTGCATCATATTCGGCCTGATTATTGGTGGCATTACCAATGCAGACTCCATTAGAGAGAATGAGGGTATGCAAGGGGGTAAATATGGCCCAAGCTACCGAGGCTAGATTCCGAGAATAGCGACTTGCCCCATCGGCATAGCCAATATAATGTGTGGATGGGAGGTCCTATAAAATAGTGTCACAAGACAAGAAATGGGAGGAGGAAGAATAATGATGGCAGCGTGAGTGTATGGTAGACATCAAACGACAACTATGGGAGGGAGTAGCCTGGATAGGATGGCTATGACTCATAGGTTGACTAGAGGGTGATGTATGAGGGCTACGGGAGGAATAGTTGGAGCTCATGCTACGGAGAACATCATAGATATGAATGGGATCATCCTGGTTATGGGTGGGAAATAAAAGGTTATGGAAACCACATGACACTGCAAAGCTACCTAAATAATCAGCATGGGAAGAAAGACTCACATACAAATCGTCAGGGTGGATGATAAAAGAACAAGTAAAAATATGGTCCAATGATGTAGAGCCCAAGAATGTCGCTGAAGGGAGATCAAGTAAAACAGACGGAGGGGATTCAGAAGGAATGTACTCCGAGGGTCTCATGGATGATGATAGGTATAGGATGGGGGTGACAGGTTCCATCATCTCAACATCAGGGGGGGGAATGTTAATGGTAGCAAGGGGATCCTCGAGTTGACCTGATGCATACTGCGCGATGATGGGAGAGGCGGATTGATTTTGTTCAACCTCATACTCGTGAATGACCTCTAAAGAGGCTCGATAATGCATTAGGTGGGGACAATGGTGAGAATAATGGCCATGGACACCACACAAAGCACAGGGTTTGTTGGTGCGAAGAGTCTTTGGGTTCTTGACTATGGACGAAAAAGAAAAAGAGGATTCAGGGACTGTAGACTTAGGGAACGCGACTTTAACCATGGATTTAATACGGGGAAACTCGGGACAAGTATGGGTGGCATGGCCGATGCTATCACACAAGGTACAAGGCTTTGCAGGTGCAAGAGGGGTAGGGTCAGTCGGGGTGGCCTTGTCTTTGGATTACCCCTTGCGAGCTTTTCCTTTCCTTCCCATAGCTGTCACAATAGGAGAAGGGTCTTGTTGAGGTGCCGATGGTATTGTATCGATGGAAGAAGCTAAGGGAATCGGTTGAACCAGTGCCAAAGCAAGGTAAGGTTTGCGGTGACCTAGTGGGGTCTCGGATGGAGGGTTAAGATACCATACGGGTATTCCTAGGGTAAATTAGGGAGGGAAAGTGTGGCCATGATGGGGACTGAATAGACTCCTCGAGGAGGAGCAAGGAAAGGTATCTGACAGGCAGGGTAATGGCCAGGAGGGATGGCTCCAAGATGGTTGAGTCTTGGGGGAACTGACCCAGGAGGGTAGAGAGGCTCATGGGTACTAGCTAGCTGAGAAGGTCCAAAAGGAAGAGGTTCAGCCAGTTGAGGCGAAGGGCTAGGAGTGGGTTGCAGCGGGCAAGGTTGAGGTTGCTAACTAGCCGAAGTGGGCCGCTTAAGGTCTGCCCAAGATGATTGCATCATGCAAACATTCGCTAAGATGGGATCAGAGACAAGAGGAGGAGGAAGACCAGGGAAGGTTCCAAGCAAGGAGGAGTCTTTGTAGATGCCTGGGGAAACACTGGTCAAAGAATTGATGGTTTTCTTATTGGCTACAGAAGAGATGGTCGACTCAGGGGAGGTCTGAGATTTTGGCTCATGATATGTCAACTGGTCAATGGTGAGTATCTTTCCATTATGAGGGAAAAAAATCTTGTGATGGACCATGGATGGGACAATAGACATGGCATAAGTGTACCTAAGACCCAAAATAATGTTATAGTCAAGAGGGGTGTCGATGACTTCAATGTCAATGCAAATAGTCTTGCCTGCAAGGGTGATAGGACAATTACGGAATAGGCCAATGGGTTGGGAGGCATGGCCATCCCATGCACAAAGGGTGATTTTGGAAGGGGCCAGCTCAGGAGATCCAAGTTGTTTCCAAACTGAAGCAGACATCACATAGGTAGATGCCCCCTCATCAATAATACATCGAGACACATTAGCGTTCCAGATTTTGACTGGGATTTGGAAAGCGACGAAAGAAGGAAGGGGAGGATGATCTGACTAATGGGCATTGAAAATAATCAATTGGTCATCAGCAGGGTCTACAGCACCCATGGCGGATAGTAGAGCCTTCCTTTGAGAAGGACACTACTGGAGGAGTTCCAGTGTTGAAATGGAGGCAGGAGACTACGCCAAATCATCTACTATGCTATACGAATGAGCAGCTCAATCAGAAGCATCATTTCGGCATAATGGGCCCTTAGGAACCTTGATAGGAACCTCAAATTGGGCTGAGGGATCTGGAAAGGACCATTGGATGTTGAAAGAGGCTCTGTAGGACCTGAAGAAGGTGACTCGGGGACAAATGGAGTGGGAGGCTTAGGGTACAGATGAGACCGAGTTTGAAGGTTAAGGTCGATGGTGAGAGGTGGGTCAAAATTCATCATGAGAATTTGGTAATCGAAGGAACCAGAAGGGGAAGGTTGAGTGGTTACCAGGGCATGAGGTGGTTGAGTAGCCACAAATCCTTGCTGAGGGAAAGGATCGGTAAACATAGCTGGTTGAGAGGTAGCCGCATTAGGGGGAACAGTAGGGGAGGCATGTTGTCCACGCAATGTAGCCTAAGACTCCCATATCTGCTGCATCTGTGGTAATAGGGGACAATCATGAGTGTAATGACTGTAAACACCGCAACACGAACAAGGCGTATTGGTGTGGAGAGGCCTGTCCAGCTTGGGCTGAGAGCCCTGTTGCTGGTTAGCAGTGTTAGAATCAATACTTGAAGGATTGGATCCACGATTACCAAGGGCAGATTGATTTTGATTTCTTTTCCTCTTTCTTTGAGAAGAAGGAGGATTATTCGCGCCCTGCTGTGCAAATACTTGCCCTGGAGGGGGTAGTAGTTGTTGTTGCAGGGGTTGAGAAGGCAAGGGAGGTGAAGGTCCAAATGCTGGAGGAGCTGGGACACCAGGCTATGGGTAAAGATAATGGTTAGGATGTGCAACATTGAGGTAAGTAGGAGGTTGGGAAAAAGGAGGAGGCATGCCATATCCTGGATACATGCTACCTAGAGGGGGGAAAGTGTTGGAGGTGTTGGCCCCTCCCGGAGGGAAAACATAGCCCATAGGTGGTTGAGCGTAGGTATGTGAAAGAGCTCCAACGATACCATCAGTAGAGTGAGATTCCCCCGGGGTATTAGCACCACCGGGTCTGGGGAGGTCAGGAAGGACGGTATAAACATAACCAGATTGAGCATAGGTGAGATCATATTTCAAGGATATTTGGAGGGCGGCTTCTTTGGTTTGAGGGAACTGGAATGCAAAATATTTGCCGATGGCAGGTAAGAGAGAGCGAAGGAACCAGTCCATGTAGACCTGATCTTCAAAGGTGGGAGCTCGACATAAGCTCCTTCTTCTCCGCCATTCTTGGACATGAGCAAAAAGGCGGGTCGAAGATGATTGATGGAAAGAAGTCAAGAGTTTGGTACCAGTGTCATATCGGAGAGGGAGCTAGAAATAAGATAAGAAGGATTGGGCAATGGTCGCAAAGGTGGTATGGGAAGAGGCGGTCTTATCAACATACCATTTAGAAGCTTCCCCTATAAGTGTGCGTTGGAACAATCTAAGACGGACGGAATCATCAGTAATGGAATTGGATGAACACCACATGTGGAAAGATCGGATATGGTTGGAGGGATCTTCACTAGCAAGGCCTTAGAACTTGGGAATGTCGAAGGGGAGCTTGGTTGGCATAGCAGGCCAACTAACATCATGGTGGATAGGATCGTTGATCAACTGATTGAAATCGGGGAGACTGAGACCTGCCATATAAGGGAGCAAAGGGATAGTCGAGGTAGTTCCCGTGGTGGTTCTGCTAGTAACAGACCCAACTGTAGGACCGGGGTTGTTGCTAGCGTTAGGCCCTGAACTAGACATGGTGAAGGTAATAGGGGGAGAACCAGAAGTAGGGGGAGAACCCAAAGAATCAAAAGAAGAGTCGGAGTGTGGACTCGGGGGAGGACTAAATCGACGATGACGGGAAGGAGTAAGTCGACCAACCGAAAACTGAGGGTGAAGGCCAATAATTCTCTGGGATATACGCTTTGGGGGCAGAATGATGACAGCACAAAGGGAAGAAGAATAACCGACAAAGGCAGGGAGGTGCAGAAACAAGTGATGTCAATGTTGAAACAAGGGCAGAGAGGTGCAGTGTCAATTGATTTTAAATTATTTGCTTGGCAGTGTTAACCAAGCGCTTCTTCACTTAGGTTCAGTGTGTGGCATGTGTTAATTTTAATTTTTAAACCCAGACGTTTTGACAATAAAATAAAAAGTGTGATGCGTAACTGAAAATAAATCTGCAGAGAACAGTAAATCAGGCTGAAATAACAGAAAATTAATAGCTAACAATGCATCGATCTAACCCAAGGAGGCGGGTCTCTCAAAACTAGTCTAAAATAGGGCAAAAAATCGAGTCAAAACACACTAAAAAGGGGCCAATAGATCTAAGGTCGGGAGGGACAGGGATCTAAAGGAGAAATCTGTTGAAAAGAGGTGCAGAAAATAGCAAAGAGGAAGAAGAAAGGTTGTTGCAACAATGGAGGAAATCAGCTAAAGGTAGAAGGGACAAGTAGGTGACCCTAGAGGCAAACCCAAACAAAACTATATGAGGTGATTTGAAAGGGAGAAGAGTTGATCTAAAAGGGATCTGAAAATGAGGTATCAGATCTGAAAAGAACAAGGCTGAAACTCTAAAAATTCAGACGTCTGAAACAGCTAAAAATATTCCACAAAAAGTGGAGGGTACTAAAGCCCTAAGGGGTAAGATTCCCACTTAGTTGAGTAAAACAGATCAGAAATAGGTCTAAACGGGCGGAGACAGAGGCTGGAAAACCCTGACAGAAGCTTCAGACAAACCCAGAAAAATTGTTGGAAAAGTGCAGAAAAAAGTGCAGGTCGCAGGTTCTGACCTTTTTTCAGTCCAGGTCGTAGTTTTTAGGTAGAAAAGTGCGTCCTCTAGTTTAGGTCGTAGTTTTTGTGCTGATAAGTGCGACCTGCAAATCTGGGTCTCTCGGCAGAAGATTTCAGAAAAAATTATCGTCTCAGCTACGGCTAATATCTGTCACCTACGCAATAGGGCCAGAAACACATGGAAGTTAAAAATTTTAATGTTTGAGGGTTTTAGAGGTGAAAAACACCATAAAAATAGGAAAAACAAAAAACTGAAGAGAAACCCTAGGGTCTGAAATAGTTGGATATGCAGGAATATATAAAACGACAGCGGTCGCAAAATAAAACCCATGTGGAGTCGCCAATTGTTAGTATGAATGTTTTGTCGAAAAAATACCACTTTAGCTACGCATAACAAATAGCCCTAACATCAATTATGGCTACCAATATCTTCAAATCTGCAGTTAGTTGATCAAGACAAAGTTTCACAAATCCAGATCTATGCATAAAAAGACATTAAGCAGTAAAAATGAAGTTTTTCTCCATGCATCCAATAGACAAGACAAGAACAATATTTTTGAAAGAATTTTTTATATTAAAGGGCACCTGAGAGGAAAACAAGAAAGGTCTTTCCAATTCTCCTCAATGGGATGAGTTCTTGAAAGTCCTCAGCACTTCAAATCTAGAATTTATCTCTCTTGTTGGTGTAGAAAACCCAAACAAACATAGAACTCAAAGGGAGCTCACAAAGAAAATAATGGAGAATGTGACAATGATAATGGCTCAAATTCATACCAAGAGTATAGATCCAGAGTGATCTAATGCAATGAAA
The DNA here is from genome assembly GCA_034641835.2 of Pinus albicaulis. Taxonomy (NCBI): domain Eukaryota; kingdom Viridiplantae; phylum Streptophyta; class Pinopsida; order Pinales; family Pinaceae; genus Pinus; species Pinus albicaulis. Next base: position 857,365,056 of record CM076578.1, read on the forward strand.
GGTGACAAATGAATGGGGAAACCCTTCTATTTATAACAAAATATTACGGTAGTCTAGGACTTGGTGCATGAATAAAATATTATTAACCAAATTCTAGAACCACCTTTTAGGAATATTTTATTATATTTGTTGGAGGGAAAAGGTATTTGACTTGGGTCAAGTCCCTTTATTTGTAAATAATAAATAAATAAATGATTTATTTATTATTTTAAGGAAGTGGTTGAATGATAATTAAATAAATAATGATTTATTTAATTATTTATAAAGGATTTAGTCATATTTAACAAGGAATATTATTTAAATAGGATTTAAATGATTATTCCTAGAAAACAATAAGATAAATAAGGATTTATCTAAATAATTTCCTTGTTTTGGGTTAAACATAACTTGGAATAATAATTAAATTATTGTTTAATTAATTATTCCATGAGGAAAATTAAACGAATAGAGATTTGTTTAATATTTCCCTTTGGGGTTTCCTATTTGGACCATAAACAACCTAATAGCTGTGTTTTATTAAGTTATTTTACATATCGAAAGCAATTTTACTTAGGGTAAAATTGGTCTTACATGGTCTACTTGGGTCCATCTAAAGATAATAGGTTAGATGACCAAAAAATGGTGTAACACCCGGGACAATGATGGTAGTTATAATTATAATTTTTTGGTATATATATTGATTAATATGTAATTATTTCAATGTCAAAACAATTTTTAATCATGCAATATTGTAAACGTGGTTACAAATTGATATCATAATATTTTGTACTAATCATGTTCATTTTTTTTTAATTATTAGGACTCTAGTGATGATGAACGACCTACCTACCATCTTCTGTTACACCCCACGACAATGTAAAATCGAGAGAAGACTTAATTAAGAGAAAAAATCAGAGAGGAACGATACCAATAATGGTTGAATCAAACACCGATTCAATTCCCGCTACGTCTATATTCACCAATTAGGAATGACTACAACAATAGTAGTTCTTCACAAGCTAGCAACAGAGACAATCAAATAGAGGTTGGTATGGATGATTACTTAAGGGATACAACTGCCATGGAGACAATGTTGTTAGATGCATTCCAAAATGATGATCAGCTAGGGGATGATGCTCATATCGCTGACACCTTTTTCGAAAGCCTTAAATTTGCTTCCACCACCCATCTCTTTGGACCCAATGGTCAGTCAAAGTCTACCCAGTTGGGGACAACGATGTTACTGTTCAACTTGAAAGCAAAGTTTGGCTTGTCAAATGCATGTTCCTCGGAACTTTTGAGGTAAGTTACCATAAAGTACTTCCCTTATATATAAATTTGAAATATAATCAGTACACTACAATGAACATTACAAATGTTAAATTTTATGAACATTAATAATTATATCGACATTAATGTACATTTATTAATATAGTTTTCCATGATCACCAACTACAGGTTATTCAAAGATAAGGTTCTTCCAAGTGATAATGTCTTGCCCAGTAGCTCTTAAGAGGCAAAATTTTTTTTGAAAATGTTGGGTGTTGAGTACATATCATATCATGCATGTACAAATGATTTTATTCTATATAGAGGAGAATATGAAGACAAAGAGATGTGTCTGAAATGTGTGCATGATAGGAATGATAAATCAAAAAAGAAGGGTAAATCACGTACTAGTCCTCCTTTTAAGATATTGAGGCACATGCCTATAATCCCAAGGATTCAAAGGCTCTTTCGTTGCGAAGAATTAGCTATGTTGCAGGGATGGCATGCCTCACGTAGAAGTGAGTTGGGAGTTATGTGAATACCAACTGATTCAATAGACATGAAGCATATAGAGGATACATGGCCCAAAAAATTCAAGAATGAAGCACGAAGTCTACGACTCAACATAGCCATGGATGGCATCAACCCATATTCCCTCCAGAACACCAACTATTCTCTTTGGCCTGTAGTAGTGATCAATAACAATATCCCCCCATGGTTATCCGTGAAGAATGAACATCTTATGTTGGCTCTCATATTCCCTGGTAGAAGACAAGTGAAGAATTTGGATGTATACTTACAAACATTGGTAGATGAATTGAAGGAATTATGGGATGGGATAAATGTATACGATGTATCAACACCCATCACAATAGAGAGGAGGTTTACATTGTATGGCATATGTGCTTACACGACACATGATTATCCAGGCTTAGGAGTTTGCTCTGGTAAATTACATGTTTAATTTATTTATTTGTTTATATATAATGTAACAATATTCTTTCACATATTAGTTATTTAATTCGTTGTAATATTATTTGTTCTGATCTTCATGATATTCTTTAACGTGCCATGCATATTAATTAATGTATACAAATATAAACTCGCAGGTCTTGTAACAAAAGGGTATTTTGGATGTAAATGTTGTGGACCTTCTCTAAAAGCTAGATGGTCCAAGGACCTACAAAATCCAGTATATGATTGCTCCTAGATATTCCTACCATAACAACACCCTTACATAAGAGCAGCATCTGCTTTCAATGGTAAATGAGAAAGAACCCAAAGGCCTCCAATAATGACACCAGCTGAATGTCTTAGAGCATATGAGAGAGAGAAGGAGAAGGAGTTCACAGAAATGTTCGATTCAAATGGGGAGCTTATGTTCAATGATCCAAATTTATTCAACACCTATGTTGAGAAATTACCCATTGGGATGAAAACGAAATCTATCTTTTATGACCTCCCATATTGGGAGCATCTTAAGATTGCCCACTTATTAGATCCCATGCATATATTTAAAAATGTTTCATCTTATTTACGGAGGCACATATCAACGAAACAAAGTGACACATTGGTGGTTAGGAAAGATCTTATTACTTCAAAAACTAAAAATAAATATTGGCCAAGATGATTAGAAAGTACGGGATCAGAGGAAGGCACTGGTCCCTTTAATTCATGCTTTTTCAAAGAAGGTGATGTCCCATGGATTTTTAAAAAATATGATATATCTTTGGCAAAGGAAGTTATAATGGATGTGAGGGTGCCAACCTCATATGGGTCTTCACTATGGCGCTGCTTCACCGTGGATGACCATTTGTCGGAGTTAAAATCGCATGACCATTTGAATCTTCTAAGAGTACGTATAATGTCAAAAGCATGATTTTATTATTTGTTATATTAATAAATTTTATCCCATGTGGTGATCATAAAACATAACTAATTTGTATATTATTGCACATTTGTGTAACTTTGCAGTGTCATTATCCTTTGTTTTTGCGTGGGTGTGTGAAACATGAATTCCCTCAAGACCTAAGATGTGCCATATCTAAATTATCTGCATTTGTACATTGGATCACATCAAAGGAGATTCATGTGGCTATAATTCCACGGTGGTGTCAAGAGATAGTTGAGATTGTTTATATGTTTGAGAAGGAATTGTTGACGAGTTTCATGGACTTACAGGCTCATCTTCTAATCCACCTCGTAGATGAGGTTGAATTAGTTGGGGTTGTTTCTTGTCGTTGGATGTTCTTCTTAGAGAGGTACATGAAGAAATTGAAAGGTTTTGTTTGAGAAAGGGAAAAACCCAAGGGGTCTATGGCAGAGGGGTACATATTGTATGAGTCTTTCTACTATGCCAGTGAGTAAATCTTATAATTTTTCAAATTTACAAAAAGTAATTAATATTCATGTTGAACTTCGATATAATGTATATTTTTGTCTCTAAGTACTATATAATTTTGGTTTGATTTCATAAGCGAATTCAGAAATTGAAGCAATCAATAAATTCATTCTTTACAATTCTAGAGTGACACAACCGTGGGTCGCATTGTACGAAAAAAAAAAAAAAATGAAATGGGATAGTGACAGGAAAGAATTCAGACGGTTGAATGGTAGAAGTGTGCCTTATCCCGATCATTTAAAATAAACTATGCCAAAAATATTCCCCAACAGTTGGGTTATTGACCAAGTCAAAGAGAAATACAGTGCTACCGGTTGTTACCCGCATGTTGAAGAGGATGCGCTAAATGTAGGGATTGGGTGTAGCAACTCGGTAATAATTTATATGTAAATTTTAAACTTACATTAAGACATCTACATTTCATATTTTAACTGTTGGATTATTATTTATAAGGCACATGACATTTATATGATTTTTTAAACTTTTTTATAATAGGTGCATTTGTTCCCATATATGTGGGCATACAAACACCATTTTCGCACAGAAAATGTCGATGCTGGAAACATCACACAAGAATGTGGAGTGGAAGTCAAGTTCGATCAATCTAGTCGATCTAGCCACCGTGATCAACAACTAGTAAGAGGGACGTTAGGTTACGTTAGAAAGATACAAGAGATCATTGAAGTGGATTTTCTTCTTTCCAATGTGTTATTTCTAGGTGCAAGTGGTGGGACACCTTTGATCGTAATAATGTAAAGGAATATCACGATAGTAGGATGATATGTATCAAATCTAGAAAGATGTGGGATGAAGCTAAGGAGCCCTATGTTTTCCCTAAACACTGCAACCAAGTGTTTTTCTACCTAGATGTGTTGGATAGGGATTGGTGGTTCGTATTGACACATGACCCTAGATCAAAACATCTTTTTGAGAACAATAGTGTTATCATGCCATGCGAGCTAGAAGATAATGAGGGTAATCATGAGAACCGAGAGTGATATGGTACAATATGTGTTCTTTCATCAATATTTATACTTTTTAAGATGATTTTTTCGAAATATTAATGTAATATGTATTTTTAATTAATTGGTACTTTGCATTGTGTTAATAAAATCAATAATTCACTTGATAATTTGGTATTATGTACTTGATCTCAAAAACAATGGCGTACTATATAAATTAATTCTTTTTTTGTATCTAAGATCATAATAAAATAATGATAATTCTAATTAAGTAGAGGAATTTATTTGCATTATTTTCTAAATTTCCTTATGTTACAATAAATCATATTATTCTATATTTATTATTTTACAATTATTTAAAATTTAAAAATTTTAATAAATTCATTTCACATTAATACAATTAAAATTTTACAAATATTTTACATACAATTAGAATTAGAATTAGAATTATTAGAATTACAATTACAATTTTACAATTTCACATACAATAACAATTTTACAATTTTACATATATACAATTACAATTTTACAAATTAAAAAATTACAATTACAATTACAATTTTAGAAATTTACATATATATCATTACAATTAAAATTTTAGAATTTTAAATACAATTAGAAATAAAAATATTACAAATTTACAATATCATGATCATTTGGTATTTATAAATTAATTAATAAACATCACGTTCATGATAAGCATTGTACAAACATCATATTTGAGTAAAAAACACATTCAAAATCGCTAACTGCATCATCATGATCATGGTCATTAACAAAACACAATTAACATTATATATTAACATCATTAGTACAACACAAACATCAAATATACATCTCATGCTATCACATACACATCTATGTGCAAGCTGCACATTAAATGAACATATCTAACATGACCTAACAGCATACACATAATGATGATCACCAACATGTAAATTAAGTACAACTACAAAATGAACATAAAATACATGGAGCATATTATATATATATATCTAACTGAATAATGTTAAAATTATACAACTGTAATATAAATGTCATGGATCAGCCGATGATCGAGCCTCATCTCCATGATGACTGCTAGTAGATGCTACTCGAGGCTCATGCAAATCTAGCATGGCTCAAGGCCGTGAACGATCATGAGATGTCAATGGTACATTGCGACTTGCAGCCTGTCCATCATGTGTTGCGGCTCACTCGTAAAGCTGTCGTAACTCCTACAACATGGTATGCCTCTCCACATCTGTAAGAGCCTATCATCGGCCTCTATATCCCTAAAATCAGCGGGGCAGATGCCCGCCTCAAGAAACAATGCAATGAGTTGGTCGGCCAACTCCATCCTGTATGTAGCATCACTCAGACGTCGACCGTGGGCCAGCACACTAGCAGGAGCAGGTCTCAGATGTGCACCGGCCTCCTATTTATCCTCAGCAATATCTGGCATCATTCCCTCTACATCCTCATCAAGATCCACAACTGTATCAGGTGGTGGTGGCAGCATCTCCTCGCCATCATAAGAGCCAATGTATGCAAAATATATACAAGTACACAACAATAATTAGACAATTTGATTACACAATTTAATAAAATCAAGTTAAAGAAAATGTTAGAATAAATTTAAATAAAATAGTAATATTACCTCTATCATCTAGCAGCTCATCATCTGTGAAGAGGATGTTGGCACACCCTCGCCAATCCAACCCCGCATAAGGATAGGGGACCATAATGAAGGGATGCTCAAAAACACTCGCTAGCGACCCCAATGCATCATCTGATATCCTTTTTAGAAACAGAGTCTCCTCCCTCTTGGGCATCATCTGCCCCCACATATGCATACGTGCCTCAGTAATCGGCCTATGAGGCTACCAAAGAAAAGAAGGTCTCGTCTCTGGAAACCTCTCAAAAAATAAACAAAAAATATTTGAAGCAAAAGGGAAGTTGACCCTCCCTTGTGCATGAGCACGACATCTATCTAATGCTATACAGAACTGTCGTAAAAAAATGGCAGACCACCTGACAAGTCGTGGCTTTTGTAGTAAATAATAAAAATAATATAAAATTTGGCAACTAATGCGTTGCCTGTCACTGGTGTTGTGCGAAATGGTCGAAATGATAAGTGAGATACACTCGACCTCCTCAAAACCAAACACACCAATACATAATTTTCCTCGAGAGACCTGAAATTCTGAAGCAGAAAATATATCTACTCTAATGTATCTCTGGGAGTAAACTAACTGACTCCCTTCCACACAGCCAGCTGGAACCTCGGGGAACAAGGGAAAATCCACCCCTCTCCTTGAAAGCCCTGTAATGAAATATACATCTGTTGGCAAAATGATGCAGAGTGTTGTCCTTGATGGCAACACACTGAATGAAGATGAAGACATGAGATTGTTGACAAGTGTTTTCCTTGATGGAAATCCACCTGATGAAGTTATTCTTGACTTGATAGACTTGGTAAATGATGTAAATCTGATGTGATATGATGTTTGTTGGAAATATGATGCTGAGTGTTGTCCTTGATGACAACCCACTTGATAGAGAGTTGTCCTTGAATGGCAACCCACTTGATGAAGATGATGGCAACCTACTTGATGAAGTTGTGCTTGATAGAATATGTCTTGATGAACTTGTTAAATGATGTAAATCTGATGTATCTACAGTGAGTATAGAAGGTAATGAAGAAAGGAACTCAGTATGTGATAGATCTATGATGAAAAGAGTATGTCTCAAGGCATACACGGATTTGTCTAGGAGAAGTCGTGTATGCACCCGGGAAAATACGTGCCAAGTCATGTATGGGCTAAAGCGCTCATAAAGTGCAAAACCAGGGGTAACCACCATGGTATTGACCCATTGTATTGAGTAATGATTCGTCTATGTGACCTCGTCCAGGAATACCATCGGAACTAATGTGGTTTTGGCTCATGGTATTGAAAAAGTGTAAACCTATATAAGGAGAAGAAATTCATTGTGCAAAGTGGGAGTAGAGTGCAAGATGTCTGAGCTTAAATGAATACTTCTCTGTGAAGTATATCTGAATGGAAAGGGTTATAGTTTGATGATAGATTTGAATCTATGATGCACCTATGAAGAAATGATGAAGCGGGATATCTAGATCTGAAATGTATCTGTATTTGCTAGATCTGTTTATGGAATGATTAGATCTGAGATGAGGCGAACATCTGTCTAAAGCAAAGGGTAAAATTTGTGTGATGTATCTGTTCTGAAGAATTACAATGACCTATATGTCTGAAGAACCATACGCTAGTTCGCCGCAGAGGAAGCGCGTATATACGCGGGTTGTATGAAGTGAAAGCGCGTATGAGTAGTAAAATCTGTTCTGAAGTTTGTGCAGAGGTATACACAATTTTATATAAATGAAGGCGCGTATATACGCGACATCAGTAAAAGGAAAGCGCGTATGAAAAACAAGGGTTTGCTGAAGTCTGTGGTATGAAATATCTGATCTGTTCTGCTGTGTTACTGCTATCTGATCTGTGTTGTCTGAATTGATAAGTATCCATTTTGATGTATGATTGAGCTTAAAAGTATGGGGTGGGTCCAGTCTGAAAATATGATGAAACGTGACCTGCAAGTTGTGTTCTAAAGGAAGCTTTGGATCCAGTGTGAAAATTGATGAAACGTGGTCCATAGAGGTGCTGAGGGTTGTAGCCTTCAGTGAGGGGGTCGTAGCTCCCTTCCAGGTGAGGCTGGTAAACGAGATCAGGGGGTCGTAGCTCCCTTCCAGGAGAGGCTGGTAAACGAGTCAGGGGGTTGGAGCTCCCTTCCAGGAGAGGCTGGTAAACGAGCGCAGGTGGGTGCCTGCATGCTGGTAGGAGTCTGCACCAGCACATATGTTGTAAGATGTTTTTCTCTATAATAAAATATTGAAGGCTGAGCAACTGCAGCGGTGGTTTTCTCCCGACTTGGGTTTCCACCTAAAATCCTGGTGTTCATGTGTGATGCTTATGTGTGATGGTTTATTCTGTTCTTACTGCACATGTTTACTGTTTATAGAACATCTAATGAATGAATGATGGAATGATATAAGTGAAGAATTAATGGCATAATTAGATCTCTATGTATACGCGAGTTTTATGAAGGATATCCGCGTGTATACGCTAGTTTGGTTCAGCAAAGTAGCGTATGGATTTTAGAGAGTGAATAAGTGAAAAGTTTGATAAAGTCCTAAATATTGATTCACCCCCCCCCCCCTCAGTATTTTTCCCAACAATTAGTATCAGAGCAGGTTCTTCTGCAGAAGCTTGATCGCTTGAAGGAGATCCGTCGCAATGGGAAAGAAGCAAAAGAAGAAGGCTACTCGAAGCAAGGAGATGTCTCAGAAAACCTGTATAGCAGAAATTGAAGAAGATGAATCAGGAAGTGATTGGGGCTCTTATGATAATCTTCTTTGTGCAAACAATGGTGAAGATAGTGAAATTTATGCTATGGACCTAGAAGAAGTTATCGAAGATCAACAAAGAATATTTAATGAGAAGGAATCTGCCTCCAAAGATTTGATCTATAGACTGAAAAGGATGTTCGATGATGTATCCAATCGAAGTAAAGGACTTGAAGCAGATCTGGAAAAATCAAATAAGAAGAATGAAGAACTTGAAGCAGAAATCATCTCCCTCAAAGCAGATCTCGAAAAATCAAACAAGAAGAATGCAAGACTTGAAGCAGAAATCGTCTCCCTCAAAGAAGATCTGGAAGATTCAAACAAGAAGAATGAAAGACTTGAAGCCGAAGTCATCTTTCTCAAAGAAAACCCGGAAATATCCAACAACAAGAATGAAGAACTTGAAGCAGAATTCATCTCCCTGAAAGCAGATCTCGAAGCATCGAACAAGAAGAATGAGGAACTCTTACAAACTTTTGAAGAACAAGAAAATGGGTTGAAAGAAGAGATCTTAAATTTAAATTATCAAGTAGAAGAAGGAAAAAGGGTTGAAGAAAGCATGAAGAAGCAATGCCAAGTCTTGGAGGTGGAGGTAAACATTCTCAAAGGTAAATTAGAAGAAAAGGTTAAACTTTTGAGGTTTCAAGATAGTACTAAGATTTTGGATAATATTCTGAGTAATCAAAGGTCTCCTGCTATCAAACGTGGTCTGGGTTTTCATGAAATGGTCAAAGGAGAATCTAGTTCGCAAGGAAGTGCTAAAAATTCAGAGGATGTCAATACAAAACCTGAAGTGTTGAAAGAAACAAAAGTTCAACCAACAATGATGAAATCTCAAAGGATATCATTCAAGAATGTTGAATGTTTTAAATGTCATAATTATGGGCATGTTGCAGCAAATTGCAGAAGCAGAATATTTTAGCCACAAACTAATAGATCCTACATAGAAAGGTACTCTGGTTTCTTCAAGGGATATTGTTTTTCATGTAACAAGTATGGACATAAAGCAGCTGATTGTAAAAGGAAGAAGATTAAAAATACTCATTATGATTCTTACGCTTATTTCTCTGGACACATGAGATGTTATTCTTGTAACAAGTATGGACATGTAGAAAAGGAGTGCAGGTTGAACAGATCTGAGAAAGTGGACAATTTTCAGCACACCGTTAGGAAGTTCAAGCAAATTTGGAAAAAGAAGGAGGACCAGTCAGAAACGTAGGGAATACTGACCCTACTGCAGTCATCCGCTTCTGAAGCTTACTTCTCTTATTGACTGCAGGAATGATGTGGGATACATTATGAGATTTAGTAATGTATCGTCACAGGGGGTGCAATGTATGATGACTCTCATGGTTGATTTGATTATTCTAGTTATATGTATTTCTGACAGAGCATCTGATATGAAGAAGACAGGTACAGGAAGTACAAGTTCAGGGGGAGATGAAGGAATGTGAAAAAATTTCTATGCTTCACTTTCCATACGCGAGTTCGATGAACAAAAGTCACGTATACACGCGAGCTCCAGCAGACACAGTCACGTATGCATTTATGATAAGAGAATTGGGATGACCGCTGAAGATCAGGAGCAGAGGTTCAGGGGGAGCATCAGTCTGACTGTTAATAACTGTATTATTGACTCTGTATCAGCTTAGTTTCTCAGTTCTAAATAATGATGATATGATACTTGGTTTCTTATGTTGAAGATTATGGATGAGTCCTGTTTGCTTTTTGATGAAGAGTATTCGTTGCTGAGATGAAAGTATTATAATTTGGAGATAAGGACAGTTCATGCAGAGAGAGTTGTTGATGAATTGCTGACGAACGTATTCAGGTTGCACAAGTTAAGGAGGAGCACTGGTTCAGGGGGAGCAGCAGGTTGAATACTAATGGTTGCATTGTTAGCACTATGACTGCTTATTCTTTGGTTATTGTGATACTCATGCTCAAATGATGATGACTTGGTACATGGTTTATTATGATGAGATTTTGAGCCCTATTTGCTGAAAAGTATCTTTTGTGCTCTCACATGGATGAATTGGAAGTCGTTTGATTCAGAAATAAGAATAGATCATGCAGAGTTTGATGGTTGAGACCTTTTCCCTACACATGTTACATCATGTCAAATCTTGAAGATCTTGATGATATTGGACCACATGAATGATTGCTTGACACTTATGTGAAGATGTTGTTCTGGGAAGCATTCAAATATCTCAGAAAGAAGTTGAACATTGTCTTTGCCTCACAGAGGATCAAATCTGGTTAAATATAGAAAATGGTATTGGATATGCGGATTTCCTGAAACACAGTTGCGTATATACGCGAGTTCATGCACATAAAACCGCGTATGTCTGATTGCTGAAAATTTTCTGTTTAGGGTTAGCTTTCTTCAGCACAACTGTAGTATTGTTTGGTATCTCTAGTATCTCTGGTGGTGTTCCAGTTCTTATAATACTGTTTCAATCTCTGATGTTTTGATAAATATGCCTTGATGATTGGTTGAAAGTGTTCAGGATGCATAAACTAAGGAGGAGCCTTAGTCATATGGAAAGGATGTTTGGATGCACATTTTCAGGGGGAGCCCTAGCCTTGCTGAGTATAATGCATTTATGGCATTATGATGGTTCTGAAATATGTTCTTTTTCTTGAAGTCTTTTTGGTATTGGTCATAAAAAGTCATAATTGTAATTTGATGAAAAGGTCTTGTTGAGACCCATGATGTAAAATTGAATATTCAGTCATGTAAGGACTTGTCAAATTTTGTAAACCCACTTGGTTGGGTAGCTGAGTTGAAATGTGTAAACCCACTTGGTTGGGTACTTGAGTCTCATATGTAAATCCACTTGGTTGGATATTTGATGTAAGTATGAGTCTTTGGTGATAGGAATTTCATAGAGTCATGTACTTCATTGAAAAATATGTTTGAAGATTCAACATGAACTCAGGGGGAGCTTGGTCACTTCAGTATACATCAGATCTACAGCACGCTTCTTCTACATGAAGAGAAAAGGGGGAGAGTGTGTTGGTTTTGATCCGCCCTTTTCCCTTGATGTCAAAGGGGGAGAGTGACATGGTGTTTGAATAAAGAGAAAGAATGATGTCAAAGAATGGGGAGAGTGACATGGTGTCATTGTATTCTTAATGAACCTATCTGTTGTGGTGATCAAACACCATCGTGGTTGCCATCAAGTCCAAAGGGGGAGATTGTTGGCAAAATGATGCAGAGTGTTGTCCTTGATGGCAACCCACTGAATGAAGATGAAGACATGAGATTGTTGACATGTGTTGTCCTTGATGGCAATCCACCTGGTGAAGTTATTCTTGACTTGATAGACTTGGTAAATGATGTAAATCTGATGTGATATGATGTTTGTTGGCAATATTATGCTGAGTGTTGTCCTTGATGACAACCCACTTGATAGAGAGTTGTCCTTGAATGGCAACCCACTTGATGAAGATGATGGCAACCTACTTGATGAAGCTGTGCTTGATAGAATATGTCTTGATGAACTTGTTAAATGATGTAAATATGATGTATCTACAGTGAGTACAAAAGGTAATGAAGAAAGGAACTCAGTATGTGATAGATCTATGATGAAAAGAGTATGTCTCAAGGCATACATGGATTTGTCTAGGAGAAGTCGCGTATGCACGCGGGAAAATACGTGCCAAGTCGCGTATGGGCTAAAGCGCTCATAAAGTGCAAAACCAGGGGTAACCACCATGGTATTGACCCATTGTATTGAGTAATGATTCATCTATGTGACCCAGTCCAGGAATACCATTGGAACTAATGTGATTTTGGCTCATGGTATTGAAAAAGTGTAAACCTATATAAGGAGAAGAAATTCATTGTGCAAAGTGGGAGTAGAGTGCAAGATGTTTGAGCTTGAATGAATACTTCTCTCTGAAGTATATCTGAATGGAAAGGGTTATAGTTTGATGATAGATCTGAATCTATGATGCACCTATGAAGAAATGATGAAGCGGGATATCTAGATCTGAAATGTATCTGTATTTGCTAGATCTGTTTATGGAATGATTATATCTGAGATGAGGAAAACATCTGTCTGAAGCAAAGGGTAAAATCTGTGTGATGTATCTGTTCTGAAGAATTTCAATGACCTATATGTCTGAAGAACCATACGCTAGTTCACCGCAGAGGAAGTGCGTATATACACGGGTTGTATGAAGTGAAAGCGCGTATGAGTAGTAAAATTTGTTCTGAAGTTTGTGCAGAGATATACGCAGGTTTATATAAATGAAGGTGCGTATATACACGACATCAGTAAAAGGAAAGCGCGTATGCAAAACAAGGGTTTGCTGAAGTCTGTAGTATGAAATATCTGATCTGTTTTGCTATGTTACTGCTATCTGATTTGTGTTGTCTGAATTGATAAGTATCCATTTTGATGTATTATTGATCTTAAATGTATGGAGTGGGTCCAGTCTGAAATAATGATGAAACGTGACCTGCAAGTTGTGTCCTAAAGGAAGCTGTTGGATCCAGTGTGAAAATTGATGAAACGTGGTCCATAGAGGTGTTGAGGGTTGTAGCCTTCAGTCAGGGGGTTGTAGCTCCCTTCCAGGTGAGGCTGGTAAATGAGAACAGGGGGTCGGAGCTCCCTTCCAGGAGAGGCTGGTAAACGAGTCAGGGGGTTGGAGCTCCCTTCCAGGAGAGGCTGGTAAACGAGCGCAGGTGGGTGCCTGCGTGCTGGTAGGAGTCTGTGCTAGCACATATGTTGTAAGATGTTTTCTCTATAATAAAATATTGAAGGCTGAGCAACTGCAGCGGTGGTTTTCTCCCGACTTGGGTTTCCACCTAAAATCCTAGTGCTCATGTGTGATGCTTATGTGTGATGGTTTATTTTGTTCTTACTGCACATGTTTAACTGTTTATTGAACATCTAATGAATGAATGATGGAATGATATAAGTGAAGAATTAATGGCATAATTAGATCTCTGTGTATACACGAGTTTTATGAAGGATATCCGCGTGTATACGCTAGTTTGGTTCAGCAAAGTAGCGTATGGATTTTAGAGAGTGAATAAGTGAAAAGTTTTATAAAGTCCTAAATACTGATTCACCCCCCTCCCTCTCAGTATTTTTCCCAACAACATCCTCCTCAGTGGGCATGTGCCACTTCTCGATACCAACTCGGAAAGTCTGTTGTTGGGTATTCCACCTTTGGATAAGATGTCTCAAAAAACCACTATGGGACTTTAGGGAAGTAGCCTCCTCATATAACTTGAGGAGGCCTACATGCCTTAGGATCCCCTGCGTCGCTGCTGTAATAGGGCGAATGTACGCATCTCTCTCCCTCTCTCTTGCTTCCCACAGGAGAACCATGTTATATTGTTCTGCCAGTTGTTATTGTTGTTGCTCCTCTTCTCTCTGTTCATGTCTCTGAATGATTGACATATTAAACAGAACTTTTTAATTAAATGACACATGTATTTGCAAATATACGTATAGAAATATTTTTTGAAAAATAAATAAAACAAGAGTCGGTGCGCCAAAAACACATTCATGCACCAGTAATGTTGTGTCCCTCTATTACCATGAATCTTTCATCATAAAAGATCACTTTAGCTACGCATAAAAAATAGCCCTAACATCGATTATGGCTGCAAAATATCTTTAATTTTGCTGCACAAATTCAGATCTAAGCACAAAAGACATTAAGCAGATAAAATATAACATGGCTCCATAAATCCAATGGACAAGACAAGAAGAATGTATTTAAAAGAATTTTGTATTATATTAAAGAATGGGGCACCTAAGAGGAAAACAAGAAAGGTGTCTTCCGGTTCTCCTCAGTGGGATGGGTTCTTGAAAGTCCTCAGTGTTTCAGATCTAACATTTCTCTCTCTTATGGGTGTAAAAAAGCAAACATAGAACTCAATGGGAGTTCACAAAGCAAAATGGAAAATGGTGACCCAGAGTAGATCCAGAGTGATCCAATGTAATGAAGGTGGCTAATGAATGGGGAAAAACCCCCTATTTATAACAAAATATTGGGGCGGTCTAGAACTCGGTGCATGAATAAAATATTATTAATCGAATTCTAGAAGCACCTTTTAGGAATATTTTATTATATTTGTTGGAGGGAAAAGGATTCTTGACTTGGGTCAATTCCTTTATTTATAAATAATAAATAAATAAATGATTTATTTACCATTTTAGGGGAATTATGGGAATATAATTAAATAAATAATGGTTTATTTAATTATTTATGGATGATTTAGTCAAATTTAACTAAGAATATTATTTAAATAATGATTTAAATAACTTGTTCTTTGGAAATAAGTAAATAAATAAGGATTTATTTAATTAATTTCCTTGTTTTGGGTTAAATATGACCAAATAAGTTATTTTATATGGTGAAAGAAATTTCACTTAGGGTAAAATTGGTCTTACATGGTGTACTTGGGTTCATCTAATAATAATAGGTTAGATTACCAAAAAAATGGTGTAACAGATTGCCCCCCAACGTACAAGTGTTAGGAGCAAATCGTATGACCGAAGTACGTTGTAAGAACTCAATGACTAGATATCAAAAGGGAAGTGAGAGAGAGAAGTGTAGTGTTTTATGATGTGCTAAAGGACTAGACCCTGAGGAGATGAGGCTTACAGGTGCAACAAGTCTCTAGTGTATGAAGTGGTACCGTGCTAAAGGCGGCGGGGGAGGCATACCTATGCCCGACGAGACAAAGTACAAAGAATAAGGCTCCCGGGAAACCGCGGAACGCAATAAAGAAGCATGTGCTGGCCTAAACATGAGCCAGATAAATAACATGATGAATCCCACATACATGTGATGCCTGGAATAATCTTTAGGACTTATACAATAATATGGTAGTACATGAGATACAAATACACCCAAATGCCCCCTACACGTAGGAAAGGGCTCGCAAACTCTGAAGTAGTGAATGAGAAAAACAAACCTATGTTGGCTATCTACAAGGAGATTAAACATGCATTTCGAGTGGGAAATGCTAAGGGTAATATCTCTTAAGATAGAGTGCATTGCGAGGATTAGGAAGGGGGTGGCCTTCAAAGTCCTCTAAAAGATATGCTCCCTTCCCAAGATCTTTACTGATGATGTAAGGACATAGCCACAATGAGTCGAACTTCCCATGACCAAGGGTATTATGGGCCTGGTCATATACTAGAACAAGGTCACCTTCATGAAAGGTGCGAGGCTATACTTTTTTGTCATACTGAGCCTTGGTGCACTTTTTGGCCGCTTCGAGAGTTTGCAGTGCAACACGACGGTCTTCAGAGGTGTGCTCAAGCATGATAAGTCGTTGTTCTAGAGGTTGGGTATCAGAGAGAAGTTTGACGGCCAAGTGAAGGGAAGGGATTTCACACTCGATTGGTAAGACGGCCTCCTCGCCAAAGACAAGATGTAAAGGAGTGAAACCAGTGGTAGTTTTAACAGAAGTACGATAGGCCTACAAAGTAGGGAAGAACATGAGATGCCAATTGGTTTTGTGCTTATTCACCATGCGTTGAAGCATGGTCTTAAGAATTTTGTTAACCGCCTCAACTTGACCATTACCTTGGGGGTAATAGGAAGATGAATATTGGTGTTCAAAACCCAATAGGGAGGAGAGCTCATGCCAAATCTGATCTTCGAAATGTCGGCCATGGTCTGAGACTAACTGTTTTGGAACGCCAAAGCGAGCAATGACATGGTTAAAGAAAAAGAGGGCTGCAGTGGCTACCGTATTGTTGAACGTAGGCATAGCTTCGGATCATTTAGTGAAATATTCAACCGCCACGATGATATATTTGTGGTTACCATCAGATGGAGGTCTACATTCCATAAAGTCGATGGCCCATTTTCAAAATGGACCAGCTATGATGACAGGATGGAGAGGAGCGGGAGGAGCTCGCGCCTTGGGGGCGAAATGTTGGCAATTGGAATAGTGTTTGACTGCTTCAATGCAATCACTGAAGAGAGAAGGCCAAAAATACCCAGCACGCATGATTTTTTTGGCGGTGGTGAGGTCGGAGAGGTGGCCGCCACAAGTGCCACTATGACAGGCATTTAGGACTTGCTCGGCTTCAGCATGGGTGAGGCAATGACGAAGGACAGTATCTACGCCGTGACGATAAAGGTCATGACCGATTAAAAGGTAGCGAGAGGCTTCGTGTTGGATACGTCGTCGAGCATCACGATCAAGGTGAAGGGGGAAGTTTTGGGGTTCGCAAGTAAGTAAGGATATCACCGTACCAAGGATCGTCGGTGGTGATGGCAAACAAATGTTCATCGGGAAGAGTGTCATTAATTGGAGTATCTTGCGTCCGGGTAGGCAAATTAGAAATGAGTTCAGCTAGGACTAAACCTTTCTTACTTTTTGGGGTGACAAATTCAAGGTATAATTCTTAGAGAATAACTACCCAACGGGCGTACTTCCCATTGAGGATGCAACGACTCAATAGAAAATCCATGGGGTTGGAATCAGTCACAACCTTGGTGGAACGCATGAGGATATAATGACGCAATTTTTGGACCGAGAACACGACAGCTAGTGCTAATTTTTCTTCATGCGAGTAGGACACAGGTGGACCGGAAAGGTTCTTACTGACATAATAGATCACGTGTTTGACACCGTTATCATCCTCCTGGATAAGGACACCAGCAACCGAATAGGTGGAAGCGGAGATGTATAGAATGAAATCTCGGTCAAAGTTAGGGGGATGGATCAAGGGAGCGGATGTGAGAGCATGCTTGAGGGCATCAAAAGACTCTTGAGCGTATGTATCCCAGACAAAAGGGGTGTGAGATCGAAGAAGTCTAAGGAAGCCGTGTGCAGTAGCGGCATAGTCAGGAACGAATTGGCGAAGAAAATTAGCTTTGCCTTGGAGACTTTGTAGCTGGCGTAAGGTACAGGGAAAAGGAAGTTCAAGAATGGCTTGAACCTTCAAAGGGTCGAGAGTTATCCCGTCTTTAGACACGATGAAGCCGAGGAGACGACCAGCGAGAACACATAAGACACATTTCAAAGGATTAAGGCAAATGTTATACTTGCGGAATTGGAGAAAAATCGTATGCAGGTCATGAAGGGGTTGGGCCCGATGTTTAGAACGTGCAGTAAGGTTGTCTAAATAGGCAAGAATAGTATGGGCTAAGTCATGGAAGCAATACGACATGGCTCGTTGAAAGGTGGCGCTGGCTTTTTTAAGGCCAAATAGCATGACTCAGTATGCGAAAGTGCCCCACGGACTAATGAACGCAGTTTTAAGTTGATCAACACAATGGATAACAATTTGGTTGTATCCGGAGAAGCCATCCATAAAGGAGAGAATCTCATGCCCCGCACACTCATCGATGATTTGGTCAATAAATGGTGTGGGGAAGTTTTCTTTTGGACAAGCTTTGTTAAGATCGCGAAAGTCGGTGCAAACACGAATGGTGCCTTGTTTTTTGAGGACGGGAACTGGGTTAGACACCCAAGTGGTATATTCAATGGTGTAAATGAAACCAGCCTGCCGGAGCTTGTCGATTTCAGCTTTGATGGCTTCAAGTCTAGAAGAATGGATGGGTCTCAACTTTTGACGAACTGGAACAACATCAGGCCATGTGTCGATGTGATGTTCGACAATGGCAGGATCAAGTCTGGGCATTTCTGAGTATGACCAGGCGAAAACATCACGAAATTCTTTGAAGAGTTTCGTGTAGGCTTCAATTTCTTCCGGAGTGCATTGGGCGCCCATGGTGATATGTTCTTCAATACCTGTCTTGACAGAAATGTCGATTTTTATGGTGGGAGAGATATTAGCCATATTTCCTTCTTCGAAAGCGTCAAGTGCAGGGATGGGGTTTTTGAACCAATCAACTTTATCAGGAATGAAGTCTTTGGATTTGAGGGAATATTGGTCATGGGATTGATGTGGGAGGAAATATGCATGATGGTGCATATCGTCCCATGGAAAATCAGGGTTGGTCATGGCTTCCATGATGTCTTCATCAAACTGGAAGATGGGAAGAGAGGATGGAAGAGGTTAACCTGAGGAGGTAGAGGGATGAGACTCTTGATTGTGATGGGAAGGGCTCACAGGTACGATGTCATGTGAGGTGACAAAGTGAGAAGTTGAATGATGAGGCGAAGCGTCGTGGGAAGGTACTAAGGGATTGGTATCTGAGAATCGCAGTGATGAGGAAAGGTAGGAAATGGTAGCTGAAGTGTCGGTCCTTTCAATATCAGGAGGAGAAATGGTAATCATGGTAGACAGGGGGTCCAGAGTGAGGGAAGAAGGATTACGAGCGAGGGAAAATTCGAATTGGTGGTATGTGGATAAAGAAGCACGATACTCGTCAAGGCGGGGGCAAAGGTGGGTATAGTGGCCATGGAAATTGTACAAATAACAAGGGTGATTGGTGCGCAAGTTCTTAAGTTTTGGGATAGAATCTAGTATGGTGACATGGACTGCTGGGATGTCAGATTCTGGAAACATTTCATTAACCATGGTCTTGAGAGGTGGTAATTCAGGATAGGTATGAGTGGCGTGACCAACAACATCACACAGAGCACACTGGATGGGATGCTTGGGAGGCCGAGGAGGGGCAGGGTTGGGCGGGGTAGGGTTGTTCATCGATGCCCCCCTACAAGCTTTGACATTTTTACTCGAAGCGGTTGTAACAGGAGATGGTGCTTGTTGGGGTGACTGAGGTACCGGTGTAGCAAGAGAATTCGTGGGGATTGGTTGAACCAGGGTCAAGGTAATATATGGTTTAGGTTGACCTGGCGGAGTGGTGGCTGGAGGGTCAAGATACCAGATGGGTATACCCAAGGTCAGGTTGGGGAGGGATAGGGTGGCCAAGGTAGGGACCGAATAAGCTCCGGAAGGGGGAGCGAGGAAAGGGATCTGACCAGCATGGAAATGGCCAGGAGGAATGGTGTCAAGCGGGTTAATTTAAGGTGAAATCGACCCATGAGGAGTGGCGGTAGAAGAATATTCAGAAGGAAGAAGGGTGGCTAACGGGGGCGAAGGGCTAGGAGCTGGTTGAGGTTGAGGTTGCTGACTAGCCAAAGTGGGCTCTGTAAGGTTAGCCCAAGAGGATTGCATCATGCAAACGTTCGCCAAGTTAGGATCAGAGATGGGAGGGGAGTCGAAAAAGGTGCCAAGCAAGGAGGAGTATTTGTAGACGCCGGGGGAAACACTGGTCAAAGAATCAACAGTTTGCTTGTTGGTGACAGTAGAGATGGTGGACTCGGGGGAGGTCTAAGATTTTGGTTCATGGTAAGTCAACTGGTCAATGGTGACAATATTGTCATTATGAGGGAAGAACATCTTGCGGTAGACTGTGGATGGGACTGCAGACATGGCATAGGTGTAACTACGCCCCAAAAGGATGTTGTAGTCAAGAATGGTGTCAATAACTTCAATGTCGATACAAACAATCTTGCTAGCAAGGGTGATAGGACAGTTACGGAATAGGCTAATGGGCTGGGAGGCATGGCCATCCCATGCACGAAGGGTGATGGTGGAAGGGGCCAATTCAGGAAATCCAAGTTGTTTCCAAACCGAAGCAGACATTACGTAGGTAGATGCCCCCTCATCAATAATACACTGAGCAACATTGGCGTTTCGGATTTTGACTGGGATTTGGAAAGAAACTGAAGGAGGGAGAGGGGGATGGTCTGACTGACAGGTGTCAAAAACAATCAATTGATCATTGGCAGGATCTACAGTGCCCACGGCAGATAGGAGAGCCCTCTTTTGAGAAGGACACGACTGGAGAAGTTCCAGTGTTGAAATGGCAGCGGGAGATTGGGCCAGATCATCTACTATGTTGTATGAATGGGCAACCCGACCAGAGGTAGAATTTCGGCGTAATGGTCCCTTAGGAGTCTTGGGATGAACCTTGGCTTTGGGCGGAGGGAGTTGCAAGGGACCATTGGGTGTCGATAAAGGCTCTGTAGGACCTGACGATGGAGACTCGGAGACAGACGGAACAAGAGGTGTGGAATACTGACGGGACCGAGTTTGAAGGTTGAGGTCGACGGTGAGAGATGGGTCAGAAGCCATCATAAGAATCTAGTAATCAGAGGAAACAGAAGGGGAAGGTTGTGTGTTTACCGGGGCATGAGGTGGTTGAGTGGCCACGAACCCTTGTTGAGGGAAAGGATCGGTAAACATAGCAGGTTGAGAAGTCGCTGGGGTGGGGGGAATAGTAGGGGAGGAGTGCAGTCCCTATATGGTGGCCTGAGAATCCCACATCTGCCGCATTTGTGGTAATAAGGGACAATCGTGAGTGTAATGACTATAAACACCGCAACACAAACAGGGCTTATTGATGCGAAGTGGCCTGTTCGGCTTGGGCTGAGAACCTTGTGGCTGGTTAGCAGTGTGAGGATCAATGCTGGGTCCACGATTACCAGGGGTAGATTGATTTCCTTTCTTCTTTCTAGGAGAAGGAAGAAAATTAGGTGCCCCTTGTTGTGAAAATACTTTCCCTGGAGGGGGTAATAAGTGCAGTTGCATGGGTGGAAAAGGCAAGGGAGTGGGAGGTACAAATGCTGGGGGAGCTGGGACACTAGGTTACGGATACAGATAAGTAGCAGCGAGGTAAGCAGGAGGGTGGGCAAAAGGAGGAGGCATGCCGTATCCTGAATACATGCTACCGAGAGGGGGAAAAGTGCCAGAGGGGCTGGCCCCTGGAGGGAAACCATGGCCTGGAAGAGGTTGGGCAGAGGTATGTGACAGGGCTCCAATGATACAGTCGGCAGAGTGAGATTCCCTCGAGGCGTGAGGGCCACCGGGCTTGGGAAGGTCAGGAAGGACAGTATAAACATAACCAGATTGGGCGTAAATAAGGTCATATTTCAAAGCTATTTGGAGGGCGGCTTCTTCAGTTTGGGGAAAATGGGATGTGACATCCTTGCCAATGGGAGGTAAGAGAGAGTGAAGGAACCAGTCCATATAAACCCGATCTTCAAAAAGGGGAGCGCAACACAAGCTTTGTCTTCACCGCCATTCCTGGACATGAGCAGAAAGGCGGGTCGAAGAGGATTGGTGGAAAGAAGTTAAGAGTTCAGTGCCAATGTCGTATCGGAGGGGGAGCTCGAAATAGGATAAAAAGGCTTGGGCAATGGTCGTAAAGGTGGTATGGGAAGAGGTGGCTTGATCAACATACCATTTGGAAGCTTCACGAGTAAGCGTGCATTGGAAAAAATGAAGACGGATGGAGTCATCTGTGATGGAATTGGAGGAACACCACATGTGGAAAGATCGGATATGGTTAGATGGATCTTCACTAGCAAGGCCTTTGAACTTGGGAATGTTGGAGGGGATCTTGGTTGGCATAGCAGGCCAACTAACATCATGGCGAATAGGATCATTTATTAGCTGATTGAAGTCAGGGAGACTAAGGCGGCCATATAAGGGAGCAATGGGGCAGTCGAGGTAGGTCTCGAGGTGGTTCCACTGGAAACAGACCCAGCAGTAGTATTGGGGTTGCTGCTAGTAGTAGGCCCTGAAGTAGACATGGTAAAAGGGACAGGGGGAGAACCAGGAGTAGGGGGAGAACCCGAACAATCAGAGGAAGAGTCGGAGTGTGGAATCGGGGGAGGACTTACTCGATGACGACAGGAAGGAGGAAGTCGACCAAGTGGAAACTGAGGGTGAAGGCCAAGAAGTCTCCGAGAAAGGCGCCTTGGGGGCGCAATGATGACGAGAAGAAGAAAAACCGACAAGGGCCGAGAGAGACAAAATCAAGTGAGGTCAAGGGTAGAAAGGTGCAGTGAAAATTGATTTTAAAGTCTTTGCCAGGCAGTGTTAAACAGGTGCTTCTTCACTTAGGGTCAGTGTGTGGCATGCGTTGATTTTAATTGTTTAAACCCAGACGTTTTGAGAGTAAAAGAAAAAGTGTGTTGTGTAAATGAAAATAAATCTGCAGTACATAAGACTAAAAGAAGAGAAAATGAACAGCTATCAATGCATCAATCTAACCCCAGAAGGCAGGTCTCTCAAAACTAGTCTATAAGAGAGAAAAAACTAAGCAAAGCACGCTAAAAAGAGGCCAATAGATTAAATTTCGATAGGGACAGGGATATAAAGGAGAAATCTACTGAAAAGTGGTGCAGAGAACAGCAAAGAGTCAGAGGCAAGGTCACTGCTAAAAAGGAGGAGATCAGCTAAAACTAGAAGATACAAGGCAGTGGCCTTAGAAATGAACCCAAACAAAACTATATGAGGTGATTTGAAAGGGAGAAGAGCTGATCTAAAAGGATCTGAAACAGAGGTATCAGATCTGAGAAAAACAAGGTTGAAACTCTGAAAATTCAGACTGCTGAAATAACAAAGACTCTCCCACAAAAAGTGGAGGGTACTAGAGCCCTAAGGGGCAAGATTCCCTCTTAGTTGAGCAAAGAAAATCAGAAACAGGTCTAAACGGGTAGAGACAGAGGCTAGAAAACCCTAACAGAAGCTTCAGAAAAACCCAGAAAAAGTGCTGGAAAATTTGCAGAAAAAGGGCAGGTCATAGGTTCTGACCTGATTTCAGTCCAGGTCACAGGTTTGGGCCTGAAAAGTGCGTCCTCAAGCTCAGGTTGCACTTTTTTGGCCGATAAGTGCGACCTATAGATCCGGCTCTCTCGGCGCAGATTTCAAACAAATTTGTCGTCTCAGTTGCGACTGATGTCTGTCACCTGTGCAATAAGGCCAGAAACACACAGGAGTTAAAAATTTGACTGTTTGAGGGTTTTAGGGGTGAAAAGAACCATAAAAATAGGAAAAAAATAAAATGGAAGAGAAACCCTAGGGTCTGAAATAGCTGGATATGCAGGAATATATAAAACGATAGCGATCACAAAAGAAAACCCGTGTGGAGTCACCAATTTTTAGCATGAATCTTTCGTCGTAAAAGATCACTTTATCTACACATAACAAGTAGCCCTAACATCGATTATGGCTGCAAAATATCTTTAAGTTTGTTGCACAAATTCAGATCTAAGCACAAAAGACATTAAGCAGATAAAATATAATATGGCTCCATAAATCCAATGGACAAGACAAGAAGAATGTATTTGAAAGAATTTTGTATTATATTAAAGAATGGGGCACCTGAGAGGAAAACAAGAAAGGTGTCTTCCGGTACTCCTCAGTGGGATGGGTTCTTGAAAGTCCTCAGTGTTTCAGATCTAACATTTCTCTCTCTTATGGGTGTAAAAAAGAAAACATAGAACTCAATGGGAGTTCACAAAGCAAAATGGAAAATGGTGACCCAGAGTAGATCCAGAGTGATCTAATGCAATGAAGGTGGCTAATGATTGGGGAAAACCCCCCTATTTATAACAAAATATTGGGGCAGTCTAGAACTCAGTGCATGAATAAAATATTATTAATCGAATTCTAGAAGCACCTTTTAGGAATATTTTATTATATTTGTTGGAGGGAAAATGATTCTTGACTTGGGTCAATTCCTTTATTTATAAATAATAAATAAATAAATGATTTATTTATCATTTTAGGGGAATGATGGGAATATAATTAAATAAATAATGGTTTATTTAATTATTTATGGATGATTTAGTCAAATTTAACTAAGAATATTATTTAAATAACTTGTTCTTAGGAAATAAGTAAATAAATAAGGATTTATTTAATTAATTTCCTTTTTTTGGGTTAAATATGACCAAATAAGTTATTTTATATGGTGAAAGCAATTTTACTTAGGGTAAAATTGGTCTTACATGGTGTACTTGGATTCATCTAATAATAATAGGTTAGATGACCAAAAAAATGGTGTAACACCCTCCACAGAGACGCACCAGCGACGGTGCATATAATGATATAAAAAGCACCGGGAGCGGTGCTCCAGAAAATATTTTTAGCACACCATTCACTAAGTGCGGTGTCAGGGGGTCGGTGCACTGACTTCACTATATGCCTCGAGGCTTATAGCTAAGTCAACACACTGCCCTCCTACCACCATACATAGTCGTATGGTGCGGCCAAGTATCTGAGCGCACCACTCTTTGTTGTAAAATTTACAATTACACGGTGCGCCTTTGGAATCTACCCCGAAACTGGTGAGGATACACTTTGCACCAGTTTACCAACATGAACCGTTAACAATGTCTATTTGTGTTTCCGGTGCGCTAAAACACTTACATGCCCCGGGGCGGATAATTTGGTCAATGCACTGGATGGCTGCAATTCAACATTATCAACAGTGTGGCCTGGTAAATGACCGCACCACACTTTTAAAAAATTTTAAAATAACACTGTGCACCTCGTGGTACTGCCCCGAAACTCATTTGGACTCCTTCAGCACCAAGTGCGGTGCAGCCTGTAAATTTACAGGCAGCACCGAAAATCGGTGCCAGTCGAATGGTTCGAGCACACCACGCGAAATTTTTTTTTTTTTTTTTTAATGGTTAATTTTATGGTTTTTTCAAAATCTAATCCGCTAAAAGGTTTAATTATGGAAAAACAAGAAAAATACTTGTACATTTAGCCGTCGAGGAGGCATATTGGCTGTACAATTTAAAAAAGAAAATTTATCCACTGTTTTATAAAATTCAAGCTGGAGATTGGTGGAAATGTACAACAGCAGTGCATGCAATAATTGCAATGGGAGCATGGATGTCAGTGTGGCTCAAGAAAGGATAACTTGCACTAGTGCTTGAGAGCTCTGTAGCACTGACAAAAGTGAAAAATAAGGTTTTTTGGCCATAATTCTTTTTTTTTATTTAACCTTGTTCCGTTGTGTGAGGTTTTTATTGGAGTACCGGTGTGTTGTCTTAATGCCACACCAGGCTCTTTCTATTTTCACATGCTTTTAGGAGGCACTGGGGCGACGTAACTGTAATGCACCTGTGCGCTACAGTAACTCGATGCATCGTAATGGTGTCCGGTGAACCAATGAATTTTGTGGTTTTTTAGCCGTAATTTTTTTATTTAACCCTATTCCGGTGTGCGGGGTTTTTACTAGAGTACCGGTGTGTTTCCTATATGCCGCAGCGAGCTCTTTTTGTTTTCGTGCGCTTTTAGGAGGCACTGGGGTGGCGTATTTTTAAAGCACCGGTGCTCTACAGTAATATGACGCATCGGTAATAGTGTCCGGTGAACCAATGATTTTTGCGGTCTTTTGGCTGTAAATTTTATTTATTTAACCCTATTCTGATGCACAGGATTTTTGTTGGAGTACTGGTGCATTATCTGTATGCCACACAGGGCTCTTTTTGTTTTCACGTGATTTTAGGAGGCACCAGGCTGGCGTAGTTTTAAAGCACCGGTGCTCTACAGTATCATGACGCACTGGTAACAGTATCTGGTGAACCAATGATTTCTGTGTTTTTTTGGCTGTAATTTTGTTTGTTTTAAACCCTTTTCTAGTGTGTGGCATTTATGGGGATCCCGATGCATTTCAGTCATTTGGCACTGGGACGTTTATGTTCCTCATGGCTTTTATGAGGCACCGAGGCTAACAATATGGCATGCATTGGTGCGGTTGTTGAATTAAAAGCACTAGGAGGGTGTGTATGGAGCACATTGTTTTCGTTGTGCCAATATTTTATGCGGTTTTTTTCCATAATTTTTTTATTTAACCATCCACCATTGCACACGTTTTGTGGGCACCTCGATGTGTTTCATTTATTCCACACCAGGCGGTATTTGTGCGGTCGACATGTAAAGCACCGGTGCTCTACAGAAATAAAACGCACCGGGCATGTGTGTATGGAGCACACGGTGTCCGATGTGCCACTTTTTGTAATGCACCTGTAACACCCTAAATTTGCCATGCTTTTTAATTTGACATTTGAAAAAATCCAAATGGGAAATGGACCCCAATGGAGAAACAATGTGTGGATTTATTTAAATATTTATCAATAAAAATAAATGGAATAATTATGTGTGCAATATGACTAGATTGAGATGGAGATCCTAAACCTTGATCCATGAGGATATGGATAAGGTTAGACTTTCCCAAAACCTTTCAGAAAAACCTTGAAAGGAATATTACTAAATTAGATTGGGAGAGAAAAAATTAATTTCCCCAATGAAGAGGAAAGTAATTGGGAAGTGGAATAAAAGCTGGAAAAGTGGAAAAGATGGCTTTAAAGTACCTCATTGAGGGAAGCCTAGGCAAAAACAGGAATAAAGCATCCTGGAATTTCTGGATGCAGAAATTAGAAACAGGCTTGGGAAAGCACTGCTTAAATAAATTGCTCCAGGACAGACAAAGGGTTTTCTATCCAAGGAAGCAAGGATCTCAGCTCGGGGGTGAGTTAAGGAGATAGAACTCTATGGTTGGGAGGACTAGTCATATAACCTAGTATGCATACTAGAATAATTTATTTCAAAATCTTATAGAGCTACTTATTTATAGACATATTCTTGTTTTTAATTGGTTAGAATTAGATTATTCTGTGCTGAAGTATTAAAAATCTCATACATTGAATAGATTTAGTTAGACAGAATTTTTGTCATCTGTATTGTATGGGAGAATCATGGAGAGACCCATTTGCCAAAATTTCCAAACCTGTAATGGCTTTCAATATGGAGATTTATGTCTCACCTAAAAAGTTTAAATTTTTTTGTGTAGGAAAAGAAAATACTAGTAGTTTTGGTTTTAATAATATCTGCATACTCTTATGTGAAAAAATTTAAGTCACATGCTAAACAGGGATCAATTCTATTTACAATAAACGTCAATCTACTTTAGATTTTTAATTCTGTCAAAAAAAAAATATTCATGAATTATACAGCATTAAAACATCAAGGTTAGATAATATTATTACAGTATTTATATTGTACCAAACTGGAAAAATTAAACATACCAGATATTATAAATGGAAAAATGAGTATTGCAGAGAATATCTCTGTATGCTGGATAAGACATGCAAGTACTATTGACTGAGTGTACAAATGAAATTTTTTTAAACATTATAAATACAATCGGGGTTAAATATAGTATTAAACAAATATAAATATTTAAATCACAAGGTTGAAATATTATCAAACTGCTGATTGGAAATAGATAATTCTTTACTACAAAATTAAACAAACTACTGAATCAAGTGTTGTAATATATATATATACAAGAGTTGTCATTATGTAAAAATACAGGAGTAACATACAGAAAAGTAATTTCATCAAATTATATCCGTAAATGCTTCACTACAAAGCATCAGTAAAACGAAAGGAAATATATTAAAGAAAACTTATATAAATGTTAACATGTGTCAGCATTTTATGCTAAAATAACCAGAACCTCTGATTTTAGTTAAGCGTACATAATATTAATCACTTACTAGAAGAATGAAAATAATACTTTCACATCAAAACAGTGAGGTAATATGGTACAAAAATATAAGCACACAGATTTATGTGATTGTATCTGTTATATTAGACGAAGGCTATTATTGTAGTTAAAACATATACTCAGAAATTTTAAATAGTCTGAGAAGCTAAATTCGTAAATATCTTTGGGAAACAAACAAATAGAAGTTCCAAAGTCTCATCAGAAGAACGCCCAAAAATAAATTGAAGTATCATTATTTACAATGTATATCTGAAAACCCTCAATAGTAGAGGAACCCTAGGCCATCTACTAAATTCGAAAATCATTAAAGAACAGTATTTCCATCAAGGTCTGTGAGTATGGATGGCAATGCCTGACCAACCTGGATATAGATAAACATATGTACAGGTTATAATTCCGAACTCGATGCCAGACTTGAACAAAACAAGTAAGAAGAAAACTTTGACCGAGAGAAAAATACCTGTAACAAAGAGAACGAGTAGGGAAATTTAACAACGGAGATTTTGGAAAAGTACAATAAGAAATTTCATAACGAATAACCATTTTATTACCTTACAGACGTGGGGAATGAGGAGAACCCACTGTAAGAAAAAAAAAGAGATGAGAACACAATGTTAAAATAATAAGGCAGAAGGGAGATTAATCTAATAATGAATTTTGAATACGAAATGATCTGAATCGTGGTAACATTTTACCTATAAGAGGAACTGGGACAAACCTTGTCACTAGTTCGAGCCTCAAAGACGAATCAAACAAGTAGCCTGCTCATGAGAAACTGAGTGGAACGACTCTGAAATATATCTCGAGATTTCAGAATTCGATTTGCCGAGCCGATAGAGAATGAAATAAAAAGTCGTAGGTCCCTTATAAATGCCAGTGGTTTCATTAAAAACCATAAATAAGGAAACAGATCAAAGGTAAATAAAACATAGCATGGTTAAATTAAATGAATTCCTCCGACACACATAGAAATCGAATTGTGATTCACGGTCGAATCTCAACCAGAAGTCATGGCAAGCTTATGGAAATTTAATTCTCAAGAGAAATTAAAAGAAGAGTGAACAGAATTTTCAATATAATCACAATTATATTAAAAACAAATTTAACAATTGACTTGTATTTAAATATCAACAGAATTCCCAAACTAAGAAAAATGAAATCGATAGGTAGAGAAATTCATTTCATATACAGTCCATTACGAACAATGAAGAAGTTAACAATTGTAACGAGCGAAAGAAAAAGACTTCACGGGAAATTCACAAGGCCATACGTTTAACATACAGTCACAATAATATACCAATTTCCAAATGAATTCAAGCAGAAATAGTTTAAATAGTGAGGCTTACCAGTGGTTGTAATGGCGGAGGCGTGAGACTGGAGTTGTAGAACACTAAAGAAGCCATGGATTGTGTATTTAAATTTATTCACACAGTCATAGAAAAACAAGAGAGAAATACTCATGAAGGAAAATGACCAGAGAAGTGGTGTATAGTGAAAACTCTAAAATTAATAGGGATCAAATTTTCAAAACCCTAGTTCAATCCCACCTTACACTTGGAATTAATCCATCGATTCTCCCTTAGATCGAGGATTGCCTAATTGATATGACAAAAATATATTTACATTAAACGTTAGTTGTACCATTACAAATGAGTAATTTAATATGATTCTCAGATCTGTAGTATGGGTCCATAAATATATTTATTTATGTGGCTCGAGGAAATGAGTTGGAGAATGACTTTGACATAAATGATAAATTAAGTAGATATCACCATGGTAGTTAGCCAAGGTGGAATTAGAATCAAACAAAATATGTCGAAATCAACATGAAAAAAAACAACCCAATAATTAAAGAGTTCACACATTAAACTATTGGGTAGTAAAAATGTCAACGTAAGATATAAAATATGAAGTAAAGTAATAGAACTAAACGAGGTCTTAAATAATATGTTGTGTCAATAGAAATATGTTTAATTTCATAGTATGGATATAAAAATATAGTGTTTTATTCATATATTCAAATTATTATCGAAGATCTAGAACATAGATGAATGAATAAGAATATAAGTGAAGAGTATATGTGAGATAAAACAATGATAATAAAATAATACTATTTTATTATAATCATTAAATATGAGCATGGATTGAGTAAATTGAAAAGTAGAAGTGGAAATTCAAGGAACCATAGGTGATATAGCTTTAGAAAAAAAAAAGGGCACATTACAAACGGTATCAAAGCTTTTGGAAAAAATACTGGGCAATTTATGTGCTCACGCAGAAACGATATGCTACTGTAAAATATTATGAATTTTAAGTGAACAGTGTTGAAAAGTACAGCTGTAAACCATGACTGAAGGGGACGAGCTGTATGTAGATCTGGGTGGTGGAGAAAACACGCCAGATCCAAATGCTCCGTTGATGGCTATGTTGCATAGAATGCAATGATAAATGGCACAGCTTAAGAGCCATAACGACAAGCTATATTTGGCTAGTGAGGAGCAAGAAAAACTCATCAAAGAATTGAATTCACGAAATGGCTAGGAGGTGAAGGTTCTAGAAGAAAGAGAAAAGGAAGAGTCAATTCCTCAGATGAGTCTGAGGAAGATGCGCCACTAAATAGCAATCTAGAAAAAAGAAGGTATTACAGGGTGAATTCCGGAAAATAAAACCTCCCTCCTATGATGGAGAAAAGGAGGAAGATGCTGAGGCATGGCTGTTGAATATGATAAAGAACTTTTAGGTCTATGAATATGAAATTAATTTAAGAGCTAGATTGTCTATTTACCAGTTGCAAGGTAAGGCTACCTTGTGGTGGGAGGAAACAAAAATGGTTCATGCCATTGATGAAAAAACAATGACTTGGGAAGATTTTCAAGTCAAGTTCAAAAATCGATATTTGAACGAATCCTACTATGATGACAAGGCAAAAGAGTTTCATGAACTCAGATTGGGACATCTCACCATAGATGAGTTTGTCACCAAGTTCACAAATATATTACAATATATTCCTTATATCTGAGAAGAGAAAGAAAAGGTACAAAGATTTTTGAACAGTTTGCCTACGGTATACAAGGAGAAAATAGAGGTCGACAATCCAAAAACAATGGATGAAGTTGTGAGGAAAGCCAAGTTATGCTACCAGCAGTTTAGGGTAAATACTGAGCAAGGAAAGCGCTGGACAAACAAAGGTGAATTCAAGGAAAGAAATAGAAACCAGCTTATTTGAAGAACTTTGGTAGGAACCATCAGTGAAAGAAATTTAGCAGAATAAGTGAAAATCAAACTACTTAATCTAAAACTGGTTCAAAACCAATAGATGGAAATAATAAGAAGGAAGGAACTGTTAAAATGTGAGAGCCTTTAAAGTGTTGGGGTTGTGGAGAACCTCATTTGTTGAGGGACTGTCCACATCGAAATATTTAGACAGTGCAAGTATTACAAGAGGACACTACAGTAAATGACGTAGCAAGGAAAATTCCCACCATCAGTGCATCCTTAGAAAACCGGCAAGAAGAACATCAGTATACTATGGTCGAGATGGAAGGTATGATTGCTGACAAATATGTTACAGTTTTAATAGATCTAGGTGCATATTTGAGTTATATTAGTCCGCAGGTAGTAGAAAAATTTAAACTCAAAACAGAGAAGTTTCAGCAATCTTGGTTGGTCTAGCTAGCCACTAGTACAAAACGCAAGATAACTCATAAGTTACCTCAAATGGCCATGAAGTTGAATGATTACCAAACAGAGGTAAATTTAAATATTTTTCCATTGGGTTCATATGATATACTGATAGGAATGGACTCGTTAGAAA
Organism: Pinus albicaulis; assembly: GCA_034641835.2. NCBI lineage: Eukaryota > Viridiplantae > Streptophyta > Pinopsida > Pinales > Pinaceae > Pinus > Pinus albicaulis. The sequence continues at coordinate 857,397,170 of CM076578.1, forward strand.
AACAGAAAACCATGATGAATTGTTTAGACAAAACTTTAGACTTCATTAATACAGGGGGAAAACCAGACATATTAAAAGGGAAACCAAAACCCATCTCTGGAGGCAGATCTCAACCCTTCAATTAAAAAAAATTGTTAGAAAAGGATATCAAGTATATGCAGTATAGGTTGAAGAATTAGCACATCAATTAGAGAAAAACTTATTAGAGACTTTATCAGTGATAAGAGAATTTAAAGAAGTGTTTCCGGATGAGATTCCTCATCTTCCACCCAAGAGAGAAATCGATTTTATAATCGATTTAGTGCCTGGGGAAACTCCAGTTTCTAGAGCCCCTTACCGAATGAGCCCCCCTGAGTTAATGGAGTTAAAAATTGCAATTACAAGAATTACTAGACAAAGGATACATCAGACCGAGTGTATCACCTTGGGGAGCACCGGTGTTGTTTGTGAAAAAAAAGGATGGTACCTTCTGAATGTGCATTGACTATCGTCAACTAAATAAGTTGACTATCAAAAACAGGTATCCATTACCTCGAATAGATGACCTCTTTGATCAAGTTAGGGGAGCCTCTGTGTTTTCCAAGAATGATTTAAGGATGGGCTATCACCAATTGAGAATTAAAGAGGAAGATATCAGCAAAACAACATTTCGAACTCGGTATGGACACTATGAATTTGTAGTCCTACCATTCGGATTGACAAATGCACCTGCCACTTTTATGTGCTTAATGAATAGTGGCTTGAATAAATACTTAGATAAATTTGTACTAGTATTTATTAACGACATTTTAATCTATTCAAAAAGTGAGGCAGAGCATAAAGAACACCTTAGAATCATATTGCAGACTCTTAAGGAGAATCAGTTGTCTGCCAAGTTTGGCAAATGTGAATTTTATAAGGATAAAATCCAATATTTGGGGCATATAATTTCAAAACAAGGATTGGTTTTCGACTCTGAGAAGATAAAGTCCATTAGAGAATGGCTTGTACCTACTGATGTATCATCGGTAAGATCATTTATGGGGATTTATGGTTACTATAGAAGGTTTGTAGAAAGATTTTCCACTTTAGCTTGTCCCATAACTTCATTTCAAAGGAAAGGTACAAAATTTGAATGGACAGAAAAATTCCAGAATAGATTTGAACAACTAAAATTAAAACTTACTACAACACCTATCTTGAAGATTGCACATCCTGATAAGGAGTTTGTAGTATGTACTGATGCATGTGGAGAGGGATTAGGGGGATTACTATTGCAAGAAAATTATTTTGTTGCTTATGAATATAGAAAACTTAAGAAACATGAACAGAATTACAGTGTGTATGACCTTGAGTTAGCTGATGTAATTCATGCACTCAAGATGTGGCGACACTATCTTCTAGGGAAGAAATTTATTTTGATGACAGATCACATCAGCCTAAAGTATTTCTTCACTCAAACAGATTTGAATGCCAGACAAACGAGATGGTTTTCTTCTTTGAGTGAATTTGAAATGGAAATAAAACATATGAAAGGAAAAGAAAACAAAATTATTGATGCCCTAAGCAGAAATTCTTGCCAAAACATAAGCAAAATTGGGAGTAGTGCCAACTTTGACTTAGAAGGATTAGTTAAAAAGGTAGCAGATCAAGATCCAAGCTATGAAAAACTGTAAATTCAAATGTTGAAAAAGGAAATGAAAGGGTATACACAAAATCAGAAAGGACTGATTTTTTATAGAGAAAGATTGTACATCCCCAATGTATACTCTTTGAAAAAGGAAATTCTAGATGAATATCATAAACAACCTTATTTTGGACATCCTGGATATCAGAAACTACTCACAGCTTTAAAAAAGAAGTTTTTTTGGCTAGGAATGAAAAAGGATGTAGCAAGCTACCTAGCTAGATGCATGGAATGTCAATTGGTAAAAGTTGAACATCAGCATTCAGCTGGACTACTAAATCCTTTACCAATTGCAGAATGGAAATGGGAAACTGTTTCTATGGACTTTATAACCGGTTTACCAAGAACCAAATATCAGCATGACTCAGTGATGGTAGTGGTAGACACTTTGATGAAGGCTGCACATTTCATACCTGTTCAATCTACCTTTGGAATAGCCCAAGTAGCAAATGTGTTCATGAAAGAAATCATAAGGTTACATGGGGTTCCTAAAATGATTATTTTTGATAGAGATGCCAAGTTCATTGCAGCTTTTTTGGAAGATTTTTTTTTGGGGCATGGGTACTAAATTAAACTTTAGTACTACCTATCACCTTCAAACGGATGGTCAAACCAAGAGAACAAATAAAATTCTAGAAGATATGCTGAGGATGTATGTGATGGATAGGCCAACTAAATGGGAAGACTGTATACATTTAGTAGAATTTTCCTATAATAACAGCTATCAAACTTCCATAAAAATGAATCCGTTTGAAGCACTCTATGGAAGGAAATGTCATACTCCTTTAGGTTGGAACCATCCTGAAGATAAATTAGTGCTTGGGACAGACACTTTGCAGGAAATGGAAAGAATTGTCAAACAAATTTAGGAAAATATCAAGACAGCTTAGGATCGGCAGAAATTATATGCAGATAAGAAGAGATTACACCGAGAAGTTCAGTGTGGGTGATCATGTGTATCTGAGGATTAAGCCCAAGAAGAGCACTTTGCACATTGGTAGTTGTGCAAAACTAGCTCCTAAATATTGTGGACCATTTGAAGTACTGGAAGGGTGGGACGAGTGGCTTATAAACTAGCCTTACCCATGCATATTAAGGTTCATGATGTGTTTCATGTTTCTTTATTGAAAAAATATGTACATGATTATTCTCACATTATTGATTGGAATTTGATTCAGGTGGAACCTGTAACATACCCTGATAACCTCGCAGGAAAATGCATGGAGTTAGGAATTTTTTTCAACATTTACGAATGTGTAACCTTCAAAATTAATTTCTATATTTCTGCATTAACATTTAAATACCCATCATCATCACTTCGAGAAATATTCAGTAAAAATTGTAGTGAGTTACACAACAATTAATTGTCCTTGTTGTAGCATATTAATTTAAATTTCTTGCTATAACTATGCATCAATCCAATGATCATTTTAACTCAATTAGTATATCACATAATTGATAATATAAACATTGCATCATGAAATAAATTAACATTATAAAAATGACACAATGAATAATCATACCATTAGACACGGATATACCCTAGAAATCCCATAGGGTGAAAACCAGCAAACATTTAATTTTATTATTAAACGCTCATGAGGGTTGTCACCCCTCACTCAATGGTTATAAGGGAGTCCATCCCTTGACCATTTTCATAAAAATTACATATAAAAATAATCTTAAATGAAACATAACTAGATATAAGCTAGTACAATCATCATGATACCATTTACCCGTGGATCCTCAGTCACAATCCTTGTAGTAGGGTTGTTTCCTTCAGTTGGTCATCCTGCAGTTGGAACTACTAAACCTACATGGACTAACAAATATTTATCTTCCACAATGTTAAACTTGAAAAAACATTTTCTCAAGTCACCCTCTTTTCCTATCATTATTATCGTTAGAACACTTGATATCATGATTAGACAATTTATTAATAATCCAATAATCAATCTTTATTTGTGAAAATTCAACACTATTTGTCCACATGTCTAAAACATAACCATATTGACAAGAAATTCATTCTTTAAAATCATATCACATGCATTTGTAACAAATAAATCACTATCAAGCATCATCTTTCCAACAAACACTAACAAAATCTTGCATGCACTTCCATATTATTTCCAAAGGAAAGCTAACATACTATATAATAATATTGTGCATGCAAATGCATAAAAAATTTTCAAGATAACTATCCCAACAAGAAATTTATTTTTTTCCTACTCTTATGTTTTCTTTTCCAAAGGGATTAATGCAATAGATGCTATACTTAGGCATGTGAATGCATGCACTTTCCCAAAAACATATTTTCCACCCAAGAGTTATTCATAATTGTTATTATGTATAACCATGCTAGCTCAATTTCAAACAAAGTTAAAATAATAGTTATAATTTTGTGCATGCAATAACATAGCTTGTTCTTCTTGCATGTAAAAGATATATTTCTTTCGAAAAGAAACTAAATAAATATTTCATGGAAAAATAAACACATTTCTTTTCCAATGGTTCAAACACATACCACTTATTCTTCCATGCATGCAAAGGGACATTTCCCTCTCATCCAAAAGATCTAATCTCAAAACCATACTTTTTCCATGCATGCAAGCATATATATGTTCTCTAAATAATCTTACATAATAAACCATGTGATTACTATTTTTCCTCTTTAAGAATATAATCCAATAATGCATACAATGATATATTTTTCTCTTCTATTCTTTTTGAGGAGTTCTAACCCAATAATTTTTTCCTTGCATACGATTATATATATATATATATATATATATATATATATATATATATATTCCAAGGAATTTAACACCTTAATTATTTTTTTTCCAAAAGATAGATAACTCAATAGCTATTATGCATGAAATATATAATATTTTCTTATCATTTCACATACTAGAGAGATTTGTAATATTTCCTCAAGAAATAACATGAATAACAAATCCTTTTCAAATAACACACCCAATTGCCTTTTACGTAAAGGTTTTATGTGAGCTACCCCTCACATAAGTTATTTATATATTTTTACATGACTCAAACTCCTCATGCATGTTAAATCACATAATATTTTCTAGTAGATCAAATATATTAGATATTATTCATGTGCACCTAAGCACATACTCTCTTCAAGAGTCCAATATTTCTGTTCAAAACTTTTAATACATATACTTGGTAATTATATAAATTAATTCCTTGTAAATAATCATCAACATAATTATTATGTATTATGTACATAAACAATTATTCTTATCTTATTGAAAAATGAAATAGAAGAACTATGTTTTACTCTATTTTTCCTGTTTTAGTCATCCAATTTGGACGCATATTTCGAACATATGGAAATTAATTTTAGAAAATAGAAAGAGGTTTTTGTTTAGAACAGACTTAGTAATAATAACCTCTCTCATTTTTGTCACAAGTGTCACGGTTTTTAAGATTCAAATGAATCTTTGATGCCCATTTTTCCACATTTAAATATTAAATAATTTCTTGTTTTTGTCATCAAATTTAGACACGGTTTCCAACCAAATGGAAACAATTTTTGGAAAACCAAAAGGTTTTTGTTGCTAACAGGTTCATTAAAAATAACCTCTCTCATGTTTTACACAGGTGTTACAGTTTGGAAGATTCGAACCAATATTTGGAGCTCATGTTTCCAGAATTAAATATTAAATAATACCTTGCTTTTATCATAAATTATGGACACGGTTTTTGAGACATGGGAAACTAATTTTTAAAATATGAAAGATTCTTTTGGTCATAACATCCTATTTTATAAAAACCTCCTTCACTTTTTTCATATCGATTTCGGTTTCGGAGATATAAAGTCATACTTAGACCCTATTTTCCAATAACTCATGCAATTCACAGAATTATTTAGCCATGAAAATATTTTATCAGTTCACAACATATAAATTATTTTCATAATTCAATGAATAAGACACTTATTCCTCTATGAATAAAATTGTATAGAGGTTTACTCAAGAATTAATCTTAATTCTTTATCACATGAACTTTTTCTTGTAAATAAATTCAGTCATTATATCATCATGGCCCATATGCAAACAAAATAATTTTCAAAGAATATGGTTACTTATCTCTTGATGCATGCTTCAAATACTCTATTCCTCTTCCTTGGCTCCATTCTCCATGTATTCTCCCATTCCCCTTTTCTATTTCTCTCATAGTCTAATAATAAATAGAATTAATAAAATGGAATAGCTTTTATAAATCATAAAAGTATTCCAATTTTTTTTTAAATCATAAAATAATTCCAGATTTTCTAAATCATAAAAGCATTCCAGCTTTTATAAATCATAAAATCATTCCATAAAGCATCCATAAATCTGATTTTTCCTAAATCACAAAAGCATTCCATAAATCTCTCATACTTTTATTTTTAAATCTAGATTTGCTTTTTCCTTATGAGAAAAATATCACTTATCCATAGTTTTTCGAAAACTATTACTTATTATTTTTAAACCTCATTAAAGATACCAACTTGGAAATATAATTTATTTCTATAGAAGAATATCAATTCTTCTAAATAAAATAATTAAGAAATAATTCTTACAATATTCTTATAATTAAGAATTACAATAATATTATTCATGTAATATCAATATAATAATAAATAATATTTAATTATTTAACAACCCTCATTTTACAAGAGTTTTTATGGTGGCTTAAGCAAGGGATATTACAAAATCCCCCCCTTAAAGAGCACATTGTCCTCGATGTACTTATGTTGATGGAACATTAACCTTTAATTTTCATTACCAATAATTTAGGAAATTTAAAAGAATACTTAAATCATAATACTTCCACCAAAAACTCAAGGAGAACTTAGCCCTTTAATCATCAAAATGATAAGAAAAACTCTATCAAGTGCATGTTGTATTTTATTTAGGAGTTACACTAGCCTTTCTCTCCCACTAATGTTTTTGCAAATTACTGTCTTCCTCTCTCACAATAATTTCAATCAAATTAAAACTCATGGTATTTATCTCCAACCATTTCCTTTGAAAATTACTGTCTTTCTCTCCCACAGTAATTTCATTCAAATTCAAACTCATGGCATTAATCTCTAGCCATTTTCCTCTAGTGTGTCAGGAATTTAAAGTTCAATAACTCATTATTTTATCTAACATGAGTTATTTCAGATGCCTATATATTTCAATTAATTTCCTCTATGCATGCATATAGATAAGTCATATCTGACATGTTCATTTTCTCATAAAAGCCTACAAACACAACCTATTCCATCGAAATTGTTTCTAAGATAATTTAATATATCATGCATGCAAAACCATAATACATGCAACAAATTTGAGACATGCAATTTACAGTCTATTGTAGCCTCCAACATCTTTAGACAATTTTAAAATTAGTAACATAACATAGACAAAATTTCATCTAACCATAGTTAATTTCTGGGAATTATTGAGGAACCCAGCATATTCCACCCAACCGTGAACTATCTCCAATAGTTACCCATTGAGCTAAGATCTACTTGCCACTAGAATCAACAACCTCATTGATCCCTTGGTGATTTCTTCCTAGTATATTTTTAGCAACGTCCTGCCAACCTTTTTTCCCAGGCTTTTTTGTTTTAATATTTTTCGAAAAAGATACTCTTATTTTTCTTTAAAGCATGCCTTTATCTCCCACTATGATTTATTTTACCCCACTTAGTATTTATCTCCAACTAAGTCATTAACATAATATTTCTCTCCCATTATGTTAATATTTTCCTCTTTATTATTTTCTCCTAGGGATTTTTAGGAGACTTTTAGGGAAGGTCCAAGTTGAACTTAACCACCAATAGCTTTTCATACGCTGATAAGAAATCTTCTAAAACTCTAGATTTATTTCCTAAATACCCCAACCAATGTATTCATTAACTCAATAATAAAATAAAATATTACATTATCACATTAGCCTCATCATGGCATACATAGCCATTGAATCCAATAAAAATTCACTGTCTAAAAATAGTCAATGTCTAAAAATCCACTGTAATTTACATAATTTTCCATTTTCATATTATCATTAAGGCAAAGGAACATTTTTGTACACCATGCATTTATACTTAACCCACAACATGGGTCCCACAATTTGTCAAAGTAGATTGACAAAAATTCATCACATGTAATATAGGTGGTATACATTCCAAATTTCCACATAATAATAATCATATAACTTATAAAAAAGACATTAAAATATCTTGCATATCATAGTATTATACTTTATTTAATGCCTCACCATAGAAACCATCAATATTGTAGAGAACTAATAGTCCCATTGAACACTAGGACACAAAATGTGATTTTTTTCTTTCCTTACCATTAGCTTGCAGCCATGTAAGCAACAACCATTGAGGAATTTTGGGAAAATAATTTGCAATCATGCAAGCTACAGCCACTGTAGACTTTTATCAAATAGTGTGCAAGCATGAAATATACAACCAATTCAACATTCCAACAAACATGTTGCAAGCATGCAATCTACATCCATTGAGGAATTTTTAACAACAATTTGCAAGCATGCAATCTATGGTCAATGAGACATTCTAACCAAGATTTGGCAAGCATACAATCTACCGCCATTGAGGGAATAGTTATCAGACATGAAATAAATTTCCATAAATATGTTTAAACTATCGAGGAGATAGTAAAACTAGAATTTATAAAATAGCATGAATCATATTCATATCATCAATGGTAAAATTTCTACCAGCAACACAACCAACAATCCCTATAGGAGCATCTAATCAAGAAAGCCGACCAAATTATGGATCCAAGTCTAAAAATAACTTTTTCCTGGAATCAACATAAGGGTTACATGATCTCAAGGTATGAAAACCCCTTGATGTTAATATTAATCACATCCAAAAATCCCAAGGATGCAATTATTTAAAACAACAAAACTTTGGATGTCAATTACCACTTTTTGTCGAACACATGGAATGCAAAATTTCCTCTACAACTCTAAATGAAGAAAGAGAACCCACAATTATGCTACTATGATTTTTTCATTGACTTTAATTTCACTGTGTGAGTTCTACTTCACTCATTTCTTATTTTTAACAACTAAAGAGGTTTGTTCAAATAAAAAAAAAAATCCAACATTCCATTGTCCTCTTCAGGGTCAACCCCAACTTATAAATTATATATTTATCACACCAACCATATATGCATTCATTATTTATAGGCAGTGCATGGTAACTTTAGCCATGTTTTTCCACTTTTTTTTCTTATGCACCATAATAATTTTTCTAATATTATACATGCAAAGGTTGGTAATTAATCTACATTATAACTTGTTAGTGCTTAGGATGATTCATAGGTACAACAGAGGTTTTATTGTCTTTTATCTGAACCCATATTCAAATGTCATGAGCACAAATTTTAAAGAAACGTTATAGCTTCCTACTCTTTCATGCAGTCATTAATCATGCATCATGCATCTCATGTTAATTGTAGTATACTAAAAATCTAATTAAAATCATACCTGAGATGATATCCACTAGCATCATACCTCTATTTATTCTTTTCATAATGATTCCTAGAAGGCGCGAGTGTTGCAACCTTTTTCTCTAATACCATTTGTAACATACCCCGATAACCTCACAGGAAAATGTATGGAGTTAGGAATTTTTTTCAACATTTACGAATGTCTAACCTTATAAATTAATTTCTATATTTCTACATTAACCATTTAAATACCCATCATCATCACTTCGAGAAATATTTAGTAAAAATCATAGTGATTTACACAACCATTAATTGTCCTTGTTGTAGCATATTAACTTAAATTTCCTGCTATAACTATGCATCAATCCAATGATCATTTTAACTCAATTATTATATCATATAATTGATAATATAAAAATCACATCATGAAATAAATTAACATTATAAAAATGACACAATGAACAATCACATCATTAGACACGGATATACCCTAGAAACCCCGTAGGGTGAAAACCAGCAAACATTTAATTTTATTATTAAACGCTCGTGAGGGTTGTCACCCCTCACTCAATGGTTATAAGGGAGTACATCCCTTGACCATTGTCATAAAAATTACATATAAAAATAATCCTAAATCAAACATAACTAGGTATAAGCTATTACAATCATCATGATACCATTTACCCATGGATCCTTAGTCACAATCTTTGTAGTAGGGTTGTTTCCTTCAGTTGGTCATCCTGCGGTTGGAACTACTAAACCTGCATGGACTAACAAATATTTATCTTCCATAATCTTAAACTTGAAAAATCATTTTCTCAAGTCACCCTCTTTTCCTATCATTGTTGTCGTCAGAACACTTGATATCATGATTAGACAATTTATTAATAATCCAATAATCAATCTTTATTTCTGAAACTTCAACACTACTTGTCTACATGTCTAAAACATAACCATATTGACATGAAATTCATTTTTTAAAATCATATCACATGCATTTGTAACAAATAAATCACTATCAAGCGTCATCTTTCCAACAAACACTAACAAAATCTTGCATGCACTTCCATATTATTTCCAAAGGAAAGCTAACATACCATATAATAATATTGTGCATGCAAATGCATAAAATGTTTTCAAGATAACTATCCCAACAAGAAATTTCTCTTTTTCCTACTCTTATGTTTTCTTTTCCAAAGGGATTAATGCAATAGATACTATACTTATGCATGTGAATGCATGCTCTTTTCCAACAACATCTTTTCCACCCAAGAGCTATTCATAATTGTTATTATGTATAACCATGCTAGCTCAATTTCAAACAAAGTTAAAATACTAGTTATAATTTTGTGCATGCAATAACATAGCTTGTTCTTCTTGCATGTAAAAGATATATTTCTTTTGAAAAGAAACTAAATAAATATTTCATGGAAAAATAAACACATTTTTTTTCCAATGGGTCAAACGCATACCACTTATTCTTCCATGCATGCAAAGGGACATTTCCCTCTCATCCAAAAGATCTAATCCCAAAACTATACTTTTTCCATGCATGCAAGCATATATATGTTTCTCTAAATAATATTACATAATAAACCATGTGATTACTATTTTTTCTCTTTAAGAATATAATCCAATAATACATACAACGATATATTTTTCTCTTCTATTCTTTTTGAGGAGTTCTAACCCAATAATTTCTTCATTTCATACGATTGTATATATTTATTTTCCAAGGAATTTAACACCTTAATTATTCTTTTTCCAAAAGATAGATAACTCAATAGCTATTATGCATGAAATATATAATATTTTCTTATCATTTCACATATTAGAGAGATTTGTAATATTTTCTCAAGAAATAACATGAATAACAAATCCTTTTCAAATAACACACACAATTGCCTTGTACGCAAAGGTTTTATGTGAGCTGCCCCTCACATAAGTTATTTATATCTTTTTACATGACTCAAACTCTTCATGCATGTAAAATCACATAATATTTTCTAGTAGTTCAAATATACTATATATTATTCATGTGCACCTAAGCACATACTCTCTTCAAGAGTCCAATATTTCTCTTTAAAAATTTTAATGCATATACTTCGTAATTATATAAATTAATTCCTTGTAAATAATCATCAAAATAATTATTATGTCTTATGTACATAAACAATTATTCTTATCTTATTGAAAAATGAAATAGAAGCACTATGTTTTACTCTGTTTTTTTTGTTTTAGTCATCCAATTTGCACGCATATTTTGAACATATGGAAATGAATTTCAGAAAATTGAAAGAGTTTTTTGTTTGGAATAGACTTAATAAGAATAACCTCTGTCATTGTTGTCACAAGTGTCACGGTTTTTAAGATTCGAATGAATCTTTGATGCCCATTTTTCCACATTTAAATATTAAATAATTTCTTGTTTTTGTCATCAAACTCTTTGATGCCCATTTTTCCACATTTAAATATTAAATAATTTCTTGTTTTTGTCATCAAATTTAGACACGGTTTCCAACCAAATGGAAATTATTTTTGGAAAACCCAAAGAGGTTTTTGTTTCTAACGGGTTCCTTAAAAATAACATCTCTCAGTTTTTACACAGGTGTTACGGTTTGGAATATTCGAACCAATATTTGGAGCTCATGTTTCCATAATTAAATATTAAATAATCCCCTATTTTTATCATATATTATGGACACAGTTTTTGAGACATCGGAAACTAATTTTTAAAATCTAAAAGAGGCTTTTGGTCATAACATCCTCTTTTATAAAAACCTCTTTCACTTTTTTCATATCGATTTCAGTTTCGGAGATATAAAGTCATACTTAGACCCTATTTTTCAATAACTCATGCAATTCACAGAATTATTTAATCATGAAAATCTTTTATCAATTCACAACATATAAATTATTTTCATAATTCAATGAATAAAACACTTATTCCTCTATGAGTAAAATTGTATGGAGCTTTACTCAAGAATTAATCTTAATTCTTTATCACATGAACTTTTTCTTGTAAATAAATTCAATCATTATATCATCATGGCCCATATGCAAACAAAAAAAATTTCAAAGAATATGGTTACTTATCTCTTGATGCATGCTTCAAATACTCTCTTCCTCTTCCTTGGCTCCATTCTCCATGTATTCTCCCATTCCCCTTTTCTATTTCTCTCATAGTCTTATAATCAATAGAATTAATAAAATGGAATAGCTTTATAAATCATAAAATTATTCCATTTTTTTTCTAAATCATAAAATAATTCCAGTTTTTCTAAATCATAAAAGCATTCCAACTTTTATAAATCATAAAATCATTCCATTAAAGCATCCATAAATCTAATTTTTCCTAAATCACAAAAGCATTCCATAAATCTCTCATGCTTTTATTTTTAAATCTAGATTTGCTTTTTCCTTATGAGAAAAATATCACTTATCCATATTTTTTCCAAAAATATTACTCATTATTTCTAAAACTCATTAAAGATACCAACTTGGAAATATAATTTATTTCTATATAAGAATATCAATTCTTATAAAAAAAATAATTAAGAAATAATTCTTACAATATTCTTATAATTAAGAATTACAAGAATATTCTTCATGTAATATCAATATAATAATAAATAATATTTAATTATTTAAAAACTCTCATTTTACAAAAGTTTTTATGGTGGCTTAAGCTAGGGATATTACAGAACTAGAAGGGAAATTCCTTCCCGAGTTGCTTCAAATCTTAGAGCAGGAAGAAATTGAACTGCGGAATCGAATAGTAGCCAGAGTAAAAGTGCAATGGAAGCACTTTATTGTTGAAAAAGCTAATTGGGAAAGAGAAACTAAAATGATGGAAAAGTACCCATCATTGTTTTCACAGTGAACTGTTTAAAGTTATTTTGTCAACACCGAGGACGGTGGTTTTTTTTAGAGGGGGAATGTGTAACACCCCAAATTTGCTATGCTTTTTAATTTGAAATTTGAACAAATCCAAAGGGTAAATGAACCCCAATGGAGAAACAATGTGTGGATTTATTTAAATATTTATCAATAAAAATAAATGGAATAATTATGTGTGCAATATGACTAGATTGAGATGGAGATCCTAAACGTTGATCCATGAGGATATGGATAAGTTTAGACTTTCCCAAAACCTTTCAGAAAAACCTTGAAAGGAATATTACTAAATTAGATTGGGAGAGAAAAATATAATTTCCCCAATGAAGAGAAAAGTAATTGAGAAGATGAATAAAAGCTGGAAAAGTGGAAAAGATGGCTTAAAATTACCTCATTGAGGGAAGCCTAGGCAAAAATAGGAATAAAGCATCCTGAAATTTTCGGATGCAAAAATTAGAAACAGGCTTGGGCAAGCACTGCTTAAATAAACTGCTCCAAGACAGACAAAAGGTTGTCTATCCAAGGAAGCAAAGATCTCAGCTCGAGGGTGAGTTAAGGAGATAGAACTCTACGGTTGGGAGGACTAGTCATATAACCTAGTATGCATACTAGAATAAGTTATTTCAAAATCTTATAGAGATACTTATGTATAGAAATATTCATGTTTTTAATTGGTTAGAATTAGATTATTCTGTGCTGAAGTACTAAAAATCCCATACATTGAACATATTTAGTTAGACAGAATTTATGTCATATGTATAGTTGTATGGGAGAATCATGGAGAGACCCATCTACCAGAATGTCTAAACTAGTAATGGGTTTAAATCTGGAGATTTATGTCTCACCTGAAAAGTTTAAATTTTTTTGTGTAGGAAAAGAAAATACTAGTAGTTCTAATTTTAATAATATCTACATACTCTTATGTGCAAAAATTTAAGTCACATGTTGAACATGGATCAATTCTATTTAAAATAAACATCAATCTACTTTAGAGTTTTAATTCTGTAAAAAAAAAAAAAATCATGAATTATACAACCTTAAAAAATCAAGGTTAGATAATATTTTTATAGTATTGCTATTGTACCAAACTGGAAAAATTAAACATAACAGATAGTATAAATGGAAAAATAGGTATTGCAGAGAATATCTCTGTATGCTGAATAAGACATGCAAGTACTATTGACTGAGTGTACAAATGATTATTTTTTAAACATTATAAAGACAATAGGGGTTAAAAGTAGTATTAAACAAATATAAATTTTTATATCACAAGGTTGAAATTTTATGAAACTGCTGACTAGAAATAGATAATTCTTTGCTACAAAATTAAACAAACTGCTTAATTAAGTGTTGTAATATATATATATATATATATATATATATATACACACACACACACACACACACAAGAGTTGTCATTCTGTAAAAATACAGGAGTAACACAAAGAAAATTAATTTCATCAAATTATATCCGTAAATGCTTCACTACAAAGAATCAGTCAAATGAAAGGAAATATATTAAAGAAAACTTATATAAATGTTAACATGTGTCAGCATTTTATGCTAAAATAACCAGAACCTCTGATTTTAGTCAAGCGTACATAATACTAATCTCTTACCAGAAGAATGAAAACATTACTTTCACATCAAAACAATGAGGTAATATGGTACAAAAATATAAGCACACAGATTTATGTGATTTTATTTGTTATATTAGACGAAGGCTATTATTTTAGTTCAAAAATATAATCAGAAATTTTAAATAGTTTGAGGAGCTAAATTTATAAATATATCTGGGAAAACAACAAATAGAAGTTCAACAGTCCCGTCAGGAGAACTCCCAAAAATAAATTGAAGTATCATTATTTACAATGTATATCTGAAAACCCTCAATAGTAGAGGAACCCTAGGCCATCTGCTAAATTCGAAAATCATTAAATAATATTATTTCCATCAATATCTGTGAGTATGGAAGGCAATTCCCTACCATCCTGGATATAGATAAACATATGTACAGGTTAGAATGCCGAACTCAATGCCGGACTTGAACAAAACAAGTAAGAAGAAAACTTCAACCGAGATAAAAATACCTGTAATAAAGAGAACGAGTAGGAAAATTTAATATTAGAGATTTTGGAAAAGTACAATAAGAAATTTCATAACGAATATACCATTTTATTACCTTACAAATGTGGGGAATGAGGAGAACCCACTGTAAGAAAAAAAAAAAGATGAGAACCCAATGTTAAAATAATAAGACAGAAGGGAGATTAATCTAATAATGAATTCTGAATACGAAATGATCTAAATCGTGGTAACGTTTTACCTATAAGAGGAACTAGGATGAACCTCATCACTGGTTCGAGCCTCAGAGACGGATCAAACAAGCAGCTTGCTCATGAGAAACTGAGTGGAACGACTCAGAAATATCTCCCGAGATTTCATAATTCGATTTTCCGAGCCGATAGAGAACGAAATCAAAAGTTGTGGGCCCCTTCTAAATGCGAGTGGTTTCATTAAAAACCATAAAAAGGAAGCAAATCAGAGGGAAATAAAACATAGCATGGTTAAATTAAATGAATTCCTCCGACGCACACTGAAATCGAACTCTGATTCACAGTCGAATCTCAACTAGAAGTCATGGAAAGCTTATGGAAATTTAATTATCAAGAGAAATTAAAAGAAGAGCGAGCAGACGTTTCAATATAATCACAATTATATTAATAAAAAATTTAACAAATAGCTTGTATTTAAATATCAACATAATTTCCAAACTGAGAAAAATGAAATCGATAGGTAGATAAATTCATTTCATATACAGACCATTACGAATAGTGAAGAAGTTAACAATTGTAACAAGAGAAAGCAAAAGACTTCACAGGAAATTCACAAGGCCATACGATTAACATATTGTCACAATAATATACCAATTTCCAAATGAATTCAAGCAGAAATAGTTTAAATAGTGAGGCTTACCAGTGGTTGTAATGGCGGTGGAGTGAGACTGGAGTCGCAGAATGCTGAAGAAGCCATGGATTGTATATTCAACTTTATTCACATAGTCATAGAAAAACGAGAGAGAAATACTCATGAAGGAAAACAACCAGAGAAATGGTGTATAGTGAAAACTTTGGAATTAATAGGGATCTAATTTTTAAAACCCTAGTTCAATCCCACCTTACACTTGACATTAATCCATCGGTTCTCCCTTAGATCGAGGATCGCCCAATTGATATGACAAAAATCTATTTACATTAAATGTTAGTTGTACCATTACAAATGAGTAATTTAAGACGATTCTCAGATCTGTGGTATGGGTCAATAAAATATATTTATTTCTGTGACTCGAGGAAATGAGTTGGAGAATGACTTTAGGTCATTCGTACCAACCTTGAATGATGAGAATGGTATATTTAATAAGTGTCAGTTGATATAACATTCACGAGGTAGAGTTAGAGCTAAATGTCACTTTTGACATAAACGATAAGGTAAGTGGAGATCACCATGGTATTTAGCTGAGGGGGAATTAGAATCGAACGAAATATGTCAAAATCAACATTAAAAAAAAAAAAAAAAAAAAAAAAAAAAAAAAACAACCTAATAATTAAAGAGTTCACACATTAAACTATTGGGTAGAAAAAATTTCAACGTAAGATATAAAATATAAAGTAAAGTAATAGAACTAAACAGGGTCTTAAATAATAGGTTGTGTCAAAAGACATATGTTTAATTTCATAGTATGGATATAAAAATATAGTGTTTTATTCATATATTCAAATTATTATCGAAGATCTAGAACATAGATGAATGAATAAGAATATAAGTGAAGAGTATATGTGAGATAAAACAATGATAATAAAATAATAATATTTTATTATAATCATTAAATATGAGTGTGGATTGAGTAAATTGAAAATTAGAAATGGAAATTCAAGGAACCATAGGTGATATAGCTTTAGAAAAAAGGGGGCACATTACAGCACCGGTGCTTTGTCATATTGAACGCACTGGTGCGTTTTAGGTTAATAAGAACACCAGAAGAAATACATCCGCAAAAACCTCTGCCCACCAACCTCCTCTAGGATCCTCCGTTAGAAATGGACGTCTGGGGTATTTTCCTGTGGGGTTCCTCAAAAACATCTGTTAGAGGGTTTTTTCCTTGTAATGGGATTACCATACATACAATGTTTCATGAATAAGTACATAGTTGTGACAAGTACATGGGACTGGTATATGACTCCTCTACACCTATCACCAACCATGATTCTATGGACCCAAGTTTACACCATGCACCCAATAAAGTGGGGCTACATCAAATAAATAAAAAGTGATACATGACCTGGAATTCTATTGACCCATATGTAGCTAATAACAAGACATACTAGACACCATGGGCCTCTACATGAGAAATGTGCCCAAAATGTTAAAGCAATGATAACACGTGGCTTTTACATCCACACACAATGGTGTTATCATCAATACATGCCCAAACATGAAATATCTTAAGTACATGGCAACAATGAGCAATGAATATGCTCTATATGGCAGAAACAATACAATGAAATACATGGCATTTTCATCAAAACATAGTACCTCCATGAGCAATAACATAATCTCTCAATGTGTAGCAATAACATAGGGTCATCAAATACATATCTACATCATGATCAGCAACAATATGTTCATATAGATGAAGCCATATGAATCAAAATTATTCAACAATATGTATATCCAAGACATCATAAGCAACAAAAAATACTTATGCTCATCATAGGTGAGCAACATATCATCAACAATGCATAAGAAACAAATCAGCGAACAAAAAAATATCACAAAAAAAAACATGTATACTCCATATATGAACAACAATACATAACATCATCTCTAAGCCATCCAAATACATATAAAAAATATGCATGAAAATATCATGAGCAATAACAATCATCATTTTCTCATATCTCATCCATCCAACAATACATGACATAAACATCAATTATATCATGTAAAACATATGATCCTTGTACTATATGGAAACAACATGAAAAAATTCTTTGTTGCAACATAATCATGACAAATAAGCACAATAAAACCCCTCCAAAGTGAGCATGATGCCAACAAACCACAAATCTATTTTGAAGCACAAATTCTCCCTGTGAATGTGTGATCCTGCATCACACCTTGACAATGCATATAAGAATACTACATGGTTGCCATATCATCATTTTCATCAATACAAGCTAAAAAATATAGCTATTCTTGTTAGCCTCCACAACATCTCAAGACTGATGAATGAATGTCGAAAGAGGTAACCTCAAACCAAGCTTTCAGTTTGGTAGCTAGCCTTACCAAACCAAAGAGTGCTCTCTCTATGAGATCACAACCAAAGGTTTGACTCGATGAAAAGTAGATTTAATTATTAATAAATTAATATATTGATTAACATTAATATTTTAATTAATTCTTTAACTAATGTTTTAAGTATTTTTTTTAATTCATTAATTAATGTTATAGTGAGTGATGCTTTGGGTGAATTAAGATTCCTATCTTGAAATAACATAAACATAAATTGACAAAGTATGAATGCATTCATATTTAATTAATATTGTTAACTATACTAATTATGTATTAAATATTTTTTAAATATGAATTATTACTTTAATTAATATATAAATATATAAATATTAATAAATAAAATAGTTATTATTATTATTAATGAATATTAACATATTAATTTAAACATTTTTCAATAAATGTTCGAATTAATATATTCTCAAATGTTTTAATTAACCAAATAATTTAATAATATAACAATATAATAACATGCAAATAATATATATATATATATATATAATCCAACAACAATATAATAACAACTATTTGAGATTATATGTAAATCAATAACCATATAAAATAAACTAAAATAAAAAAAGGTAATAAATAAAAAATCAATCACAATTAGTTTCAACAAAAAAAAATCCAGTAATGATTAATAAGGTTGCCATGTGGCCATAATCTACATACGAAACCATTGCATACCAACTTAACTCATGCAACTGACACATCTCATCACTCACCAAGTTTTAACACATTTTTTTATTATTTTTTATTTATTTTTCTGTGATATTCGTAGCAGTAGTCTATAATGCGACTTTTTGAAGACTTTTATGGTAGTTTTTTTCCAGTTTAATTTCTTTAAATTCCGGCAGGAATTTAGTGAAAATATAAATTTGATAGGCAACCTTGCACAATCGAAGTGTCCTAAGAGTTTTTTAGGTTGCTAAATCCATATATATAGTCAAAAAATCAGTTTAAATAACAGAAATCAATATTTTACCTTAAATTATTCTCATATGTATTGCACTCTTGCATTTCTCCCTAATCAGAATAAGCAGAGTAAATTTTTAATCTGTTTTTTAAAATGAAGCTCTCCCTTAAGTTGTTCGGCCCCACGAATGTCAGTAAAATCAATCAATCTTACTGTGTTTCTCCCTTTCTCGCTCTCCCTTGAGTTGTTCGACCCTGTGGATGTCAGTAAAATCGATCAATCTTACTGTGTTGCTCCCTCTCCCTTAAGTTGTCGAGCCCTCTGGAATTAATAAAAATGCACAGCCAGAAACAGGCAGAAACGTGAGACAAGCTCACTCAACACAATGAATATAATTGCTCAATTACATCATCCTTAAATAAGAAACTCACTCACCTAATCTTCCTGAAGAAGAGGAAACAACCCTGAATAGATGGAACTGATTTCTAAATGCACACTCTCGTACAACAAACCAAAACTAAATCTATTTCTAGAT
Source organism: Pinus albicaulis (assembly GCA_034641835.2). Taxonomy (NCBI): domain Eukaryota; kingdom Viridiplantae; phylum Streptophyta; class Pinopsida; order Pinales; family Pinaceae; genus Pinus; species Pinus albicaulis. The sequence goes on from CM076578.1 coordinate 857,417,023, forward strand.
TATTCTCACATCCTCCCTTAATGGAGAAATGGATTTTCTACAATACCTAACTGACTTCTAAAAACTTCAAATTTGATTTTACCAAGGGGCTTAGTAAATATATCAGCCACATTATCCTTGGTGTTACAAAATATCAATTCAATTTCATTCGACTCAATTTTCTCACGTACAAAGTGGTACTGTAACTCAACGTGTTTTGTTCTAGCATGGTAAATTGGATTATGTGCTAATTTGATAGCACTTTGATTATCACAATTGATACATGTTGAACCACTTTGCGCCTCTTCAAGATCTGCAAGAATTCTCCGCAACCAAATAGCTTCACAGGTGGCATTGGTCAAAGCTTTGTACTCTGATTCTGTTGATGATAAAGAAACAATTGGCTGTTTCTTACTACTCCAAGATACGACCCCTGATCCAATATGAAATGCATAGCCAGAGGTAGATCGTCTGTCATCTGGATTTCCTGCCCAATCTGAATCAGAAAAACCTGTCAGTGCAACATCAGATTCATCAGTATACATAATACCTAAATTCACTGTTCCCTTTAAGTATCGGAGAAATTTCTTTGCAGCATTCCAGTGATTTCCTGAAGGCTTAGCCATGAATTGACTAAGAATACTGACTGAGTATGCAATGTCTGGTCTGGTAGTGGTGAGATAGTTCAAACTTCCCACTAGCTGATGATATAATGTTCCATCTGCCTCTTTTGTTCCATCTTCTTTGTACAACTTTGCATTCTGTTCTAAGGGAGTTGACATAGCTTTGCAATCTGTCATATTGAACTTTTTAAGAATCTCCTTTGTATATTTGCTTTGACTGATCAAAGTTTTACCAGGCTCTCTCCATACCTCAATTCCTAAACAGTAATGCAATTCACCCAAATCTTTCATTTCAAATTCCTGTGACAACTGAACTTTAATTTCTTCAATTAACTTGTGAGCACTCCCTGTGATTATGAGATCATCCACATATAAAGATATTAAAGCAACATTTCCTTTTTCATCTTTCTTAACATACAAGTTAGGATCATTCTTGCTTTTCACAAATCCATTCTGAAGAAAGAAGGTATCAATCTTTACATACCATGATCTCGGTGCCTGTTTCAAACCATACAATGCCTTTCTTAACCTGCAAACCAGATGCTCCTGTCCCTGTTTGACAAACCCTTCAGGTTGAACCAAATAAACTTATTCCTTTAAATCACCATTTAGAAAAGCAGATTTGACATCCAATTGATGTATATTCCAATTATGTTTTGTGGCTAAGGCAATCAGTAATCTAATTGTATTCAACTTAGCTACTGGTGTAAAAGTGTCTTCATAATCAATTCCCTCCTTTTGAGCATATCCTTTTGCTACTAATCTTGCCTTAAATTTATCAATTGTACCATCTGCTTTAAATTTCAATTTGTACAACCATTTGCTTCCAATTGGAACTTTATTTTCAGGAAGGTCCACTAATTCCCATGTTTGATTTTTCATAAGAGAAGCATACTCATCATTCATAGCATTAATCCATGGTTCATGTTGTTTAGCCTGCTCATAATCAATTGGTTCTTCAACATTCATTATATTAGACATTAAGGCATAGTCTCTATACCTTGCAGGAAGCTGAGTTTGTCGGGATGACCTTCGTGGCGCTTCAATGCCTGTGGGTGTCCCATCCATGATTCGTCGGCTTTGAGGTGAATCACCCCCTTGTGATGACTCACTGCTGCTAGATGTGCTCATACTGCTGCTTTCATCCTGATCCTGTACCTGTACCTGTACCTGTTCCTGTTCCTGCTTAATCAAAGTATCAAGTTTGACATGAGCATCATTAGATATATGCCATGCATCATTCTTTGTATCACTTTTATCAGCCTGCTCATGAAACAACACATCTCGACTTGCAAATAGTTTATGGGAACTTGGATCAAACAATTTATAGGCTTTCTGATCCGCACAATACCCAATGAAAACACACTTGATTGACTTGGCATCAAGTTTTCTTCTGTTAGCCTTAGGAATATGAGCAAAAGCAGTACATCCAAAGACTCTGAAATGACTCACATCAGGTTTATAACCATGAAGAACCTCAAAAGGAGTTTGAAAAACTAATTTCTTAGTGGGACATCGATTCTTCAGATAAACAGCAGTGTTAATGGCTTCTGCCCAGAAACCATTAGAGACGTTCTTACCTTGCAGCATACTACGAGCAGATTCCACCAAGGTTCTATTCCATCGCTCAGCAACACCATTTTGCTGAGGGGTATGTGGCACTGTGAACTGTTGTTGAATTCCATTAGATTTACAATAGGTGTTAAATGCTTTTGACTTATATTCACCCCCTTGATCAGATCTGAGTATTTTAATGCACTTTCCTGTTTGTTTTTCAACCATAGTTAGAAACTCTTTAAAATACTCAAATATGTCACTTTTCCTTCTAATGAAATAGACCCAGGTATACCTAGACCTATCATCAATAAAAATAACAAAGTATGAAGCACCACCAAGAGACCTAGTTTGCATAGGTCCACATACATCAGTGTGAATTAATTCAAGTATATCATACTTTCATTTCTCAGTATGAACCGGAAACTCTTCTCTATGCTGCTTACCAAGTGCACAAGCTTCACATGGTAAATGTTCACACTTCATAACAGGAAGACCTTCAACCATTGATTTCCTTTGCAACAACGATAAATCATTGTAATTTAGGTGCCCATGCCTGTGATGCCATAATTCTGCTGTCGATGTCTCTTTGGATGTCAATGCAACATGGCGCTTCACTGTCACATCCAATCTGTATAATCCTCCAACCCTGGTACCTGTAGAAACAACCCTGTAGTGATCCTGAACATCTTTCACTATACACCCTGGTACCAAATTCAACTTTTAAATGATTATCAGTTATAGTGGAAACAGATATCAAATTCTTTCTGAGAGCAGGTACATACATCACATTATGAATCTGTCGCATTTGTCCATTAGGTAAGTACACATTTATTATGCCATAGCCTTGAACTTTAAGTGACCTGTCATCTCCTAGGTAAATGTGTGTGCCATCAGATTTCTCATAATATTTATCATACCATTCTTTATTACAAGTCATGTGTGCCGATGCACCAGAATCGATGAACCATGCATTCTCATCATCAGTTTCAGCAGACAATGCAGCATCAGAAAGAAATAACTTAAGATTTTTAAATCCATCATTCAGTGAGGTGTCTCTGTTTATGTAATTTCCATTATGCCTTCTATGTCTTTGATTTGATTCATTATTCTTTCTCCTATAGCAATCTTTAGCGAGATGTCCATGTTTTCCACAATAATCACATTCAATGTTCCTCTTAACATAAGAATCAGGAGGTGCCATACCTTTCTTCTTTGCTTGAAAACGGCCTCTGTTCCTGTCCCACGGTCTCCCTCGGAATGGTCTTTTGCCTCTTGCAGTCAAAGCCAAATCAGAACCATTTGACTCCAGTTCAAAATTTTTCATTCGCTCTTCTTCTTGAAGAAGAATTCCAGCCAATTCTTCAAATGTAGGAGGTGTCGGTCTAGCTGAGAGAGCTGAAATAAAGACTTTATAATCTGGGACTAACCCCTTCAAAGCAACAGTTACCAAGTCTGTACTGGACACTTTTTCACCAATATCACCAAGCTTATCACTGAGGTCTTTAATTCGGGAAACAAAATTGCTAATGCTCTCATTGGCTTCCATTTTAATAGATAGCAGCTTTGTTTTTAAAAATAAAATACGGTTTGCATTAGTAGTTTCATACAAACCTTTGAGAGTGTCCCATGTCGCCTTTGAAGTTTCACAGTCCCGAATGTGAGGAATAATATTGTCCTTCACTGACATGCGTAGCAGCACTCTTGCTTTCATTTCACGCTTCTCCCAATCTTGAGTGGCAGCAGGAGGTTGAGGCTTGGGCTCATCACCTTTGACAATCGTCCAGAGATTGTATGCCTCCAGTACTGTTATGAGCTTAAATTTCCAGTTTACATAATTTTCTCCATCAAGTTTTGAAGACTCATTTAAATAGGAGTCAGCAAGTGGATTAGCCATGGTTGTGAGCAGAAATGGTGAAATTCAAAGATCTAAATATTGAAAGATCTAAGTTGCAATTTTTATTGCATTCAACGATGCACACCTCAGTCTTCAAGCCCACGAAGACAACTCAATTTTCAAATAAACTGCCAACCGAGCTTCAAAAAAAATATCCTTTAAAAAAAAATATTTTTTTAATTAAAACTTCAACCAAAATTTTCCACCTTAACTTCAACAAAAGTTAATCAAAGTTTTTCACTTTAACCTCAGTGTAACTTAAGTAACTAAAGTTTTCAAAGTTACGTCCTCTTTTCCACCTTAACTTCAACAAAATTTAATCAAAGTTTTGCACTTTAACCTCAATGTAACTTAGCTAACCAAAGTTTTCACCTTATAAAAAAAATACCATATGGCTTTCACTTTTTCACCATTCACGTTTTCATATGGCTTTCACGTTTTCATAAAAAATGCCTTTCACGTTATAGCATATGGCTTTCACGTTTAATGATATGATGCTCAAATTAAAAAAAATGCTTTGACTTATCTTATTTTCAAACTTCGGTTACCACAAAGCTGTCACACGATATTAAATTTCACTTGTGAACTTTACGGCTGCACCAGCAACTCGATTTAAAAAACGAACTGAATTTCACCTCGTGCACGCACAGCAAACTTGATCTGCACGCTTCAATCTTCGATGGATGGTGATCGCATATGAAAGCAGTCTTCACGCTGCTCGATCCCGCAACAGCAAATTCAAAACTTGACTGCTTGATCCGCTTTCCAATGCACAAAGCAATTCGGCGTCAAACGTGATTCGAAGCCAGCGGTCAACAAATCTTCACGTTTCAGCTGCGCACACTCTACTGGCAGATTCATCCACTGCCCGCGAAGAGGAGAGAGGCGCAGACAGCATAACCAAATATGCTCCGATACCAAATTAATAAAAATGCACAGCCAGAAACAGGCAGAAACGTGAGACAAGCTCACTCAACACAATGAATATAATTGCTCAATTACATCATCCTTAAATAAGAAACTCACTCACCTAATCTTCCTGAAGAAGAGGAAACAACCCTGAATAGATGGAACTGATTTCTAAATGCACACTCCCGTACAACAAACCAAAACTAAATCTATTTCTAGATTATTCTCACATCTGGATGTCAGTAAAATCAATCAATCTCAGAATCAATCAATCTTACTGTGTTGCTCCCTGTCCCTTAAGTTGTTCAGCCCGGATGTCAGTAAAATAAGGTTGGAAGCCCTCTTTTTTCTGTAAATTTGATCATTGTCTAATTTTTCATGCTTTTCGGCGACTTAATTGTGATCACAGCTCCAAAGCACAGCTTATCTTTCTGGTCAATGTGGTGAGCCGCCAAAACACGCACTATCTAGAAACTGAGACACTTATCTTGAAACACGCACGCCCAGTGTGCCCTCTCCACCAACAACTACTCCATACTATTAATTGTTTGGGGAGGGATCGTAAATTACTCCTAAGATAATTGTATACACAAGACCATGAATTATTCCCCTTAATTAATATTAGTTTTATATAGGCGATTTTTTTCTTTTAATATTTTTTTATTATTTATATTACATGATGTTTTAGAATATATGGTTAGAGGTTTACCTTAAATTTATAATGTTATAATAAAATATTAATTATTTAAAAAATATGATAAAACTGTTATGTTTTTATATATTATTATTATCTAATTTTAAGGTTATTGTCACTAAATTGGTGTATGAGATTTCTTTTTCTATGGAACAAGGGACTCACTTCCAAGTTACATACTTTACCTTCTCTATTTTGAATCTATGGCTTCTTAGGAGGAAACGAGTCCTCTTAATCATTATGCCCATTCAAAGTGTATATTATTTTATTTTTATTTTTATTTTTTATTAGAATCGAATTTTATTTTATTTTAAGTATTTTTTGTATACCTAATTGATTTTTAATTTAAGCTAGATGTATTTTTATTTTTTATCTATATTATATAAATTTTCGAAAAGTAAGTTAAATATTTAAAGAAAGAAATGTAATTTCATATTTGTAAAAATTATATATTCATGGTAATAATAATATATTTTAAAAGAGAGTTCAAAAGTAGGATGAACAATGGCTTCCGATAGGGTTTTTCCCCTGGCCGCCGCCGCCGACACTGCTTTTTCCTCTGCCCCTGCCCTGTTCGGCCCTAACAGTGCAGTCGACTGCACAGTTTGCGCGGAGCTTCTCTCAGCAGCTGCTCCAATCGGCTACCATCTCTCGGGTTGCAGACTTCACCGGAACGCATGCTTCAATCCTGCAATCAACAGCTCCATTGCTTGCACCACGCCCTTCTCAGTGGACGCATTTGATGATCTTCACCGCCCAGGTCCCAGATCTACTGTGATCGCTTTCGCTGGTCCGGAAGGTCATCCCCACAAGCGGTCACCAGGTTTTCAGGCCTCCCTTCTCCAAAATACGAACAGCGGAGGGGACTTCTTTGGTGGCTAGAAAGGGGTTGTTCGCTCCAGCATTCCTGCCGCCCCAACTTTTGCTGGGCCCCTGCAACGGCTCTGTCTCTGCTTCTCGGAGAAGCAGGGCCAAACAGATATGCAATGGCTTCACAAAGGTTCTGATATTCGGCCTGCGGCTCTCACAGCCAATGGTCTTACTATTCTGGGCACACAATACCAGATCCAAATCTCTCTTCCTTCTGGGGGAACGAAAATGTTATGGGTGCATGCCTCGGATCTGGTGCTGGACCTTATGCAAGCTCTTGACCTCAGATTGGGAATACCCTCAATACTCCTGAGACTTCTTTACAAAGGTAAACAACTCGAAAACCATTTACCTCTGTCTTGCTATAATATTGAGAAAGACGCTTCAGTTGTGTTATCCTTTCGCTTGAGAGGCGGAGCTCCTGGGCAATCCTCCTCGGCTCCGGCCTTCTCCTACAAGGATGCAGTTCACGCACACACAACCAAGAAAGCAGCACAACCACCTGAAGCTCCTAAGCCTTTTTTGGTGGACAAGCTTGAGGAGGTTCCCACTGTAGAGTTTTCCCATGAAGAAATTGCAGACGACCTTCAAAATTTAGCAGAAAGGGCCATCATTTGCAGATTCAATGGACTATGGCCGCGATCAAAGGAACTCTACGATTGGATCCACGCTAACTGGACTCACCATTGAAATGTCAGATTCTATTCAAAAGGATATTTCATAGTGTTGTTTGATAATATTAAGCACTATGAAAAGGCTATCGAAGAAGGTCCCTGGTTCATGGGAACAGCCGGGCTCTTCTTATCACCTTGGTTCCCAGATTTTGACCCAGCTACTGCTGTCATCACCAAGACACCTGTATGGATCAGGCTTCCCAACTTACTAGCCCATCTATGGCATGTCAGAGTCTATAAAGCGATCGGCAACACCTTGGGCAGTTTTCTGTCGGGAGACTACTCGAGAGAAATCAAAGGTCTCTACACATTTGCCAGAATATGTGTGGAACTTGATTTAAGCAAGGGACTTCCAGACCAGATCAATCTCAAAATAAACGACTTTTTCTGGACTCAGACTTTGGATTATGAGTACTGCCTTCCGCTGCCGACACTGTCACCAAATAGGGCATCTGCAGAACTCTTGCCCCGCTCTCCCGGCAAAACAGAAAAAAGTGAATTCCAAGGCCAAATCTAAACAATGGGCTCCGTACTCTCCGCCTCCTGCTGCGGACTCTGACTCCTCTTGCTCAGAAGATGATGAATGTGATGCAGATTCAGTTCAGGGGCTGTCAATGGACATCCCCACCGATGCTCAGGCGCACCCTACTGATATTTCCGCTGCTCAAAAGCGCTCCCATGGGTCCTCCTCTTCCGACTCAGATAAGGAGGCCCCCCCTATTGAGAACTCCGATCTTCAGGTGGTTTTAGCTCATTCACCCCAGGTTGGATGGGTTAAAGTTGGTAAAAAGAAAGGGAAGAAGCTACGTATAGAGGCCTCTGCCCTCTCGGGGTAGTATTCAGTTTTTGTTTTGACATCCGGTCTTTCTTGTGATTCCTACTTGTAACTCTCCTTCTACAGAGCCGAGGTTGATAGTTTTATCATTTCCGGTTGCTGGTTTTATGCTTCTCATGATTGTATTTCTATCTTGTATTATATTCCTGCTTAATAGAATCAGTCTTATTCAGAAAAAAATATATATATATTTTAAAAGAAAAAAAAAAATGAAATAAAACATAATTGATTATCTTTATAATTTAAACTATGTTTTAACCTTTATTTTTTTTGAAAGGGCCAATGTATTAAATATTTGTAGGTTTTCTCACACCACATGTGCACATTCACATATATTTTAACTTGATGTGACACTAAATAATTTTTTTATATGTTTAATATATACATATTTGTGTCTATGGGCGCTCTTTTATGAGGCTTTTCCTCACGAAACTGTTGAAAATCCGTGGTCAACACACATCCCCTTTATCTTTACATATGTCTCCTTTTCCTTTACCCACATGATGAACAAAAGTTACACCATGAAATCCCTTCTTAGCCATCGGATTTTTGCACTATGTTGTCATGACCAATTCAACAGATACACCCAATGGCATCAGAGGTTAAAAAAGAATGTAGTGTGATGGAGAGGCAAATGGAAGGGGAACCTTAGTGGCCACACACTGCAGGTGAAACCATCCCAATTAGCATAGTTTTGAATCTTGTTGGTATAATGAAAAATTTTCATTCACAGCGAGATTCCTTATATGTCAATGCATCTTTGATGGTTAACACAAATGTTATTTTTTATGAGTTAGTGGTTAGATGCATAGCATTAGTTCATACTGACACTCACATATATATAGTATTCATTCATTTTCTCTCTCACCCATCAATGTTACATATATCTTGTTCAAATAGAATAAATTAAATGCCACACTCATTTGTTATTATTATTAAGAATTTATTCTCCCAATTTCCATCAAAGATGGAAACGATGACTAGTTTCTAGCATTTTCCACATTAATAACTAAAACATCCATTCATGTGCATAAATTAGTAAGAAAAGTGTATATTAGTTTAAAATATAATTAAATAAATGTGCATTCTGTGGCATTCTTTAGAAAATTTTGTGCTCGATACATACACAAAGTTGTGAGATGCTTGTTGAAAGCTACATCACTATTGAGAGCGGGTGGGTGAATCAGTAGTGATGGAACTTCTAAAAATTTTCTTCAATTAATTAATATATAACCATGCATGAGCTAAAACACAAAACTATAGATCAGAGCACCAAAAATAAGCATGCCACCGAAAAATCAATCAACACAATAGACAAAAGTATGTTTGGTGGAAAACCCTTCATCGGGAAAAAACCCACCCTGTTTTTGTTGTGATGCTCAATATTTTATTTTATGTTGAATAAATTATACATGGATAAGGCTACACCCATAAATTAGAAGACTCGACTTCTTTCACATTATGTTGACACCTATTAGACAGGAAATTGTTTCTCTCACGAATCAATGGACTACCATCCGCTGAAGGCCACCATGATTAAATGTCCTCGCCCAACTTCCATTGCACTATCCAACTCCTATTAGATGAAGAAACCTCTTCATTCTACTGAATCCTCCAAGTCAACGTCTACTATGAAGCCTCCATGCCCTCACTTCGTCCATGTGAACCTCATTTAATATATTTTCAGAATGGACTAATAAAATTGCTCAACATGAGCACTGCAACAACATAACATCAAATAAAAATCAAATAAAAAATTTGCAGCACATACTATAATAAAATTCTTCACAAAAAATCTCCACAAAAGTTTCCAAAAAATCTCCTCAACCATTACTCTAATCAACACTTCAACACCTCACTCACTGCATAAATATAATGGTTGAAATAAAATTTAGGTCAATGCCGCTACAACTGCAAACTGCTTCAGAAATTATACAATACAATCCTGCCGCAACTTGCATACTCTTCTCCAAGCTTACACTTACTCCAGACGGAAAAACAATCAACCATACTACCAATGATATTTCTCCAATATATGAATGAACACAAGTGCTCAACTCAATAATTACACAGAACTATTGGGCTTCACAACTCCGTTCATATGATTGATTTGATCAGAATGCAACTCATTGACTCTATAAAACCACAAACTCCACTTTATTTTTCATATCTTCAACTTTAATTCACTTCTGGAGGTCCCATGAACTTTTCCAATCATAAACGGAAAATTTTCGAACAAGAATGTCACCAAACTCAAAAATTAGTCAACAAGCACAAGAAATATGGAGAAACATTCTTGCAAATGGTCAGTCACAGAGATGACACTAGCTCCATGCTACTGGAACATCACAGTCACTCCCATAGGCTTGCCTGCCAATGCCTGGAGCTTTTCAGTGGCTCCCACGAGCTTCGTTCCATGTGCCTGAGGCTAAAGATGAAGAAAACCAATCGATATTCAATCCAAAACCTGTGCCAACTAATGGAACACCATATTTAGCATTTGATCACTCCTCCAAACCTTTGTGTCAAGTCTGCAATTGAAGAAATATGGTAACAATTCAATGACATGCAACACCTATTCTACCAACATTAGTATAAAAACAAACACCTACAACTTCTCAAGAAACAACCAAAACATTGAATGCTTGTAGCAACATCTCCAACTCCTATAGTAGCATCTCCAAGCTCCTGCAACAACAACATAATGCCATACAACTGGCTCCAATATTTATAGAAGCACTTCAATCCATGTAGCCATAACTCAACACATGTAGAAGTAATATAATGTCTCCAAGAAACACCTCCTTGGAAAGTGTCACTTAGCAGCCCGAAAATTTGCAAAATTTGTGAAGATGATCATCTAACAAAACATTTCCAATAGCTACCAAGATTACTGCAAGCACTCAAGGAATCAAGTAAGGAATCAAATCGACTACTAGGTATAACTCAAAACCCATTATCATTTGATACTTGAAATAATGCTTATTCTTCTGAGCAGGTTTCCCAACATGTTTATAATCCTGCAGTTTCAAGGGAAACTTTTAATCCTCCTCCAATTGAATATCCTACTTCATGGCCGTAGTGTCCCTCTCCTTGGCCCTCATCCTTGAGCCAGATATCCCCATGGCTTCAAGAATCGTTTCAATATTTATTTTCAGGGAAATCTCACATGCAAATTCAATCATATGAGCACCAACAACAACCACAATTCCTTTCCAATGCACCATTAAGTTATCCTCCTCCATCGTCCCAACCACATGTGCAACCTTACCCTAGCCTTATTCTTACCCCTTATCTTAATCTTTACCCATACCCTAGCTCACATTCAAACCCTAATCCATACCCTAGACCTAAACCTAGCTCTAATTTCAAACCTAGACCTAACCCTAGTCCACAGTCTAATCCCAATTGAAATCCAGATCATAGTCCAAGCCTTAATCAAAACCCTACGCGAAACTATATCATATACCCTAATCTAAACCATCATGTTGCACAATAGTTTTAAACATCTATTATTCCCGTTGATTCCCATGCTGAAAAAAATGCTACTCTTCAATGTTTGGAAAGGGAATGAATTTGGAAACTTCCCCATTACCTTAAAACATTCATCGTGGGAAGATATAATTCAAAAACCACCAGAAGATAAATATTTCATTGGAACTTGTTTTGAAAATGTTGTTGAAACTTGAAACCCTAGACTCTCTCTCAACCATTCTTGTTAATCTAAAAATAAAATATTTCAGCCCGAACTTGAGTGATTTACCTTTTGTCTTTCACTAGATTATTTGTGCCTCCAGGATGGTTATTTAGATACTATTATTTTTTTTCAACGGGGATGATAAACATGGAACATTTATGTATACATGCAAATTAATCTCATTTATGATTATGCTTCCTTTTTATTTTTTTTATTTCTTGGATTGTTTAAGATAATTTTATATCTTTAATAATATTTAAAAATAATTTTATAATTTTGATTATTTTTCTGTTGGTATAAAATTTTTTTAGAATGTAAAGATTTGTCGGAGATAGCTGTGAGATTTTTTTAGTAGTTTTGTGAGATTTTTTTAGTAGTTTTGTGTGAAATAGTTATGAGATTTTTTTTAATAGTTTTAAATTGGTGATTTTTTTAATATTTTTATTTATTTTTTATTTTTATTTATATTAGATAAGGTTTTAGAATCTATAGTTATATGTTTAGTTTAAATTTATAATGTTATAATAAAAAACTAATTATTTAAAAATATGATAAAAGTTTTATGTTTTTCTATATTATTATTATCCAATTTTAAGGTCATGGTCAACCTAAATATCAAATTGTTCTATGAGACTCTTCTCTTTGTGGGACAAGGGACTTACCTCCCAGTAGTATACATACTCTACCCCTTATGTTTTGAATCTATGGCTTTTTAGAAGAAAACTAGTTCTCTTAATCATTAGACCCACTCAAACTGTATACTAGCAATTGCACCGGGAGGTGCAAAGGAACGCTGAAAGGAAACCTTCCAATGATGTAAGGGGGGCAAAACAGGTAGGTGTTGAGTTAATTCTTCTCCAACTCTTCCTAGGAGAACAGAGGAAGAAGAATAAATGGCCTCCAGGGACTGAAATCAACCGAATTCACTATCATGCCATCTCTAGTAACATAGCAATGGAATGTAGCCTTTCGGGAGGGCGTATACTTGTTATTGCTTGGGGTTATGGTCTAAGAAGTTCGAACATCAAAATATAATGAGGATATTGCCTTTTAATACAGTTTACAAAGGGAGGATTTCTATTAATATTCAAGCACTTTATAAAAGAGAGAGATAGTCTCTGTGCATTATTTAAAGGATATTCAATTGTTTTTATTGTTATCGAATAAATTAAATGTTAAAAGTAATTAAACAATATTTAAAGTTTGAATTTATATATTATTTTATTTTTAATAATTACATGCTATGATAAGAAAAGATTTCAAAACCAATAAAAAAATAAGAAAAATAAAAATAAAAATTAATTAAATAAATAGAAATAACATAAAATAAAGATATAATTAAAATTAAAAATAAAATAGATAAAAATAAATAAATAAAATAAAAATTAAATTCTTAATTACAAAAACAAGAATAAAATAAATAAATAAATAGAAATAAAATAAAATAAAGATTAATAAATAAATAAATAAACAAACAAATAAATAAAATGAAATAAAAATAAAATTACATAAATAACAAATTAATAATTTTAAAAATAAAAATTAATATTTTTATTAAAATAAATATAAATATTTAAAATTCAAATTATAAAGTTTGATTATTTGGTTTACTTTTCCCTGGCATTGTGTGATCAAAATGGAAGGCATATCTCACTGGATTTTAACAAGCGCACCTCAAATAAAATGCATAATTCATGAATCTTACAAAGACAATGGCTCCATGAACCAATATGGACCACTTGCAGACTAAATTGGTGGACTTGTGTACAAGAGAAATCCAAATACAGGAATATTCCGTATAAACAAGAACCAATTATGAGCAAGATGATCTTCTTTAACATGTGGCTGAATTATATGATTAAACAATTAGATAGGTATTTGTTATATTGATAATTTGAGATAATTCTAAGTAATTATATTTGAATGTCCTTTTATTCTAAGGAGACTAGTAAAAAGAACAACAGTGAAAGCATAATAAAGAATTCCATTGTATTGTCTACAGAAATAGAGACGTAATGAGAAGAGATCTATGTAATAAAAATAATATGATGATTGTTTAATAGCTTGAGAAATTGTGTTAATGAGGAGATCTATATATAATAAAAATAATATGATGGTTGTTGAATAGCTTGAGAAATTTTGTTTGAATTTATCCAGTCAACTTAAGATTGCAATTGTGATTTCATCGATATATTTTTTTCTATTTTATCTTTTGCAATATGCATCACAAGCACACTTCATGTCATTCCACTAGAAGATGCTATCACCAAAATCACGTGACTTTGGTCAAGCATGCATGAATGTATAATTAAATGTGTTAACTGAATGAAAATATACTCAATATACTGATTAAATGTGTTAACTGAATGTAATTATACTCATTGATTAAATGTGTTTACCGAATGTAACTACACATTTTACATTTTGATATGAACTAACCGGCATTTTTCCAAACTAAGTTAACATATCCTCACCATATCTGGATCCTGGCTTTTCAAAATCTAGCAGATCTATAATCTGGATCTGTGTCCATATCCTGCCTCCTGCTAACTTAGTTACCATATGATGCTATTCTAGGTCTGGTTGCTTCCTTCCTGCTCACTTTTGACAAATAAACAAGCTAGGAATTGACATATGTTTTAAGGTTTGCCTAGGACACACTAATAAACGACTTAAAATTTAAAAAATATATAGGTGTATAGCACAACATACTTGAACAATGGAAACTAAATAATGATTTCTCTCTGTTAATTCCACTGGCATCCACAATGGAACTTCTTTGCACTTGCTAAAAAGTTTGACTTGCCTATTACTATATATAAAAGGTAGGATTAACAGATCAGACGATCAGACGATGTAAGTTTGTCATTACGGAATAATGCTACAAGGAAACAAGATAAATAAATATGACAAACCTTCTAGAGAGATAGAAAGAGGAACCCTTTTTCACTGTCGGTAAAAGCTGCAGTGAAGACATGTTGGTGAAATTGACTATTTATTGTGATGCTGAAATAACTGATCTTTATAAAGGAAAATCTCTCCTAAGAGGCTTTATGAAACATGGGCCAGTGTTCTCATAAGATATTCACACTGGAAATGTAACACTCTCCAGTTTCTGCAGTCACAAAACCTCAGTCATGAATTGAGATCAATGTAATTCTGTTATGTGAAAAAAATGCAATGTGTAGAGACAACAGATCAGTGTAATTCTGCTATGGTTAAAAAAAATGCTGTGCGTAGAGACATCACAGAAGAAGGAAAAATAACCAGATAAAGCCTGAACATTATGATGATATTCTTCATTGAAAATTTAGTCCCCGTACAGTCAATGCATATGGCATTTTTGCAAAGTAATTTCTACGTCATTCCAGCGTCCATTCTTGATAATTAGAATTTAGCATTACTTGTTCCAACTCATGCTAAGCTATAATAACTATCTTGAAACACTCCAATTCAAACATTCATACCTAAATGTAAGGAAAAGGAACCCATTTTTTTAATAGCATGTGTAGTATTTTACTATGCATCATAAGTATCCAAACACTGCAAGTTCTTATGTACTCTCTATAGAGTGCTGACAATCGAATTGTGCAAATTAGAAATGCCCCACCTAGATCAGATGGCACTAGACATGAACCGTTTTTATTAACAGGAAAAAATGGAATCTGGCCAGTACCAGAAAGCCATTTTCATTCTCAGACGTTTGTGAAATAACCCAAAATGGAGAGCATACTCATGTAAAAGCCCGGCAACATTGCACATAAAGCATACTCATGTAATAGTCCGGCAACATTGCACATAGAATGGTATAATAAAGATTCTTCTCTTGGCTGAAGCAATGAAAATATGAAAAAACAAACATAGTCAAATAATGAATAACAAATAGCACACTTACCTTGCTGCCAAGTTGGTTGGCTAAGCTTGGATCGCCCATGGGATGTTCAAAGAGTCCCATGGTGAATTTAACTGTCAAAATTCTTTGAGCTGCATCATTTATTCTACTCATAGGTATGAAACCGCCCTTAACTTGCATAGTGAGGTCGTTAATAGAGTCAGCAAAATTGTTGGGAACCATCACCTACGAAGCAAATTTCCAATAGAAAAAGTCAGGCGTGACTCTCACAGGTATCATACTTAATAGACTGTCACAAGTATATGCAGTATTTAATTGTGAATACTGAAAATTGAGCAATGCTATCTAGTATGGAAGACAAGAACACTACCATGTCAATCCCTGCACCCACACTTTCAAGGACTGACAAAGAATAATTAGCATTCGGTGGGCTAGTTATCCTGTCAATACCTTGCCAATCTGAAATAACAAAGCCCTGTAACCAATACAAGAAGGCATCATTGTAAAATTAAAAGAAAAAAACTGATTGAATGTTTTACAGAATGTAATTTTTTGAAAAAGAAAAAAACCAAAACCAATCAAAATTCTATAAACAAACAGTAATAATACCTGGAAGCGAAGTTGCTTCTTTAAAACATGAGAAATGAGAAAACGGTTGGCGTGCATCTTCTGTCCATTCCAACTGGAATAGGAAACCATAATGGTGGAGACTCCTTTAGCAATGGCATCAAAATAGGGGGTCCTGTGGATGTTGACTAATTGTTTATAACTGCTGACAGTGTTACTCTCATCGACACCCTGCATTGTTCCGCCGCCGCCCACAAAGTGCTTAGCACATGCTACAACATTTGACCTGGCAAACATCCATAAATCACATAGTTAGAAAATTATTTCAAGAAACTGTGGTATAATTGATTGATCGAAGAAATTCATATTCTAAGAATAGACAAAACAGAAGGTTTGAAACTTAATGTCCAGCTATAGAGAAAACTGTGACACAATTGATTGATCAAAGAAATTTATGTTCTAAGTAGGGATAAAACAAAAAGGTCTGAAGCTTGCTGTCCAGCTATATAGAAAACTGTGGCATAATTGACTTATCAAAGAAAGTCATGTTCTAAGTATTCATAAAACAAAAGGTTTGAAACTTACTGTACAGCTACAAACGGCACCCCCTTTGTAAAATTAGCAGGAGGCTGCCCCTGCAGGCCAAAGATAATCTCTGTCATGGACTTGACTATTGTTGGATCCTCGCTGTAGCTCTCATAGCAGCGCCCCCACCGAGGATATCTGCAAACCTGCTCACAACAAAGGAGACATTCTCAGCAGTGAAAACTTCTCTCATTTTGAATAAACTTCCATCAAGCACATCCGTGCCAGAGTCTTACAGCAACACATGGAGCAAATGTGTACTGAATGCCAGTAGATCGAATTTCCAGTGCTGTGGCTGCTCCAATTCTTTTAACCAGATCGGGATCCCTGTATCCATAAAACGTTGATACAAATTGTTAGCCAAAGTTTCTAGAAGATTTTGATTTTGGGGGCAGTAATCAGAAGCCAGAGTTCCCACGATATATTAAGCATCAATATTTTCACCCTGATTTTGTTATCATCCCAATTCACTAACTCAAGATTTTGCTCATAATCATCCCGATGACCCCAGTTACTTTCCAAATCACTGCCTACTGCATATTGTTGTGGTGTTTGTCCTGGACTCCGATTTACAGAGACCGAATTTGCACCTGTTAGTGTCAATCCTGCATTAGAAATAATTTGTCAAAAATTAAAATATTGTATAAAAAGTTAAATATCATTTTCATCTACAACTAAAAATCCCACTGATTTGAATTTTTTTTTAACATTTGACATAAAACTGGGAGTAGATATACCTGAAGACTGACCAGGGTTTTGTGCTGATGCCACACCCCCATACTGTGATGAAGCAGTTGTTGTCGCTACCAATCCTGCACTGCTATACTGGACAATATGTGGACCCTGCATATATCCCGGCGAGGCAGGATAGCCAGATGCACCTTGTGTTACTTGTGCATGAGGATACATTGTTGCTGCTGGACCAGCATATAATTGTGGAAACTGGGGCGCTGCATATGGATTATAATATCCCTGCAACAAAGCAAGCAGACATAGATATATAAGACACGAACAAGTGAATTGAGGCAAGGCATCTTCTCTCCCACCCCTCAGTACAACCTAAAAGTTGGCATATAAATACATGGCTTTTAGTAGTATCTCTGATTGATTGAAAAGGGAAAAATGACCTCGAAAATATACAAAATCTAAAATGAACTCATCGGTACTGCAAGTAGAATATAAACCAAAACTATAAATAATAAAAGACAAAAGTACAGTCACAAAAACACAAAGTGGTTTTTATTATTGATAATACCTGTGCAAAATTGAAATCTGGAGGATATGCTGGAAACCTGCAAATACACGGTCATTAACTACTTAGAGAAATATATATAAAATCACGTTAGGTAAGAAACTAATCTCATCGAAAGTGTTTATGAGGATTCTCATTCCACAAGCTACCATATCCAAAAACCATATAGCATGAATATGAAAATCAAAGTCATCGAAAGACAAAATTAGAATTGCATGTTTAGACTCACCCAAATGGAGAATATGGATAGCCTTGTTGATAAGGGTAGGGACCAGGTTGTGGAAATGCCAAGCCACCATTATAAGCAGGTACTCCAGCTTGAGAGCCTCCCTGGAAGTGAGCATTTGTTCTGAAACGGTTGCCTACATGAACCAGCAAGGAAGTAAGAAGACAACAAGGTGGTATTGGTATGAAAAAAATAAAATAATCTGGCATAGAAGGATGTGATGCTTCTAACTGCTTGGGTGACAGCTACATACCCCAACACAAACCACAACCCACGCAACCCTACCTGGTCATACTTTTCAAACTCCAAATTCAATATGATACAATCTGACATAAAAGGATATGTTGCTTCTGACTGGTAAGGCAACAGCTACATACCCAACACAAACCAGAATCAAAACATCCCAGGCATCCCTACCTGGTGATATTTGTCCAACTCCCAATACATCCATATATTTTTTTCCCTCTTAGAAGTCACAAATATTCCATGGGCAATGAAGCACATTCCATTGCTTATGAATACTGACATCTGTTAACTGTAACACCGCAGAATAAGCAATCTATACTTCTAAAACCCAAACTCAGATGTCATGGAGAACAGGTTGGATAAACCATAAATGGTCTTTCAGGCCAGACAAGGTCCTAATGTTGTGTTTCAGCTCGGAAGATGGCATTTCAGTTTACCTGTAGAAACAAGTACTGCAACAGCAGTCTCTCCAGCCGAGGGCTAATTGGCAACTGCCACCTGATTCAGCCAACATAAGTTAGCACGCAAACTCGTGCTGAATAACAGGCGACTGTATAACCTTGAACTCGTATAAATCTCTATTTATAATACCTTGAAGCTATCTCTTCAATGCCCCAATGTAAAGTGCCCTGTACATAACTTTCAAGTACCCAAACTACAGAAAGATAAATGTATAATACAACTATCTTTTTCCATATAAACTTCCAAATATCAATCCACAAGCAGCTATCATTAATAGTATATGTAATTCCAAGACTACTTTTTCTGCATCAGAAAGCACAATTGTTCTTTTGAAAGCAATAAACAAAGTTCAAAAAAGCTCATTTGATCTGATTAGAATCAATTCAAATCAAGATTCTCACTGAATGTTTATATGTGGTTACCAGCCACTATTGCAGCTGGCAGTCAATACCGCCCTCCATCCAGAAAACTGAGTAAAGTTGGGAATCCACAGGGTGCTGGAACGGTACTCGCTTCTTCATTCTGAATGCTTAAGTGCAAGGAGTGAAGGAAATTTATTTTTCCAAAAAATATTTAAAAAAAAATCAATTCCGATCTAGATTTGTGTTTTTTTGCAGAACGGCAAGAGGGCCTTCCAAGAAGGACAATCTTTGCTTATAAATTTGAAATATGGGATGTTCTTCACTGCAATAGGTTAAGGCAAAAATACCAATCCCCATGGATACACATCACAAAGAGTGTTCATCAATTTATTGTATTTCATGACCACAGATTCAAAGATCTGAATCTGAGATTTGCATCGAAAACTCATGTCACTAATGATCAAATTTTAGCAATGGACCAGACATCCATTATCGCTAACAAAACACACAGTTGCCTGACATCCAATATCTATGACCCATCTATGCAGAAATCCCATGTTCCATCAATCTGAACCATCTATCTAGCATTTGTGTGTAAACCTAGCTTGTTTTCCCTAGAGATAAGGTCCTAGTTTCTATTATCTGGTATGTGACTTTGTGAGTTATGCTTCATATGGATGTTAAGGATGTCAAAACAACATTGTAACGTAACTTATCACCATCCATGATCATTAGCCCTTTCAGTCAGTAATCAAACCAATCTTGCAAAAACCAGAATAAAATAAGGGCTAAAGAAATGAAAGGCCTACTGTGCTGAGGAGGAGAAGGCTGACTCCTGCTGGCACCCAATGAAGCAAGATTGCAACTAGCCCGTCTGCCATCGATCACCGGCGATGGATCTGTGCATGCCCTCTTTGCAGCCTCCCGGTCCCGGAATGTCACCTGCAGAGATGCATATAATCAGAAAAGCAAATCCCCAACACAAAAGAAAAGCTAGCACAGAAGCCATAAATCTAACACCAACCCTACATATCATGACCTAAAAAATCACTCACATACATACATATACACATATATGTACATACATATATGTGCATACTGTGTGTTAAAAGTGCATATACACACAGATATATATATATATGTACACATAGAGACAGACGTGTATCTATAAATGCATGTATAACAAGATCATCCAAAAAAAAGGGGTAAGCAGAAAATAGAAAGACTTACAAAACCATAGCCCTTAGACCTCCCTGTATTCTTGTCCATGATGACCACAGCCTCCTGTATTTCCCCAAACTGTTCAAAGTATTTCTTCATGGTCTCCCTCTTGGTCTCCCATGCAAGCCCACCCACAAAGATCTTGGTATAAGTTGTATCCCCCTGCTGCTGCTGCTGGTTCTGATTAACCACGCTGGTATTGTTACTGTTGGTGGTGGTGGTGGCGGCGGCGGCGGCGGCAGTGACAGTCTTACCTCCACCACCCAAGCCAACAGGCTGAGCAGTCTGTTGCTGCTGCTGCGCCATGGCCCTGGATTGATGGCACTTTCCAAATCATAATACTAATGCCTTCCGATATAGGCCCAGGCTGATTTCCCAAAGTAACCAGGCTACAATCTCTAGTAATGTCCAAAGATTTAGGGGTTTTCATTAAAATAACAGACAACTCAACCTACTCGTTTGTTTAAATCATTAGCCATGAAATTTTGAAGATGAAGGGGAGGAAGAATCCGAGAGGGACGAGGTAGGGGGGCGCAGAATTTTGCCTCTGCTACTGCCCCTCCTGCATCCCATTCTCTGTCTTAAATGGGACATGGCTATCTTGGCAGCAGAAGGCCGACTCGAAGGAGCAGAAGCAACAGAATGGTGTACACTGGGAGTCGATTAATCAACAGTAAAAGACTGAGGACCGGGAATTGCGTTCCTTACCGAGCTAATGGAAGGAAAGCAGGCGCGCGACTCAGTCTTTCAGTCTTTCTGCTGCAGCATACACTCTGTGAGAAGTGGGCGCC
Organism: Pinus albicaulis; assembly: GCA_034641835.2. Taxonomy (NCBI): domain Eukaryota; kingdom Viridiplantae; phylum Streptophyta; class Pinopsida; order Pinales; family Pinaceae; genus Pinus; species Pinus albicaulis. The sequence continues at coordinate 857,438,320 of CM076578.1, forward strand.
TTCAACTGTTTCAATGCAGCAGAGAATTTGACACCGCCACCCTGTCTTTGTGCGAGAGCTTGGCTTCGGCTTCCGGCTTCGTAGCAACAGGGGAGCAGATGCAATGCTAAGGCTTTTGCAACATCAACAAATCTTTCGGAGAATTCCATTTTGTGGAGCAAGACGATGGAGTGTCGACCAGCGAGCTTCATTAAAGAGCAGTTATGGTTGGCGGGGGCACAGTGGTTTAAAAACTTAATGCGAGCGTGGGTGGCCATGTGGAGAAGCCACATGCCAACCCAGCGCATCATCAACGTAACCCAGCGCATCATCAACGTACTCTCGCTAATGAACACGCATAAGGCAAATGTCAAATTTTAACTGGCGGTAAGAACGATGAGAACGTGTTCTGATTGGCTGGGTGAAAAATTGCATTTGAAAACCCCATAAAGGGAACGCTTTCAGCGTAATTATTTTATTTTTTTATTTTATTTTTATTTTTTTTATTAGAATTGAATTTTATTTTATTTTATTTTAAGTATTTTTACGCCTTTAAGGCATCTCTATTTGAAAACAACTCCCCTAGTTGCCACTGTGTATAGCTATGCAACTTTGGATTGAATGTTAGACGATTAGAGATTTGTTTTTCGTTAGATTAATAGTTAAAAATAATAGTTAGAAAACATTAACAGTTAGGTCAGGCTGTCAACTTTGGAGAATCCTATAATCTGCAAATCCCAACAAATATTTTCACTTGGTGTAGGAAGAAACAAAGGAAAACAGACACAGGTGAGGGAACCTCTGGTGGAAGAGAATCTATTCCTCAGATTTCCATTGATATACCCAAGAGACTAGATTCCTTCTCCTCTAGAGATGGACGCGAGATCCAATCCCCAAATTGTTCACAGGTTTCTTCGAAATCTTCCATTCCTCGCCTTCGTTCACTTACAAGGATGTTGAGAAGAGAGAGAAAAAAAAGGCCTTCCTCACTGATAACCCCCTGAATGTCGAAAATAATGGTTCGGAGCAGGTCCAGTAGTGTGCGGCAAACTCTATTTTATAGTTTATAGGTGCATAATGATATTTATCGTGAACAAAACAATAATCGAGATCGAGTTGTATTGTTAGTCCTAATTATTCTGTAGGCGGATAGAGACTATTACAAGAGATACAGAAGGGTTCTTGCAGAAGTTTTCATATGCTCCATACGTTGATTTTGAATTTTTTTTTATTGGAATGGAATCAAACTCAATCTAATTGTTTTATCGATGCTTCAGATTTCCATTGAAATACCCAAGAGACTGAATGGCTTCTTCTCTGGCGATGGATGTCAGTTGTAATCCCGAAATGGTTTACAGTCTTCTTCGAAATCTCCCAATCCTCGCCTTCGTTCGCTTACAAGGATGTTGAGCAGAGAGAAAGAGATTAAGGCCTTCGTCGTTGATCACCCCCTTGAATGTCGAAAAAAAAGGGTCCGATGCAGGTCCAATAGTGTGCTGCAAACTATATTTTATAAAATTCCTTCCCTAGTGTTGTCCAAGGTATGAAATTAATTCGGTTTTTCTTATTTTGAGGGTAGCTAGCCTTATGCTCCTAGTCTACGCTAAAGCTAAAGATAACAATCCCCTTTAACGATGACAAAAGTACTTTATGAAAAGCGCGACCTCTCCTTACCTTGTTTACGGAGTAGCGACAAGTTGGGATATGTCGCATTCAAACCCACTCCTAATTTTACAGTCAGGTTTGCATTTTCAAGTGGTTTAAATTTTTATGTTGAGCACTAATGGAGTGAAAACTTCATCCAATTATGTTTTGGGAATTGCGATAAAATTTTAAAAGCCATGTGTCTATTAAATACATCTGCATCTAAACTGTAACTAGAATTGGAAAAAATCTTAAACGTCATGTTTTACTTCCAGATCTATTAAATCCCTCTGGATGTAGATACCTCTCGATGTAGATTGTAAAAACAATTACCAAATAGCTTGTCATGCTGTAAAATCTGTTATCTATATATCAAATTCAAAATGTTATACCAAACTCACATTCTCTATCAAATTCTATCCAATTTTCTATTAAAAAAATGGTTGTAAAATATACCATCCCTCTAACAAATTCATTATATATATATATATATATATATATATATATATATATATATATTTTAAGAAATGTCACAGCACCATAGTGGAAACTCATTTCGAGGATGCCTCCAACAATTGGCAGATGCGTATGAGCGAGTCGTTGACCCTTCTTCATGTCCCTGAGAGTTCAAGGTCGTGGATGGAAGCAGGTCACAGTTTACAACTTGACGCATAATTTATGGAGAATATTGCGAGGTTGTTTCTTTCCCACAAATGAAATTTTTTATGATCGTTTGTTCTTTGGCTTTGTTAGAGTATTTCAAAGACACAAGGGAAAATTTATTTTTCCTCAACACAAGGAGTTCACATAGAGTTGTGGAAATTTTTTTTTTTCAGAGGAAAAAAAACGATGTTATATTAACAGTTCATATGACAAACAATACATCAAATCAGCAGCGATGAAAACCAGATCCAACATCCAATGGTAAGGACTTCAGGAGAAGGTCGAATCAAAGCAGGATGGGATCATAGAAAATCAACATATATGTCAATACAAATAAACACCCTTATAAAACAAAATGCATGTGCCAGCAATCCAGAAGCAGGATGTGGAGACTAACAGAAGGATGGAATAGTGTCCAGATATCAAAAACCCAGCTGTGATAAAAGGACCACCCACAAAAAGTGTGAATCGGCTTGCTAGTGAAGATGCAGAGATGTTGCCGAAGAATGTTGCCGAAGATCAGTCAATGAAAACAGGCTCATATGTAGTCAGGTTCACTTGAAATGATCCATCGATCTTATGGCAACAAAACCACCAGCAAAAAGACAAGATTCAGAGAGGATTCTGAGATGTTGCCGAAGATCAGACGATGTAAGCAGTCTCGCTTGAAAATTCTGAGATGTTGTCGAAGAACAGTCGATGTAACTAGGCCCTCTTGAAGTCAGGTGTACTTGAAAAGATCTATCGATCTGGCAATAATGTATCAGATATGCCAAAAACAAAAGAAAGGGATGACAAAGTTATAAAATAATGGCAACAAAAACAGCAGCAAAATGAGTAACCAAGATAGCACATTTACTGAAATTTACATAGAATTGCGAAATTCACTTAATCATATCATGCAGTTGCGGAAATAAAATCATATGAATCCTCTTTTCAATACAGAGTGGCAGAGATTAGAATAGAAACTATAGAGAGGAGCAAATATAATCAACTAGTTTTACTCACGGTGAAACAAAGTAAAATAGTATTGCGGTAAAATACATACATGAAAATTCCAAAAATATATTGCACCTAACCAAATTTTATATTAAAACTTCAACACATGAAATAAATTAACATATGGAGGTTGTGGCTCCTTCACAGGTAAAACAACACTTCTTACTTGGATTTACATTCACCAGAGTTGTGGAGTAACGCAGAGTAAAATTGTTTTCATGCACCCACCAAAATTTGCTCCACAATTTTCTCCACTTGTCTTTCCAGACTTACATCCGCCACATTACACAACACTCTCTTCACTCTTTCACTTGCTCACACTTTCAATTACGTGTAAAATCTAAACATATATATCTAAGACATTTAATTTGTGACATACATAATTTAATACATAGTATGGGCAGACATCATTTTCTGAACATTACATAAGTTGTGTGAACTAAACAAAACTTGTGGATTAAATGTTTGCCCATGCACATTTAATAACCATGTATTAAGTTCTTTTTGAATTTGATTATTTAACTCTGTTGCGTAATGGGTTGTACTCTGCTCAGACCTTGTCCTTCTCTACAAATGCAATACTAATTAAGGTATTAAGTTCTTTTTGAATTTGATTATTTAACTCTGTTGCGTAATGGGTTGTACTCTGCTCAGACCTTTTCCTTCTCTGCAAATGAAATACTAATTAAGGTATGGTTGCTGCGAGTTCATTTAATGTGGTGGTTGAGATTAATTTCCAACACTCCCCGTTAATCGCAACTGTAGCCATTGACCATTCTGAGACAGTCTCTGAGATAAACAAAATTTTCACGTGCTAATTTGTGTAAAAATTGTTCTTCTTTTGTGTACAAATTGTTCTTCTAACCTGCTGCAACAAAATCTCACCGTTAATAATTGTTGAACTATTATCATAGAAAATTGTTTATAAAAAATCATAGTTTATAAAAAATTAACCATTTTCTTTCGGTACCCAAAGAAGTTTGATAGAGATCGACAATTTAAAGACAACATGCATTATTTATATTTATTTGAGGAAGATAAGATCAGTCAGATTGGGATGGTTCTCCTTCTAGTGAAGACTTCTAGTGAAGATCCATAGCAGAAGATTTGACATCGAATTTGACGAAGATAAGGTTAATCAGATTCTCATGATTGGCTTTCTAATGAAAATTCATAACATAATATCTAATATATAAAAAGAGAATAACTAGCACAACCACATTTACCAATGTGGTTTATATACTCCGATAGGCTATTAATGTGCCTAGTACAAATTGACTATTTGTACTTATTAACATATCATAATAATAGTATATTGTTAGTATTAATAATACTTATTTATCTCTCACTATTATCTTCATATGATTAATAGAAGTTTATTAACATATTAATATCAGTATCAATATCTTTTATATATACTTATATTATAATCACAATATCAATAATATTAAATAATATAGTATATTAACAATATTAACTATATTAATAGAGATTAATAAGTCAAAGTGTTCAATAATATTATAAACTCAATAGATTAATATCATAAACATTTGGGAACAATATTAAACCTTAAAATTAATATTATAAATATAAGGGATTAAAAACCCTACGATTAATAATATAAACTCTACAATTAAAATCCTTAAGAATATAAACCTAAGATATTAATATTATAAATCCATTGATATTAATATATAGACCCTAAGTTTATAAGTCTTAAGATGATATTAAACCTTAAGACTAACAAAAATAAACCAAAAGGATTAATACTATAAACCTTTGGGAATAATAGACCCAATGGGTTAATATTATAAACCCGAATGGATAAATATTATAAAAATTTAAGATTATTAAACCGAATATATTAATAAACCTAAGTGATTAAGACCAATATTAATATTAAGGTTAAAGTTGTAAACCCTAAAATTAAAAAAATCCAATATTAAAAACCCAACATTTCAAACCCTTATACTAAATGTGATATTATAAACCTAATATTATAAATCTCATGGGAAATAAACCCAAGGAAAAATATTATAAACTGAAGATTATAAACCCTAGTATTAGACCCAAGATTCTTATTATAAACCCTAAGTTTATACAACTTAAAATACATACACATAAATATTAATATCAATATTTATAATTAATAATTAAAAACCATATAAGTATTAATAATTTATAATTTATAATCATAATATCAATATTAATAATATTAATATCAATATTAATAATTAATAATTATTGGCTATTAATAATTATAATTATAAATAATTATTATAATTACTTTTCTTAAAAGGAATAAATATTATAAATAAAATGGATTGATTATGGATGAATGTTATATACCTAAAGGATTAATAAACCCAAGGATTAATATTATAAACTTTGGTGATTATTAACACAAAGGATAAATAAACCCAAGGGATTAGTGAATCCAACTAATTATTAGTATTATAAATAAAACGGATCAATTAAGCCAAAAAACTAATATTATAAGCACAAGGGATTGGTAAAATCAAAGGTTGAGTATTATAAACACAAGGGATTAATATCATACACCCATGAGTTTAATATTATAAGCCCTAATATCAGAAATTATCAATCTAAGAGATTAATATTACAAATTATAAATCCAAGGGATTAATATTAAAAACCTCATGGATTAATATTTAAAACCCAACATATTAAAATTCTAAACCAAGGCCCCCAATCGAGGTGCCACGATGACACTACATAGTGGTTGGTGCCATGCGGAGGCACGCACCTGACCGTCCATCATGTCTAATAATAAATATAGCTGCAGAAGCCTAGAGGCTGGTACCTTACATGCTCAACCATTATGGAAGGTTATACAAAAATTGGAGGCCAGCAAATCTTGTAAGAGAAAAGTTGGAAAAAGTGTCACTTGCGGACAAGGTTAAGGCAAGAAAGGAAGCCGCAGCAAGGGAATGTTCTCGGTAAGAAATTTCCAAAGTAGTCCGAGGAAAAGGAGGCAGGTCTACAGTGATGTTGGGTAACTTAGTATGTCATGGCTCTTGCAACCTTTATTTTTCAATTACCTATTCTTGTTCTAAGTAATGAAGGTGATGGGCACGGTTGTAATGACATGCATGAAGTTTTTTGTTTCTCTAGCGGGCTCGCTTATTAGTTTTGAATTTTCTTTTGTTCTTTCTGTTATAATGATAATGAAGGGTTTGTCATTGTGGCTTGCATGCAGCTTCTCATAAATTTGGCCCTACCTATAGAGCCCTGTTTTAGAAGCCCATATTTAGTCAATTCTCTGTTTTGTGGCGAAACCCATTTAAAAACACGTAGGTGTTTACAAAATAGAGCAAGGCCAGTTATTGTTTTAAGCTCGGCTGGTCTATGTTTACAATTTATTTCCCTGCATCCCTATGAGGCTCAATTGCAGGTCCTCTTGAGCTTCCTTCCACGGAAGGTTCATCCCATGGTCTTGATTCCCTGGGCATCTAACAATGAAGAATTCCATCAGGCATACGAGCAAGCTTGTATGCTAAGCAATGATAAATTACGAACCCACATTCGCCCTTCTCAGTATAAATCCTCGTTGTTAGGTGTCAGGATAGCCTACCTTCATTTTATGTGTTTTAGTCACCCCAGTAGTAATCTAAATCATCTAATTTTTTGCTTCAGCTACAAATAAATTTAGAAAATTCTTTTATGCAACATGGTCTATGTATTTTATATGCTTACCTGTCATGCTATTAGTAGCACGACAACGTCTGAGGTTCTACCTGCTTATAAGGCTGTAGTCGGCTCCACCAAAGCTCACTCGAATTCTGTTATTGATTTTACTCTGCCATATACAGGACCCTTTCACAGTTTTATAGGGATTTTACAAGAGCTGTGGGGGTCTGCCTGTCAGTCCAAAACCATAGCAAAAGGAAAACCTGGGAAATGACAGGGAACCGGAAAAGGGAAATATAAGTAACCAATTCAAAATGTGGGACCAAGTAAGCGTGGCAGGAAAATTAAAAAACAAGTTATGGAAAATATTTTTTATCTTTATGAAGTTGGAAACCCAACTCAAATCTGCAACATAATTCAAGGCTCGGAAAGAGAGTGAAACCACGATGAAGATGACATCAAATAGCAGTAAGCCACCATGGACTTCCTATTGGACCCCAAGAATACAAGAGGAAGGTTTTTCCTTTTCCATCAATCATTTCACAGCTACTCGATACTTAAATGTGTTTTGGCAAAGGCCATGACTAGCATGCATGAAACAAAAGGAAACCCAACTTTGGTTTCAGTACTGCAACAAATTAAATAGGAAATCCAAGAAATTGGCATGTCTCAGTATCATGTCGCGGCAAGAACTGGGAGAATTGAATGAAAACTTCAAGCAATGGAGCAAGTAGATATGTCTGTTTATGCTGCAAATGACCCGGCTCCTATTGACTCTTCTGATGGGTGACATTTGATTTTAATAGTTTTTAATGATTTTTATGGCAATTTTTTATATCTTTTGGTTAAAATTTAACTGTTATGGACATAGTAAAGTAGATATAGCAGCAATTAGAATGAATAAACAGCTCCAATACTGGTTGGATTTTAATTCACTCAGGTGGCCAACAGACCTGGTTTCCTTCGGGCAGGTTGAGGCCACTAACTACATCAGTATATGTATAGCAATCTACTTTTTTGATAAATATAAAACGGAAAGGCTCTACGAAATTTACAAAAAAAAACATTCTAAACCAGGTGATTAATAAACACAAGGAATTTGTATTATAAAACCAATGGATTATAAATCCAAGAGCCCTAAATTAAACACTATGATTAATATTTTAAATCTTATGAATAATATTATACCCTAGAAATCTGGAAACATAGATCAACATAAAAACAAGGCTCTCAAAAATTTAAGGGATTACAAACCCGAGGGATATAACTTTAAGGTAAATAATTTTAAACCCTAAAATAAAATTAAACCCTAAAATTGATATTAGAAACCTTTGGATTAACATTATAAATATTTTTGATTAATAAACCCGTGGGATTAATATTAAAATCTGAAAGAATTTTAAACACGTCGAAATAACAATATTAAATCCTTGGAAGACAAACACTAAAATTAATAACCCATAGTGATGAATATTATAAATCTAAGGGATTAATTTAAACCCTAATATTAATATTAGAAACCATGGAATTAATTTTAAACCCTCATAATATAAACCCTATGATTAAGATTAAACCTTGAGATTAATATTATAAACCTTAGGATTAATATTATAAACCTAAGTGATTAATACTATAAATCCAAGGAATTTTTAAACCTAGGGAATAATATTATAAACTCAATGGATTATAATCCAAGGGGGATAATTTTAAACCAAGGAATTAATATTAAAACCCAAGGGAATCATTTTAAACCCAATGGATTAATATTATAAACCGAAGGGAATAATATTAAACCCAAGGGAATAATACTAAGCCCTAGGATGAATATTAAATTGTAGGAATATAAACCCCCAAACTAATAAGCCCAACATATTAATATTGTGAAATCTACACTTAATAAACCCAGATGAATATTAAATTGTAGGAATATAAACCCCGAAACTAATAAACCCCAATAGATTAATATTGTAAACCCTACACTTAATAAACCGAGGGATTAATATTAGAAGCTTAATCGAGGGATTAATATTAGAAGCTTTGGTGATTATTAACGCAAGTGATGTATAAACCCAGGGGATTAGTAGACCCAAATGATTATTAGTATTATAAACCAAAGATATTAATAAAACAAATAGATTAATGTTATAAACCCACAGGACTAGTATTATAAACCCAAGGGATTAATATTAAAAACCTTAAGGATCAATATTGAAAGCTCAAGATATTAATGTTCAAAGCCAAAGGATTAATCAACCCATACCCAACCCATTTGTATTATAAACCCAATGGATTATAAATCCAAGAGCCTTAAATTAAAAATTATGATTAATATTGTACCCTAGAAATGTGAAACCTTATATTAATAAACCCAAGATATTGATATCATAAAAACAAAAGACTCATAAATCTAAGGGATTACAGACCCATGATAATAAAATTAAACACAAGGAATTAATATTATAAACCCAAGGGATATAAACCCTAAGGTAAATAATATGTACCCTAAAATAAAGATTAAAACCTAATATTAATATTATAAACCATAGCTTTAACATTATAAATCTATGAAATTAATTAATCCAAGGGATTAATATTAAAATCTCAAAGAATTTAAACACAATGAAACAACATTAAACCTTAGGATTAATATTAAATCTTAGGAACATAAACCCTAATATTAATAAACCGAAGATATTAATATTATAAACCCAAGGGATTATAAACTAAAAGGATTAATATTAAACCCTAAGATTAATATTATAAACCATAGGCTTAATATTACACCCTCAAAATATAAACCCTGTGATTATCATTAGAAACTCTAGGACCAATATTATAACTTAAGAGATTAATAAAACCATTAGACTAATATTAAAAAGGTGAAGGATTATAGACCCAAAAGAATAATATTAGAGCCTAGGATAAATATTAAACCCTAGGAATACAAATCCTAAGATTAATATGAAAGGCCTTAAGATTAATATTATAAACCCAAGATATTAATTTACTATGAATCCAAGGAAATTATTAACCTAAGGGATCAATATTATAAACTCAATGGTTTATAAATCTAGGGGAATAATTGTGAACCCAAGGGATTAATATTAGAAACCTAGGTGAATAATTTTAAATCCAAGAAATTAATATTATAAATCCTACGGAATAATATTAAACCCTAGAGAATAATATTAAACCCTAGGATGAATATTAAACCCTAGGAATATAAACCCTATGATTAATATTATAAACCTAAATAATTTATAGTATAAATCCAATTTTTTATAAACCCAAGATATTTATATTAAATCTTATAATTAATATATAAACCTTATCAAAATATTATACCCTAGGAATATGAACCCTTAGATAAATAAATCTAAGGGGTTGATATTATAAACACAAAGAACTAATAAACATAAGGGATTAAAACTAAAGACTCAAAATTATTAATATTAATCTAAATATTAAAATTAAAATTAATATTAATATTAAAACTAAAATTAAAATTAATATTAATATTAAGAATATTGAGGGGTTTCTGGAGTGCATTATATTCGATATCATTTTTGAGATTCAAAATTAATTCATGCATCTATGACCATTTCCATGAAATGTAGTTGTAACTCACTAACTTCTCATAATTTTTGAATAGTCCACTTAGCACTAGTTGCATTAGGGAATGATCATAGGGGTGAAAAGTGGGATTGAAAGAAATGAATCACATAGGGTGAATTGTCACTTTGGGGCTTCACCACGTAACAAGGACTTCCCAGGAGGTCACCCATCCCATGATAAGTTAGTCATTACCTCTCATTGAAATAGTCTATGATGAATAACCTTAACCTAGTTGAATGCCAAAAATGATATCTAATTAACAATAATAATAAAATTAATATTAATGACTAATATTAAAATTTTATTAATATAGATATTAAAATTTATTAGTTAATATTAATAATAATAAAAAACAGATTAATAAATTAAATTTTATTAACAATATTAATGTTATTAGGTTGACATTTTCAAAAAAATATTATGATTAATAATATTACTAATATTATTTTTCTAAAGAAAATATATGGTATTAGTATTATAAATTGTTGAGATTACCCAATAATATAATTAATAATATAAATAATGTTTTAGATAATGGTTGGCCATATTTGAATTTGGTCATACTTTAGCTATATTTGATTAATATAATTAACTATAATAATTATATGCTAATGATTTAATTAATATATGTGTTAATAAATTAATATTAATATTAATCAATACTAATATCTTTATTTAAATATTTTAATTAACATTATTAATAAATATTTTAATTAATATATTGTGAAAATTTTTAAGTAATTTATTTTAATCAATCAAAATATTAATTAAAATATCAAAGTTAATTTGTTACAATGATAATTAATCACCTATTATGTTAATTAGTTATTAAATCTCATATTTAATAAATTAACATTTTTATTTATTATTAGTGCTATTTAATGAATTAATTAACACTGATAATTTAATTATTAATAAATTTATTAACACTCATGTTTTAATTAATGTTTTAAGTAATTTTTAACTTTGGATGAATTAAAATTGACTATGGTCAATTAAGATAAACATAGGTTGACCAAGTGTGAATATATTCATATTTTACTATATTTGACTAATGTAATTAACTTTAATAATTATGCATTTAATATTTTTTAATTATGTACTATTAATTTAATTAATATATCAATACATGAATGTTAATAAATAAATAAATTAGTATTATTCTTAATAAATATTAATATATTAATTTCAACAATTTTCAATAAATATTTTAATTAATATATTATCAAATGTTTTAATTAATAAAATAATTTAATACTCTAACAATATAAAATAATAATAATAAATCATATTAATAAATTAAAATTTATTAATATTATTCTTAATACTAAACGTTATTAATATTATTTATAGTAATAATGTTAGATCTAAGACTTTTGTGATCCATAATGTAGATGAATGTCTTTCCGATTAATCATATTATTAGGATTTGATCCACGTTTCAAACCAACTATTGTGGTTCATCCTCATGGACGAAGCTAATCGACCTTAATGAATAAATAGAGATGCATGATTTCCCAGAAATAGCCATTAAGAAGTAGCTGTTAAAACTAGTCGTTAGAAAGTTAGTTTTAAAAATTTTGAAGATTTAGAATTAATATTAATTAATTAATTAATTAATTAATTATAAAATGGTAGTAATAATAAATAAAAATGATGTTTTTATAAATGAATTAAATATTAATTTTCTTCCTTTATCTGGTATAGACAACATAGAAGACCTCTATCATAATTTTACTACAACCCTCTCATATTCTATTAACAAGTTATCAATTGAAGTTTCAAGCAATAAAAGCAAGAGAAAAATCAACCCTTTGTATGATAAAGATTTTAAAAGTGTGAGGAGAGAAATTAAGGAAGTTTTTGATGAGTTTCTTAAAATTGGCAAGATAAAAATATATGAAGCCCTAACTAAAATGAAAAAAATGCAATATACTCATAAAAGACAAGAAAATATATTACACCTCTCTAAGGTAGCTCCTAAGAAACTCCGGAGGCAGAGACTAACTAGAAAACCTAAAGATAATAATAGAATTTATTTACACAAGCGGAATTCCTATATTAAAAATCTTTATGAATCTCTAAATGTCATAGATAACTTTGAAACCCTCCTCACAAGGAAAGAAGTTTTCTCATTAGAAGACAGATTTTGTGGTTAAGCGCCTAGCAAATGGAAAATCTAAGGACATTGAAGGTTACCAGGCATAAATCTTAAAAATTGGAGGTCTTGTCCTCATCCGTTACATCCAAAATATTTTCAATCAAGCAGTTAAGCAAGGGTTCCCTAAACTATGGACTCAGAGCCTCATTTTTCTTATTTTTAAAAGTGGGGATATAAATAACCCCTCTAATTATCAAAAAATTATGATTAACCCTCTCTCAGCCAATTTATATGGTATTATTTTGGAAAATAAGATTAGCAGATGGGTTGAAAGGGAAGGTAAGCGGGCTAAAGACCAAGCGGGTTTTAGAATGAAACAGTCAACAACGGACAACCTTGTTATGCATAGGATCATTGTGGAGGAATGTCGTAATTATACATCTAATCTCTTTTGTTTCTTTGTGGACTTTGGAAAGGCTTTCAATACGGTGCATAGAAATAACATATGGAATTCATTAGAAAAAATAAAGGTTCCTTTCGAGTTGAGATCTACCATTATAAGGTTATACGAGAATGTAATTGCCAATTTTAACATCAATGAGGGGTGGTTGAAAGGTATTAAGTGTAATATATAGTTAAATGAGGTTACCCCCTCTTCCCTACCTTATTTGGTAGTTACATCGACAAGCTAGAAGGTTTTTAAGAGGAATAAGGTTGTGTTTCCATGATCTTAGATGGAATAGTCATCAGCCTTCTTCTCTATGTTAATAATATTGTTCTTCTGGAAAGGTGCCCATCTGATCTTGATAAGCAACTAAGAATTCTTAAGGATTTCTGCTCTACCATGGGTATGATTGTTAATAATGAAAAAGAAAAAGTTATGATTATCAAATCCAAGAAGGACACTTAGGCTAATTTTGTGTATGACAATATCAACTTCGAGTAAGTGGTGTCTTAAAAGTACCTAAGAATTGATAAAAGGATTAATGGAGGGTGGAAAGCTTAATTTGGTCTTGAAAATAATTGTAAGGCGACAAACCTTGTCATGTTGGATAAAAAGAAGCTCCTCTTTGAAACTTTAGTCACTCCTGTTATCTTGTATGGATGTGAGGTTTGGAGTTGCAGCATCTCTAGAGAATCTTGGAGAGAGCTTGAGAAAATCCAGAAGCATTTTATAACGCATAACCTCAAAATCAAAAGCAATACACCTTATCATATTCTCCGTATAGAAGTGGGTCTTTCCCCTATCGAAAGCCTAGCTATGACTAGGCTCTTGTTATATAATCACAAAATCAATAACATGGGAGACCATAGAATTCCTAATCTAGATTTTAATTCCAGCCAAAACCACCTAAGGCTCAAACGAGGTTGGTATAAAGATACTAGGGCCTCGTTAAACCATTGGGAGATCGACGAAAAATGTTTCAATAAAAAATATTAATAACATTAAAAATATTGCTACTTCTAAGTTTAAAGAGAAAATGTGGTGTGAGAAATATTTAGAGGCTAAAAGGAAATTAAGATATTATAAGGAGGTCATCAATCCTACTCTAGAAGATCAAAAGTATCTCTTTGTTTTAACTAGCTCAAAGAAAAAAATTAATATAGCCAAGATAAGAACGAACTCTCATGAGCTTCATAGTGAAACAGGTCGTTGGGCAGAGCCTAAAACAATATGGGTGGAAAGGATCTTCCATGTGATAATATGAACATTGAGGATGAAAATCACTTCCTCTTAGAGTGCCCTATGTACACCCACATTAGATCTCAGTTTCATAATATGTGTTGCAATATCGACCTTCCTAGCCTTTTTACATGTCAACATTATAGTGAGCTCACCATGCTTCTCTCCAAACTCTTTGAGCATAGGAGTACAATTTTAAAACAAACTAAATAATTTGTTTCTTTAGGTCTAATAGACAAAATTTTGGTCTCAATGGATTTTAACCATCATCATCATCATCAAATATCATTGTAACACATTAACTTTGATATTTTAATTAATGTTTTGATTAATTAAAACAGATTACTTTAAACTTTTCTCAATATATTAATTAAAATATTTAAATCAATATATTAGTATTGATTAATAATAATAATAATTTATTAACACGGATATATTAATTAAAGCATTATCATATAATTATTTTAGTTAACGATATTAGTCAAATGTATAATTAATTTATTAATTAATATTAATCCTTACAAATTTTAATAACTAACTTTCTCACTGCTAGTTTTAGCATCTATTTCTTAATGGCTATTACGATCGATTACCTTCTCCTCCTTTTCCTAAGGATTAACATCAATAGTTGGTTCAAAAAGTCCACCAAATCCTAATGATGTGATTAATCTGAAAAACATTCATCTATAGTAGTATTGTTAAGGTAATGTAATGTCTCTAAAAACCCAATAAATTTTTTTTTTTTTTTCTTCTCTAATAGTTAGGATATTAATAATTCCTTTCGATCTTTTCTATAATAACCCTTCCATTATTCTTTACAAATCCTTCCACACTTAAGTACCTTTACATAGTCCTTTCTTTGAATACTTCTAACAATATTCATATGTACAAAAGATATACATCCAATACAAAGTACCTACCTCATATAGATATATTTTCTTTATATAACTATTATCTTGAATTATAAATTTTCGACTTTATTGTCAAAGTGGATATTATCCTTTCATGATATATAAATATTATATATTATTTGTAACTTTAATCATTCAACCGAATGCTAAAGGTATCTCCACATATATCGTTTATAAATCTGAGATCTACTTCTACTTTTGATCTAACCCTTAACTATATGTATAGCACCCAACCTAACTATCACTGATAGTTTTATCGAAAACAATGATTCGCATACATTTATTTACTATGGGTTTAGTTCTTGGTTTTCGATTTTATTTCACATATGACAAAATGACATGATCTCTAACCTTTCGATTTATATTTATGACTTCAACCTAATTTATATTCCACCCAGACTTTGATTTAATTCAATTGGAATTATAAAATCTCACATCACCGTCAACGACGCCCATTTCAAATTCTGCTAAGTTATGCTTTCAAAAAGGATAGAGTTGATATTTTAAATTCGTATCGTATATCTGGTTTAGTAAGAGTTAATTAATGTAATAAATGCAAAGGCCTTTACCACGCCCTATTGCTCTTTCTAAAGCCACCAACCTTGAGATACGATGACTTGTAATGCCTCGCATTGGTACCATTCATTAACTTAATTGTACTATTGTTATATTTTATAATGATTTTACACTTACTACTTCCTAACTCGTTCGACTGAGGTATAATTTCGAGGATCCTTGGTTTTGCCAAGTCCTCCTTTAGGCATCGGCTGCCAAGTGTGTGGTGATTAATCATGGACGATTAGGGTTTCATAGTATGATAAATATCTTAAATTTTTACACAGGTTAGTTCATTCTTCGTTCTATTTCCAAACCCTTCTTTGCATAGCCAAATGGTGTTGAACGATATCTCATGGCTTCAGCCTGAGATTACGCTTCCCCAGCGTTTTCCACAATGGATCTGGGTTCAGTTACATGTACCGATCATCAAATTGATTCTGCGGAAGGTGAGCATTCTGATTTAGTATTTATCAAATTCGTTTTATAATTATGATTCTAGTAAACTCTATGTTTTTCCTTTGGTTCGATTTTTTTTTTTTTTTGAGCGAAAATTTCATGTTCCATTATCCGGTTTTATGCATAAAGAGTTCTGGCTCTGTTATTGACCTGAAATCAAAAATTTTCTTGAATTTTCTTCTCAATCACTGAGAAAACCGAATGTAGACTTTATGAATATCGCCTCTTTGTTTCAACTTAGCAGCACACTCCACTCTTTTTGTTTTTTTTCAGGAAATTTAAACACCGTGAATCCCAACTTTGTTTTTATACGTTTTCCTCATTATCCAAGTATAACAATTTCTCGATTTTGAAATTTACCTCAATAATCATCAAAATTTTTGTTTCGATTACAGGGAATCACTCCAATAGGCCTTATAGAGGTAATAATATATAAATAATTTTGTTCAACTTGAAATCTATTTATTCTTACTTCATTTATAATTTATTTTCCCCAATACTAACCTAACGCATGTTTATCTGGTGAAATTACACAGGTAACCTCAAGTTGTTAAATTGCATGGAATAATCGTTCTTTCTTCTAACTTTTCCAGTTATCCCTCATCAGCTCTCGATGCTTAATTCAGCTTAATCTTTCTTGTTACAGGTCGGTACTTTACTCAACTTCAACTGAAGTTGAGTTGACATCGATGTCTGTTTCGATGATTGTGTTTTCGTGTTGTAAATTCTTTTGAATATTTCCTTTACTCTTATAACCAGTGTTATGCAACAATATAATTTTGAGACTCTGTATAAATTTATTTTTCTATAATCCTTCCAGAGGTATAACTTGAATGAACAGTCTTGGAATCTCTCATATTGCTATACATGACTGTATTCTAGAAATATACTACCGCATTTGAATTTTCTTTTAACTCGATGTATATTGTTGTATAATTTATATAGTGATTCTTCTGCTTTGTTTTTCTGGGTTATTTCAGTACCCAATACTTAGAATTCGTATTCAATGTATTTAGCTTATACTTCTCAGATGTGAACATTACAACATTCCATCTATTTTTAGGTCTTAGTTTAATATAGCTTCCTATTTTGTTTTTAATTGGAAATGTTATATAGTTTACTATAAAAGTATTATTACCAAATTTTTTGAATATTTTAAATCGAAGTTATCTTACCCTCTAGTCAAATGTTTATCATCTGAGATTGTTATTTTCCAGCATGGTTATTCAGATTTTTAGTCTTCTGAATATAAGTTTCAACTTGTTATAGCTGAATTTATTTGGTAACATATATACTAGATACAGTCTTGCATCCCACTATAGATTACTGAACAAGTCTTTCAATCTACAAAGATTTATATTCTTGCAGTAAGTTAAAGGATGTTAGTACAATTATATTACACAATTATTGTTTCTTATATATTGGTTCTCTCCTTTTTTCTATAACGATAACATATCATTAATAATTTTGATATCATGAATCTATTTATAAAAATAAATTCTATCATTCTGTTACTTATAGAGTTCCTTTCTCATTT
The DNA here is from genome assembly GCA_034641835.2 of Pinus albicaulis. Taxonomy (NCBI): domain Eukaryota; kingdom Viridiplantae; phylum Streptophyta; class Pinopsida; order Pinales; family Pinaceae; genus Pinus; species Pinus albicaulis. The sequence continues at coordinate 857,456,118 of CM076578.1, forward strand.
ATATTTACATGTATATTTCATGTAAGATTCCAGAAAGTATATGCTTTGCTTCTCCTCTATACTTTTCATTTCCACTATTAATGTCTATAACAGCTTTAATTTAAATTCGAATTTGTTTATTTTTGTTATGGTTTTTCCCATGTACTAGAAAGAATGATAACAGTATGTTGTTGAAATATCATGAAGCATATAGAACGTTATCTTCTCTATTGTTATCAAGTTTCATTTTTCATCTTAGTCATTCCACTAGAACAATTCGAGAATTTTTAATTACATAGTATCGTATAACTTTTGTTATTGTTCATCCTTAAATGCAATTAGAACTATATTACTTTCCTTTCTAAAGTGCCAAATTTTCTTTTACTCACTCTGCTAAATATATGTATAAATAAACATATTTATACTATTCTTTTCTCTTTGCATTTAGATTTTTGTGCTATGCTTAATTAAGTAATAGCTGGAAATCTCAATATTGTAAAATTTTTCCCATAAACATAAATTTAATGTTTTTATTTTTGAGGGAAGGACAATCTCCAGATCTAAGCTCTAAGGCTTAGACATTCAGGTGAATTTGGTTCATTTAATAACTACTTTGCAACACTACAGATTTTCAATACTCTAGTATTATAAATGTGTTAAATGTATAGAATTAACTCAGTTAAGTAACTAAATTTTATCTAACTTAAGCGTTTCCAAAATTTCGATATACTCTAATATCCAGATAGTTTATCACATCCATCATTGTTAATCCTTGCAAATTTTTAAAGTAGTGGCAATGTGCATACCTGTTATTTGGACCAGTTCCTCCCAACCGTAGAGTTCGTTTCTCTCCAGAACTCACCCCCAAGCTAAGATCCTCCAAGGACACACTACCCTTAGTTTGTTCTAGAGCATATTATTTAAGCTGTGCTTTCCCCAAGCTTGTTTCCAATTTCTACGTCCAAAAATTTCAGGATGCTTTATTCTTATTTTGCCTAGACTTTCCCACAATTGGGTACTTTAAAGTTGCTTTCTCTTCTTTTCCATCTTTTCCACCTCTTCCCAATCACTTTCCTCTTCATTGGGGAACCTTAGATTTTTATTTTTAATCTAATTTAGAATTATTCCTTTAAAGGCTTTTTGAAAGGTTTTGGGAAATTCTTAACCTATCCATATCCTCTTGGATTAGGTTTATGATCTCTTATCTCATTCTGGTCATAGTGCACACATAATACTTCATTTATTTTCATTAAAATTTATTTAAATAAACTCCACACACTAATTCTCCATTAGGGTCCACTCCCCTTTGGACTTTTGTTCAAATGTCTAATTTAAAAAGCATAGAGCTAGGGGTGTTACATATTGCCCCCCCCCAAACACTGAACGTTGTCCTCGGTGTTACACTTTGAGGTTAATTATTCAACTCAACTAGAGGATTCCTCATTCATCTTTGCTCCCAGATTCCATCAGTTTTCTTCAGAGTACTAGTCCTTCCTCTGTTCCCACTCTACTTACTGATACCCTCTGGAATTTGATTTTCTTCTTACTTCATTGCAAGAAGTCTATCTGGAAGAATCTTTTATCCCACTCTCTCTCTATCCACAATTCATGCCAATTCATATAAGTAATATCATATACCTATATTGATAATCACAACAACATTCTGAACCTTAATAATTTCAATAAATTCAGCTGTTAGCCAAACCGTTCAGTTTCATAGTAGTTTAGTGCACTTTTAGCACAACTACTTATCATTCCTTGTCTTTTGGTGAGATTTCCTCGTCACGTAAACCTTTTCGAGCTCGGCTTTCTTGGTTTTCTTGGTGAATTCCCTGCACTTATTTTGACCTTTGACTCCTTTTTCTGGAGTATAAAATTCATGTTACACACTTGGCTCAACAAAATATATAACTTTTCATTAGTATTTCATGAATTTAGAAAACCAACTTTATCATATGCAGATATTCCGCTTTACCTTTTTCTTAGTGCATTTCTGTACTTCAAGTACCTTCTCGCTATTTGATTTTTTTTCAAACAATCAATTTAATTTGTAATAACCAGGCTCAATAACAAGGTCTAAAATTAAATTTCTACCTTACACTTGAATTCTTTTCTTATCAAGTATATCAGTTAGCACCGTAGATCTTCGACTTGCATCTCAGTCTGTAGTTTCAGCCTTACACTAATTGATCGGTTTTCCAACTTCCTGTTTTTGTATAGTATCTAGATTTCATTGTCTCTTAACAATCCTTCCACATAGGATTTTTCATTATTCTTTCTTCCTATCTATGCAACATGTCTTATTTTAATTTTCAAACTCAATTGGAGTTATCTGTATGTCCAAACAAAGGACATATTATGAAAAAAAAAATTCTACCAAATATGTTGTGTTAGGGTCACATAATTTATGTACCCTCAGTTTTTATAAGGTCTTTCTCACTTGAGATATTTATCAACCTTTTAGAAATTTGTACACTTAATAAGTATTCATCACTTATTTACTTCACTAAAGGAATATGTATTTTGATGTCTATGCTCCACTGTTGAATTTATATAATCACTTGAGATATTCCTTTAGAATTTTGTAGAGTTAATTTAATACTTTATTACTTAAGAATTATTCAAAATTTAGGGATATTCCTCCTTTACAGACATCCCAACATTTTTTATGTTCCTTTCAACTTATTAAGGAATTGCAAAAACCTAGTTTGCTTATCATTTTCTTTATTTTTGCAGAATTAATTTTTAATTCCATTATTTTGTTCCTAAATCAACCCCTCCTCATTTTTCTCAAGCATACATTTCAACAAAACCTTTACTACCAACTCAGGGGATATATCCATACTGCAACTAATTTCACTCTTCTTGAGCTTTACTACTGCTCCTCTAGGCTTGCATTATTTTATATCCCAATTTCTCATTTTTCTTATATCATGATTTAATTGACTGGTAAAACAGGACCAATTGTCTTGTAGAATTTCAATTCAAATTTTTGTTTTTTTCAGTAATCTATTGTTTTCTTTGAGGTTCTATCTCCCCTTTGAACCAACATGACCTAGCATGGATCTACTTGATCTTACCTAGGTTTCAAATCAGTAGTACTTCTTGTGGCTTCTATTTTAACTCCTACCAATTTTTAATCTTCATTTTATAACTAACTTCCTTATTTGGAAATTAATCTGGAATTTCATCCAGAACTATCCTCTTACTATCCTTGGGGTCTGGAATTTTTCCTACCAGTTTATATTTCAGTTTGTTATCTTTATCCCACCTAATAAAATTGGTAGCACTTTTCTAGCTGACTTTTGTAGTTCCATCGCTACGCTTCCATGAAATGTTTTCTTTCAACGAGTTGGTAGGTATTTTCTGTTATCCTACCCAATTTATTGATGTTTTCTCCTTCATCGAAACAAATAATGGAAAATATTGAACTCTATACAATTTTCGTTTATACTTGATCTTCTGTTGAATTATTTGGAAAATTTATATGCCAATTCTATACCAAATTTTTTTGCATGCCGAATTTCTCCTATATTTTGTCAAACCCTATCTAGGTTCATAGACTCATGTCTTTTATATCACATATATGGAAAATTCTTTTAAATTTTCTCTAACCTCTTTTATGAAATTCATATTCCTACTAACAATATGTCTAAAATGTGTAATAATGTACATATTTCTGGTTCATTAGTCAGCACAAAGCATATTTTTCATATTACATATATAAAAATTTATTTTATTCTACCATAGAATTCATACACCTTCTAATGGCATGTCTAAAGTGTGCAATTAATTATAACTCTATGTTTCAGCTCTGCCTTCCTGTTGTTTTCATGCTGGTAGGGTTGAATCCATTTCACAACGAAATGGTATATATTTTTTTTCTTCGCTCACCTCAATTTTTGAGAAAAATGTTGTCTGACATCGTCTTATCTAAGCAAGTATGACTGGAAGACCACCACATATGCATTAGTGACACATTTTTTCTATGTGCATATCACTAATAGTGTCAGTTTTTTTGAATTCTGCTTTAGCTTTTACAAAATTATAGAACACTGATAATTCAAAAATATCCATTTATTGTGATATATCAAACTTATTATAATTTCTCAACGATATGTTGCATTCTTATGTACTTTTTTCGCCTACCACCTTAATTACTTCAGTACGCTTATATACTGATAATAACATATTCAACTTTCAATTACAACTTTCCTCTAAGACCTGATTCTTTCCCTTTAATTTATATGGATCTGGTGGTTTTAAACATACCCCATATTTTTCCATTTATGGAATTAATGGTTCAGACAATTCCTACCACCTTACCTAGTCCTTCTCCTATTACAATGATTAAATCTGATATATCTATTTAATCATGGATTGTTATACCCATACTATCTAATTTGGAATAGTGTTTAACTTTGAATTCCACTTTATATTTTAATATGTATCTCATTTTATACCTTCTTTCACAACCAACTGTAGTATAATCCTTCATTTTCCATCCTAGGAGAAAGATATATATATATATATTGGAATTTCTCTGAACTTCCTTCTTCCTCCTAGACTTCTGTCTAGAGGCATCCTCTCTCTCAGAATCTTCTGCGAGATTCTTATTGAGATATGCTCTCTGATTTATATATGTCTATACATGCACAGGTTGGTACTGCATCGCCAAAGATATATTCAGTATTCAATGGATACAACTTTTTTATATTTATTTGAACAATTAGTAGGTCTCATAGGGTTTTCTCCTACCTTTAATAAAAATCTCTATTGTTATCATTATAACTCAGAATTTTGGGAATTTCTCCCAACAGGGCTGTTAATATTAAATTAATTACACTCCGCCTATGCAATATACAGTACTATTGAGTCGCATATACCAAATTTTCAGTAATCTTTATTGGTAATTATGTCACATTACTTTTCTTTTTTGTATAAAGAATAATATAATTAAGTTATTTTCCTAGACTGTACTAGGAACCTTCACCCTCTTTGTTGTTCCATGAATTCAATTCTCTTATAAATCTGTCTTGTTCCTTACTGGCTATAGATAGTCTGTTATTGTGGCTTTTAAACTATGTCATTCCTTGTTGCATTCTATGCAACATAGCCATCAATGGAACATTTGAATCTGGCATGTCTTCTCCCCGACGAAAATCTACATACAGCTCGTCCCCTTCAGTTAGGTTTTGCAACTGTACCCTTCAATACTGTTTAAATGTTCAGAAATTTAATATTAGTGAAAAAAATTTCAACATCATATTCTTTTGTCTGAGCACATGATTTGCCCAGTGTTTTAGCTAAAGCTCATCCTCTTCAGTCATGGTTTTGCAGTTGTTAATTTCAGTACTTTCTCGCTGTACAACAAAACCACGTCAGTAATATTTTTAATATCATAATTTTATTACAGCATATAATTCCTATGTGGGCACATAAACTGCCCAGTTTTTCAACTTGTTGCTCTAATACGATTTGTAATGTCTCTCAAAAACCCAATAATATTTTTTTTTCTTTTTTTTTCTTCTAATAGTTAGGATATTAATAATTCCTTTCAATCTCCTTCCATTATGCTTTGCAAATCCTTCCACACTTAAGTACCTTTACTTAGGTCCTTTCTTTGAATACTTCTAACAATATTCATATGTACAAAAGATATACATCCAATACAAGGTACCTACCTCATACAGATATATTTTATTTATATACCTATTATCTTGAATTATAAATTTTTGACTTTATTTTCAAAGTGGATATTATCCTTTCATGATATATAAATATTATATATTTTTTGTAAATTTAATCATTCAACTGAATGTTAAAGGTATCTCCACATATATCATTTATAAATTTGAGATCTACTTCTACTTTTGATCTAACCCTTAACTATATGTATGGCACCCAACCTAACGATCACTGATAGTTTTATCAAAAACTATGATTCGCATGCATTTATTTACTATGGCTTTAGTTCTTGGTTTTCGATTTTATTTCACATATGACAAAATGACATGATCTCTAACCTTTCGATTTATATTTATGACTTCAACCTACTTTATATTCCACCCAGACTTTGATTTAATTCAATTGGAATTATAAAATCTCACGTCACCGTCAACGACACCCATTTCAAATTTTTCCAAGTTATGCTTTCAAAAAGGACAGAGATGATATTTTAAATTCGTATCGTATATCTGGTTCAATAAGATTTAATAAATGTAATAAATGCAAAGGACTTTACCTTGCCCTATTGCTCTTTACAAAGCCACCAACCCTAAGATACGATGACTTGTAATGCCTCGCATTGGTACCATTCATTAACTTCACTATACTATTGTTATATTTTATAATGATTTTACACTTACTACTTCCTAACTCGTCTGATTGAGGTATAATTTCGAGGATCCTTGGTTTTTTCGAGTTCTCCTTTAGGCATCAACTGCCAAGTGTGTGGCGATTAATCATGGATGATTAGGGTTTCACAATATGGTAAATATCTCAAATTTTTACACAGGTTAGTTCATTCTTCGTTCTATTTCCAAACCCTTCTTTGCATAGCCAAATGGTGTTGAATGATATCTCATGGCTTCAGGCTGAGATTATGCTTCCCCAACGTTTTCCACAATGGATCTGGGTTCATTAATCTCTAACCTTTCGATTTATATTTATGACTTCAACCTACTTTATATTCCACCCAGACTTTGATTTAATTCAATTGGAATTATAAAATCTCACGTCACCGTCAACGACACCCATTTCAAATTTTTCTAAGTTATGCTTTCAAAAAGGACAGAGATGATATTTTAAATTCGTATCGTATATCTGGTTCAATAAGATTTAATAAATGTAATAAATGCAAAGGACTTTACCTTGCCCTATTGCTCTTTACAAAGCCACCAACCCTGAGATACGATTACTTGTAATGCCTCGCATTGGTACCATTCATTAACTTCACTATACTATTGTTATATTTTATAATGATTTTACACTTACTACTTCCTAACTCGTCTGATTGAGGTATAATTTCGAGGATCCTTGGTTTTTTCGAGTCCTCCTTTAGGCATCAACTACCAAGTGTGTGGCGATTAATCATGGATGATTAGGGTTTCATAATATGGTAAATATCTCAAATTTTTACACAGGTTAGTTCATTCTTCGTTCTATTTCCAAACCCTTCTTTGCATAGCCAAATGGTGTTGAATGATATCTCATGGCTTCAGGCTGAGATTATGCTTCCCCAACGTTTTCCACAATGGATCTGGGTTCATTAACATGTACTGATCATCAAATCGATTCTGTGGAAGGTGAACATTCTGATTTAGTATTTATCAAATTTGTTTTATAATTATGATTCTGGTAAACTCTATGTTTTTCCTTAGGTTCAATTTTTTTTTTTTTTTGAGCAAAATTTCATGTTCCATTATCTTGTTTTATGCATAAAGAGTTTTGGCTCTATTATTGACCTGAAATCAAAATTTTTCTTGACTTTTCTTCTCAATCACTGAGGAAACCGAATGTAGACTTTATTAATATCACCTCTTTGTTTCGACTTAGCAGCACACTCTAATCTTTTTGTTTTTTTTTTTCAGAAAATTTAAACACCGTGAATCCCAACTTTGTTTTTATACGTTTTCCTCATTATCCAAGTATAACAATTTCTTAATCTTGAAATTTACCCCAATACTCATCGAAATTTTTGTTTCAATTATAGGGAATCGCTCCAATAGGCCTTATAGAGGTAATAATATATAAATAATTTCATTCAACTTGAAATCTATTTATTCTTACTTCATTTATAATTTATTTTCCCCAATACTGACCTAACGCATGTTTATCTAGTGAAATTCCACAGGTAACCTCAAGTTGTTAAATCGCATGGAATAATCATTCTTTCTTCTAACTTTTCTAGTTATCCCTCATCAGCTCTCGATGCTTAATTAAGCTTAATATTTCTTGTTACAGGTCGGTAATTTACTCAACTTCAACTGAAGTTGAGTTGACATCAATGTCTATTTCGATGATTATGTTTTCGTGTTGTAAATTCTTTTGAATATTTCCTTTACTCTTATAACCAGTGTTATGCAATAATATAATTTTGAGACTCTGTATAAATTTATTTTTCTATAATCCTTCCAGAGGTATAACTTGAATGAACAGTCATGGAATCTCTCATATTTCCATACATGACTGTATTCAAGAAATATACTACTGCATTTGAATTTTCTTTTAACTTGATGTATATTGTTGTATAATTTATATAGTGAGTCTTCTGCTTTGTTTTTCTAGGTTATTTCAGTACCCAATACTTAGAATTTGTATTCAATGTATTTAGCTTATACTTCTCAGCTGTGAACATTACAACATTCCATCTATTTTTAGGTCTTAGTTTAATATAGCTTCCTATTTTGTTTTTAATTGGAAATGCTATATAATTGACTATAAAAGTATTATTACCAAATTTTCCGAATATTTTAAATCGAAGTTATCTTACCCTCTGGTCAAATGTTTATCATTTGAGATTGTTATTTTCCAGCATGGTTATTCAGATTTTTAGTCTTTTGAATATAAGTTTCAACTTGTTATATCTGAATTTTATTTGGTAACATATATACTAGATACAGTCTTGCATCCCACTATAGATTACTGAACAAGTCTTTCAATCTACATAGATTTATATTCTTGTAGTAAGTTAAAGGATGTTAGTACAATTATATTACACAGTTATTTTTTTTGTATATATAGGTTCTCTCCCTTTTTTCTATAACAATAACATATCATTAATAATTTTTGGTATCATTGATCTATTTATAAAAGTAAATTATATCATTCTGTTACTTATAGAGTTCCTTTCTCATTTATACTTAAATGTATATTTCATGTAAGATTCCAGAAAGTATCTGCTTTTTTTCTCCTCTATACTTTTCATTTCCACTATTAATGTTTGTAACAGCTTTAATTTAAATTTGAATTTATTTCTTTTTGTTATGGTTTTTCCTATGTACTAGAAAGAATGATAACAGTATGCTGCTGAAATATCATGAAGCATATAGAACGTTATCTTCTTTATTGTTATCAAGTTTCATTTTTCATCTTAGTCATTCCACTAGAACAATTCGGGAATTTTTAATAACATAGTATCGTATAACTTTTGTTATTGTTCATCCTTAAATGCAATTAGATCTATATTACTTTCCTTTATAAAGTGCCAAATTTTCTTTTACTCACTCTACTAAATATATGTATAAATAAACATATTTATACTATTTTGTTCTCTTTGCATTTAAATTTTTGTGCTATGCTTAATTAAGTAACAACTGGAAATCTCAGTATTGTAAATTTTTTCCCATAAACATAAATTTAATGTTTTTATTTTTGAGGGAAGGAAAATCTCTAGATCTAAGCTCTAAGGCTTAGACATTCTGGTGGATTTGGTTCATTTAATAACTACTATGAAACACTACAGATTTTCAATACTCTGGTATTATAAATGTGTTAAATGTATAGAATTAACTCAGTTCATTAACTAAATTTTATCTAACTTAAGCGTTTCCAGAATTTCGATATACTCTAATATCCAGATAGTTCATCACATCCATCATTGTTAATCCTTGCAAATTTTTAAAGTAGTGGCAATTTTCATACCAGTTATTTGGACTAGTTCCTCCCAACCTTAGAGTTCATTTCTCTCCAGAACTCACCCCCGAGCTGAGATCCTCCAAGGACAGACTACCCTCAGTCTATTCTGGATCATCTTATTTAATCTGTGCTTTCCCCAAGCTTGTTTCCAATTTTTGCGTCCAGAAATTTCAGGAAGCTTTCTTCCTGTTTTCCCTAGGGTTTCTCTCAATGAGGTACTTTAAAGTTGCTTTCTCTACTTTTCTAGCTTTTCCACCTCTTCCCAATTACTTTCCTCTTCATTGGGGAACCTTAGATTTTTCTTTTTAATATAATTTAGAATTATTCCTTTCAAGGATTTTTGAAAGGTTTTGGGAAATTCTTAACCTATCCATATCCTCTTGGATCAAGTTTATGATCTCTTATCTCATTCTAGTCATAGTGCACAAATAATACTTCATTTATTTTCATTAAAATTTATTTAAATAAACTCCACACAATAATTCTCCATTGGGGTCCACTCCCCTTTGGATTTTCGTTCAAATGTCTGATTTAAAAATCATAGAGCTAGGGGTGTTACAGGTAGTTAATAGTATTAATATTATTAATTATTAATTTTTTAATTTAATATTGAAATTTAAGTGTTATTAATAATAATAATGTTATTAGGGTAACAAGGTTAATGTGTTAACAATTGTATTTAATTTCTTATTAGATATTTAATAAATTAATTAATACTAATAAATTAATTATTAATAAATTGATTAACATTAATATTTTAATTAATTATTTAACTAATGTTTTAAGTATTTTTTTATGATTTAATTACTTAATTAATTAATGTTATAGTGAGTGATAATTTGTGTGAATTAAGGTTGCCTGCTGTCAAATAACATAAACACAAATGGACCAAGTGTGAATGCGCTCATATTTAACTAATTTAGTTAACTATACTAATTATGTATTAAATATCTTTTAATTATGCATTATTACATTAATTAATATAGAAATATATAAATGTTAATAAATAAATTAGCTAATATTATTATTAAAGAATAGTAACATATTAATTTAAATATTTTTCAATAAATGTTCTAATTAATATATTCTCAAATGTTTCAATTAATCAAATAATTTAATACTATAATAACATAATAACATGAAAATAAATATGTAAAAATATATGTAATTCAATAACAATATAATAGCAACTATCTCATCAAGTGTTCAGTGTGATGACATAGGTGGCACCTGAACACAATTTTCTAGTAGACAAGCCTTTGACGGTGTACATTATGTTCCCATGCAAGATCGATATATGATGGGAGTTCACCTGACAAAGATAACTTGACCAAAACCCATGCGACCCTTTTTTCATACACCCCCAAGCACTTTGGATCCACAAAGACACACTTGCCAATCCAATTTTCGATGGCTATGACCACATGATGGGTCCAAAATTCTAGCGATAGCCCCGACATCTTCAGCCACACCAAATGGTTCTGTAGAGTGTCCCTCATGGGATTAAATCCTATATATCATCTTTGTAGTTCTAGGAAACATCTCGCTAGTACCCATGGCCTTCGAAGGGCGTCCCCCATGTCCTCTAGTTTCATTAAGTGGGAATTGTATCATCCATTAAGGAGTTTATAAACCTTCAAAGGGTGGCCCAATAGTTTTAGCCACGCATCATTTAACCATTGTGCCATGTCCTCACTTATATCCCTTTAAAAGAATCATCTTCCTACTAGTTCCCGTGATTGCAGACTGAACGAACTGTCTCACATAACATCGTATCCAAAACTCAACAGGTTTGAAAGTTTTGGCAACTTTTTGAGGGTGGATATTATTCCTTTTGTATTTCAACTCTATTGTGTGACCTAATAATGGTTCTTCAGTGTTCCCATCCCCTACAACCTCAGAAAATTTAGTGGCCCACGTTACCAAGGGAGTGTCATTAATCCCCACTTATGGCGGTAGCATCCCACCACATTTCGCCAGCTCCACGACATGTATCAAAGTGTTGTTTGTAGACTCATCCGCCACTAGATCCTCCAGAAATGACTCTAAACCCACTATCAATCCCACAAAGGTGCCAAGTTATCCATCCCATAACCTTTATATGATAACTTAAGCCAGAAATCTTCAGCTTAGTAAATTATGCACAACCCCTAGAAAATTCACCATCCCGAAATACTCCCTAGATAAATGCCCTTGTTCCCATCACAGTTCATTCCAGTTGTTCCCTAGGAAGATCTGCCAACCTGGATCACAAACCAAGACACCAACCCCTTCCTTAAATATTAGAATGGTATGCAGCACCCAGAATAGTTACCATCTTTCACGAAGGCGTCAAAATCGATAAAAAATTTTAGGTTCTCCAGGTTGTTTCACTACCCTTTGTATTACCTTATTAAATTTGAATCATATCCTTACATGCAAAAATTCAAATTTTCCTAGGATCTGAAAACTATCCCTTACCACGAGAATCTATCTAGTTTTAACTCTGGTTCTCGTTGGAATTGTTGGATAAAATCGACCGAGGTGTTTGTGTCATATCCTTTGGCTCCAAACAACTAATGTCATCACCTGCCAAGAAAATAGCTTAATATCTTAAGATTATGTGTTATTGTCAGCATCTACAACAAGTTTTGTTGTAGTCATTTCCTAATCGATGACAACTTTGAACCCCTTCACTATTACACACCTTGGAAACACTAAAAATTCCTTCCATTTTCTGCCCCAAAGTTTCTGAACTCCCCTTTGTCAAGCATAGTCTCAAAGGAAAGAGAGCCTTTCCAAGAGTCTATTCTTAAACAAAGCCGAGATTATAAGTTGCAGTGAATCCAGTACACTCCTTGTGCACATTCCCTAAATAGATTTTCATTTCTAGACAATCTCACATACACTTCCTCCTCAATCCTGTTGCAGTTTTGGACGCCCTTGACAAAGGCCACCGCGTGATATTTGTATAGTTACGAACAACAACAACATACACACCCACATATGTTCCACCACTGGTGGCAGAGTTTCACCTCGAAGATCTTACAATGTCTAGATATGATAAATGATTGAATGCACTTATCCCATAATGTGATGCTCCAATCCCCCAACCAATTTCGATATGATAAATGCATTTAAAATAGTTTCTAAGACTGTCACCCATGACCTCGAAAAATTCACCCCACAGTGTTCAGTAGGGACTTACCAGTGTAGGCCACAGACCCATAGGTTCAAGCCTTCAATTCCACTCAAACAGGGTTCAAACCTTCTTGGTATGGACGAAGTCCCAACAGAATCTATGGCCTAGCCTCCTCCTTCTTCTAAACACATTCTGTCGGTAAACCACATGGCCTTAAATCCATCCAAGAAAAATTTGCTTTGCATTACCCTCCTTTCATGCCACATAACCCTCTTTGCAAGCACTGGAAATCCTGTCCATCTCTATCTTCCTTGGATCATCTTCTCTATGCATAGACACATTAGAGCATGTCTATAATTATTGAAAATCAAATTAGCATAAATACGAATGATTTTGCAAGATTTGTGCAGGCATCTATATCTCTACTTTTCCTTTCATTTTCAATTGATGGAAGAAATGTTATACTCCAAAGATTTTGCGCCATTGCAAAATTGCTTAATATTACACTTGTCAACTTAGTAATGTCCTCAATATCCACTTTAGAAATGACTGAATACAATTAAGCATGGTTTATCCAACAACAAATATATGTTAGAGAGTGCAGATTTCCAGTAAAAATTAATGCAGCTTGTTCTTTAAAATCATATTATATAAAAATTAACCATTTTCTTTGGGTGGAGAGTACCCAAGTCCCTACCAGGAAACTAGGATATTCACATTCAATAGGAGAACAACTTAAGTACCACTCCAATATCTATTTGAGGAATATAAGATCAATCAAATTGTGATAGTTGGCCTTTTAGTGAAGATTCATAACAGAGGATCTGACATCTAATTGACGAAGATAAAGATCAACCAGATTGCATCGAATTTAACAAATATAAAGATTGATCAGATTGCAACGTAGGCCGTGAGAATAACGTTGTGAAATACTGCAAGTTGCATCTGACGATGGTATCTATGAAGGTGCAGGTATCTTCTCCCAAATTCCCCTCTGGAATATCTGACACATAACATTCCACAACATTAGTCCAAACCCTTCCCTCCTCCACGAACTCATTCAATGCAGTGACGGACCGATAATTCTGAAGGCGATGCTCTCCTCCCAAAACCCTAAAACTGAGAATGTGCTTCTCCTCATCCAAAATCTCGAGGAACTCAATAAGTTTCTTGGCTAGAAGCCTGGATATGACTTTGACCTCCCTCACGCATCCTACCTTCACATCTCCCTTGACGAAGCAGTTGCTAATGAAGCGCTTGTACGTTTCAGGTTTATCAAACCTTCGAATAACCGACCACACTCTACTTGTGGGTGCGTTGATTGTCTGAATATTTACTGATGAGCACTGCTTATCTTCCTAGTTGATGTGGTAAGCCACCAAAACACCCTTGAGGTTTTTCAAACTAAAGGAGCTACTTATGTTATGTTGCGCCGCAACCAGAATTTTGATTTGAATCTCTGGAGAGATTTGAATCTCCATTCTCACAGGAAAAATATCTATGATTTATATATTTCTCAGAGACCTGTGGTTAGGTTGTAGAGACACACATAGAAATATATGTATGGTGATGAGGAATAATCTCTTGGGTGAGCGAAGGGAAAATGTTTCAGGATCCTCGTCAACTGTACTATCTTGCCCTCCATTAATTTTTCATCTGTGCAATCACAATCATATGCACCCCATTTTGATAGAAGTAGGTTGTTGATATGAGACACCTATCTGGAAACATGCACACCCAGTGTGCCCTCTCCACCAACAACTACTCCATACTATTAATTGTATACAACAGACAACAGAAGATAATTGTATACACAGGACCATTAATTATTCCCCTTAATTAATATTAGTCCCTTTTTTTTCCTTGTATATTAGATTTAGATTTTCTTAAGAAAGTTTTGAGGTTTTTTTTTCCTTTTTTTAAATTTAGGTTGCATGGTCGTCGACAACTAATTTCGCATACCGCATTCCGCCAGTGTTTGCATTCCATTTTCCCCTCCGGCTCACTCACAATTATTTGTAACCTATTTTTCACTCTACATTAATATAAGTAGAGTGCACCGTGATCGCACCCAATGCACCCTCTCCGGTGAGGGCAGTTATTCGGATAAATTGTTTTCGACAGGGATGATAAACATACAACATTTAAGTATACATGCAAATTCATCTCAATCCCTTCCTTTTACTTTTTTTTTTTAATTTTATATTTGTGAGATTGTTTTAAGATAATTTTATATATTTAATAATGTTTAAAAATAATTTTATAATTTTGATTTTTTTTCTGTTGGTATAATTTTTTTTAGAATGTAAAAATTTGTTGGAGATAGATGTGAGATTTTTTTGTAGTTTTGTGTGAAATAGCTATGAGATTTTTTTTTAATAGTTTTATATTGGTGATATTTTTTTAATATTTATTTATTTTATTTTATTTTTTTATTTAATCTTTTAGAATGTATGGTTAGATTTTTAGTTTAAATTTATAATGTTATAATAAAATACAAATTATTTAAAAAGATGATAAAAGTGTTATATTTTTATATATTATTATTATTCAATTTTAAGGTCACTATCAAGCCAGACACCAAATTGGTGTATGAGACTCCTTTGTGGGACAAGTGATTGGCTTACCAGTAGCATACATACTCTACCCCCTTTACATTGGATCTATGGCTTCTTAGGAGGAAACAAGTCCTCTTAACCATTAGACCTGCTGAAACTGTGTAACATACACCGATAACCTCACATGGAAATGCAAGTAGTTAAATTTTTTATACAAGTTACCCACGGGTAACTATCCAAATCACTATTAAATATTCCTTACTAATCAATAGATAGAATGTTCACCAGTTCATAGCGTAACCTTAGTAGAAAAATAGTAAGTTGTTTAACCATTGACAACCACTGTGGTAGTACATTAACATAAAACTCTATGATGTAACCTTGCATTAATTTCATTATTCATGTAGTCATCACATACTTGACATTATGAACATCACAACAAGAAATGAATCAACATCATCAATTTGACACAATAATCAATCACATCATTAAACACCCATATACCCTAGAAACCCCGTAGGGTGAAAACCAGCAAATGTTTAATTTTATTATTAAACGCTCGTGAGGATGTTCATCCCTCACTCAATGGCTTATAAGGGAGATCATCCCTTAACCATTGTTATAAATCTTACAAGGAAATATACAAATATCTAACACTAATCCATTACAATCATTAAGATAGAATTTACCCTCTAGTCTTCATATCTTCATATCTTAGTGGCATCGATGTACCTACAATGTACCAACGCACAATGGACCATCTTGCAGCTCGCACCCATCTCTGTAACATACCTCAAACAATTTTTATTTTTTTCATGTTCGTCAAAATAATATCATCATGAACACCTTTTGTTTATATATATATATAATTCCTTCTCAAGGAATGTTACTCCTGGTGGCTTCCCTTTTTAATTATGATGTTTATTTATCTATTTACCTCTCACCCTTTTTTAACTACTTTAATCTTTCTTCGAATCATTTCAATGGTTCTACCTTATAATTTATTTTGGAGTCCCTCTAACTTCAATAACTAAACTTAAGTTTAATTATTATGTTGAGTATGTTTGTGGTATTCAAACCTATTGTGTTCATATGTATTTATTAACCTTTGAACTATGCGACCATATTACTTTGGTATGGCTTCTATATCAATTGCTATGAGTCATCCTATATGGCATCATTTTGATTTATAACAATTCTTGCAAATCTATACATAGCACGGTTGAGATTTTATGTGCCATTATCTCGAAGGATTTGGTCTCGGTTTTGTTGGACTTATTAAAGGCTGTCAGTACTTATCTATGGTGAGGTCCATCGCCAGCTAATTTTTTTCCTCCACTTTACTCTTCTGCATTGCTCGAGACAATGGTAAGTACTATCATGTCATTTCGTATTTATTTGAATGGTTGTGCTACGTAATTGCTACCTGATCGAAATTACAGCCCTTCTCTTGTTCATCGATCCAACCCCAGGTTATGTAAGCCCTATGCAGATCATGCCACATGGATGGCGTAGATGCGTTAGGGTTTGAGGCATGGTCTGCTCTATTTAATTTGGGATTTTTCGTTGCCATTCTTCATTTTGATCCTTCTCGTTTCGTAGCTGGGTTTTCCACTTATTTGTGTGATGGTTCCGCCCTCGGTTCGACTTACTGCTCCCAGTCTCCTAAGTTGAATTTTGCCATGAGATTCATCTGGTAATACAATTCCCTTATAATACCGTGTATTTTTTACTTCATTCGTTTGTTGTATATATATATCATTCAGCTTGTATTGGCACAACGATTCCAATATATATGAGGAGTCTGGAATCTTATTCTCTTATGCATTTTTGTAACTAGTGCTACTTAACGAGCGCATCTTCTCCCTGTCTAGCTCCTCAGGAAATGCTCAGGCTTGCTCATTTTGTGGGTAATAACCTCAACCCACATTCTGGCATTGAGCTTCTCCATTTGTATTAACACAATGAATCGTTTTTGTTTTTTTTTTCTTTGAATTCTTATGTTCTGATACGCATGGTTTATTTTCCCTTTTAGGGTTTAGGGGTAACCAGAGAGTTTTTATACCATATTACTCAAGGTACTATATATATATAAATGCATTGTTGCAGTTCTAATCATGGTGGTTTATTGACATTTGTTTATTTCCACACTTGTTAACTTGCGTTTTGTTTACTTATAGGTAAATATATTTCTCCTTGGCATCGTCGCATTAGTTCGTATAATTCCTTCGCCGCGTATTCCAGTTTCATTGTGTGACTTCTATCTTTACT
This sequence comes from Pinus albicaulis, assembly GCA_034641835.2. Lineage (NCBI taxonomy): Eukaryota > Viridiplantae > Streptophyta > Pinopsida > Pinales > Pinaceae > Pinus > Pinus albicaulis. The sequence continues at coordinate 857,473,686 of CM076578.1, forward strand.
TGTTTGTTCAGGTTGGTTATTCTCATCACAGAGATTTTCGATTTGCCGTAGATGTACAACCCCATCTATATGGGTCGACTTCAGTTCCACGTCTTTATTTTGCGTTTTTTTTTTTGAGTTTATAATTTTTGGTTATTTTGGCTCAGGCTTTTAAGATCCCCGACATCACTTTTGTAATTTTGTACCAAAACTAAATGCGATTGTCTAATTTAACAATATCATGTTTATAGAACTCGTCCCAGCCTCATGGCTATCGAATCCGCCCTAATACAATTTATAATTCCTTCTGTATTAATACTTCAGAACTTAAATGGAGCTTACGACACTTCTCTAATTTATTTGGACCACTGTGTTTTTATTTTATAGCCATAAATAATGTCTCGCATTTTTATTCATTTAGAATCGTCATATAGATATCAGTTACAAACTTTTTTATTGCCACACAGTTATTGTATGCATTAATTAATGGTAACTTAATACCCCATTGTATTACTATACGAATGGGGTTTTCGTCCCATTCTGCTATTTCTGTTTCTACGATATTTGTGTGTGTGTGTGTATATATATATATATATATATATATATATATATATATATATATACTCTGTTTTAAATCATGACAATTATTTGCCTGACTCAAGTTTGTTATATCAAAATTTCGAAACTTAATCTACAGTTTTTCTTTTCAGTATAACCTAAGGAAGTTTAATCAATTACTTCTACATAGAAATATGATTTAAATATTTCTTCTCTTTCTTTCATGTACATCATTGATGATGAGTAAAGTTCCAATAAAACCTTCAACAGAGGTTTCACTATGCACTTTGCCTGGTGCCTCTAGGCACTATATTGTGACACTGTATTTACTATTTTTTTTCTCGGATAGCCAAGTTTTATATATCAGTATGGTATGATTTCACCTTCCAGTTCTGGTTTTCAGTATATATATTAAAGACATTTCCCATTATGGATATATCAATGACATCTACCTTTCTCTTATAACTTCAGTGATGCACCACAGCATAGGAATTTATTTTATTTGTATCAAAATTTCTTTTGTTTTATATAACAAAATCAAGTCTCAAGTTGGAATTTACTTCTCTAATTTGTAATGGACTAATATGCATACTCATATCAGTTATGTATGTAAAATCACTTGCCATTTCTACTTTGTTAATTTATTCTATGTTACATAACTTTCCTGTCTCATAGAATAGTTTTACACCACAATAATGTATTTCTTTCTCAGCTCATGTTCCCCTTAGACAGAAGGTTACAATTTATAGTCCTATACTCCTGTAATTTAACTCTACAACATTTGTTTAATATTATATATTTTTCTAACTCACAGTTAGTTTGTCCTCTTATGAATCTAAATTTTTTATGAATTCATACATAGATATATTTGTCCATTTACAGAAGAAGATTTAAGTTACAACTTTAATGGCTTATGGGAGTAGTATAAATCTCCAGATTTAAACCATTAACAATTTTAGACATTCTGGATTATTTTCCCCACAATTCCTATTCCTACAACTATACATAATTGAGAGGATTAATTTATTCAAGTCAGTTCTGTTAAATGGAAGGAATAACAAATTCAAATTTTTGATTTAAAGTAACATCTACAGCCAATAACCATATTGCACAGTAACAAATATTTTAACCATTCATAAAAATTGTGGACATACCACTTCTGCAGATGACCAACCTCCCAACCTTAGAGTTCCTCTGTCTCCAGAACTCACCCCAGAGCCGAGATCCTCTCCTATGCCCCCAAACCCTGTTTCTAATTCTGTGTCCAGAATTACAGGATGATTTTATTCCTGTTTGCCTAGGCTTCCCTTATTTAGGGACTTTAAATCTGCTTTCTGTTTTTTCAGCCTTTTACCTCTTCCCAACTACTCTCCACCTCATTGGGGAAATCTAGATTTTTCCTCAAAAATATAAATTGGAAACAGATTCCTTCAAGGCTTTTTGAAATATTTTTGGGGGATTTCTTAGCCTCTTTCCATACCTCATGGATTTGGCAAGTGATCTCAAAAATCTCATTTGGTTAACATGCACAGAATTATATTATTTATTTTTCATAATTAAATAATTAATTAAATTCACACCATAATTATCCATTGGGGTCCACTCCCCTTTCGACTGAAGTTCATATGTCTAATTTGAAAACATAAAACTAGGGGTGTTACAATCTGCATGAACCATTAATCATTTACCTGCCACCATGTTAAGCATAAATTTTTCCTTTTCATAAGTCACCATCGCTTCATGTTATTGATGTCATCAACAAGATTTTATAGCATGATTAGATAAAGCCTCAATCAATCAATAATCAATATTTAAGTGATCCTCTAACACTTATTCATGTACATACATGAAATGTGAATACAATATCATAACATACTTTCTTCTAACGTCACTACCTTAGTGTAAGCAAGTAATTATCAATTCATGTCAAGATAAGCCCCTCATTATTATGACACTTCTCGCACATGCTCACATTCATACAGGACAATTCACTACAATTTTCCAGGAATTCCTTTAATGGAAAATGACACAATATGCATCTGAGTTACTTAAACTTTAACAAAAGAACCAGCACTTCAGCTTTTTCTTTTGGAGCATGCAAATATAATAAAGCTAACACATTGACCGTTGTTCCTATGCATACAATGTATAAATTTTCTAAAATTAATTTCCCAACAGAATACTTAACATAATAGAGCATGCAAACACATGTTTCCTTTTCGAGGAAATATAACATAAATGGCATGAAAAATGTGGTTTATTTTCCGTAAAACTAATAGAATAAAGCATAAGAATACATGTCTTATTTTCCAAATATTATACCAACATTACCCATATATATATATATATATATATATATATATATATATCAAGGAAACCAAAAAATTACTTTAGTTTTTGTACATGTAATTCATCTTCTTTGCCAAAGAATCTTTTCCAATGTAGGATAACAAAACATGTTTGCATTTCCCACATACAAATGTATATTCTTTCCAATGAGCTATAATACAAATATTCCATGAATATATATGATCTTATTCCAAAAGAAAACTAACATAAACTAACATAATATTTTTGTTAGCATAAAGGTACTCACATGCTTTTCCTAAAGATTAAGTTAGCTCAGTATTTCTTTTATTCATGTGAAGAACATACCTTTATAACACAATGGTTATTCTTGGTGCATGCAAGAGATTATCAAAATAACCCTTATTTAACGTAGGCAACACATTATTCCCTTTTTAGAATTCTACCATCATTAACTATTCCTTTTATATAAACAAATGCATACTTCATTTGCATCAAGAAGTTATCATAACCTAGTTTTATTGTCTTTATACTTGAATCCTTCTTATGCTTCTCTTTTAAGAGTTTATCATATATAACCTTATTTTATGCATGAAACTAGGAAACAATACGAAAGTTAAAAACACCCAAATCAAGAAGTCGACGTGCACTCTTTTCAAGAAGTTATTATTTCCAAGTAAGAACAACATATATAAAACAAAATAATATTTTCCCAAGTAGAAATTATTCTTTTCACACAAGCTTCAACATGATCTTCCCCAAATAAACAATTATGTGAAACTATTATGGGTTCTTTTTTACTTTTCTTCCAAGAAAACTCATTAATTTATCTCCCAATCCATGAAATATATTCAGGAATTATCCTCTTTAATCTATATTCACTTTCAAGAAAATAACTTGGATTTGGTTATCATTTCATACGCATATACCAAATCCTTTTCAAAATACAACAAGCATCTTATATTTTTCTATAAGATGTATGTATATATATAGAAAAGCTAACTTAATTATCTTTTACTATGCTTAAGCTATATAATGAATTTAATATGCATCTTTTTCAACACCATAATAATGTTTGTATGCAAACTATTCTTTCAAGAAAAGAATGATAAGAATGCTTATCTCTTGAAACACATTGGTCAAATCTGGATTAGAGATGCGTTGCCTTCCTTCACGGTATCCAACTTTCCTTCATGATTTCCATACTCTATTGAGTTTGAGGTAAACATACAATGAACGAGAGGTTCAAGGTAGGAACTGCAATTCTCGTGCCTGGTAGATTTCAAGGGAGGGTAAAATAAACTTTATAGAAATACGCTATCATCTCTCGAGAAAGTTCGATTTCCATCCACTTGCTCACTAATTTCGCTAACCAAAGGTCTTTGATCAATCAGTTTTTCCATTGAGGAAACACTAAACTATTCATCAACTGCTTCTACCAACTTTCCTTATAACCAAAAGGAATATTTTGACTCATTGTTTGTCGACAATAGATTGTATAGGAAAGGAGCTTGGAACAAAACCAAATTCTCATTGCTCATCAAGCTTGGGAAAAAATCACTTTATCTTCTTGCTCTACTATTGTATGCATTACAGTAATGAAATATTTCCATCCCCACCCGTAAAAATCTCTCCCAAGATCTCCGGAAAATAACGAATACCAAGATCGTTATCAAGAATTCGTTATACTTCCAACCGGTTCTTGATAAAAGTTTTAATTAATATTTCTTTATTAATTCCATGTATAGTTACATGGTTTTAGGGATGTTACATACTCCCATCCTTAAGAGAACACCATCATTGGTGTGCTTCTCTCATTGAAACTTAAACTTATACTCATGATATAATACTATAAACAACCCAAAGGGGGTCCTCCCCTTTCACAATTAAACATTTTATTTTCCATAAATGCCATTAATTGAAACAAGAATGTTTTTATCCATATTGATAAGCAAGTATAGCTCAAAATATATTCCATTTCTATTTTTAACCACTTATTCATTATTGAAATTCATAAAAATATAGAAAAAATCTCTATACCAGCTTACCATTACCTACCAATTACTTATTGGAAGTAATGATGACTTTTACACAAGCTCTTTGAGAATGGTTGAACAACCCATCAACACTCCATGGAAGAGCCTGTAATGTATGACTAAAAAATTCAATGACATTGGTCACATAATTTCAATCAAAAGAAATACTTGCAACTATCAAACATTCATGCAATATCAAGAGATGTTTTAATCAGAGTACTTCCACAAGTACTCAGAGAGCACCAACCCTCTAATCAACACATCACGTGCACACGGTCTTAGCTCCTGCTAAAGACATCCACACAGTAATTCAAAAAGTACTCAAAGAGCACCTAGCTCTCTAATCGTACCAATGGTCAATCAATGCACCATGGGAATATCCTAGCCTCTGCCAAGACATTCAAACAAACTAGTAATAAAAAAAATGAACTTATACATTCAGTAATTCATTTTCTGAGCGATAATCTCATTTCCTTTCCGAGCGCTAAACTCCTCCCAACCCATGGGAGTTGGTTTCCTCAAAAAAATCGAGTCATTTTCACATCCAGATAGTTATTTGACAAAAACAAACATTCCAGGTCCAGTACAGAATTCCACTGGAAAACCAACTCGAGAATTCCAATGACCACTCAAAGTCCAGTATATGATTAATCTTGGCAACATCATGCCTATTCCTCTGACAGCGTCCCGTCTATGAGGAATTTTGGACATCCTCCAACATGCTCCAAAATCAATAGAGTTGCCTCAAGTTTTCCCCTCTTCACCATCTTGGCCAACTCTTTTCCCCTAATGAGATCATATATCTCTAGGGAGAGAAAATCTGGACAGCTAAGTGCCATCAACCCCTCTTGGAAGGAAACCACCATCAACCCAAGGCCTTCTAGCCTTTAACAATTGTTGATAATTGTCTAGCATGTTAAACTTCACTTTTAGCATTGTTTCCCATAGTAAATTACATTATGAACTCTATTCACATTATACATAAATAAAAATAAAATTTAATTACATCATACATCATACTTGACCCTCCACATCAGTCTAATGATATCTAGATTAACAGGAAACATGACTAACATACATGTGTTATACATTATTATCTTCGAAATTACACAATCATGCACATTATACATGATACTTTATCAATTACCGTTGCAATTTTTCAATGACACTATTTTACTTTCATAGGTTTTTCTTGTTGCCATTAAGCTAACCATGCTTTCTTGTTGCCATTAAGCTAGCCTTTCTTAATCTCATCAATGACACTAATCATAAATATGCATTGTTAAAAACAAAAATATTCACTTTCAAATTAATTTTAGTTTCATGCATACAATGTTGTCATGTATACAATTATATATAAATATTCATTAATGCCTATGTGTCAATAACGATTTGGGTAACAGTCCCACGGATAACAGTCTAGCATTTCCAATTCCAATAGTGTACTGTTACCAACTATCTGACACGTGAGGTAACTACTTGTTCACCACTTGCAATAATCTTTAATAAAAAACCATTCATTCATATAGGTTTTATTAGTTATTCATACAACACTAACTAATCAATTCCACTAATAATCTTAATGCATCCATGACATGAATCATTAAAAAACTAGTCATTCGACAACTAGTCATTATAGTCAAGTCTCACTACTTCACCCATTGTGTATTTTCTAACATCTGAAAGGGTTCATTCAATTTCATTTTAAAACACTCTCATCCTCTTCAAGTACTTTCTCTATATTTTTCATTCATGCATTAGTTTCACACACCATCAATATAAATATTCATCTTTTTTGAGTAGTGCATGGTAGCTTTAATTATGTTTATTAAATGTATGAGTAATATGTCATATACCCAAATGTTAATAGTCAACTCTCACTTTCACTAGGGAGGACTCAGGTTGTTCATAAGTACAACAAAGGTTTTATTGTTCATTATCTTCAATAAGATTCCAATGTTATGAAAACCATTTTGCAACAACATTTATTACTTTTTACTCTTCAATGTAGTTATAAACATGAATCACACATCTCATGTCAAGAGTAGACTACTCCATATATCATTCAATATGTAGATTGCTATAATCATATATTAATTAATGTGTAGATTTCTAGAATCATACCTTAACTGATGTCCATTAGTACATACCTCAATTTATTTTCGCTTAACAAATCCCAATGGTGCCAGTGTTGCAACCTTTAGCTCTGATACCACTTGTAACATACACCGATAACCTCACATGGAAATGAAAGGAGTTAAATTTTTTTATACAAGTTACCCACGGGTAACTATCCAAATCACTATTAAATATTCCTTACTAATCAATAGATAGAATGTTTACCAGTTCATAGTGTAACCTTAGTAGAACAATAGTAAGTTTCTTAACCATTAACAACCACTATGGTAGTACATTAACATAAAACTTTATGATGTAACCTTGCATTCATTTCATTATTCATGTAGTCATCACATACTTTACATTATGAACATCACAACAAGAAAGGAATCAACATCATCAACTTGACACAATAATCAATCACATCATTGAACATCCATATACCCTAGAAACCTCGTAGGGTGAAAACTAGCCAACGTTTAATTTTATTATTAAACACTCGTGAGGGTTTTCAGCCCTCACTCAATGGCTTATAAGGGAGACCATCACCTAATCATTGTTATAAATCTTATAAGGAAATATACAAATATCTAGCTTTAAGCCATTATAATAATTAAGATAGAATTTACCCTCTAGTCTTCATATTTTCATATCTTGGTGGCGTGGATGTACCTACAACGTACCAACGCATAATGGACCATCCTGCAACTCACACCCATCTGCATCAACCATTAATCATTTACTTGCCACCATGTTAAGCATAGTATTTCCTTTTCGTAAGTCACCATCGCTTCTTGTTATTGATGTCATACACAAGATTTTATAGCATGATTAGATAAAGCCTCAATCAATCAATAATCAATATTTAAGTGATCCTTTAACACTTATTCATGTGCATACATGAAATGTGAATACAATATCAGAACATGCTTTCTTCTAACATCACTACCTTACTGTCAGCAAGTAATTATCAATTCATGTCAAGATAAACCCCACATTATTATGACACTTCTCACACACGCTCACATTCGTACAGGAAAATTCTCTACAATTGTCCAGGAATTCCTTTAATGGAAAATGACACAATGTGCATCCGAGTTACTTAAACTTTTACAAAATAATTAGCCCTTCAGCCTTTGCTTTTGGAGCATGCAAATATAATAAAGCTAACATGTTGATTGTTGTTCCTATGCATATAATGCATAAAATTTCTAGAATTAATTTCCCAATGGAATACTTAACATAATATAGCATGCAAACACATGTTTCCTTTTCAAGAAAATATAACATAAAAGGCATGCAAAACGTGGTTTATTTTCCATAAAACTAATGGAATAAAGCATAATAATACATGTCTTATTCTCAAAATATTATGCCAACATTACCCATATATATATATCAAGGAAACCAAAACAATACTTTAGTTTTTGTACATGTAATTCATCTTCTTTGCCAAATAATCCTTTCCAATGTAGGATAACAAAACATGTTATCATTTCCCACAAATAAATGTATATTCTTTCCAATGAAATATTATACAAATATGGCATGAATATACATGATCGTATTCCAAAAGAAAAATAACATAAACTAACATAATAGTTTTGTTCGCATAAAGGTAATCACATATTTTTCCTAAATATTAAGATAGCTCAATGTTCCTTTTATCCATGCAAAGAACATACCTCCAAACACAATGGCTATTTGTAATGTCTCTCATTCTCAACATTTTTTTTTTTAAATTTATATGAAGATCAAGTTATGATGCTTTTATAACTATCAAGTTCTACTTTATAATTCTTTATACTTAAACAATAATTATAATGCAACCACATATTGTTTTTTTTTTAATTATTTCCATACACGTTGGTTTTCTCCACTTACCATAACCATAGTCTTATATTTATTTTAATATAGTCTTAAGATCATGACTCTTAGTGTTCTTACCTTGAAATTTATATACATTGATCTTAATGCTAAAGTCCTATTTAGGACCTTGTTCCCAACTTGGGTCTCCATTTTAATTTTTTATTACCTTTCTCCACTTACCATAACCATAGTCTTATATTTATTTTAATATAGTCTTAGGATCATGAATCTTAGTGTTCTTACCTTGAAATTTATATACATTGATCTTAATGCTAAAGTCCTATTTAGGACCTTGTTCCCAACTTGGGTCTCCATTTTAATTTTTTATTACCTTTCGACATAATTCTTTCCCTCAGTTCTACGTAGTGCAAAGGGTATTATTCATACACCCTACCTATCACATCATCTAACCTATTATTAACACTCAACCTACTCTATCCTTTGGAATTAATGTCAACTCTGACAGTGATTAATGAGTGACTCTTTTCGTTTAATGTGTGAATCCTCTCGTTTTTCCATGTTAGTACCCTCGTTACCAACTCAGCTTAGAGTTCACCTCCTCAAGCCACGAAAATCATAACGTGTCAAATCATCTTGCAGATTTGATTTCGCTTTAACTTTTACAATCCTCTTGGTACGGTTGGCGTTTAATATGCATATACGCTCATCCTTTCAAACTGGATTATCTTAGATCTGAGGAAGAATGGTTAGATGTCTACCACCTGTAGGGTAGGATTTAATTAGGGTTTTTCGAATCACTGTTTTCATTAAACTTGGTTTTACAAACTCTATCCCTTCTCTGTTCATTTTCCATAACAGAGTTTTCACTATGTTCACTGATTGCTGAAGATATAACACTCTGGTGGTATCACCCATGAATTCATCCCATTTCTACCAGTTCAAGGTCCTTACCTCCGCCATTCAAATCGACGGTAAGAATTTAGCGTATTCCTCTTCTCTTTCCTGAGTTCATTTTGACAGCTTGTATGGACAAATTAGAAATCCGTTTGAACCTTTTTGCAGTATGATCTAATCTACTTTTTATGAAGTTATTTTTCCGAGTTAAGTTTATTGATGTATTTACTATCACGAGCATGTTTCTATTCCCTGGCTTTTACATCCTATCAGCTAGGTGAATAGCGATTTTTTTTGTTTATACAGCTGGGTATTTTTATCGTTATTTCTTTGCGGAAAATCTCTTTTTTTTTATTTATTTATTTCATTGACTGTAAAAATCTAAATTCGTTGGTTAAACGTATTTCGATTTAGTCACTATCAGCTCTTATGAGATAATAGAATTATTTCCAGCATAAAAAAAATTTCCATTTTCTGTATTTCACAATTAAGACATTCCATGGTCTTAACATTTCGATTTCATTTGGCAACTCACTGTATCAAATTGGGTTTCTGTGATTATTCTATATAATTCTCATCTAATTTGTATTTCATGTCAATGTCTGGTTTTGTAAATCTGAGTATAGCAGTCATACTCTTCAGATTTTGATTTTAAGTGGTTACGAATTCCAAGTGGTTATTTACAACTTACAGGTTTATACAATTCCTTTGGCTTTGCTAAATGTTGTCATACCCTATCAGGAATTTAATCCTCATTTAACTTTCTGCCGGATTTGGGGTTCTTAACATATATGCTACGCTTGCCACGGCAATGAAACTGCACTATGCGAAACCTCTTTTGTAGGGAGAAAACCCCACTTCGCTCTTCCAGAGTACGACATTTTTAAATCTACCCAACTCAGAATATTTTGATGGCATATAACTTGCGACCTCACACTGAGGGATTCAAATCTACGTCTGAGTTCTTCATGCTCCAGAGGTAATGAAATGTTTTATTTCTTACATACTCTATACTTCTCTGCACCTAGTTTTCCTTTTGACAGTAGCTATTTTATAATATCTAAAGTTTTTTTTTTTCTTTTCGTATACAGTTAACTCCCTTTAAACTCAGGAGCTTGATAAGGTAATAAAATCAAAATTGGCTATGAATTTTTCCATGCTTCTCTTATCGAAAACTTCTTTATTTCTTTTATTTAACATATTTTCCTTTGGTATTGGTTTTAGGTGTGTTCCTTCCTGTTCAGTTTTAGTTCCATTTCCACACAAAGTCATTTTCCAGAACATGCTCTATCCTTATTCGATTTCTATGTATGCATAGGTTGGTACAACAACACCAAGGTTAACTCCAATTTCTGCATCTAATGACTGCATCCAATTTCTAATTGTCAAGAGTTTAATATATAATATGATGCTACTATTACATTTTTTTTTCCTTTAATGTAATAATTAAACTATGACATTTTTGGATTTTCTTCCCATGTGAACTGTGGGGTTTTGTTAAGTTTCCTCATTCAATTTAATACATATTATTCTTTTCTCTCATACTAAATTGTCACTGTCAATTCTTTTGCTTATGAAATATATATACTTTCCTCCCTTTTGGTAAATATTAGATGAAACAGTTAAATACGAATTATCCATGGAATGGATTTACAGTATATAAGATTATAGTCATTTCAATGCTACACTTTCTCTTCACTCTAATACCTTTGTACTCCTGTACATTATAGGATAATATATATATATAATTCATTCCTTGACATGTTCTAAATGTTTTAAAGATCTTATTTTAATTGCAGTTGTAATTTAGGATGTACGTTCAAGTTCTGTGGGCAATATACTGTACTGAAGATATTTACCGTAAATATGTATTAACAATTGGATTAAAGATTTAGAACTCTGTCTATGTTTTATATAATGTAATGTGGTGGTATAGGAATTTTCACACTTTGATATTTATATTATTATCCGAAAATAAATATTTAAAGGAATCTCACAACAGATATTCAATAGGAGTACTTGTTTATTCACAACTAGTATCATTACACTTATTTTTTTTATACTGAAAAACTCTTTAAAGTTTACCAATTTATTTGTCTTATTAATACTACTTAAAGCTCAAAGGTAAGTCACAAAATACAGATCATAGTTCCAAGCTTCAGATTTAAAGCAAATAGCAGATTTAAACATTCCTGAGTTTTTTTGACAAATAATTTCTTTAACCATGCACCTATATAGAAGTTAGATTATACTTTCTTTAAATTATAATTTCTTGAACCATGCATAAAGTTTATACTTTCTCTTAGACGTACTGATCTCCAAATTTAAGCCTGTTAGAGGTTTAGAAATTCTTGCAGATGATCCTCATCAGATTGAATCCATACAACCATGCAGATTTGGAGTAATTCTACTTCCTCAAAATTTGTTAAATGTATGGAAATTCCTAACTCACAATAGCAATTTCTAACTCACTATATAAAACAAAACTCTAGCTATGCATCAAAAATTTAATGACAAATATATATATATATATATATATATATATATTAGTTCCATGTGCATACCGATTCTTAAACTAGTCCTCCCAACCTTAGAGTTTTATCTCCGTAACTCATCCCCGAGCTAAGATCCTTGCTTCCCTGGATAGACAACCCTTTGTCTGCCCTAGAGAAAATTATTTAATCAGTGCTTTCCCAGGCCTGTTTCTAATTTCTGCGTCCAGAAATTTTAGGATGCTTTATACCTGTTTTTTCCTAGGCTTCCCTCATTGAGGTACTTTAAAGCTGTCTTTTCCGCTTTTCCAACTTTTCTTCCTCTTCCCAATTACTTTCCTCTTCATTGGGGAAATTAGATTTTTCTCTCCCAATCTAATTTAGTAATATTCCTTTCAAGGTTTTTTTGAAAGGTTTTGGGAAAGTCTAACCTTATCCATATCCTCATGGATCAAGGTTTAGGATATCAAATATTCATCTAGTCATAGTGCACACATAACCATTCTATTTATTTTTATTAATTAAATAATTAAATAAATCCACACATTGTTTATCCATTGGGATCCACTTTCCCTTTGGATTTGTTCAAGTTTAAAATTTAAAAAAATAGAAAATTTGGGGTGTTACACATTCCCTCTCTAAAAAAAAACATTGTCCTCGGTGTTGACAAAATAATTTAAAAACAGTTCACTGTGAAAAAATTTATGGATACTTTTCTATCATATCAATTTCCCTTTCCCAAGTAGCTTCTTTAGTAGTAAAGTGCTTCCATTGCACTTTTACTCTGGCTACTCTCTGATTCTGCAATTCAATTTCTTCCTGCTCCAAGATTTGAAGCGGCTCTGGAAGGAATTCCCCTTCTGGTTCCACTTGAATCACATTCCAATCAATAACATAAGAAGAATCATGTAAATATTTTTTCAATAAAGAAACATGAAACACATCATGAACCTTAACATGCATGGGTAAGGCCAGTTTATAAGCCACTGGTCCCACCCTTTCTAGTACTTCAAACATTCCACAGTATATAGGAGCTAATTTTACACAACTACTAGTGTGCAAAGTGCTCTTCTTGGGCTTAATCCGCAGATACACATGATCACCCACACTTAACTCTCAGTGTACTCTCTTCTTGTCTGCATAAATTTTCTGCTAATCTTGAGATGTCTTGATATTTTTCTAAATTTTTTTGACAATTCTTTCCATTTCCTGCAAAGTGTCTGGCCCAAGCACTAATTTATCCTCAAGTTGGCTCCAGCTTAAAGGAGTGTGGAATTTTCTTCCATAGAGTGCTTCAAATGGACACATTTTTATGGAAGTTTGATAGTTTTTGTTATAGGAAAATTCTGCTAAATGTATATATACTTCCCATTTAGTTGGCCTATCCATCACATACATCCTGAGCATATCTTCTAGAATTTGATTTGTTCTCTCGGTTTGACCATCTGTTTGAGGGTGATAGGAAATACTAAAGTTTAATTTAGTACCCATGCCCCCAAACAAACTCTTCCAAAAGGCTACAGTGAACTTGGCGTCTTTATTAGAAATAATCATTTTAGGGACCCCATGTAGTCTTACGATCTCTTTCATGAACACATTTGCTACTTGGGTTGTTCCAAAGGTAGATTGAACAGGTATGAAATTTGCAACCTTCATCAAAGTGTCTACCACTACCATCATAGAGTTATGCTGATATTTGGTTCTTGGTAAACCAATTATAAAGTCCATAAAAACAGTTTTCCATTTCCATTCTATAATTGGTAAAGGATTTAGTAATCCAACTGGATGTTGATGTTCAACTTTTACTAGTTGACATTCCATACATCTTGCTAGGTAGCTTGCTACATCCTTTTTTCATTCATGGCCAAAATTACTTCTTTTTCAAAGTTGTGAGTAGTTTCTGATATCCAGGATGTCTAGAATAAGGATATTTGTGATATTCATCTAAAATTTCCTTTTTCAAAGAGTCCACATTGGGGATGTACAGTATCTCTTTATAAAAATTCAGTCCTTTCTGATTTTGTATATACCCTTTCATTTCCTTTTTCATCAATTGAGTTTGCAGGTTTTCATATTTTGGATCTTGATATGCTACCTTTTGCACTAAGCCCTCTAAGTCAAAGCTGGCACTACTTCCAATGTTGCTTATGTTTTGGCAAGCATTTCTGCTTAGGGCATCAACAATTTTCTTTTCTTTTCCTTTTATATGTTTTATTTCCATGTCAAATTCACTCAAAAAAGACAGCCATCTAGCTTGTCTAGCGTTCAAATCAGTTTGAGTGAAGAAATACTTTAGGCTGATATGATCTGTCATCAGAATGAATATATTTCCTAGAAGACAGTGTCGCCACATCTTCAGAGCGTGAATTATAGTATCTAACTGAAGATCATACACACTGTAATTATGTTCATGTTTCTTAAGTTTTCTAGATTCATAAGCAATAGAAGAATTTTCCTGCAATAGTACTCCCCCTAATCCCTCCCCACACGCATCGGTACATACTACAAACTCCTAATTAGGATCTTCAATCTTCAGAATAGGTGCTATAGTAAGTTTCAACTTCAGTTGTTCAAAACTATTCTGGCATTTTTCCGTCCATTCAAATTTTGTACCTTTCCTTTGCAATGAAGTTATGGGATAGGCTAAAGTGGAAAATCTTTCTGCAAACCTTCTGTAATACCCCACAATCCCCATAAATGATCTTACCGATGATATATCAGTAGGTACAGGCCATTCTCTAATGGACTTTATCTTTTCATGGTCAACAGCCAATCCTTGTTCTGAAATTATATGCCCCAAGTATTGGATTCTATCCTTATAAAATTTACATTTGCTAAACTTGGCATACAACTGATTCTCCTTAAGAGTTTGCAACATGATTCTCGGGTGTTCTTTATGCTCTGCCTCACTTTTTGAATAGATTAAAATGTTTTCAATAAGTACTAATGCAAATCTATCTAAGTATTTATTCAAGACACTATTCATTAAGCACATAAAAGTGGCAGGTGCATTTGTCAACCCGAATGGTAGGACTACAAATTCGTAGGTGTCCATACCGGGTTCGAAATGTTTTTTTTTCTGATATCTTCCTCTTTAATTCTCAACTGGTGATAACCAGTCCTTAAATCAATCTTGGAAAACATAGAGGCTCCACTAACTTGATCAAAGAGGTCATCTATTCGGGGTAATGGATACCTGTTTTTGATAGTCAACTTATTTAGTTGACGATAATCAATACACATTCAGAAGGTACCATCCTTATTTTTCACAAACAACACCGGTGCTCCCCAAGGAGATACACTTAGTCTGATGTATCCTTTGTCCAACAATTCTTGTAATTGCATTTTTTAACTCCATTAGTTTAGGGGGGCTCATTCTATACGGGGCTCTGGAAACAGGAGTTGCCCTATGCACTAAATCAATTGTAAAATAGATTTCTCTCTTGGGGGGAAGATGAGGAATCTCATCTGGAAACACTACTTTAAAATCCCTTATCACTGGTAATGTTTCTAACAAGTTTCCCTCTGTTTTCTATTCTAACTCTTCCACATGTGCAGCATACACCTAATACCCTTTTCTAGCAGTTCTTTTTAATTGCAGGTGTTGAGGAGGTAAATCCCCTCTGCGGACAGAGGCGATCCCTACTAGCCCAGCAGGGGTCTAGCAACAATCATCAAATGTTACAGCGCAAATTCCTAGTTACAAATAAAAGACCAAAGATGGAGGCCTACCTGGAATCCAATGCTATGATCCGTAGAAGAGAGCGTTCCCGTTCCTCAGCCTCGGCAGATCACGATCCTCCCACAATCTCTGCGGATGGACACCTGCACATGCAAGAAACAACACGAATACAAGCATAAAATCCAGAATACGCAACTATATATCAGTCAGAAAGGATATAACTCATTATTAACATAAGTGAAAATAGAGTGGAACCATAACCGTATTCATTCATTAAATAACAATCGAAAGAGAGTACAACCAATGTTTTGAGGTCGTGGTCTCCTTCGGATGGGTCTCCAATCATTCACGTCTCGCAAAGCTCGGTAGGGAAAAGGAAAACCTCTCCAGAGTCTCTCGACGATAGTCTCCTTACTTGAGTTGGCCTTAAGGGAAGAAAGAGGGCTCTTACAACACAAAGGCTCTTGGGAATTTGGAGATTCAAAGCTTAGGCACTTCAAGACTAGCTTGCAATGGCAATAGGCAAGCTTTTATAGATGGGGAAGGAGGGAGTTGGGATCCCTATTATCGTGGGATTGGCCCTATCATCAAGGAAGGTTCCATGAAAGGTGGCAAACCACTTCCCTTCCATGGAACTCCCGTAGCCAAACCTCCCAACTCAAGATAGGAAATGGTTTCTGAGTTTGTTGAAACACAACTTCCGCCATCTTTATTTAAAAAACACTCCTTAAATTGGCTGGCGCGACTACTGCTCTGGGACAGAGCGCCAGTTGGCGCGGCCTCTTTGTAGGATTTTCCCCATTGGCGCGAGTGATGAACTGTCTGCCCGCGCCAATGCAAAAGAAGATGTTTTCATGATTTTTTGCAAGGAGATGTCTTTAGGGCAATTGAAGCTCATGCTTAGAGGAATGCATTGATGATGATTTCAAGGCATGACAATGTTCACAGGTCACAAAATGGGTCCTCCATTGTGCGGGACAGGGAATGGTAGGGACGATGAAAAATTACTGTGTAACAGATGCCCCCCAAAGTATGAGGCCTGAGAGAGAGAGGGGTGAAATGCTTTACGAGAACATGTTCAACTGAAGGCCCGTTGTCGGAAAACTTGCGTAGAAAAATACAACTGATATCTCAAACACATGATGTATATGCGGTATGGGCACAGCCATCCGAAACAGAGTACACTATAATCCGGATCCAGGGCATGGGCGCAGCCATCCAGCGAGGATCAAATAAATAGACTCAGGTATGGTCGCAGCCATCCAATCAATGAGTCATATACATAATGATAATAATCCACAATCGTAGCCTGGATTACAACATACACAATCCAGGGTCTTGTGCTCCATCTCGACCCAAACAAAGTACAAGTTCAAGCATGCAAATATGTGAGCTGAAGTCGAACATGCAAGAACATCGTCTGATTACCAGCCAATGATGAGAGCCATTAACAGACGCGAGAGGATCCACCAATAATGACAATGGCCCTCAAGGTACTACAGGTACAATCTACGGCGTGTGAATCAATGATTTGGTGTCGAACACCCACAGAATCACTCGATCGGAGGCCAATGATGAAAACCCCATTTCGAATGCAACGAACCTGCCATTGAGGCATGCAGGCTCCAAGGTACCATAAAGGAGTCTCTAGATCAACGTCCTGGATAATGAGCTGAAGTCGACAGGAAGTGACCTTGATCGAAGGTGGGCCATAATGCTTCCCACATCATCGACACGAGATAGAGGAACATGATGTTTTGTTGTGAATCAGGATCGTATGAGAATCAGAGGAAGGTTGATATTCGCAGAGGCCAACTTCTCTTGAACATATAAACGACACGACAGTGGAATTGGAAGTATTTGACATCAACGGATCAGAGGTCATGGTGACGAGGCAATGAGCAGATGAGAGGTCAAAAGGGATTATCCAAACCCATGGAGGCAAAGTGAAGAAACGAGATGAGATTTCCCCAACCCGACATGAATGAAGACAAGTGCCATGTTCAAGAGCGACATACTGCTGACGACAATGACGATGGTTCCATTTTTCCCCCACCATTTCAGGCGAGTACCCCAATTATTTTTTATAACAAGCTTAAAGGGGATAGCATATGCTTGTAATATAAGTCCGCCCTTCGGGCGAATCCATCCTAGTGCATTTAACGAGTCCTAGGAAGGAGGAACTCTGAGAACGTCATTTCAACTCGATCCGATGTCATCAGGGTTTAACGAGTCTGACAAAGGGAGAACTCGGCGTATTTTCATGTTTAGAGAGTTTGAAAAGACAGCAGAAAAGTAAACTCCACAGGTCTTTTTTCGTAGATAGTTCCTCAGATCCGAAAAGGTAGAAAACAATATCTGAGAAAACCTCCTAGTCGCGATAGGCTAGGGTATTCCTTTTTCGTAATCAATCCATCCCAGCCCGAAAAAGGGGTAAACGTATACTGGGTAGATGTCGATTCGTGTCCAATTTAACGAGATCGAAATGACAAGGGCATCGACAATCTTTTCATGTTTAGAGAGTTAGAAAAGAGCTGAAATATGACTCCGAAGTGAATTTTTCGTGTATTTACCGAGTCCGAAAAAGTATAAAATATAACTCGTTTCCATCGTTAAAGTCGCAAAAACCTGCTGTTGCACATACCAAGCAAGCGTAAAACCCATTTTCGACATAACATATTAAAATATTCGACAAAAATAACCTTTTAAAACTCATTTTATGTCAAAAAAGTTATAAATATGCCAAAATGGTAAAAATAAAATTACATTTACTATTCACCTTGGTAAAAAGCAGCAGTGGTCCATTTGGAGTACAAACTTCTGACGGCGATTGCGACAGATCCGGTTGACCATTCAGATTCTCGCCTGCTACAGGTAAGAGGCGCTTCCCTGCTCTTCATTTCCATCCATTTTTAATATTTTTCCCTTGTGTATCAGCCCTCTGTGGCCACTCTTTGAATTTTTAGGGCTGCGCTCATTGGCCCGGGTATCGGGCACGGACCCGCACTAATGGGATCTTTTATGTAAAGGACTCGTGCAACGTGGTGTGACTGTTCTCAAAACAGTCGCGCCAGCAGCCGAACCTAAAATTCCACCTAAAATTTAGAGATTTTAACCAAATTAAATGAAATTTGAAGCCAACCAGAGATCTAACTAAGGGTTTATGACCATATGGATGCAGATAATCAAGCAAAATGGTGATTGAATGGAAAGAACGAGAGCATGGAGAAGAGGATGAACAAGCCATAGAAAGTGAGGCTTGCATGAATGCCCTCAGAAACTGTGGGCTAAAGAAGTTCTTCCTTACACCCTTTCTACGAGCTCAGCCCGAGCTCCTCCAGTATTTGATCAGTATTTGGGATGAACATGAACAAGTGTTCAAGTTGCGAGATCAGGTATTGGAGCTGGAGGTTTCTGATGTGTATTTTATCACCGGATTGTCTCGCAGAGGTCCGATCCCTGTCTTGACTGGAAGTAGACCATCTGGTGAGAAGATGGAAGAAGTGATGGCACGAGTGTGCCAAGGAGCACAAATGGGATCAGGGAGCAAAAAGGTGGATATCCACACTATCCTCGATCTGGCATTGAGAGTTGTCCTACATACCATCACGTGGGCAGCAGGGTTGCAGGCACCGCACGAGGCCACAAAGGCCCAACTCCTGCTGGCCTCAGAATGCATGAGTCCCTTACTGTTCGACTGGGCAACAGCAGTAACAATAAACATGAAAAGGCAGCTCACAAAATGCAAACAAGCTAAACTGAAACAGTTTGGCTATGGTTCCATCCTGGTATTATTCATTCTGGAATGCTTACCAATCTTCCAGGGCCAAGGGGCCATAGTAGCAGATCCGATACCACGTGAGCCAAGAATGGCTCGCTGGGCAGCACTAATGCCCAGAGCTGGAGGCGGCCAAAAGATGTCCTGGAGGCCGGAGTTCTTTAGGTGGTTACAGCGCCAGTTGATTGTAGTGGAGGACTGGCCAGATGCAGGAACTGACTTCACCGGAGACCCAGATCTCCCACTGCCAGAAGGAGATGACTGGGACGAGGAGTTGGGTAAGACCTCATGTTTTTTTATTTTTATGTTTTATGTTTTTTTTTTGTTAATACACATTCATCCTAACACATTTTATATATGTATGCAGATGTGGGACCTAAGAGACTAGCTGGGATGTCTCCAATCTCACGGAGGACTCAGCTCGCCCCTGATCCTCAGGGAGAGGGCACTGGAGGAGAGGAGTTGATCCAGAATCTCGAGGGCATTGCCCGAGGGATCCCAGACTATGCTCGGCTGGCGGACGTACCGATGGCATACCAGCGTCATACGATGGGAGTTCCAAGTCGGATCCACCGAATCCTGAGACGCTTAGTGCGTGCAGTTACATGCTATCATGAGCAACATGCGGATTAGCTCTTAGGGATTATACCACACCTATTTTTTGAGAGACGTATCGTCTCCAGATGTACTTAAGACGATTATGTATATTTTGACTTTATGTGACACACTCTATGTAAACATTTCGATATCTATATATATATATGCATATCTATTTCTGGATGGATCTTTCTTTACATGTGATGATGATTTACAAATTGCGCAAATGTCTGTCTAATACCAAATTTGCTACTGCATCTTTTAATGTATTCAAATGCCTGGGTATATGATGATATGTAATGTAGTCAAAATTCCTTTCCAGTAATCGAATACGCAGATACAAACGTAAAATGGATGGGTTTCTTACCGAATAGTGTCCATTCAGCTGTAACACTACAAGTTGCGAATCTAGATACACGAGCAATTCATGGATACCAAGTTTTACTACCTCAGTTAATAATTCTAACACAGCACTATATTCCGCGATATTGTTCGTAGCACGTCCTAGACACACTCCTTGCAGGTTGACCAGCTCACCAGCAGGATCATAGATTACCCAGGCTACTGAAGACAAATTCCTGGTACTGCGGGAGGCACCATCCTTGAAACCAACAAATGGATGAATAGACATCTACACAACCAGGAAGACTTGATTAGCAGAAAGATGTTTAAAAGGCACACCACATTATACATGCACACAAATGAAAATCACACACCTATGTACACACACCACACCAAGAAATCACTTCAGGCATAGTACTTTTTGAGGTACAACCCATTTCTGGGTTGTGCCAGCGGAACTCCTTCATAATCTATAAGCTCGTAGGCCCCATTTTTCAAAACGCGTTTTACTATATAGGGCCCATGCCACATAGGCTGGAACTTACCAGCTCCAAGCTTGTCATGTGCTTGATCGTATAGGAGGACGAGGTCTCCTTCGATAAAGGAACGAGGAGAAACAGATTGATAAAAATGAGTTTTGACCCTCTTCTTTTGTGCTTCGATAACCAAAGTATCCAGACGACGGGTTTCATCTAACCGTTCCAAATATAGAAGACGTTATTCCTCAGCAGAAGTGTTAGGTAGAAGTTCCACAGCTAATTTCAACGAAGGAATCTCGCATTCAACCGAAAGAGTTGCTTCGAGACCATACACCAATTGAAATGGTGTGAACCCAGTTGCACTCTTTGTAGATGTTCGGTATGCCCAGAGAGCTGAGAACAGTTGGAGATGCCAATTGGATTTGTGAATACCAACTGTTCGCTGAAGCATATTGACCAAAACCTTGTTCACTGCTTCAACCTGACCATTCGCTTGAGGGTAATATGGTGTTGAGTTGTCGTGACGCAAGCCCAACTTTGAAGTCAACTCCGCCATCATATAATCTCATAAATGAGTACCATGATCAGTGACGATGGCTTGAGGAACCCCGAATCGTGCAATAACGTGGTTGAATATAAATTGATCAGCCGTTTTCCCGTCAGCAGCTAGTGTAGGCATCGCCTCGGCCCACTTGGTGAAGTAGTCGACGGCGACAATTATATACGCATGCCCCCCAGCCGAGTGAGGGTTACACGTCATAAAATCCACGCCCCATTTCGCAAAAGGGCCGACGGTAATAACGGGATGCAATGGTAAAGGCGGCGCGCGCATCTTGCGCTGAAATATCTGGCACACATGACATTTACGGACTGCAGTGATACAGTCTTTGAATATGGAAGGCCAGAAATAACCTGCTCACAGAATATTTTGAGCAGTAACATACCCAGACATATGTCCACCACAGGCACCACTGTGGCAGTCATTTAGGACCTTTTCAGCCTCTTCCAAAGTTAGGCATCACCGGAGCACCGAATCTACTCATCTCCTACTATACGGTAGGGCTGGGACTGGTGCCGAATCTGACGACGGGCAGCTTTATCCAACTCAGACCGAAACGTCGAGGTCTGAAGATACACTATTATGTCACCGTACCAAGGGTCACGAGTACTGATGAGGAAAATCATTTCGTCCGGTATATGGTCTTCAGAGTGTGAGGGAGCAGAGTTTGTAGGGAGAGAACATATCAAATCCGCGAAGACCAGTGATTTAGTTGACTTAGCAGTAGTGAACTCTAAGTCAAACTCCTGCATGATCACAATCCATTTGGAGTAATTGCCCCCCATTAATTATCTAGAAATAATATACGTCATAGGGTTGTAGTCTGAAACCACTGTTATCGTACGCAAAAGGATGTAATGGAGAAAGCGTTGTACAGCGTGTACTGTTGCTAATGCCAACTTCTCGACATGAGCATAATGCGTTTCTGGATCGAGAAGGTTCCGTGACAGGTAATAAACAAAATGTTCATCACCGTCATCGTCATCCTGCACCAAGACCATGGCTATGGTGCTAAATGCGGCGGCTAGATATAAAATGAAGTCGCGGTGGTAGTCCGGAGGACGAAGCAACGGAGCATTGACAAGCAACGTCTTCAGCTTCTCAAAGGATTCCTGAGAAATTTCATCCCAATGAAAGGGAACGTTCTGCTTTAACAAACGAGTGAATCCTTTGGCCACCTCGGCATAATTCGGGATAAAGCGCCGAAGAAAGTTCGCTTTCCCTTGCAGACTCTGTAACTGATACAGGGAGGAGGGTGATGGGAGATTTATGATGGCCTCGACCTTTAAAGGGTCAAGGCGAATTCCGTCTTTCGAGACTATGAATCCTAAAAGACGGCCAGAATCAACGCAGAAGACTCATTTATGAGGATTGAGCCTGATGTTGTAGCGCCTGCAACGAAGAAAGATCTGGTGGAGATGCTCAGGATGGTCCTCTCGCTTACCCGAATGGGCTGGAAAGTCGTCCAGATAAGGCTGAACAATATGGCGAATGTCATGAAAACCATAGGACATCACATGCTGAAAAAGTGGCTCCAGCGTTCTTCAAGCCGAACGGGAGCTTTTTATACGCGAAAGTACCCCACGGACAGATGAATGTGGTCTTGTGTTGATCCTCAGGTGCAATGTTGATTTGATTATATCCTGAGAAACCGTCAATCAAGGAATAGATCTCACTTCCAGCACATTCGTCGATAATCTGGTCTATAAACAGAGTGGGATAATTATCCTTTGGACAGGCGCGATTGATGTCGCAATAATCAACACAGACTCTAATCGTACCCTGCTTTTTATCGACAGGGACAATGTTAGACACCCATTTTGTGAGGGGGATGGGATAAATAAAACCTGCGTTCAGAAGTTTTTCAAATTCTGCCTTGATGGCGGCGGCTTTTCGAGGATGCATGGGGCGTAAGTGTTGGCGCACGGGTTTCGCACCTGGATAGGTTGTAATCTCATGCACTACGATACTAGGATCAATCCCCGGCATTTCCTCGTAGGACCACGCGAAAACATCTCTGAATTCTTTGAAAAGCTCAGTATAGACTTGAATCTCATCGGGAGAACAAGTCACACCCACGTGAATATTCTCAACGATCCCCGGTTTAACGGAGATGTTGATCGGGATAGTTTGAGTAATGGTACTCAGGTTACCCTCCGAAAAAACCTCGTGCGTCAAAATGGGTGTTTGAAGAGGAGGGGTAGGAACCTGAGTAGCATAACGCTCCAGACAGTTAGTCATTTCCCCCAAGTTAGGCATGAAAGAGGAGCGATGATGTCCATCGCCCCAAGGCAACTCCTCAAGAGACATAGTTTCAATGATAGCCTCATCGGAAGGAAAAGTCTCTTTGAGAGGATCAGGTGAATTAGCCTGACCAAGCCAGGCGGATTGAGAGTAGATGTCAAGAGCCATGCTCAAAGGAGCATGTTGAGGAGGTGGAGGATCAGATGCAGCAACAATTTCACAGTAGCTGATCTCTACTGGCGTCAAGGGCATTGATTCTCCAAACTCAAACACCTGCTCAGGCGTAGGAATAAGCCAGGGGTCATCGGACCTGGACATCATGTTGACTTGAGCGGTGTACGGTGGTGGTGCAGGAAAGATACCCATGAGGACTGGGTCTTTGAAGAGACCAGGTCCTACACTGTCTGGGGGATTCGGAATCTGATCCACATATGGCACGTTGTTCTCAGAGGTAGAGGTGAAAAATGACAACTGATCCACCGTGATGATTTTTCCCTCGTGAGGGAACTTAAGAAATAGAAAGACGGTGGATGGCACGCAGAGCATGGCATGAGTCCAGCTGCGGCCAAGAAGTATATTGTAGTTGAGTTTAGCGTCAACCATTTCCACTTCCACGTTGACATTCTTCCCCTGTAATGTGATCGCTAGACTCTCGAGAACACCCATGGGTTTGGATTCCCGACCATCAAATGCCTCAAGGGCATTGGGAGATGACAACAGGGCTGGAGAGCCGATGGCCTTCCAGCAAGCGGAGGACATAATGCAGGTAGATGCACCTTCATCCACGACGGCCCTATGAATGTTCAAACCATTAATCCCGACTTGAATAATCAGAGTGATTTGATGTGGAAGCCGGGGAGTGAAATTCTCTAGATCGAAGGTGAGAAGACTCAAGTCGGCGGGATCAATGCCCCCGATAGCAGATAGTAAAGCCTTCTGTTGCGAAGGACAACTTTGAAGAACTTCTAGCGTAGACATGGCAGACAGTGCCTGTACCAAATCCTCAACAATGCTGTAATGTTGAGCGGCACGAGCATTCGGGTTATAAGAAGATCTTCGAAGGACACCTTTAAAGGTGGTTTCACAACGGGTTCAGGAGTAGGCTTCTCGATTTCCAACGGACCGGACACAGGTGGGGGAGGCGGCTCATCCGCAACTGCCTTCCCGGGTGCCTACCGTGATTCGTTGTAATCCTTCGACCGCGTAGCGACAGAAATAGGTGCAACACTCTTCATCATGAAAACCTGAGACCCAAACGGTGCAGATGGTGACGGTTGTTCGACCATCTGGGTCTGCTGAGATGGAAATGGCTCTTTTAAAATAGCCGAAGTCCCTTTAGGGCCCTTAAGAAGTTGACTAACCTCGGATCGTCGTGGACAATCCTTAGGATAATGGTCCCCTTCACAAATGAGGCAAGAGTACTTCGGTTTACGCTGAGAGCCATCTCAGTATGAGATTTAGATTTTGGTTTTGGGGCATCAGATTTAGATTTTCCTTTGCCCTTCTTTTTCCCCTTGGAATTTTTCTCCGTAGGATTGGCCTAAACGGCATTCACTTCCGCGGTTTTACCAGAATCGGAGGGGGCGGGATTAGCAGGAGCATTGTTGGAAGAATTAGACTTCTGCTTCCCATTCGAAGATTTCTTCGAATTCTAAGAGACAAAACCAATGACATCATCCACCGCAGGGGTAGGCGGAGCCTTAGAGGTTCCGGACAACAGGGCATCAGGCGAGATATCATAAAGCGTGCCGGACTGAGAATATACAAGATCCAGATATTGGGCACGCGCAATGGCCTGTTCCTCCGTCACACACGCTCCCATCGCAATATCCTGAGCGATTTTATTCCCAAAGGAGGTGGTGAACCAGTGAGTCAGTATCTGATCAGGTATGTGAAACTTGATTAGTCTACGACGGCGCCGCCACTCATGAATGTGATCATAGATGTGAGTGGCTTTGTCCTGCTTCAGAGAAGTCAGGAGGTGCGTCCCGGCTTCATAACGAACCGGTAACTCGAAGTGCGTGAGGAAAGCCATGGCTAAAGAATTGAAATCTTGGAAAATGCCATGTGATAACTCTATGTACCACTTAGCAGCAGCCCCAGTTAAAGTACGTTGGAAGAGGCATAGGCGAATCGAATCTTCGACCCAAGAGTTAGACGAACACTAAAGATGATACGTCATCACATGCGCCTGGGGTCCTCTCCAGCCTTCCCCTCAAACTTGGGGCAATCACCTGGAATCTTGGTGGGAACTGGAGGCCAATATGGATTATGTAAAATCCGATCATTGGTCAACTTTGAAACATCCGGCAACTCCAAAGTGGCCAGGAACGGCAATGGCGGATTGACCGGCATGCCAGACCCAGGATGAGGACCGTTACCTGTACTCCACAATGGTTGTGAATATCCTTGCCCCCATGGGTTCTATCCCGTAGGATTCTGATCGTAGGGGGTTTAGGTCGTATAACCAGACTGATTTGGATGCTGGTAACCAGAGTGTGGGGCCTGATAACCAGGGTACGGACCCTGATTATATGTCGGCCTGGTGTAAGTAGCGTTTGGATTTGGCTGCTGAGTATAGGTAAAACCGGGCGGAGGAGGATAATACTGAGAGCCTCTGGGGCGGTTATAATTCGGTTGAGATTGACCATGAGGATAATAACCACCCTGAGGATGAGTAGGCTGCTGAAAAGTGGAACCCTGCGGAGCCTGATAAGTAGGGCACAACTGTTGATTTGGATGCGGCATTGAATGAGTCGGCTGCTGAACAGGGTTGATGGAATGAGCGGGCTGCCCTGAGTGAACAGGTTGACCCGATTGAGAGGGATGACCTGAGTGAACAGGTTGACCCGGGTGAGTGGGCTGACCTGAATGACCAGGTTGACCCGGATAGACAGGCGACACCGGTTGCGCAGGTTGTCCTGGCTGTAAGTGAGCCCCAGGTTGTACCGGATGGGCCGGTTGGCCTGGAGGCGGGACACCGGGTTGTACCGGATGGGCCAGTTGGCCTGGTGGTGGAACAGGACCAGGTGCTTGCTGGAAACCGGTTTGACCTGAAGCAGAACCATAGGATGGTCTTGGCTGATATGCAACGTTAGAAACAACAAGATATTGTGGTTGCATTGGTGTAGGAGGCTGGAGTTGCCCCCCAGGACCATAGACCGGTCCCGGTTGGTACCCCGGCTGAGGCTGTACAGGTTGACCTGAAGGGCTATAATACTGTCCTTGCGGACCATATGACGGCCCTTGCTGGCCCGCAGTATAGCCCTGAATGGGCTGCCCCTGTGGGTCATAAGGATAGCCAGGCTGGCTCGCAGGTTGGCCTTGGAAAGGTTGCCCCTGCGGGTTGTAAGCCTGGTTATAAGGTAGACCTTGAGCATAGAGGTAAGCCTCAGGAGCGAGTAGACATAAAATCTCCCTATGCTCATCATACTGCCCTGGGAAAGCATACACGGGAGTACCATCCTGTGCATAGTGCAAAAATTAAGAGCGGTTAGGATCTTGGGAGGATGGTTCAACCTCGGCGTTCGGCTATTGCAAAGACAACCGATACTCCTCCGGAGAGATGTTCTCCGATATAGCATTCGCTAGATAAACATCTTCAGGAGTTGGCACAACCTTTGTAGCGGATGCCGTGACAACAGGAGAAGAGGCGGCCACACAGACAGTGGGACGGACGGTTACAGAAGTAACGGGCGTCTGAGGAGACACCCCGGGTGTAGTAGCAGCTGGCCTCGAAGTAGGAGATGACACTCCCATAGAGGCTGCAGCGGAAATAATCTGACCCAAAGATCTGTATCCCTGTGGTAAAGAGGGACTGGCTGTTGAGATGTCAGCCAACTCAGAGTTGTCTCCCTGAAACAATCTTCGTGGGAAGAGCTGATAGTCTTCACCAGACGTTGGGATTTCCTCACCAGAATCACTCATGGATGATCCTGCCATTAAATCACGCAATAAACGGCGAGGACTAGGAGGAAATACAGCAACAACAAAAGGCGAGCCCGATGTAAGAGAAAGGAAATCAGCTCCTAATCTCAATTCAGACACAGGGTTCGAAAAGGGCCAATTGAACTCAACTGGTCCTCTAAGGGGTTGCTCAGCAAGAACCGGTCCCCCATCAGGAAACTTAGAAACAATAGGCTTCTGCGGTTCAGCAGAGAATTGGGAAGCCTCTGAAGAATCGTCCATGTAAGGACTACCAGTAAACGAAACCGAAGGTTCCGCCACTGTGGCAAACGACCAAAGAAAAAGAAGCAAACACACACACGGGCTGAAAAAGAGTCAAGACACACGATCAAACGGTCAACAAGAAATATCTAACAGGGCGTGTAATCGTGGGTGATTAATTTTTTACCACATTGAAAAATAAGAAACTCTACCGTTTCATGTTTTAAGAGTCGAGAAACGATAAAAAGATGACTCTATTTCTTTCAAATTTGACACAAGCGTGAAAGGACAAGCGCTTGACGGTCTTTTTCAAATTTAGGGAGTCAGAAAAGACCAAAATGACTGCTCAGGAATACTAGGCACAAAGGGTGTACCAAATAACCGTGAACTGCAATATACACCTTGGTTTTAATAATGAATAATAAATCAACCAAGGACTTTCCATACGTGCGGGCAATCTCCCCGAATGTTGTGTTCGGTGTATCACGGGTATAGGGAGGCGGACTCGGCTTCTTGTGGATAAAGGATTGAAAACCTAGATGGGTCTCCCTTTATATACGCGACGGTACAGGGAGCACAAGTCCGTACTAGCGCTGTCTAAAGCCAAAAGACGAACGACAGTTGCTAGGTTTAAAGACACCGGAACACGTCTCTAGCCTAGACCTCTAAATATGTTTCGTTAGATTTCAATGCTGCCTTAGGTTAATTGAATAGATTTTAAAGTTGATCTTCAATTAGGTTTCAATTTTCAGGCCCTAACGAATGTGTTGTTTCAAAAACTCCTAAATGCAAAGCTACATGCCACAGTACATCATTTTGTTCGATGAAAACTAGCTACAGAAGAGTTGAGAGTATTTACACAAACAAAATGATCGAAGACGAACAATGAGATCTCTAATGCAACTAATGAAATCGAAAATTTTCCATTCCAATCACTAATTACTAGTAAAATCGAAAAAATTTCAATTCGCACTAATCAACCAAAAGCAAAAGAGATTTTTTGTAATTTTCAATGTTTGATAACTAGAAACACTAAACAAACCGAAAACAAACAGAACAACTTGAGAAACGATATTGAGAGAGAAAAACGAACAAATTTCACTCAATGACACAAACAATCAAATCTCAAATCGACCAAATTCTCTCAAAACCAAGAAAAAGACTCAAAGGCTCCAATGGACCGTGTGATCTAGGTCCAAAGCAAGACCAAACGAAATTCGAATGAAGAAACGAGCAATCACCCAAAAATCGCAACAAAACAGTGAACAACTACTAAGAGGATGCGGAGGAGCAATCAGAGAGTTGACTGGACAAACGAAACACCAAAACTCCCAAGGAGGGCTCGATACACAAAGCCACTAGATGCCCTAGGGCTTAAAACGTGAAATCGATAGATAAAAGCAAACAACCAAAGGACGAAGGCAAATTCCCAGTCAAACAGGACTCCAACACACTCAGGTAATCGAAAAATCGAGAAGAAAAACACTGATCAGACTCAGACAGCTCAAAACTGAGCAAACTCAAAAACCCTACAGGAGTGGCGCGACTATAAGGCTGCAACTGGTGCCAGCAAGCAATTGGCGCGGGCTATACAAAAGCAACATGAGCCAATTGGCGCGACTGTTGGGCTAAAAATCACACCAGTCGAGTTTCTCAGCCAAAAACAAGAAAGAACTACTCCAGAAGCAGATCAATGTAAACTAAGCAAACCAAGAAGCAAAAAACAGCAAAAGAACCCAGCCCAGAAGGCTAACCAAGTAAGGAAAATCATAAAATAATCAAAACGAGACAATCTAAACGAGACAGTGAAATCTAGACGATCCCAGCGGAGTCGCCAAATTTTTGAGGAGGTAAATCCCCTCTGCGGACATAGGCGATCCCTACTAGCCCAGCAGGGGTCTAGCAACAATCATCAAATGTTACAACGCAAATTCCTAGTTACGAATAAAAGACCAAAGATGGAGGCCTACCTGGAATCCAATGCTATGATCTGTAGAAGAGAGCATTCCCATTCCTCAGCCTCGGCAGATCACGATCCTCCCACGATCTCCACAAATGGACACCTGCACATGCAAGAAACAACATGATTACAAGCATAAAATCCAGAATATGCAACTATATATCAGTCAGAAAGGATATAACTCATTATTAACATAAGTGAAAACAGAGTGGAACCATAACCGTAATCATTCATTAAATAAAAATCGAAAGAGAGTACAACCAATGTTCTGACATCGCGGTCTCCTTCGGATGGGTCTCTAGTCGTTCATGTCTCGCAAAGCTCGCCAAGGAAAGGGCAAACCTCTCCAGAGTCTCTCGACGATAGTCTCCTTACTTGAGTCGGCCTTAACGGAAGAAAGAGGGCTCGTACAGCACAAAGGCTCTTGGGAATTTGGAGATTCAAAGCTTAGGCACTTCAAGACTAGCTTGCAATGGAATTGAGCAGGCTTTTATAGATGGGGAAGGAGGGATTTGGGATTCCTATTATTGTGGGATTGGCCCTATCAACAAGGAAGGTTCCATGGGAGGTGGCAAACCACTTCCCTTCCATGGAACTCCCGCAGCCAAACCTCCCAACTCAAGATAGGCAATGGTTTTTGAGTTTGTTGAAACACAACTTCCGCCATCTTTATTTAAAAAACACTCCTTAAATTGGCTGGCGCGACTACTGATCTGGGACAGAGCGCCAGTTGGCGCGGCCTCTTTGTAGGATTTTCCTCATTGGTGCGAGTGATGAACTGTCTTCCCGCGCCAATGCAAAAGAAGATGTTTTCATGATTTTTTGCAAGGAGATGTCTTTAGGGAAATTGAAGCTCATGCTTAGAGGAATGCATTGATGATGATTTCAAGGCATGACAATGTTCATAGGTCACAAAATGGGTCCTCCATTGTGCGGGACAGGGAATGGTAGGGACGGTGACAAATTATTGTGTAACAACAGGGATGATATATGTCTCATAGAGATGGGCTTCAGTTTCCCTTTTAGTATGACTAGTTTTCCCTCTATATCAATGCAATGTAACTTTTTGTCCCAACAATTCATCATGGTTTTCTGTTTTTCTAACCATTCCATTCCTATCAATACATCATAGGAACCTAATGGCAGAATATTTAAATTTACTTCTGTTTGGTAATCATTCAATTTCATGGACAATTGAGGTAACTTATGAGTTATCTTGCGTTTCGTACCAGTGGCTAGCTGAACCAACCAAGACTGTTGAAACTTCTCTGTTTTGAGTTTACATTTTTCTACTAATTGCTAACTAATATAACTCAAAGATGCACCTGGATCTATTAAAACTGTAACAGAATGGTTAGAAATCATATTTTCCATCTCGACCATAGTAGACTGATGTTCTGCTTGCCAATTTTCTAAGAGTACACTGATGGTGGGGATATTCCTTGCTACGTCATTAACTGTAGTGGCCTCTCGCAGTACCTGCACTTTTTGAATATTTCGGTGTGGACAGTCCCTCAATAAATGAGGCTCTCCACAAGCCCAACACTTCAAAGGCTCCCACATTTTAACAGTTCCATCCTTATTATTATTCCCATCTATTTGTTTTGAACCAGTTTGATATTGAGCTGTTTGATTTTCACTTATTTTGCTAAACATTTTTCACTAATGGTTCCTACCAAAGTTCTTCAAATAAGCTGGTTTCTATTTCTTTCCCCTGAAATCACCTTTGTTTGTCCAGCGCTTTCCTTGCTCAGTCTTACCCCTGAACTGTTGGTAGCATAATCTAGCTTTCCTCACAACTTCATCCATTTTTTTTGGATTATCGAACTCTATTTTCTCCTTGTACACCGTAGGAAAACAGTTCAGAAATCTCTGTAAATTTTCCTTCTCCTCTCGGATATAAGGAACATATTGTAACAAATTTGTGAAATTGGTGAAAAACTCATCTATGGTGAGTTGTCCCAATCTGATTTCATGAAACTCTTTTGCCTTGTCATCATAGTAGAGTTCATTCAAATATTTTTTTTTGAACTTGACTTGAAAATCTTCCCAAGTCACTATTTTCTTATCAATGGCGTGAACCATTTTTGTTTCCTCCCACCACAAGGTAGCCTTACCTTGCAGCTAGTATATAGCCAATATGGCCCTTAAAAACTAATTTCATATCGTAAACATGAAAGTACTTAATCATATTCAGAAGCCATGCCTCAACATCTTCTTCCTTCTCTCCATCATAGGAGGGAGGTTTTATTTTCTGGAATTCACCCAGTAATTCCTTCTTCTCTCTAGATTGTTGTCTAGTGGCGTCATCTTCCTCAGACTCATTGGAGGAATTGACTCTTCCTTTTCTCTTCCTTCCGGAACCTTCACCTTCTTGGCTATTCCGTGAATTTCGTTCTCTAATGAGTTTTTCTTACTCCTCACTAGCCCAAGATAGCCTGTCATTGTGGCTTTTAAGATGTTCCATTTCTCGTTGCATTCTATGCAACATAGCCATCAATGGAGCATTTAGATCTGATGTTTTTTCTCCACCACCCAGATCTACATACAGCTCGTCCCCTTCAATCATGGTTCGTAGCTATACTTTTCAACACTGTTCACTGTTCAACATAACAACATTTAGTAAAATTTAAAATTCATAAAATTTTACAGCAGCATATCATTTCTATGTGAGCACATAGATTGCCCAGTAATTGTTTTCCAAAAGCTTTGATACCATTTGTAATGTCTCTCATTCTCAGTAATTTATATATATATATATATATATGAAGATCAAGTTATGATGCTTTTAGAACTATCAAGTTCTACTTTATAATTCTTTATACTTAAGCAATAATTATAATTCTACCACATTTTTTTTATAATTATTTCCATACTGGTTGGTTTTCTTCGCTTACCATAACCATAGTCTTATATTACTATTTTAAAATAGTCTTAATATCTGGAATCTTTTTGTTCTTACCTTGACATTTATATAAATTGATCTTAATGCTATGTTGGAAATATTGTCATTGATGGCAAAAGGACTTGGCAAAGAAGGAGCATCTGAAACAGTAACTAGGAACAAAGAAAATAAATGTAGCAGAGAACAAAGGTCAGCAGAGAAGAACAGAGAAAGAGTGCATTTACACAGAGTAGTATCAGTCAAGGAGAAAATTGAATTCAGTAGGAAGGATATTTGAGTCCCTGTGGAATTAATTCATGTGTGAACATATGTATGCATCCTGATGGAGGATAATTGAAATCCGTGATAAGTAAGAAACCATATGAGGGGATTAATGGTGCTCTGTATGTAGTTAGAGGAACCGATGCCAATACGGTCGACTGTGTATCCCAAACTGGTAGACAGTGGAGTTATATATATTAGTTGAATATAAGACTGAAGGTAAATTGGGATCAATGTTGGGATTGATCTCAATATTGTCTGTGCCTTTATTGAATTGAGCAAGTGTAATATATGAATGTGTTCTTGATGAAGGAATTGTGAATCCCTGCAACCAACACGGAACTCGGTGACTGAATTATGTGAGTATTGGCCGTCGAACTTTTCAGATTTACGAACGAAACCTGGAAGGGAAGTGGTGGATCTTAACAAAAGGAAGCGTGATGAAACCTAGAGTAGAAGGGCGAAACCATGAAGGAGGAATAGTACAAGCGGTTTCCGATTTTCATTGCACCGCTTTCGACGGGAAAGAAGTATTCAAGAGGTTGGGAGCGATTCCATAGAATGAGCGACACACATCCCTGAACAAATTAGCAAAAACGTCATCACTGCACACCATCGCGCGTTAATGTCCGACCAAGGAAGCCGCGCGATATTGTTGTGCGTCATTGATCTGGAGGGGAGCTATCGGACGATGGCTGTATGAGAAAGGTGCACGATGGATAACCACGGTACGATGCGAGTATGTGATTGGGTCATTGATTATACATGTGGGCCCGGTTCTAAATTATATTAATTGGGACCTTTTAAACTAAGGTTTGTGGGATTAATAAAGGATGTTGAATATGTGAAGTTGGCGAAATATGAAACATGTGATGTAATGAACGTGGATCTCATGAACACATAAACTTGGGGTCGATATACATATATATGCATTGGGGATTTCATAACTAAAGGAGGAATTGGATTAATATCTCAATCTCAGATTGAGATATTAAAAAGCCTTAGATTAATTATCTAATTGCCTAACAAAGAAAATAGAACAATAAGAAATTTTTTGGGGCTTGGGTAGACCCTGCTGGATTATCTAATTGATCCCGTCCAGGAATATCATCAGCGGTTGGGTGGTTTTGAATCATGGTATTAATAAAGGAAAAAACTATATAAGGAGAAGAGGATTATAGTTCAAAGTGTGCATGCGGAGGGATTGTCAATGAATAAATCTCTTTAAGAGATATCTGCATGATTGAACTCTGTTGTCTGATAAAGCAGAATCTATGATGCACCTATGGAGTTGATAAAGGTTCAAGACCTCTAGATCGAGAAAATGATGAATCTCTAGGAAGATCTGCAAAGAAATAATGAAGACCTGACACAAGTCTGATGAAGAAATTGAATAAATTTGGTGGATCTGAGGATTGAAGTGGAAGCTTTCTGCCAGTACAAGTTGGTGTTAAAATCAGGGGGTTGGAGCTCCCTTCCAGTAGTGACTGGAGAACGAGAGAAGGTTGTAGCCTTCTACAGGTGGGTGCCTGCATGTTGGTATAAGTCTGCGCCAGCACAAAAATTGTAAGAATTTTTCTTTATAATAAATATTGAAGACAAAGACGACAGCAGCGGGGGTTTTCTCCCAAATTAGGTTTCCACCTTAAATACTGGTGTTCATGTGTGTTTCTTATGTGTGATGGCTAATTATATTATTACTTCACATTCATACTGCTTACTAAACTTCTGATGAATGAATGATGCAATAGTCTAAGTAAAGAATTAAATAATAAGATCTCTAATAAAAAAAATTTAGTAAGATCTAAATACTGATTCACCCCCCCCCCTCTCAGTATTTTTCCTAAAAATTGGTATCAAAGCAGGTCCTTCTGAAAAGCTTAGCCACTAGAAGGAAGATCAATCAAGATGAGCAATCAAAATGGAATAGCATCTATCAAGCCTCCGCTCTTCAACAGAAACAATTTAATCTTCTGGAAAACAAGGATGAGATCCTATCTTCAGTCTCTGGGTGCAGATGTATGGGCTATTGTTGAAGCAGGATATCAATATCCAGCTGCGGTACCAACAGATCCAACGAAAATAAAGAATTATGAAACAAATGCAAAGGCAGTTAATGCTCTATTGGGAAGTCTAACTGAATCAGAATTTGTCAAAGTCATGCAGCTGAATACAACAAAGGCAATATGGGACAAAATAATTCTAAGTTATGAAGGTGATGCAAAGGTAAAAAGTGCTAAACTCCAAACTCTCAGAATTCAATATGAGAACCTAAAAATGCATAATGAGGAGAGCATTGCTAATTTCTTTTTACATCTTGATGATATTGTAAATTGTATGAGAAATCTGGGAGAAACAATAACCGAGTCTACTTTGGTTGAGAAAGTTTTAAGATCACTAACGACAAAATTTGAGTCAAAAGTTTCTTCTCTTGAAGAAAAGCAGGATCTTCAAAATATTACTGTGGTGCAACATCATGGCATACTAACTGCATATGAGATGAGAAGAGGAGGACCATCTGAAGTCAAAGAAGTCATATTTAGAGCTTCTACAAAAGGGAAAGAAGTACAAGAGACAGAAGGATCAGGGTATATCTCAGAAGAAGATGAGGTAAATTTTGTAAAGAAACTCCAACTTGGTACAGGACGATTCAAAGGTAATCTTCCTTTCAAATGTTTTTCTTGTGGAAGATTTGGTCATTATGCTGCTAAGTGTCCTCACAAAGAAACACATGAAAAAGGAAAGGAAGTAGCAAGAAGGAATAAGAATTAGTATAGCAATAGAAAAAGTTACTATACCATGAAGACAGTGATGGGTTATTAGATAGTGAGGAAGAATGTGAACAAGATCTTAGACTTCTCATGGCATTTGAAAAAGAGTATAGAGAAGAAAAGGATACTTTTATGGATGCTTTAGAGGACAATGATTTTCTTGATGAAATCAATCAACTCAAAATATGCTTAGAAGAAAGTAAAATATCCATAGAAACTCTGAAGAACCAGCTTCAAGAAAAGGAGAAACATAATGAGAAATTAGAATGTGAAATAGTAAGTCTAAGAAAAGAAATTGAGAAAGTAAAGACTTTGAATCTTAGATTTGCTAAAGGATCTGAAACCTTGGATGAGATTATCAAGGTACAACTTTCTCCTCTTCTAAAGACAGGTCTCGGATATATCGGAGAATCTTCTCAGGCTTCAGCACCAAATTATCTAAAAGCAGCTACAACCAGTACACAACATTCTGCCCCTCAGCAAGGGAATAGAGAATCTTTACAGATAAATCATGATCATCTCAATTCAAAGAAAACTAACAGGATTACCTTTCAAAGAAACACCAATCAACAGGTAAATTCAAGTAGAAGATTTCATGATCGCAAAAATTTCTTCTTCAATGGACAATGTTTTTCATGTCACAATTTTGGTCATAAAGTTGTTCAATGTGTTGCATATAAAATCATCATGATAAGAGAAGCAAGAAAGAAAAGGATTGATATTGGAACAAATAAGAATACATATAACAACTTTTCTCCTCTTCAAAATGAAGTTGAATGTGCTTATTGCAATAACTTTGGCCATGAAGAATCTGAATGCAGGAGCAAAGTCTAGCCAAAAGAGCATCTTCCTTCAAGCTCCAAAGTATGGAAAAAGAAGGAATTACAGGTTGAAAATTGTGGCATAGCCTTATTTGTAGAAGGAGAAGAAAATCGATGGTACATTGATAGTGGATGCTCAAAACACATGACAGGTGACAAAAACAAACTTCTTGCATATAGTGCTCTAGAAAAATAAAAGAATGTTACATTTGGAAATGACACTCCTGCTGTCATTAAGGGAAAAGGATCTATATTTCTAAAATAAAAGGTGAAAGCTAATAATGTCATGTATGTGGATGGATTAAAGCATAACCTGTTAAGTGTAAGTCAAATGTGTGATCAAGGAACTGAAGTTGTCTTTAGTTCAAAAGAATGTGTCTTATGTGATCTTGATACAGGTAAAACAATTGTAAAAGGAAACAGAACTCCAAGCAACCTTTATGTATTAAAGAACTACAAAGAACAATGTTACATGAGTAAATCTTCAGAAAACTGGCTATGGCATAGAAGGTTGGGGCATCTAAGCTTCTCTCAAATCAGCAAATCAAGTAGACTTAAAGTTGTTCGTGATCTTCCCAATATTACACCACCTGAAAGTATCATATGCAAATCTTGCCAATTCAGTAAGAAAACCAACGTGCAATTTAATGCCAAGGAAGGTTCATCAAGTAAGCCTCTTGAACTCATTCATACTGACATATGTGGACCTGTGAAGAAAAAGTCACCACGTGGTGAACAATGCTATATCTTATTTATTGATGATTTCTCTAGAATGTGTTGGATTGGGTTGATTAAACACAAAGATGAAGCATTTGAGAAATTTCAGATCTTCAAAGCACTGGTTGAAAATGAATTAGATCTAAAAATAAAGTATCTTAGATATGATTGAGGAGGAGAATATACATCAGATGAATTCTTTGAATTTTGTGAACAACATGGCATAAAAAGACAGTTTTTTGTAGTTGGCACTCCACAAAAAAATGGCGTAGCAGAAAGAATGAATAGAACAGTTCAACAAATGGCTAGAGCTATGCTTGATGATTCTGGAACACCTGACACATTTTGGGGAGAAGCAGCACATACAGTGATAAATATTCTTAACAAGGCACATGTTCGTGTAAATAGTGATAAAACTCCATATGAACTATGGTATGGTAATCCTCCCACTGTGAATCACTTTAGAGTCTTTGGTAGCAAATGCTTTATCAAAAATAATGATGAAAAACTTGGCAAGTTTGAACCTAGAGCAGATGAAGGAATATTTCTTGGTTACTCCCCTAGGAGTAAGGCATATAAATGTTACAATAAAAGACTTTAGAAGATTGTTGAATGTATTGATGTTATTATTAATGAGTCTCCTGCAGCTACAAAATAATAAAAACAAACAACAGATGAAGACGATGATGACATATATCCTTATACATAAAATAGGAATGATATGGACAGTGAGCCCAATGAAGAACCCGAAGATGATTTATCTGAAAAAGCTCCATCCAGATATGTTCAAAAGAATCATCCAGAATCTCAAATTTTGGGAGAAAAGGGATCAGGTGTACAAACAAGAAGGAATCTTGTGGGATCTTCTAGCTATCTGGCATTTCTATCCATTATTGAACCTTAAAATGTCAATCAAGCCAGCAAAGATGAATGTTGGATTCAATCCATGAATGAGGAGCTTGATAAAATTGAAAAGAATCACACTTGGGAACTAGTAGCAAGACCTCATGACAAAAATGTCATTGGAACTAAATGGATATTCAAAAATAAGTTAAATGAGAATGGGGATGTTATAATAAATAAAGCTAGACTTGTTTGCAAGGGGTATGCTCAACAAGAAGGTATAGACTTTGAAGAAACTTTTGCCCCTGTAGCTAGACTTGAAGCCATAAGAATGTTTCTTGCTTTTTCAAGCTTTAAACAAATCAAATTTTATCAAATGGATGTTAAATCTGCTTTTCTCAATGGTGATCTAGAAGAAGAAGTTTATATAGAACAACCAGAAGGATTCATTTTGGGAAATGACGAAAAAATTGTTTGTAAACTTAAAAAGGCTCTATATGGTCTCAAACAAGCTCCAAGGGCATGGTAATATCGTCTTGACAAATATCTTCATCAACAAGGATTTTCAAAGGGGTCTGTTGATAGAAACTTATACACAAAAACTGAAAATGATAAACTATTGATTGTGGTTGTATATGTTGATGATATCATTTTTGGAAGTAATGAAGAGTCTATGAGTTAGAAATTTGCTTCTAATATGCAGCAAGAATTTGAAATGTCTTTACTTGGGGAACTAACATTCTTTCTTGGCTTGCAAGTGCAACAAGCAACAGATGGCATATTCTTATCACAAGAAAAATATCTTAAGAAAATATTGAAGAAATATGGCATGGAAGATTGCAAACATGTAAGTACACCAATGATAACTGGATGTAATCTCAGTTCTAATGATGATTCCCCCACGGTGAATCAACCAGAATACAGATCTATGATAGGAATTCTACTCTACCTCACTGGGACAAGACCAGACATTATGCATGCAGTTGGGATTGTTGGACAATTCCAAGCTAATCCAAAAGAGTCTCACCTTCAGGCTGCTGAAAGAATATTCAAATATCTACAAGGAACTCAAGACTTTGGACTATGGTATCCAAAGAATACTGATCTTACTCTTCATGCTTACACTGATGCAGATTGGGCTGGAAATGTTGATGATCGGAAAAGCACTAGTGGTGGTGCATTCTATATGGGGCCCTGGTTAGTATCTTGGTTCAGTAAGAAGCAAAGCTCTATTTCCTTATCTACAGCAGAAGCAGAATATGTGGTTGTTGCATCATGTTGCACTCAACTTCTTTGGATGATGCAGACCTTACATGACATTCAAATCAAATTTTCACCTCCTATCTCCCTTATGTGTGATAATACAAGTGCCATCAGTATTTCAAAGAATCCTGTTATGCATTCCAAGACCAAGCACATTCCCATCAAGTATCATTTCTTACGTGAACAAGTGCTTGAACAAAAGGTGAAATTAGAGTATGTTCCCTCCAAAGAAAAAGTTGCTGATATATTTACCAAACCTTTACCTAGGGAAGCGTTCGAATATCTCAGACAGAAGCTGGGAGTAGTCTCTGCCATGCAGAAGATCAGATCTACTTAAATTTAGAAGACTTAATTGGATACGCTCCTGTTGAAAGTGTTCAGGATGCACAGGCTAAGGGGGAGCATTGGTCATGTGGCAAGGATGTATTGTTGGCATTCTAATTATTTATTGTAGTCTGATCTCATGCTTGAGAATCCTTGATCTTGATTGAATGAGTCATTTCTGTTATTTCATTGAATATTATGTTTGAAGATGCAGCATAATCTTAGGGGGAGCATGGTATTGTCGGTACAGAGGATCTTGATCAACCCTCTGCCATTGATGTCAAAGGGGGAGGAAAAGCAAAAAAAGGGGGGGGGGGGCTTCTATAAGAAAAACAGAGGAAGAGTATTGCCATCAATGCCAAA
The DNA here is from genome assembly GCA_034641835.2 of Pinus albicaulis. NCBI lineage: Eukaryota > Viridiplantae > Streptophyta > Pinopsida > Pinales > Pinaceae > Pinus > Pinus albicaulis. Next base: position 857,513,976 of record CM076578.1, read on the forward strand.
GGGGGAGATTGTTGGAAATATTGTCATTGATGGAAAAATGAATTGGCAAAGAAGGAGCATCTGAAACAGTAACTAGGAACAGAGAAAAGAAATGTAGTAGAGAACAAAGATCAGCAGAGAAGAACAGAGAAAGAGTGCATTTACACAGAGCAGTATCAGTCAAGGAGAAAATTGAATTCAGTAGGAAGGATATTTGAGTCCCTGTGGAATTAATTCATGTGTGAACATATGTATGCATCCTGATGGAGGATAATTGAAATCTGTGATAAGTAAGAAACCCTATGAGGGGATTAATGGTGCTTTGTATGTAGTTAGAGGAACCGATGCTAATACGGTCTACTATTTATCCCAAACTGGTAGACAGTGGAGTTATATATATTCGTTGAATATAAGACTGAAGGTAAATTGGGATCAATGTTGGGATTGATCTCGGTATTGTCTATGCCTTTATTGAATTGAGCAAGTGTAATATATGAACATGTTTTTGATGAAGGAATTGTGAATCCATGCAACCAACACGGAACTCGGTGACTGAATTATGTGAGTATAGGCCGTCTAACTTTTCGTATTTACGAACGGAACCTGGAGTAGAAGGGCAGAACCACGAAGGAGGAAAAGTACAAGCGGTTTTCGGTTTTCATCGCACCACTTTCGATGGGCAAGCGTTATTCAAGAGGTTGGGAGTGATTCCATAGAATGAGCGACATGCGTCCCTGAACGAATTTGCAAAACTGCCATCACTGCACGCCATCGCACGTTAATGTCCGACCAAGGAAGCCGCGCGATATTGTTGTGCGCCGTTGATCTGGAGGGGAGCCATCGGACGGTGGCCGTATGAGAAAGGTGCACGATGGATAACCACGGTATGATGTGAGTATGTGATTGGGTCATTGATTATACATGTGGGCCCAGTTCTAATTATATTAATTGGGACCTTTTAAACTAAGGTTTGCAGGGTTAATAAAGGATGTTGAATATGTGAAGTTGGCGAAATATGAAACATGTGATGTAATGAACATGGATCTCACGAACACATAAACCTGGGGTCGATATACATATATATGCATTGGGGAGTTCATAACTAAAGGAGGAATTGGATTAATATCTTAATCTCAGATTGAGATATTAAAAAGCCTTAGATTAATTATCTAATTGCCTAACAAATAAAATAGAACAATAATAAATTGTTTGGGGCTTGGGTAGACCCGCTGGATTATCTAATTGATCCCGTCTAGGAATACCATCAGCAGTTGGGTGGTTTTGACTCATGGTATTAATAAAGGAAAAAACTATATAAGGAGAAGAGGATTATAGTTCAAAGTGTGCATGTGGAGGGATTTTCAATGATTAAATCTCTTTAAGAGATATCTGCATGATTGAACTCTGTTGTCTGATAAAGCAGAATCTATGATGCACCTATAGATTTGATGAATTTTCAAGCCCTCTAGATCGAGAAAATGATGAATTTCTAGGAAGATCTGCAAAGAAATAATGAAGACCTGACACAAGTCTGATGAAGAAATTGAGGAAATTTGGTGGAACTGAGGATCTAAGTGGAAGCTTTCTGCCAGTACAAGCTGGTGTTAAAATCAGGGGGTTGGAGCTCCCTTCCAGTAGTGACTGGAGAATGAGAGAAGGTTGTAGCCTTCTACAGGTGGGTGCCTGCGTGTTGGTATAAGTCTGCGCCAGCACAAAAATTGTAAGAAGTTTTCTTTATAATAAATATTGAAGACAGAGACGACAGCAGTGATGGTTTTCTCCAAAATTAGGTTTCCACCTTAAATATTGGTGTTGATGTGTGTTGCTTATGTGTGATGGCTAATTCTGTTATTACTACACATGCTTACTGCTTACTAAACTTATGATGAATGAATGATGCAATAATCTAAGTAAAGAATGAAATAATAAGATCTCTGATAAAAAGTTTTCAGTAAGATCTAAATACTGATTCACCCCCCTCTCAGTATTTTTCCTAACATGCTAAAGTCTTATTTAGGACCTTGTTCCCAACTTGGGTCTCCATTTTAATTTTTTATTACCTTTCAACATAATTATTTCCCTCAGTTCTACGTAGTGCAAAGGGTATTATTCATACACCCTACCTATCACATCATCTAACCTATTATTAACACTCAACCTACTCTATCCTTTGGAATTAATGTCAACTCTGACAATGATTAATGAGTGACTCTTTTCGTTTAATGTGTGACTCCTCTCATTTTTCCACGTTAGTACCCTTGTTACCAACTCGGCTCACAGTTCACCTCCTCGATCCACGAAAATCATAACGTGTCAAATCATCTTGTGGATTTGATTTCGCTTTAAATTTTACAATCCTCTTGGTGCATTTGGTGTTTAATATGCATATACGCTCGTCCTTTCAAACTAGCATATCTTCGATCTAAGGAAGAATGGTTAGATGTCTGCCACCTGTAGGGTAGGATTTAACTAGGGTTTTTGGAATCACTGTTTCTATTAAACTCGGTTTTACAAACTATATCCCTTCTCTGTTCATTTTCCATAACATACTTTTCACTCTGTTCATTGATTGTTGTAGATATAACACTCTGGTGGTATCACCCATGGATTCATCCCATTTTTACCATTTCAAGGTCCTTTCCTTCGCCATTCGAATCGACGGTAAACATTTAGTGTATTCCTCTTCTCTTTCTTGAGTTTGTTTTGACAACTTGTGTGGACAAATTAGAAATCCGTTTGAACCTTTCTGCAGTATGATCTCATCTGCTTTCTATGAAGTTATTTTTTCGAGTTAATTTTATTGATTTATTTACTATCAGGAGCACGTTTCTGTTCCCTGGCTTTTACGTCCTATCAGCTAGGTGAGTAGTGATTTTTTTTTTTGTTTATACAATTGGGTATTTGTATCGTTATTTCTTTGCGGAAAATATCTTTATTTCTTTCTTTTTTTATTTAATTGACTGTAAAAATATAACTTCATTGGTTAAACATATTTCGATTTAGTCACTATTGGCTCTTATGAGATAATAGAATTATTTTTGGCATAAATTTATTTTCCATTTTTTGTATTTCACAATTAAAACATTCCACGGTCTGAACATTTCGATTTCGTTTGGTAAATCAATGTATCGAATTGGGTTTTTGTGATTATTATATATTATTCTCATCTACTTTGTATTTCATGTTAATGTTCAGTTTTGTAAATCTGAGTATAGCAGTCATACTCTTCAGATTTTAATTTTAAGTGGTTACGAATTCCAAGTGGTGATTTACTCCTTATAAGTTTATACAATTCCTTTGGCTTTGTTAAATGTTGTCAAACCCTATCATGCATTTAATACTCATTTAAATTTCCACCGGATTTGGGGTTCTTAACATATATCCTATGCTTTCCACGGCAATGAAACCGCACTATGCAAAACCCTCTTTTGCAGGGAGAAAACCCCACTTCGCTCTTTCAGAGTATGACATTTTTAAATCTACCCAACTCGGAATATTTTGATGGCATATAACTTGCGGCCTCACACTGAGGGATTCGAATCTGCATCTGAGTTCTTCATGCTCCAGAGGTAATGAAATGTTTTATTTTTTACATACTCTATGCTTCTCCACACCTATTTTTCCTTTTGACAATAGCTATTTTATAATATCTGAAGTTTTTTTTTTTTTTCTTTTCGTATACAGTTAACTCCCTTCAAACTCAAGAGCCTGATAAGGTAATAAAGTCGAAACTGGCTATGAAGTTTGCCATAATTTTCTTACCAAAAGCTTCTTCTTCTTTTTTTATTTAACATATTTTCCTTTGGTATTGGTTTCAGGTTTGTTCCTTCCTGTTCGGTTTTAATTCTATTTCCACATAGAGTCCTTTTCCGAAACATGCTCTATCCTTACTTGATTTCTATGTATGCACAGGTCGGTACAGCAACGCCAAGGATCACTCAACACTGAGTTTCATTTTTTATTTAGTCATTTGATGACTGCATCCAATTTCTAATTGGGAAGAGTTTAATATATAATATGATGCTATTATTACATTTTTTTTCCTTCAATGTAATAATTAAACTATGACATTTTGGGATTTTCTTCCCATGTGAACTGTGGGGTTTTGTTAAGTTTCCTCATTCGATTTCGTACACATTATTCCTTTCTCTCATACTAAATTGTCACTATCATTTATTTTGCTTATGCAATATATATACTTTCCTCCCTTTTTCGTAAATACTAGATGAAATAGTTAAATACGAATTATCCATGGAATGGATTTACAGTATATAAGATTATAGTCATTTCAATGCTACACTTTCTCTTCACTCTAATACCTTCGTACTGCTATAAATTAGATCCATTCATTCCTTGACCTATTCTAAATGTTCAAAGCTCTTATTTTAATTGCAGTTGTAATTTAGGATGTACGTTCAAGATCTGTGTGCAATATATTGTACTGAAGATATTTACTGTAAATATGTATTAACAATTGGATTAAAGATTTAGAACTATGTTTATGTTTTATATAATTTAGAAATTTCTCTCATGCAGGTAATAAGAGATGTAATCTTTCAATATCAGAATAATTACCTTTATTCTTGGTTACTATAGATCTGAAATGATATTTTAAAGGAATCTCACAACAAACATAAATTACAAAAGAAGTTGAGTAGGTTTGACATCATATAATATGAAAATTGTTTATGATCATAAAGTAAAAAACATGTAATATTTTTTTAGCTACAGTTATGTAATAAATATATATATATAACAAAAAATTTGATATTCATTAACAAAAAAAAAATAAAAAATTGAAAGAGTATGTATGTACTTACAATTACGTAATTAAAGATATGTATATATATTTTTATTAATGGAAAAATTTGATATTCATTAACAAAAAAAAATGTGAAAGAGTATGTATGTAGTTAAAAACTATTATGTAGTTACAAACTATTACAATTAAGTAATTAAAGGTAAATTTAATGTTATTAAAGAAATGAGAATTATGAACATTCATCAAAATTTAGTTACATTTTATTAAGTAAAATTTTAAAAGAATGATGGTTATAAACATTTAAAGATATTGTTATTAAATAATTAGTTTAGATATATATTATTTATGAGAGGGATCAATGGGGTTTTCATATCAGGGTATTTGATCCCCCTTGGATCTTTGTAGATAGAGAGTTATGCCATCTTAATTTCCCCCTTTAGATAAACCACATTCCACATGAATACCATGGGTCAAGACCATTGGTTGTTTTCATAGTTTAGTATTATTTTATTTTATTATTTTTATTTTTTATTGTATCTTGACCTAGTTAAAATGTTCATTACATTATATCAATATTTTTATTTAATTTACTTTTATTTTTATTGTGTAATTTGACAAAGCCACCAAAACCCAAATTTAATCTAACTTATTAAAAATAATAAAAACTAACATTATAAAAAACATATGTAAAACTATTTACTTATGGATCTAATGGCCTAAAACATTTCAATTGTCTAACATCTGATCTAGTGGCATTCCACATGTGTAACATCTCTTACTTACCCTAGAATTTTTTTTTTCTAGGAATTACTTAACAATCATATCTCCAAGTGTATTGATACTGTTGTTTGTTCACACCAAAGATTTATAGATTTGTTTGCTAAGCATAATACTGAAGTATTATTTACCTTATTATTTCTTGTAACTTGCCTCCTTATACCTTTTTATAAGAAGTCAATTTCCTTTTTATATAAGTGATGGATTTCCTTTGCTAATATATAAACATTAACAGTAACCCTTCTACTTAATGATACCCTTCACTTAAGTCTCATTAAAATCTTTACATATATATAATTATACCCTAAATTATATATTTTTATACCTTTCCTTATACACACACACACATATATATACACCTTTCCAATATATATATATATATTTCACTTATATACCAAACTTCTTTAACTATCAACTATATATATCTACACCTTTCAAATATATATATATATATATTTGTATATTTCACTTATATACCAAACTTCTTTAACTATCAACTATGTGACTTTGAATTTTCATTGACTATACTCAACTTCTACCATTGACAGTTGTATCACACATTGGTATGCATAAATGTTTTCCATATGTATTGGTTTTATCAAATCTAAATAGTTAACCCTTATATATTCGATATTCATAACAATGCACTTGGTATCTATGCATTTAATTATGATTTGACTTATTCGTAGCATGGCTTTTATGTGGTAACTTTGGTTTCATAAATAATTTAACGTGTCTCGTTTTTGTGAACTAGACATATGACTTACTGCTTATTCATTTGTACTTCAGATTGAATTCATATCTAAAATCTACAGTGAGTACTTACGTCTTTATGGTGATCAAACCCACTCCACGCAACTTGTACTATGTCATAAAGTCTATAGTTTTTTATCGGATTTTCAAGATTTTTTTAATGGTCTACCCAAACTGAGTTTAAATCTCTATCTACTCCCATGATCACACGACAAGTGGATGGTTTGATTTTCGGAGGAGATTTAGGGTTTTTTGATACATCATATTTAATGTATTGGTTCCGACATGTCTACTCCTTTCCCATTTCATTTCTTCGACAATCCTTTGAAGAACAAAGCTCCAACACAACCTACCTGCACTTAGATTGAATGAGTTAGAGCTCCCGTCTTTCATTGTCCATCATTTGGAATCACTCGCAGGTAATCTCAAGGGTTTTAGTTCAATTTTTAAATTTGTAAGATCAACTAGTTTTTTTTTGTAAGTCCTCATAGTGGATTTCGTATTTGTTTTTTGAACCCCAGCTCTGCGCTGGTGATATATGCATTCGTGATGAGTTTTATTATTGTTTCTGTTTAAAGCTCCTTCTTTCCTCCCTTCAAGTTTGGAATATCCTCTAATTTCTCTGTTATAATCTCTGTCGATTTTCAATCTATCTCCTCGGTAATTTCTACTTGGGCTTTTCATTTTTACATGTTTTCACGCTCCTTATAGAGAGACATTTGTTCTCCTTACTGACATACAGAGATGCGTCAATTTCTAATTCAAACATATGCTTACCTAGTTTTTCGACTCATATGCGATTAAAAATTTTACTGATATTTGACCCTAATGATTTAGGATGCGACCCCCATCACTATACTGGAAAGTCCATGTGATTTGATTTTGGTTGCTTCTACCTCTCCAGAAATTTGGTATTTTATTAATTCAAGAGGTTTTATTTTCATTTTATACTTCCGAATTGATTTTGTTTGACTTTCAATTTCGTTGGTATAAATATATATGTAAATAACCCTGGTTATGTCTTCCACAGACTTTACACAGAGATTTGTATTGGAGCTTTCATCATTAAGGTAATAGCTTCCATTTTGTTAATTTGATATTTGTTGAAATATATATAAATATCGTTTTCGTATTTTAACTTACTTCATTTGTGTTTTAATGATTTTCAGGTAACCCCGAATTCATCATGGTTTCATCATTGCTTCCCATTTAGCAATTTCAATCTCGGTAAAAGTTTAACTTCCAGTTCTACTCTTGTTTACAGGTCGGTACTAGCTTCTCATTTCTTCAGAGTAACCAAGGATTATCTCCGGACTTATTTTCTATATTATCACGGAAAATACCATTTCGATATTAAATATCATTATTTTATCTGTAAAGGATTTTTAGCTCAGAACTAAGATTCCGACTCTTTTTAAATTCCGGTTCCGTGGGATATACATATACATTTATATATATTAATCAGAAAAGTGCATTATTAACTTACAATACTTTTCATGATTTATTGCAATTTTTATTATAATTCTACTTGTTTATTACAGTTTGTAAATAATGGTAAAATCTCCCTCTACAAGTCAAAAACTGCTTATCATAGATGTAAGCAAAAATTTTATATTTCTTTAGAAATTCTCAGATTAACTGTAGAATGTTTTCATTCTAATTTTTCGACATGTGGTAAACCAAATTTGGAATTAAATGTTAATAGTAAAGCATATTTAATACTTTCTCTTTTCTGCAAAAATATGAAGTATAGACTTCGTTCTACTTTATCCTTTACATTTTTCTTCTTATAACTTAAAGTAATGTTTAAAAAGTATCATATATAAGTAGTTTATTTGCTATCCATTATGTAGTGATTTTGATCTCATAACTTATGAAAAGAACTGCTAATATGATAATTACATGCAGCCTTTTTTCAGTTAGGCACTAGATGTACATTCATATACATGTCTATTTTTTGCTTCTGCACTTATTCTTTATTCTCAAGCATATATATATATATATATATATATATATATATATATATATATATATATGTTGAGATTTTATCACATATCCTTCCTAAAGATATTCTTAACCTATTAGAATTATCTTTTAAATTAGAACCCAATAATTCTGCAATTCTTATTTTTTTTCCAGAATTGATCTTTTGAATTCAAAGCAATATAAATATATATAGCTCTGGAATTTTTATTCTCCAACAATTTAATTGAAGTATGCCGAGATGTATACTCTTAGATTTTACCTACAGAGAATAGCATAGATTTACTGTAGAAAATTTCTTTGTATGGTGATACTTATGCAACAAAATTGTATTCCTTGCTCAGATAACATCCTTCCTAAGGCAAAGAGGTACATTTTATATTCCTAAAAGTTAATATTTTCTTCTTTGAAGTATTTATACAGAATTTAATATTTCATACCCATTAAATTCAAATCTGATTTATTAGTTTATGAAATCTACTTTTTTTTATACATACATGTCTTTATACTACAAAAGCATATTAAAGTTATATAATTTATTTGTCTATGGGAGTAAGATATATCTCTAGATTTAAACCGATATCAGGTTTAAAGATTCTAGTTGATATTTCCCAGGAAATTATATTCCTACAACTATAGAGATTTTTGAGGATCATTTCTTCTGATAAAATCTGTTAAATGTAAGGAATTTCATATCTACAGCACAAGAATATAATACTTTCCAGCCAAATAAAAAGTTAAGATTTCAGAATACACCATACAACAGAATTTTATTTGTTAGGTGTGCATACCACTTCTTCCTATGACCAGTCCTCCCAACCTTAGAGTTCTTCTATCTCCAGAACTCACCCCCGAGTTGAGATCCTCCAAGGACAGACTACCTCTTGTCTGTCCTGGAGCAGCTTATTTAAGTTGTGCTTTCCCCAAGCTTGTTTCCAATTTTTGTGTCCAAAAATTTCAGGATGCTTTCTTCTTGTTTTGCCTAGGCTTTCCCTCATTAAGGTACAATAAAGCTGCCTTTTTTGCTTTTCCAGCTTTTCTTTTTCTTCCCAATTACTTTCCTCTTCATTGGGGAAATTAGATTTTTCTCTCCCAATCTAATTTAGTAAGATTCCTTTCAAGGTTTTCTGAAAGGTTTTGGGAAAGTCTAACCTTATCCATATCCTCATGGATCCAGGTTTAGGATCTCCAATCTCAATCTATTCACAGTGCACACATAAATTTTTTAATTTATTTTTATTAATTAAAAATAAATTAATCCATTCTCTAGTTCTCCATTGGGGTCCACTTCCCCTTTGGACTTTTTCCAAATGCCAATTAAAATCATAGAAATAGGGGTGTTACATATTCCCCCCCTAACACTGAACACTGTCCTCGATGTTACACTTTGAGGTTGATTATTCAACTCAAGATGAGGATTCATCCTTCATCTTTGCTCCCAGCTTCCATCAGCTTTCTTCAGAGTACCAATCCTTCCTCTATTCCCACTCTACTACAAATAACCTCTGGAGTTTGATTTTCTTCCTACTTCATTGCAAGAATTCTATCTAGAGGAATATTTTATTCTGCTCTCTCTCTGTCCACAATTCATACCAGTTCATATAAGTAATATCATATACATATATTGATAATCACAACAACATTCTGAACTTTAATAATTTCAATAAATTCAGCTGTTAGCCAAACTGTTCAGTTTCATAGTAGTTTAGTGCACTTTTTAGTACAACTACTTATCATTCCTTGTCTTTTGGTGAGATTTCCTCCTCACGTAAACCTGTTCTAGCTTGGCTTTCTTGGTTTTCTTGGTGAATTCCCTGCACTTATTTTCACCTTTTGACTCCTTTTTCTAGAGTATACAATTCCTGTTACACACTTGGCTAAACAAAATATATAACTTTTCATTAGTATTTCATGAATTTAGAAAACCAACTTTATCATATGCAGATGTTCTGCTTTACTTTTTTCTCAGTGCATTTCTGTACTTCAACTACCTTCTCGTTGTTTGATTTTTTTCAAACAATCAATTTAATTTGTAATAACCAGGCTCAATAACAAGGTCTAAAATTCAATTTCTACTTTACACTTGAATTCTTTTCTTATCAATTATATCAGTTAGTACCGTAGATCTTCGACTTGCATCTCAGTCTATAGTTTCAGCCTTACACTAATTGATCGATTTTCCAACTTCCTATTTTTATATAGGATCTAGATTTCATTGTCTCTTAAAAATCCTTCCACGTAGGATTTTTCATTATTCTTTCTTCCTAACCGTGCAAACATGTCTTGTTTTAATTTTAAAACTCAATTGGAGTTATCTGTATCTCCGAACTAAGGACATATTTTGAAAGTATTTTTTTTCCTACCAAATATTATGTGTTAGGGTTACACGATTTATGTACCCTCAATTTTTATACTTATAAGTTCTTTCTCACTTGAGACATTTTTCAATCTTTTAGAAATTTGTACACTTAATAAGTAGTCATCACTTATTTACTTCACTAAAGGAATATGTATTTTGATGTCTATGCTCCACTGTTGAATTTATATAATCATTTGAGATATTCTTTTAGAGATTTTTAATGATAATTTAATACTTTATTACTTAAACATTATTCAAAATTTAGGGATATTCCTCCTTTACAGACATCCCAACATTTTTTTTATGTTCCTTTCAACTTATTAAGGAATTGAAAACACCCAGTTTGCTTATCATTTTCTTTATTTTGCGGAATTTTTACTTCCATTATTTTGTTCCTAAATCAACCCCTTCTCATTTTTCTCAAGCATACATTTCAACAGAACCTTTACTACCAACTCAGGGGATATATCCATACTGAAACTAATTTCACTCTTCTTGAGCTTTACTACTACTCCTCTAGGCGTGTAAAATTTTATATCCCAATTCCTCGTTTTTCTTATATCATGATTTAATTGACTGGTAAAACAGGACCAATTGTCCTGTAGAATTTCAATTCAATTTTTTGTTTTTTTCAACAATCTACGGTTTTCTTTGAGGTTCTATCTCCCCTTTGAACCAACATGACCTAGCAGGGGTCTACTTGATCTTACATAGGTTTCAAATCAGTAGTACTTCTTGTGGCTTCTATTTTAACTCCTACCAATTTTTAATATAACACGTGGTTTAATCTTCATTTTATAACTAACTTCCTTATTTGGAAATTAATCTGGAATTTCATCTAGAACTATCCTCTTACTATCCTTGGGGTCTAGAATTTTTCCTACCAGTTTATATTTCAATTTTTTATCTTTATCCCACCTAATAAAATTGGCAGCACTTTTCTAACTGACTTTTGCAGTTCCATCGCTACACTTCCATCAATTTTTTTCTTTCAACGAGTTGGTAGGTATTTTCTGTTATCCTACCCAATTTATTCATGTTTTCTCCTTCGTCGAAACAGATAATGGAAATTATTGAGCTCTATACAATTTTTGTTTATACTTGGTATACTGTTGAATGATTTGAAAACTTGCTATGCCAATTCTGTAACAAATTTTTGCATGTTGAATTTCTCCTATCTTTTGTCAAACCCTATCTAGGTTCACAGACTCATGTCTTTTATATCACATATCTGGAAAATTCTTTTAAATTTTCTCTAACCTCTTTTATGAAATTCATATTCCTACTGACAATATGTCTAAAATGTGCAATAATGTGCAGCTTTCTGGTTCATTAGTCAGCACAGAGCATATTTTTCATATTGCATATATGAAATTTTTTTTTATTCTACCATAGAATTCATACGCCTTCTAATGGCATGTCTAAAGTGTGTAATTAAGTATAACTCTATGTTTTAGCTCTTCCTTCCTGTTGTTTTCATGCAGGTAGGGTTGAATCCATTTCATAGTGAAATGGTATATTTTTTTTTCGTTCACCTCAATTTTTGAGAAAAATGTCGTTTGACATCATCTTATTTAGGCAGGTCTGACACTTGAAGACCACCACATATGCATTAGTGACACAGTTTTTCTATGTGCATATCACTAACACTGTCAGTTTTGTTCAATTCTGCTTTAGCTGTTACAGAATTATAGAACACTAACACTTCAGAAATATCCATTTACTGTGATATATCCAACTTATTATAATTTCTCAATGATATGTCGCATTCTTATGTACTTTTGTTGCCTACCACCTTAATTACTTCAGTACGCTTATATACTAATAATAACATATTCAACTTTCAATTACAACTTTCCTCTAAGACCTGATTCTTTCCCTTTAATTTATATGGATCTAATGGTTTTAAACATACCCCATGTTTTTCCATTTATGGAATTAATGGTTCGGGCAATTCTTACCACCTTACCCAATCGTTCTCCTATTACCATGATTAAATCTTATAGCGCTATTTAATCATGGATTGTTATACCCAGACTATCCACTTTGGAATAGTGTTTAACTTTGAATTCCACTCTATATTTTAATATGTATCTCATTTTATACCTTCTTTCACAACCAACTGCAGTATAATCCTTCATTTTCCATCATAAGAGGAAGGTAAAAAAAAAAAAATTCCCCAGAATTCTTGTGAACTTCCTTCTTCCTCCTAGACTGTTGTCTAGAGGCATCCTCTCTCTCAGAATCTTCTGTGAGATTCTTATCGAGATATGCTCTCTGATTTATATATGTCTATACATGCACAGGTTAGTACTGCATCAACAAAGATATATTCAGTATCCAATGGCTACAACTTTTTTATATTTATTTGAACTATTAGCAAGTCTCATAGGGCTTTCCCCTACCTTCAATCACAATTTCTATTGTAATCATTATAACTCAGAATTTTGGGAATTTCTCCCAACAGGGCTGTTACGATTAAATTAATTACACTCTGATTATGCAATATACAGTACTATTGAGTCGCATATACCAAATTTTCAGTAATCTTTGTTGGTACTTATGTCACATTACTTTTTTTTGTGTATAAAGAATAATATAATTAAATTCTTTTCCTAGACTGTACTAGGAACCTTCACCCTCTTCATTGTTCCGTGAAGTCAATTCTCTTATAAATCTGTCTTGTTCCTTACTGGCTACAGATAGCCTATCATTGTGACTTTTAAGCTATGTCATTCCTTGTTGCATTCTATGCAACATAGCCATCAATGGAAAATTTAAATTTGGCATGTTTTCTCCACCACCCAGATCTACATACAGCTCATCCCCTTAAGTTAGGTTTCACAACTATACCCTTCAATACTGTTTAACTATTCAAAAATTTAATATTAGAAAAATATTTTTCCAACAACATATTTTTTTGTCTGAGCACATGATTTTTCCAGTGTTTTAGCTAAAGCTCATCCTCTTCAGTCATGGTTTTGCAGTTGTTAATTTCAGTACCTTTTCAATGTATAACAATACAGCATCAGTTATATTTTTAACACTCATAAAAAAAATATAGCATATATTTCCTGTGTGAGCACATAACTACCCAGTTTTTCAACTTGGCTCTGATACCATTTGTAACATCTCTTACTTACCTTAGAAATTTTTTTTTCTAGGAATTACTTAACAATCATATCTCCAAGTGTATTGATATTGTTGTTTGTTCACACCAAATATTTATAGATTAGTTTGCTAAGCAGAATACTGAAGTATTATTTACCTTATTATTTCTCGTAACTTGCCTCTTTATACCTTTTTATAAGAAGTCAATTTCCTTTTTATATAAGTGATGCATTTCCTTTGCTAATATATAAACATTAACAATAACCCTTCTACTTAATGATACCCTTCACTTAAGTCTCATTAAAATCTTTAAATATATATAGTTATACCCTCAATTATATATTTTTATACCTTTCCTTATATATATATATATATTTCACTTATATACCAAACTTCTTTAACTATCAACTATGTGATTTTGAATTTTCATTGACTATACTCAATTTCTACCATTGACAGTTTTATCACACATTGGTATGCATAAATGTTTTACATACGTATTGTTTTTATCAAATCTGAATAGTTAACCCTTATCTATTCGATATTCATAACGATGCACTTGGTAGCTATGCATTTAATTATGATTTGAATTATTCGTATCATGGCTTTTATGTGGTAACTTTGGTTTCATAAATAATTTAACGTGTCTCTTTTTTATTAAATAGACATACAACTTACTGCTTATTCATTTGTACTTCGAATTGAATTCATATCTAAAATCTACAGTGAGTACTTACGTCTTTATGGTGATCAAACCCACTCCACGCAACTTGTACTATGTCATAAAGTCTATAGATATTTATTGGATTTTCACGATTTGTTTAATGGTCTCAATTACCCAAACTGATTTTGATCTATGTTTACTCTTGTAATCGCACGACAAGTGGACGGTTTGATTTGCGCATGAGTATTAGGGTTTTTTGATCCATCATATTTAATGTATTGGTTCTGACATGTCTTCTCCTTTCCCATTTCATTTCTTCGACGATCCTTTGAAGAACAGAGCTCCACCACAACCTACCTGAGCTTAGATTGAACAAGTTCGAGCTCCTGTCTTTCATCATCCATCATTTGGAAGCACTCGTAGGTAATCTCAAGGGTTTTAGTTTGATTTTTAAATTTCTAAGATCAACTAGATTTTTCTGTAAGTCCTCATAGTAGATTTCGTATTTGTTTTTTGAACCCCAGCTCTGTGCTGGTGATATATGCATTCATGAGGAGGTTTGTTATTGTTTCTATTTAAATCTCCTTCTTTCCTCCCTTCGAGTTTGGAATATCCCCTAGTTTCTCTGTTATAATCTCTGTCGATTTTCAATCTATCTCCTCGATAATTTCTACTTGGACTTTGCATTTTTACATGCTCTCGCCCTCCTTATAGAGAGACATTTTTTCTCCTTACCGACATACAGAGATGTGTCAATTTCTAATTTAGATATACACTTACCTAGTTTTTCGACTCATATGAAATTAAAAATTTTACTGATATTTGACCCTAATGATTTAGGATGCGACCCCCATCACTGTACTGGAAACTCAATGCAACTTGATTTTGGTTGCTTCTACCTCTCCAGAAATTTGGTATATTATTAATTCAAGGGGTTTTATTTTCGTTTGATACTTCTGAATTGATTTTGTTTGATTTTCAATTTCGTTGGTATAATTATATACGTAAATAACCCTGGTTATGTCTTCCACCGAATTTACACAAAGCTTCTTATTGGAGCTTTCATCATTAAGGTAATAGCTTCCATTTTGTTAATTCGATAATTCTTCTTGTTTGTTACAGTTTGTAAATAATGGTAAAATCTCACTCTACAAGTCTAAAACTGCTTATCACAGATATAAGCAGAAATTTTATATTTCTTTAGAAATTCTCAGATTAACTGTAGAATGTTTTCATTCTAATTTTTTGACATGTGGTGAACCAAATTTGGAATTAACTGTTAATAGTAAAGCATATTTAATACTTTCTCTTTTCTGCAAAAATATGAAGCATAGACTTCGTTCTACTTTATCCTTTACAGTTTTCTTCTTATAACTTAAAGTAATGGTTAAAAAGTATCATATATAAGTAGATTCTTTGCTATCCATTATGTAGTGAGTTTGATCTCATGAATTATGAGCAGAACTACTAATATGATAATTACATGCAACCGTTTTTTTAGTTAGGCACTAGATGTACATTCATATACATGTCTATTTTTCGTTTCTGCACTTATATATATATATATATATATATATATATATATATATATATATATATATATATATATATATATATATATATATATAAGTTGAGAGTTTCTCACATATCCTTCCTAAATATATGTTTAACCTATTAGATTTATCTTTTGAATCAGAACCCAATAATTCTGCAATTCTTATTTTTTTTCCAGAATTGATTTTCTGAATTCAAAGCAATATAAATATATATAGTTCTGGAATTTTTATTCTCTAACAATTTAATTGAAGTATGCCGAGATGTATACTCTTATATTTAACCTACAGAGAATATCATAGATTTACCGCAGAAAATTTCTTTGTACTGTGATACTTATGCAACATAATTGTACTCCTTGCTCAGATAACATCCTTCCTAAGGCAGAGAGGTAAATTTTATATTCCTGCAAGTTAATATTTTCTTCTTTGAAGTATTTATACAGAATTTAATATTTTATACCCATTAAATTCAAATCTGAGTTATAAGTCTATGAAATCTTCTTCTTTTTTCATCCATATATGTCTTTATACTACAGAATCAGATTAAAGTTATACAATTTATTTGTCTATGGGAGTAAGATATATCTCCAGATTTAAACTGATATCAGGTTTATAGATTCTGGTTGATATTTCCCAGTAAATTCTATTCCTACAACATTACAGATTTTTGAGGATCATTTCTTCTGATAAAATCTGTTAAATGTAAGGAATTTCATATCTACAGCACAAGAATATAATACTTTCCAGCCAAATAAAAAGTTAAGATTTCAGAATACACTATACAACAGAATTTTATTTGTTAGGTGTGCATACCACTTCTTCCTATGACCAGTCCTCCCAACCTTAGAGTTATTCTACCTCCAGAACTCACCCCCGAGCTGAGATCCTCCAAGGACAGACTACCTCTTGTCTGTCCTGGAGTAGCTTATTTAATCTGTGCTTTCCCCAAGTTTGTTTCCAATTTCTGTGTCCAGAAATTTCAGGATGCTTTCTTCTTGTTTTGCCTAGGCTTTCCCTCATTTAGGTACTTTAAAGCTACCTTTTTCACTTTTCCAGCTTTTCTTCCTCTTCATTGGGGAAATTAGATTTTTCTCTCCCAATCTAATTTAGTAAGATTCCTTTCAAGGTTTTCTGAAAGGTTTTGGGAAAGTCTAACCTTATCCATGTCCTCATGGATCCAGGTTTAGTATCTCCAATCTCAATCTATTCATAGTGCACACATAGCTTTTTTCATTTATTTTTATTAATTAAAAATAAATTAATCCATTCTCTAGTTCTCCATTGGGGTCCACTTCCCCTTTGTACTTTTTCCAAATGCCAATTAAAAGCATAGAACTAGGGGTGTTACAACATGAATACCATGGGTGTGTTAGGAGTAAAACAGCGAAAACAATAAATAATTTACCCAGAGAAATAAACATAAAAGGTCAGCAACAAATCATTAACATAAACACAAATGTTTAACCGGGAAAAACCCCAAACTCCGGGGAAAACCCATCCTAATGAAATTTCATTAGCATTGGCCAAAACCCTGGCCAATCCGTCCAAGTGAGCCTTCACCGCTCACCTCCAGGCCTCCCTTACAATGAAGTCTTCCCAGCCTTTTATAGGCTCCATTACATGCAATACCATAGGCTGAAAACTATGGGTGCACAAAACCATGTGCCCCAAAACCACCACTGTTTACCCTAGTCCACATTGACTCTATCCCGGAGTCAAGTTTACCTAACAATTCCCCCCTTAAACTTGACTAGGGGCTTCTTGACTAAATCCAGCCAAACCTGCTAAGTGAGACAACCCCGCTCACTCTAGCTCTTCCCCCCTCAAATTTTTACCCAGGGTAATTGTTAATTTGGCATCCCCCCTATCACCTAGGTCTAACCCAGACTTTACCAGCGATTACCCAGGGGTACGCATGCCATACCAGGTCTTACAGCAGTATGCCCATTTACATGTAATAAAATTAACTCCATTATAATAATTTTTTTTTTTGTTTCATTGTTGCTATTCTTTAAATTACCATTCTCTACATTCATTCATGATGTCCTCTCCAAAGAGGACATCATAATTGTACATGAATCTGCCCTCTACGCTTTTGCTGGTCCCTTCTAATTATCTGCTCGATTGCTTGCTGGAGTTGCTCTTCTCCACCATCGACCGCAATTTTCCTCTTTGACATGGCCCACTGATAGCCTCCCACAAAGAAAGTCTCGCTTGAAATACGCCTTCCAGCGCCCATGCCTTTGACCAAAGAATAACCCTCTATCACAAAATTGTGTGAACCATTTACATTGCTGGTAACCGATCTCGAGGTTGAAGCCGAGCCATCGCCGTTCTTGATTCCATTCTGCATTGTTGACGGAAATATAGACGCAGCCGACCTTTTCATTGCAAACGGCTCACAGATAATTCAGCCGCTAGAAACTCGTTGGGAATTCCTGGGTTTATCGTCGATCGCCTCCCACTTGCTCATTGCTACTGTAGATATCCTCCACGTCCTCACATCGATGCAATAGTCATCCTCTCCGATACACCGCTAGCACCATTTCAAACCCCGTAGATCAGCAACAGGTATCTGATGTGGAAATACGTCCAATTCTTGCAGATCTGATTTCTCGCCTCTGCCAGTGACTCTGGCTTTTTCAAGGCGTTATGATCCACCATTTCTGGCCATGGCTTCAGCTGCAACAGGACATTGCATGCACCTTAGGAGATCGAACAATATTTCGATTGCAGACCCATCTTATTCAATGCCGCCTGAGACATTATGATGCCCCACATGGATTTACACCCACTAATTCATAATTCATGGGCTAAAAAATAGCGCTGAACACGCTTTCCGCCATCATAAGTTTTCATCGCCTCCACGGAAACGTCCACCACCACGAACACCGTCACCTCGATCTTCAAATGACTGTTCCGGTGGCTGCCAAGGACAATCGTGACTCTATCAGCGGTAAATACACATGATATATGACTAGATCTCTCTTCTTCATATGCAATTTCGTTTGTGATAAAACGCTACACAACAGATCCAACACCTTCACAGGAAAATCTGTCCAATCAAACTGCACATAGATGATCCAGCTTCTTTTTCTTCTTGCAGAATCCATCGATGCCTACTCCGATCCTTTCATGATCTGAGCCTGGATTCGATCAATATGAGCTTGTATTTTACACCGATCTTCCCCATGCCAAGATCCATCGAACGCCCTTTCTAATCATCTGACCGTCGACTTAATCCACGAGCTTATGCTCGTTCTGCCTGCTCGATTTGTTCTTCGAGGCCGACCGACCTGATCCTGGCGCTACCCTCATGTGGTCTGGGCTCGTGGCCCAAATGCACCGCATAGAACTTGAATATGGCTTTTTCCAATATGTCGTTCTCAGTGATTCGATCCACCACTAATGACATCATATCGACCGTTCTTTCTTTTCAAATCTGCGATCAGATCCCTCCAACAACCGAGCTACCTTGTGCCCAAAACTGCGAATAGATTTTGCAGTCAAATAAACCCTTGACAACAAAGGCATCCCTCTGAAGCCAAAATGGCTCTGATACCACTTGTTAGAAATTATGCACAGCAGAAAAAATAAAGAATTTGCCCAGAGAAATAAACATAAAAGGTCAGCAACAAATCATTAACATAAACACAAATGTTTAACCGGGAAAAACCCCAAACTCCGGGGAAAACCCATCCTAATGAAATTTCATTAGCCTTGGCCAAAACCCTGGCCAATCCAGCCAAATGAGCCTTCACCACTCACCTCTAGGCCTCCCTTACAATGAAGTCTTCCCAGCCTTTTATAGGCTCCATTACATGCAATACCATAGGCTGAAAACTATGGGTGCACAAAACCATGTGCCCCAAAACCACCACTGTTTACCCTAGTCCACATTGACTCTACCCCGAGTCATGTTTACCTAACAGGGTGAATACCATAGATTGTTTTTATACTTTAGTATTATGTAATTTTATTATTTTTAATTTTTATTGTATCATGACCTAGTAAAAATGTTCATCACATTATATCAACCTTTTTATTTAATTTACTTTTATTTTTATTTTTGTGTAATAAGTCACCAAAATGATAATTCAATCTAATTTATTATAAAAAAAACTAACATTATAAAAAACATATATAAAACTATTAACTTGTGGATCTAATGGCATAAAACATTTAAATCTTCTAACATTTGATCCAATGGCTCATACATGGATAAAGCGACAACCAGGGGATTTTTTTTCAAAGAGGAACGCCTTACAGCATAATTAACTGCCACACTCATTTGTTACTATTATTAACAAATTATTTTCCAAATTTCCATCAAAGATGGAAACGATGATCGGTTTCCAGCATTTTCCAAATTATTGACTGAAACATCCACTCATGTGCACAAATTAGTAAGAAAAGTGTATATTAGTTTAAAATATAAGTAAATAAATGTGCATTACATGGCATGCTATATAAAATTTTGTGCTCGATACATACACAAAGTTGTGAGATTTTTGTTGAAAACTACATCACTATTGAGAGCCGGGGGGTGAATCAATAGTGATGGAACTTATAAATTGTTTCTTTAATTGATTAATATTTAACCATGCATGAACTGAAACACAAAACTATAGATCAGAGCACCAAAAATAAGCATGTGACCACAAAATCAATCAAAACAATGGACACAAGTAAGTCTCGTGGAAAACCCTTTACCAAATAAAAACCCACCATGTTGTTGTCATAATGCTCAATATGTTATGATATGTGGAAAAAATTATACATGGATAAGATTACACCCATATGCCAGAAGACTAGACTTCTTTCACATTATACTCAAACCGATTAGATAGGAAATTGTTTCTCTCACGGATCTATGGACTACCATCCGTTGAAGGCCACCACGATCAATAATCCTCGCCCAACTTCCATTGCAGTATCCAAATCGTAATGGATGAAGAAATATCTTCCTTCTACTGAATCCTCCAAGTCAATGGCTACTATGAAGCCTCCATGTGAGCCTTATTTAATATATTTTCCTACTGGAGTCATAAAATTTCTCAACATGAGCACTGCAACAACATAACATCAAACCACAATCAAATAACAAATTTACAGCAGAGACTGTAATAAAAAACTGCATAAAAAATATCCACACAAGTTCCAAAATAATCTCCTCATAAAATTACTCTAATCCACACTTCAAAACCTCACTGCATAAATATAATGACTGAAATAAACTTTACGTCACTGTTGCTACAATTACAAACTACTTCAGAAATTCTACAATACAATCCTCACACAACTTGCATACGCTTCTCCAAGATCACTCTTACTCCACACAGCAAAACAATCAACCATACTACCAATGATATTTCTCCAATATAGCCTGGATGAACACAAGTGCTCAACCCAATAATTACACAGAACTACTGGGCTTCAAAAATATGTTCATATGCTTGATTTTATTTGAATTATGCTCATTAACTCTATAAAATCACTAA
This sequence comes from Pinus albicaulis, assembly GCA_034641835.2. Classification (NCBI taxonomy): domain Eukaryota; kingdom Viridiplantae; phylum Streptophyta; class Pinopsida; order Pinales; family Pinaceae; genus Pinus; species Pinus albicaulis. The sequence continues at coordinate 857,535,421 of CM076578.1, forward strand.
CTCCACTTTCCTTTTTATATCTTCAACTTTAATTCGCTTCTGGAGGTCCCATGAACTTTTTCGATCATAAACGGAAAATTTTCGAATAAGAATGTTGCCAAAAAACAAAAATTAGCCGACTAGTGCAAGAAATACGGAGAAAAACTCTTACGAATGGTCATTCACATAGATGACACTATCTCCATGCTACTATAACATGACAATCACTCTCATAGGCCTGCCTTCCAAAGAATGGAGCTTTTTAGTGGCTCCCACGGGCTTAGCTCTATTAGGTCCCTATATTACTAGTTTAGTCGCTTATTTTTATTAGTGTAGCGCCCTTATTGTTATTGTTGTACCCCTATAACCCCAATATTGTTATTATTTTTCCCTTACATTGTTATTGTTAGGTCGACTAGGATTATATTGTGGGCCCATGGACTCCTATATATAGAAGGAGGTTTTGGTTATTTGTGTCATCAAAGAATTATTCATTTATGTAATGTATTGGAGGTTCCCCCTTTGAATTCATTGATTCTAAGGCGTTGATTTGGAGCTGGTTTCATAACATTTGGTATGGGAGCTTTGGATTCTAGGGTTTCACTGCTCCAAATAGGTCATCGTGGCATTTTCGCAATAAATTTTTTTTTACGAAGGTTCACAAGCTAAAATTTGTACAGAGCGAATAGGAAATCCTGAGGAACCTCCTATAAAAAATTCAGACCTTGGTTCACAACATTTTCGGAGATATGATCTAGGGAAGTTAGGGTTTTTTCAGGCTCTCAAATTTCAACTAAAATAGATCATCGTGGAATTTTCACTATAAAGTTTCGTATACGAAGTTTTAGAAGTTGAAATTTTTGCACTGCGAATCCAAAATACTGAGGAACCTCCTGTTAAATTTTCAAATCTTAGTTCACAATATTTTTGGTGATATGATCTGTGGAAATTAGGATTGTTTTTGGCTCCCAAATTTCATCTCAAAGAGGTGACCGTGAGAAAAACGTCGTAACTCTCTCTCTGAACGTCTGATTGAGATTCTGTAAAAAGTGGTTGCAAGCACATGGACTATAGTTTTCTATATATCAATTTTAGAGTTGAAGGAGGAAAAAAAATGACGCGTGGCAAGTCATACAATTTTTCTCTACTGAACTAGTCCATAATTAGGTCATTGTGGGAGATTGGGCATAGATTTGTCTTGAAGAACCCAAATTAGGTCAGACCTGTGGCATTCAAAAGAAGATTCAGAGGGCTACTTCAGGGCTAAATTTTGGATATTGAAGATACGAAATCACAGAGATGATTCAATTTCAATATCAAGGTCCTCAAGATCAAGAAAAAGGTGTGTATTTTTTTCAAATTACATAAGTCTCGTTTGAAAAAAAAAATAGTTTGAATTTATTCCAAGGGCATATTGAAGAATAGATATCAATATTGGGTTCTGAAATGCCTTCTAAAAATAATTCAACACCCATTAAGCCTTCAGAAGGCTCTACTATGACTCATGAAGATGAATAAACACAACATGAGATATCAAAATTACAAGAGCAAGTGCACCAAATTTTGCTATCGCAAAGAGAAACAAAAAAAGAAATGGAAGTTTTGAAGAAAGGCATGGAAACTAAGATGGATGGTTTGAAGAAAGGCATGGAAGCTAAGATGAATGATTTGGGAGCTATGATGGATGGCATGGAAGTGAACATGGAAGCTAAGATTTATGGCATGGAAGCTAAGATTTATGGCATGGAAGCTAAGATCGATGAAAAAATGAAAAACAACATGGAAAACATGAAGAATTATTTGGCAAAGTTGATACAATAAATGTTTCCTAATGGCGAAAAGATAGTAGAGGAAACTCATGATGAGACCAAAATAAATGTTAATCATGATTTTATAAACTCTAATTTTGGATGGAAGAACCACCATATTCAAAATATGGATATGAAGAAGTTTGATGGCAAGGATCTCCTAACATGGCTACTACAGATGGAGAAATATTTTGATCTCAATAATGTGCAAAAAACACAAAAGTTACGCATTGCAACTTTACATTTAGAAAAAAATACATTTATATGGTATCGATGGCTTTGCTCCCGTAAAAAAATTGTCACTTGGCCAAATCTTATGGAGGAAATGATAGCACATTATGAGGATACAAAAAGCAACACCTTCTTTAGCTAATTGATAAATCTCAAACAAAAGGGTTCAGTGGTGGAGCACATTGAGGACTTCCAAAAATTGAATATAAGGGTAATTGATATTCTAGAGGAACACATGATCGATTTCTTAATAGGGACTTTAAAGGATAAAATCCAACATGGAGTTCACGTTTGAGAGCTTGATTCATTGGAAAAGGCATTCAGGTTGGCAAGAAAAATTGAATGTAAAATTATGGCAACAAGGAAGCGTACCACTCACATATATAAAGATGGAAGTGCTTCTACTCCTAGAATTCCACAACCTACAAGGTTGAGACCACAAAAATTGGAAGAAAAATGAGCAAAAGGGCTTTGCTATAGTTGTGATAGAAAATACACTAAACTTCATAAGTGTGTTGAGAAGAAATATTTTACATAGATTGTGAAGAGGAAGAAGAAAATGAACAATAATCTTCAAAAGAAGAGGATATACACCAGGAACCAACCCTATAAGAGGAAGAAATGAGTTCGACCATATTGTGTAATGCATTGATAGGAATTACCACTTCCCAAACTCTCAAGATAGAAGGACATATCAAGAAGAAAAAGGTAATAATGTTGATTGATTTGGGTGGACACTCATTCAAAATTTGTAGAAATATCCTAGTACATCTGATACATTTAGTTGGAAAAATGATTCCTTATGGTACAAAGATCGCTTATATCTTTGTAAGAATTCCCAACTAAAAAAAAAATATTATTTTGGAATTGCACACTTCTCCTTTAGGAGGACACTCGGGATTTTTAAAAACTTACCACAGAGTAAAGAAAAAAAAATTTGGGATCATGGCCTTAAATTTTATACTCAAAAGTTTGTGGTGGAATTTTTGGTTTTCCAGCAAAATAAAGTTTATACAATTAAGACCCCGGGTCTTCTACAACCTTTATCCATTCCAGGTCAACGTTGGGAGGAGATTTCAATGGATTTTATCATAGGTTTACCTAAGTCCAAGGGAAAGAGAGTCATCATGGTGGTAGTTGATGGACTTACCAAGTATGCACACTTTTGTTCATTATCTCATCCATTTAAATCAAGTACAGTTGCTACTACATTTATGGACACAATTCAAAAGGTACATGGAAACCCAAAGGTTATTGTGAGCGACAGAGATCGCATTTTTACTGGAAATTTTTGGACGGAGTTATTTTCTTGTTTGGTTACTCAATTAGCTCATAGCTCATATTATCATCCTCAATATGATGGTCAAACTGAGACAGTGAATAAATTTTTGGAAGGATATCTTCGTTTTTTTCTTTCTAATAAACAAACACAATGGGTCAAGTGGTTACCTCTCGCTGAATGGTGGTATAACACTTGATTCCATACTGCAACAAAAATGACCCTATTTATGGCACTTAATGGATATCATCCACCGTCCATCACATCATCTTTAAGATAAAATTAATGGAAGATCACATAGAGTATCAACAATAAGTTCTCCAACTCTTAAAGGGTAACCTAAATTTTGCATAAAATTGAATGAAACAACAGGCAGATCAACATCGCAGTGAGAGAATTTTTGATGTAGGAGACTGGGTATTTTTACAGATACAACCATACAAAAAAATTTCCCTCAAGCAAGCTAAGAAGGATAATAAATTATCACCAAAGTACTATGGTCCTTACAAGGTTTTTCAAAAGATTGGTACTATGGCATACAAATTGCAGCTTCCTGCTTCTTCGTGAGTGCATCAAGTTTTCCATGTTTTATGCTTAAAGAAGGTTATAGGTGAAGATCTTCTAGTTCAAACAATATTTCCAGAACTTAAGGAGGAAGGAAAAATCATATTGGAACCTGAAGTGGTCACAGAAACAAGAACTCGACAGCTACGAAATCAATCAGTTTTAGAGTATCTCATCAAGTGGAAGAACTTACCCACTGAAGATTCTACATGGGAGGATGATAATTTTATATAGAAGCACCCAAAGGTACTCAAGCTTTGAGGACAAAACTTTTTTGAAGGATAGGGGCATGTTAGGTCCCTATATTACTAGTTTAGTCCCTTATTGTTATTAGTGTAGCCTCCTCATTGTTATTGTTGTACCCCTATAACCCCAATATTATTATTATTACGCCCTTACATTGTTATTGTTAGGTCGGCTAGGATTATATTGTGGACCCATGGACTCCTATATATAGAAGGAGGTTTTGGTTATTTGTATCATCCAAGAATTTTCATTTATGTAATGTATTGGAGGTTGCCTTGATCTCTCTTTTCTTCTACTTTTGGAGTTGGTTTCATAATAGGCTCCATGCGATTGAGCCTAAAGCTAAATAAAACCAATGGATCTTCAGTCCAAAACCTATGCCAACTTATGGAACACCAAATTCAGCATCTGATCACTCCTCCAAGCCTTTATTTCAAGTCTGAAACTGAAGAAATAGGCTAAGAACAAGTCAATTAAATGAAAGACATGTTCTACCAACCTTAGTACAAAATCCAACACCTCTAACTTCTCAAGAAACAACCACAACATCCAATGCATGTAGCAACATCTCCAACTCCTATAGCTATATCTCCAAGCTCCTGCAACAACAACATAATGTCATACAACTAGCTCCAATATTGGTAGAAGCACCTCAACACATGTAGCCATAACTCAACACATGTAGAAGTAATATAATGTCTCCAAGACATGTAGATACATATGAAACACCTATAGAAACACTCCAACCTCCTGCAACAACAATATCTACAATCAACTCAACATTCCAACCTCAATCCAACATCACATGTAGAATCCATCTCCAAATCACCTCCTATAGGTCTACGCATAAGTATGTTGACTTCAATCTCAACTAAAAAAACCATCAAGCCAATCATCCATCATCAAGCACGTGACAAGAAGTACCATGAACCTGTTGACATCAATGCCAACACTTGAGTGCCAACAAAATCCCCCTTTGGCATTGATGTCAACCTCAAAAAAACATGTGAGGTTCATCTCTGTAATCCAAAATATATCCCTCTTTGACATCAATGGAAAAGGCCATGTCAATACTGAAGAAAATGCCAAAATGTGTCAGATGAGAGAAATAATCCTCCTGTCATACTCAACACCATGCTAATGCAAACCAAGACATGTCTCCTACAAGATAAGCATGTAGAACAATGGAATTAAGTGCCAACAAATCTCAAACGAATGCCATGAAAACTCTGAAAATTAAACATGATCCTCCTAAGCATGTAATGGAGATGCAATCATACACTTTGTCTGCTGTAATATTTTTCATTTGCAAGTGCACGATACTACTCCTCATGACCATGAGTTGAACTAAATTTAGACAATATATACAATTTATTACAATGCATACAATGTTTCATGAAGAAACACATAGTTTTGACAAGTACATGGGACTGGCATATGACTCCTCTACACCTATCACCAACCATGATTCTATCGACCCAAGTTTACACCATGCACCCAATGGAGTGGGGCTACATCAAATAAATACAAAATGATACATGACCTAGAATTCTATTGACCCATATGTAGCTAATAATAGGACATACTAGACACCATGGGTCTCTACATGAGAAATGTGCCCAAAATGTTAAAACAATGATAACATGTGGCTTTTACATCCACACACAGTGGTGTTATCATCAATACATGCCCAAAACATGAAATATCATGAGTACATGGCAACAATGAGCAATGAATATCCTCTATATGGTAGCAACAATACAATGCAATACCTGGATTTTCATCAAAACATAAGACCTCCATGAGAAATAACATAATCTCTCAATGTGTAGCAGCAACATGGGGTCATCAAATACATATCCACATCATGATCAACAACAATATGTCCATATATATGAAGCCATATGAATCAAAATTATTCAACTATATGTATATCCAACACATCATAAGTAGCAAAAAATACTTATTCTCATCATAGGTGAGCAAGATATCATCAACAAGGCATAAGAAACAAATGAGCGAGCAACAAAATATCAACAACAAAAAACATGTATACCCCATATATGAACAAAAATACATAACATCATCTCTAAGCCATCCAAATACATATAAAAAATATGCAAATATCATGAGCAAAAACAATCATCATTTTCTCATTTCTCGTCCAACCAACAACACATGACATAAAAATCAATTATATCATGTAAAACATATGATCTTGCTACTATATGGAAACAATGTGAAAAAATTCTTTTCTACAATATACTCATGACAAATAAGCACAATAAAACTTCTCCAAAGTGAGCATGATGCCAACAAACTGCAAGTCTATTTCAAAGCACAAATTCTCCCCGCGAATGTGTGATTCTTCATCACACCTAGATAATGCATATAAGAATACTACATGGTTGCCATATCATCATTTACATCAATACAAACTAAAACAGATAGCTACTCTTGTTAGCCTCCACAACGTCTGAAGGCTGATGAATGAATGTCAATGGAGGTAACCTCAAACCAAGCTTTTAGTTTGGTAGCTAGCCCTAGCAAACCGGAGAGGGCTCTCTCTATGAGATCACAACCAAACATTTGACTCAATGAGGAGTAGATTTAATTATTAATAAATTAATAATTTATTATCATTAATATTTTAATTAATTCTTTAACTAATATTTTAAGTATTTTCTTTGTTTTAATTGATTAATTAATGTTATAGGGAGTGATGCCATACTCGTGACATACCTTGCATTTAAACAGGATCTGCTCATAGTCGAGTTGCTGGATATGCATCCATTCATCAAATTTTAGCTTTATAGCCTCAGGAAGGCCTTTTCCCAATCCATTTCGATGCAAATCCTGGCACAAGCTTGCATGTTGTCCTTCGGTTCACTACGATCAATGAATTTTCCTACTGCATTCCCAATAGCTCAGACAGAATCATCCCCCCAGCAATGTAAAGGGAGGTGCGGGAGGCGGACCCAGACAGGAACAACATTTGGAACGTCAAGTTTAGGATCAAAATCCAGCATCCATTTGTTGAGATACAGGCCCCTAGTGTCCATAAAATAGGGACCATTCCTGAATATGAGATCTTTATCTTCTTTCATCTCAAAGTGGAAAGTGAAGTAGCCCCTTCCACAAAAATGGATGGAAATTTTGTCGGAGATCTTATCAGCCCAGTTACATTCGACCCACCTCTGAATAGTCTTCAGGGAGGGATAGAGTTCGGTGAATTGACCTATTAGACCCTTCTCTTCGAGAGAGAGGGTAGCCATGCGAGGCAGAGAAGGCGGAAGGACAACCTCTTGCAAACCATCAAGCTTCTTAACAAATTTGGAAAGAGTCGGCTTAGGTCGAGGAGGGGCCAAGGAGTTAACCAGTGCAGAGAAAGGCAAGGTCTGGGCCTGGATCAAAGACAACAATGGCAGCAGGCCCCAGACACACAGCAATGGGATAATTTTGACAGAGAACTACATTATAGGAAAATACCCATCCTAACAGGCAATGATATCCTACGCCGTGGGTAGAACATGATAGGAATGTTCAAAAATAAGGAAGCTTATCAGATAAAATAAAACTATGCAAATACACCAGACAACAGGTTATGGAAAAAAAAATTGATCAATAAAACACTGGCCCAAAATTGAACACTTTCTATGAATGGTTGGCCATGGAATAATTCTTACCTGGTATCAGATCCAGAAACACAGTATGCTTGGACCCTCTTGTTGTGTGATGTGTGGAGAGAACGAAGAAAACCTGGAACACCTTCTTAATACATGCTTAGCGGTGGACTAGATGTGGCGCAACCTGTTCAACATGTTCCAACAAACGGACAGAAATAATGATAGCATCAGACAAACTATTGAGAATTGGAGAAAAGGAGGATATCAAAATAGAGTTATCAATAGAGCCTAGACACTTTTGGTTGGGTTCCTGCTTTGGATACTGTGGAAGGAGATAAATCGAAGAAAATTCCATAATGAAAAGAGAAAAATTCTTGAGCTTTAGTAGACCATTGTCTAGAACATTAGAGAGACTATCCTTGCTGAAAAATGGAGCCATGAAGATTGGTCAACTCAGGGAATAGAGGAAATAATTCTCAATCAGTTAAATCTTAAGGCAAAGATGCTAGCGCCAACCTCTTGGAAACCCAAATCTATGGATTTTGAATTTCGGGACAGATTCATACCCCCTCAGGAGGGATTCATCAAATTAAACTATGATGGGGCTTCAAAGGGAAACCTAGGTCAAACAGGGGTAGGGGGCGTCTTCTGTGACTGTATTGGATGAGTCTTGAGGATTTTTTCCATTGACCTAGGGTATGCTAGTAACAACGAAGCATAATTGACTATCATGAAACATGGTTTGCAAATTTCTAAACGCGAACAATACAACTGTCTTGAGTGTTATCACCTAATTGAGTCTTGTTGGGCTGCTTCAGTGGTCAACTTGGAGTAACTATTTCAAACCATATTTTGACTGAAGATTAGCCTCTTCAGTCTAAGAGGGCTCTCCCAAATTATCAAAGGATTTACTCAATTAGTTCTTAAAACATATGGCTAACTCTGTGAGTATTTTAGTGTATGTGATTGCAGGTGAAAAATGAGGAAGATTCAACTACCATTGGGCTTATGGAGTCAGTAAAAGGAAATCAATGACAAGCATTCCTACTTATGGAAGCTGATGCTTTTCAGTTTCAATGATAGAACAACACTAACACATGGGAATAATCAGTAACTCAATGCTAAAAGGAAGTCAGAGCATATATGATATGAATTCTGAGTAATTTATCATCAATACTACTAGAAGCAAGATATAAAAGAGACACATAAGTCCATTGAAACACATCAAGAATCTCAAGTAAAGAAAGAAAATTCATTGTTTGTCTATTACTGATATCAGAAATTACAATGGTATTTGTTTCAAAAGCATTCTCCAACCAGGTGATATTTGATTTTCTGTCTATAAATATACTCCTTTTACATTGCATAGGATGTTGGATCACCGAACCTTAAATCTAACAGTCAACATAACTGAAAATAACCTTCTTGGAACAGAAAAAGACAGCTAGTCTCTAAAAAATTACATTCCTAATAGGACTCTAGTTATATCTATTACAACTACTAACTATAGGAGTGCATAATTACATCAAAATTAGTTAGGTTGCTCGAATGGAACTATCCATCATCAAAATAATAATGCCCTTATTGAAATACAAAACAGGCATCCTATTTTTAAGGAAATGAAGACATGGCCATGGCATTTGCTAACTGTTGAGTTGCATCGACCTTTTTTTCTTGTGTTGCATTGTTGCTAATATGCTGATGTATTGAGGCAATTTAGGATGTGGACCTCAATTTGCTAATATGCTGACATATGAGCTGAGAGCTAGTAGATCTATTGTATGGACAGAGTGTTGAATGCTTTTGTTGCCTGGCATCAAGCTTTATGTTGTTTTGTCACCCGAAATCTTCTTGTTGTGTTAAAACCCTTTTATAAAAAAAATAACGTGAAAACCAATATACTCGTACTTGAAATATTTAAAATTTCAATTTTGAACTGGCATCACATCCACGCACTTCGAAACCTTTATATTTTAAGTTATAAAGAATACGATCGGCTATGATGCGAAGGGGAGGTGACGTGGAGGGTCAGTGGGACCAGACAACATCGCATATCACAACTCTTACCATCAATTTATAAGGGCGGGGGATGTAAAATTTAAACATGGCGAAGTGTGACACTCGACGGAGGGGATGAGTGACATGGCATGGAAGATGTCAAACCAGACTACAGTGCAGATCACAACTTTTAGCTTTTAGTTATAAGTTGTGGGGGTTAACTTTTATAATTTGCGATGTGCGGGGAAGAGGGACCCACTGGCATCTGGCGGAGTTTTATGAATTGGTGAAAGGTTAAAAGCGGTAAGTTTTATGAAGTTTATATGATATCATGATATATCAAAGTATTTATACAGTTGTAAATAGGGGGCAGAACTGTTGAGGTGGGGCCGACCTACCGCATTGAAAATTTAAATAAATAGACTGCAGGCGCTCACAAGGTAAGTTAAATTGTATGCGATGTGATATCGCAAATCATCCATCGCATTGTTTATAGTTTAGTTCCTGATGCCAAAAATATAATATCTGCAAAATGCGATGAGGGCCCCACTTTAATTGCGATTGGGGAATGAAAAGCAATGAAATGGAAAAGGTGGATGGGTAAAGTGAAAAGGTGGAAAAAAGGGTAATTTTAATCATTTTCAATGGAAAATTAAATGAAAAGGGAAGCATGGTGGGTAAAATGGGTCCCACTTCATCATATTTTGTCCTTCGAATGGTTTTTAGGAAATGGTAATGTAAATGATTTTGGGTTTTTGTCTATGGGAAAAGTGATTTTGAATGTATGGAATTGTATGAATGGGGAAGGAATCGATAAGGCGGGATGGGTGGGATGCAACAAATACCAGTGCTAACAGATACCTATCAATGAAATTGTTTAAACTTGTTGGACAGAATTGTGAATTATGGATAAAACATGCTTCCCTAGACAGGTGCTAATCTAAAACAACAGGTTAAATACTATACGACTACTTTTCCTAACTAAGAACAAACACACAGAATGGATTAGATGCTTACTTGGAATCCAAGCGCTTCCAAATGATTCCTTCTAACGCTTCCATTGTAGCTTAAAATTCTAGCCGGCTGTGAAAAATATTTCCTGCAAGAATGAACACTAAATAGTAGAAGATAGCGATAATACAGATTTCTATTCAAGTTAGTTTTCTAAATCAGTAAAGCATAAACCATATACATCAACTAAGATCTTCCAATATGGAAAATCAAAGCTAATACAGATGCATATAGGGAAAATTAAGTTGTATTCTTTATTAATGATAGAAGGGGAGGTTACAACCAAATGACTGATTTAGTGTCACCATCTCTAGCAGCATCCCAACCTCATCACAATGTATATATCTCCAGCAAATTGTCACTCAAATAAATTTCCTCAATGAAAAATCCACCGTCATTTCTCTACACAAATTCTTCCTTCTCAAACACTAAGATCTGTGCTCAATTTATAGAGAGGTTGAGGTAGTTTTACAATCAATGACTTTCCAATAATAGGCAAGACATGTTCCCAATCTTGTAGATGTCAAATGGACACATGGATTTGATGTTTGACACATGTGAACTCTTCTAGAAGGCACTGACCAAGTGGAGATTTCGGAACAATGAGAATTTCACTCCCAATGTGACCAACGCACCCATAGATTTCGAGAAGCGCTTTTCAAAGCAACCTTGCATAGGACTACCTACATATGCAATGCACTTAGTCCCTTAAGAGGTAGCATTGATGAGCTCTCATATGATATATTATAAACTTCAAACTTTTGAAACCTTTGGAGATGAAAATCTTTGATTGATTTGTCTTGTTCTTTGTCTTAGGGCATGTAGAAATCGAAATTTTAGGGGATGATAGACCCTACACATTAGTCCTGGAGATGATGCTCAGTTAACCAGGTCATTGGGAATGATGTCCAAATTGACCTATAACAATTCCCCCTAAAACATGAAGTCAGAATAATAACAACAATATTTTGATTGATATGCTTTACACTATGATGAGCTGGAGATGAAGTGGATTAGCGACCTGCATCAATCTTACAATACATTACATCATGATATATCCTCTTGATCATAATTACTGAGTGTAGGAATTCCAATGTTCAGCACATAAACAATCTAATAACATGTACATAATTCAAAAAGTCATTGACATTGGAATGTTGCCCAATGCAGACATGCCTACAGATATAGGCCCATGTTTGGATGATGATTTGTATGTAAGGTCACCGTATATATGATGTGTACAACAATCTTGAAATCGCAGCCCAGATGGCTGAAACTAGATCCCGGGTCTTCTTATCTCATTCAATCTATCATTCGAGTACAAGTCTAGCCATGCGAATATATGATTTGTTGTCGAACATGGAAAGACATCGTTTGATTACCAGCCAATGATGTGAGTTGTTAAGAAACACGAGAAAACCACCATTGATGTCAATGGCCCTCAAGGTACTGCAGTATTTTTCGATGCTGTAACAAGCCTCATGGTACTGTAATCTGATGTTTCTAAGTGAACTTCAAATATTTTCTAAGTGAACTTTGCATCAGATAGCGCTAATACGGATTTGGGCCTCCACATACCTTTGGGTATATTTGGGAGGACAACTTTTAGGTGATATCCATCCATAGTGAACCAAGTTGGCTGCCTTGTAATTTGTGATGCACCGAACACAGCATTCGGGGAGATTGCATCATCGTAGTTATTGGTTCAACAAGAGGTATTCTGCAGTTCACAGTTTCTTGGTAAACCCTTTTTCTTAGCATTACCCTTTTATTTTATTTATTTGTTTTTGGCTAAAATAAATCAGTAATCATGGAAGAATAAAATCCTTTCCCCCGTAAAGAAAATGGATCTAATGCGACAATAAATTACTTTGAAATTAACTTGTCAACGATAAAGAAAAAATCTTTAAACAAACATTGAAAAAATTTTCTTTCAAAGGAGGAAGAGGTAGACGAATTCACTGGTTAATATGAGGCTCAGGCTTTTCAAAACACATCAGCAAACAAACTGAAACAAACTGCAAAGATGAATTAAAGGGAATTTGGATGGCTTCAGGAGGCAACACAGTCTCTAAAGAGATATAGTGCTTTGCAACGCAGGCCTAAAAGGGAGACAGTACTATGCAAAGCACTGTGTCCTGTCCAAGAGTGCGTTGGGCGCAGTGTCAAAGGAAAATCACAGTTGTTTAACACACTTCTTTTACAAATTTGGATCTTAAAAAGTCTAATCTTTGTGAGTAACAACTACTGGGTGAATAAATAGAGAAAATCAGAGGCTAAAACACCTAAGATAAAGATTAATCTCCCCAGCAGAGTCACCAATTTGTTGGACAGAATGATTTGACCACAAAGCAGACTTTTCCTCCTTATTTTTTGAGCTTTGTTAAAAATGAAAAAGGATTTGAAGCGCACTTTTATCTCTTTTTCAAGCTTCGATAACAGCGAAAAAGGAACCCCTGGAGTCTTATTTCAACTCTTTTCAGACTCCGATAATGTGAAAAGATTACTGAGCACTTGTTTTTTCGGGATTGTAAAAGTAAATGAATCAGTATCTACTCCGTATAAGTTTAACCATTTTTCGGACTAAGATAGATTATTTACGAAAAAGGAATACCCTGGTTAAACATGACCAAAGAGGTTCTCTCAGATATTATTTTACACTTTTTTAGATCTGAGTGAAAATTTTACAAAGAAGTACTTATGGATTTTTCTTTCGTCCTATTTTTCAAACTCTCTAAATATGAAAAAGGATCGGGCTATCACTGTCGTTAAGCTCGTTAAAAGATAAAATAATGATGGGCTTGTCAATCATGGCAAGAATCGAGTTTCATTCATCGCTAGACTCGTTAAATTATTAAATAGCGATACTTTATTCGCCAGAAGGGTTGAATTATAGATCACGCAAATGTTATCCTCCTCAAGCTTGTTAAAAAATAAATAGGTATTGGTCGACAAATGGTCGGGGAAAATTTGGGAAAAGTGAGCAAAAATTCTTTATGGTAGCAAGTTTCTCTTGAGCATGACACTTCCTTTACTCCATGTCCGTGACTGTTTGGGTTGGGTAATCATCTTGATGGTTCATTCATACCTATGGTTCATCATACCTTCACTTCGGTTTTGGGTCAATGCTGCCAACTCATCACAGTGTTGCTGATATGTTCAAGAGAAGTCATCCAGGGAATAAACTCATCCTTCTGCAATAATCATAAACCTTTATTCTCATGACTGTCATCCCTAAAAATTGCTATATCAAGTCATACCTTTGTCTCTGAAAATAGTAACTCTCGTTTCGCAATAAGATAACTTCTTGGCGACAACAAATAATTATCCAAGAAGTTCACTTAGAAACATCAGATTCTAGTACCAAAAAACATTGCCCCCTAAAGCATGAAGTCAGAATAATAACAACAATTTTTTGATTGATATGCTTTACACTGTGATGAGTTGGAGATGAAGCGGAGTGGTGACCTGCATCAATATTACAATACAGTACATTATGATATATCCTCTTTGATCATAATTGAGGGTAGACATTCCCATGTTTAGCACATAAACAATCTAATAACATGTACATAATTTAGAAAGTCGTCGACATTGGAATGTTGCCCAATGTTGACATGCCTACAAATATAGGCCCATGTTCGGATGACAATCTGTATGTAAGGTCACTGTCTAGATGATGTGCTGAAATTGCAGCCTGGATGGTTGAAACTAGATCTAGGGTCTTCTTACCTCGTCCACTTGATCATTCGGGTACCAGCCAATGATGTGAGTTTTTAACAAATGCGAGAGAACCAACATCGATTTCAATGGCCCTAAAGGTACTGCGGTACATTTTGTAAGGTGTGAATAGATGATTTGATGTCAAATGCCAAATAAAATCTTTCTATCAAATGTCTAGAAGCAAGGATCTTGTCGATGTTGTAACAAGCCTCATGGTACTGGAATCTGATGTTTCTAAGTGAACTTCCTGGATATTGGTTTGTTGTCGATAGGAAACCACCTTATTGCAAAATAGGAGTTACTGATTTCGGAGAGAAGGGTATGACTTGATATATCAATTTTCAAGGATGACGGTCATGAAAAAAAATGTTTAAAAGTATTGTAGAAGGATGAGTTTATTCACTGGATGACTTCTCTTGAACATATCGGTGACACTGTGATGAGTTGGCAGCATTATCCCAAAACTGAAGTGAAGGTATGATGAACCATAGGTATGAATGAACCTTCAAGATTATTACCCAACCCAAACAATCATGAACTTGGAGTGAAGGAAGTGTAATGTTCAAGAGCAACTTGCTACCATAAAGAATTTTTCTCACTTTTCCCAAATTTTTCCCAGTAATTTTTCGACCAGCACCTCTTTATTTTTTAACAAGCTTGAGGAGGATAACATTTGCTTGATCTATAATTCAACCCTTCGAGCAAATAAAGTATCGCTATTTAATAATTTAACGAGTCTAGCGATGAATGAAACTCGATTCTTGCCATGATCAACAAGCCCGTTGCTATTTTATGTTTTAACGAGCTTAACGACAGTGATAGCCCAGTCCTTTTTCATATTTAGAGAGTTTGAAAAAGAGGACGAAAGAAAAATCCATAAGTAATTTTTCGTAAATTTGTCACTCAGATCCAAAAAAGTGTAAAATAATATCTGAGAGAACCTCTTTGGTCATGTTTAACCAAGGTATTCATTTTTCGTAAATAATCTATCTCAGTCTAGAAAAGGGTTAAACTTATACTGAGTAGATATCGATTCATTTACTTTTACGAGCTCGAAAAGACAAGTGCTTGGCAATATTTTCACATTATCAGAGTTTGAAAAGAACTGAAAGAAGACTCTAGGGCTTCCTTTTTCGATGTTATAGAAGCTCGAAAAAGAGATAAAAGTGTGCTTCAAATCCTTTTTCATTTTTAACAAAGCTCGACAAATAAGGAGAAATATTATGCTTTGTGGTCAAGTCATTCTTTGAAATAAATCTGCACAACCAATCTTTTCATCAGTTATATATCCTATTCAGAACAACATCAAATGGATTAAAAATACATGTTTCATAATAAAATAATAATAAAACTATATTCATAGCAATAAATTTAATTTGCAAATAATTAAATGACTATTAAAAGTAGTTTCACTATTCATTTTTACCATTCCATAGTTACCATTTGCATTTTGGAGCTCTGAACCTGATTTTTCCCCTGAACTTCAGCTGTTGATTGTGATCGTTTCTGTGGACGGTTTTTGTCGCCGTTTGATCCAAGTTAGTGATATGAACCTCCTATTTCCTTTAGTATTCATTTAATTTCCATTTCCTGAAAATTTTTAGGGTTGTAAGGCCCCTAGGGTAAATTTTGTCCAAAAAGAGGGCAACGTACCCCTTAATGTCAAAACCTGCATTGCATAGCAGGTATAGTGAAGGGTACTTGCATATGCAAAGCACTATCTCTTGTTAGGGAGTGCGTTGGGTGCAATATAATTTTTTTATTTTCTCATTATGCCGAAAATTTACCTAGTTTTTTGCAATGAATGGAATCTAATGGATCTTATGGTTGTATTTCAGGTTTCCATTGGATTATAATAACGATTACATGGAGGGAAAGAGAACATGAAGAATAGGATATAATTACCTTAAATGATCCGGGTACAGTAAGAGCCCTAAGAGATTGAGGACTTCTCAAGTACTTCAAATTGTCTGGGATGAGGCAACAAATAGAACTATTTGAGTTCTTAATTCGAGCATGGGATCCAGCTATCGAGGAATTTCATATTAAGAACTAATTGGTTCCTATAACAGTTGAGGATGTGTACTTTCTCACAGGTTTGTCGAGGAGAGGCTTGCCCATTTCGCTCTCAGGGTCTATTGTTGGAGGTGAGACAGTGAGAGATTATGTTTTGCAACATTTTTATCCAGGGTTCGAGCCAAGAAAAGATGGAAAGATAAACATATGAGATGTTAGATATTTTCCCTTGAGAACTATCCTTTTCATGATCGTAAAACTTACTGGCACCGTGACACTACATGTAGCGAATAGATCGTATATGCAGTATGCGCTAGAGTGTATGGAGCCAATAGTATTCAACTGGTCTGAAGCTGTTCTATCTCAGATAAAGGAACAACTGAATAAAGCAAAGGGATGAAGGAAGAATAATTAAAGTTATGGTTCTATCCTTATATCCTTTGCCTTGGAACAGATTCCACTAATCCAACAACAACATGTGACACTAGATATAGCTAGTCCTAGAGATCCTCGAATCTAGAGATGGGTAGAACTCATGAGTCGACATGCAGGAAAATCTAATATTATGTTCTCTAATGCATTCTCTGCCTAGTTCTGGTGACAAATCTATGCCATCGACGAGTATGCATACGCAGGTGTCGATTTCCGAGGGGATCAAAATTTAGCTTTACCGGAAGGCGCTCAGTGGGGTGCAATAGGTAAGAATTTTTTGACCATATTTTTATATTTTCCTAAGGTTTATACAATTTTTTTGTATTTTGATTATTTCCCAAGACTAAACTAAATGTTTGATGTAATGTAGATGTTGGTCGTGTTCAACCAGTAGTGGAACCAGAGCGTGAAGCAGATGTGCCAGCAAAGAGGGTTGTCAGGAGAGCAGTGCTTTAGGATCTTGATATGGTTGAGACTCTGACTGAGCTTTAGCAGCACATAGAGGGTTTGACCTTCAGGATTCCATATTGTCGGATCGAAGAGCTTCCTAAGCGACTGCAGCCACACACTATTGGGGTTCCTAACGGCTGGATGCATTTACTTTGTAGGATAGCTATATCTATAGCATGTTACCATGAGCACCACTAGTTTACTTGTGACATTTTGTATACATTTTGAGGTCAGATGACCAATGTGTCTTGGGCACAATTTTTGTAAAAACCTATAACTATCTATCTATATGATTTCAGTGTTTTCCTATGTTTATTGTGCAATCCTATTCAATGATGTGAATGTTTTCTTTACATATGTTGCAAATTTCTGTCTAAAACTTGATTAGCTAATGAATCAGTCAATGTGTTTAAATTTCTAGAAATGTGTTGATATTGAATAAAATCAAAGTGTCTTTCCAAAAGTCAAACTCTAAGGAACAATCTATGCAATGTTGGATTTCTAACAGTATAAACACTAGTAAGTTGTAATACCACAAGTTGTGAGGGCAACCCTCTGAATGAAGATGAAGACATGAGATTGTTGACTTGTGTTATCCTTGATGGCAATCCACCTGATGAAGTTATTCTTGACTTGATGGACTTGGTAAATGATGTAAATCTGATGTGATATGATGTTTGTTGGCAATATGATGCTGGGTGTTGTCCTTGATGACAACCCACTTGATAGAGTGTTGTCCTTGAATGACAACCCACTTGATGAAGATGATGGCAACCTACTTGATGAAGTTGTGCTTGATAGAATATGTCTTGATAATCTTGCTAAATGACGTAAATTTGATGTATCTACAGTGAGTACAGAAGGTAATTTAGAAAGGAATTCAGCATGTGCTAGATCTATGATGAAAAGAGTATGTCTCAAGGCATACGCGGATTTGTCTAGGAGAAGTCGCGTATGCACGCGGGAAACAACGTGCCAAGTCGCGTATGGGCAAAAGTGCTCATAAAGTGCAAAACCAGGGGTAACCACCATGGTATTGACCCATTGTATTGGGTAATGATTCGTCTAAATGACCCCGTCCAGGAATACCATCGGAAGTAATGTGGTTTTGGCTCATGGTATTGAAAAATGGTAAACCTATATAAAGAGAAGAAATTCATTGTGCAAATCATGAGTGTGGGTGCAAGATGTCTGAGCTTGAATGAATACTTCTCTCTGAAGTATATCTGAATGGAAAGGGTTACAGTTGAATGATAGATCTGAATGCATGATGCACCAATGAATAAATGATGAAGAAGGGAATCTAGATCTGGAATGTATTTGTATCTGCTAGATCTGTTTATGGAATGCTTAGATCTGAGATGAGGCGAACATCTGTCTGAAGTAAAAGGGTTAAATCTGAACTGAATATCTGATCTAAAGAAGTATGCTGCTCTATAATGACTAAAGATGTATACGCTAGTTCGGAACAGCGAAAGCGCATATATATGCGGGTTTGGTAAAGAGAAAGCGCGTATCTGCCCTGAAGTATAAACAGATGTATACGCTATTTAATGTGAACGGAAGCATGTGTATATGCGGCATCAGTGAAAGGAAAGCACGTATGCAAAACTAGGGTTTGCTGAAGTATGAGTATGAAATGTCTAATCTGTTTTGCTATGATTACTGCTATCTGTCTGGGTTATCTGAATTGACAAGTATCTGTTGGTGATGTATGTTTGAGCTTAAATATGTGGAGTGGGTCCAGTCTGAAAATATGATGAAACGTGGCCTGCAAGTGGTGTCCTAAAGGAAGCTTTGGATCCAGTGTGAAAATTGATGAAACGTGGTCCATAGAGGTGCTGAGGGTTGTAGCCTTCAGTCAGGGGGTTTTAGCTCCCTTCCAGGTGAGGCTGGTAAACGAGATCAGGGGGTCGTAGCTCCCTTCCAGGAGAGGCTGGTAAACGAGTCAGGGGGTTGGAGCTCCCTTCCAGGAGAGGCTGGTAAACGAGCGCAGGTGGGTGCCTGCGTGCTGGTCAAGTCTGCGCCAGCCCATATGTTGTAAGATGTTTTCTCTATAATAAAATATTGAAGGCTGAGCAACTGCAGCGGTGGTTTTCTCCCGACTTGGGTTTCCACCTAAAAATCCTGGTGTTCATGTGTGATGCTTTGTGTGATGGTTTATTCTATTCTTACTACACATGTTTACTGTTTATAGAACATCTAATGAATGAATGATGGAATGATATAAGTGAAGAATTAATGGCATAATTAGATCTCTGTGTATACGCGAGTTTTATGAAGGATATCCGCGTGTATACACTAGTTGGCTTCAGCAAAGTAGCATATGGGTTTTAGAGCATGAAAAAGTGAAAAGTTTTAGTTTTCCCTAAATACTGACTCACCCCCCCTCTCAGTATTTTTCCCAACAATTGGTATCAGAGCAGGTTCTTCTGCAGAAGCTTGATCGCTTGAAGGAGATCCGTCGCAATGGGAAGAAAGCAAAAGAAGAAGGCTACTGAAATGGAGATATCTCAGAAAACATGTGCAGCAGAAAATGAAGAAGATAAATCAGGTATTGATAGTTGTTCTTGTGATTCACTTTCTGGTGTATGCAATAGTGAAGATAGTGAAAGTAATGCTTTGGGTCTAGAGGAAGCAATCAAGATCAAAGTTGAAGATCAACAAAGATCACTTAAAGAAAGAGACTCTATCTACAAAGAAATGATCTCTCAAATGAAAGGAAAGATAGAAATACTGAATGGACAGATAGACAAGTACCAAAGGTTCCATGCTTATGCATCCAATCGAATGACAAGACTTGAAGCAGAAATCAACGATCTAAATGCAGATCTGGAAAAATCAAATAAGAAGAATGAAGAACCCCTGCCATTTGAAAAGGAAGGACTTGAAGCTGAAATCATCTCTCTCAAAGAAGATCTGGAAAAATCAAATAAGAAGAATGCAGGACTTGAAGCAGAAAACATCTCGCTGAAAGCAGATCTCGAAGCATCAAATAAGAAGAATGAAGATCTCTTACAAAATTTTGAAGAATAAGAAAATGGGTTGAAATAAGAGATTCTAAATCTGAATGATCAAGTAGAAGAAGGGAAGAGGGTTGAAGAAAGTATGAATAAGAAATGCCAAAGCTTGGAGGTTGAGGTAAACATTCTCAAAGGCAAATTAGAAGAAAAGGTTAAACTTTTGAGGTTTCAAGATAGTACTAAAATTTTGGACAATATTCTGAGTAATCAAAGGTCTCCTGCTATCAAAATAGGTCTTGGTTTTCATGAAACTGTTAAAGGAGAATCTAGTTCACAAGGAAGTGCTAAAGATTCAAAGAAAGTAAATGCAAAACCTGAAGAGTTGAAAGAAACAAAAAGTCAACCAACAATCATGAATTCTCAAAGGAATTCATTCAAGAACGTTGAATGTTTTAAATGTCATAATTATGGGCATGTTGCAGCAAATTGCAGAAGCAGAACAATTCAGCCACAAACAAACAGATTCTACTCAGAAAGGTACTCTGGTTTCTTCAAGGGATATTGTTTTTCATGCAACAAGTATGGTCACAAAGCAGCTGATTGCAATAGGAGGAAGAACAGAGAAACACACTATGATCCTTATGATTACTTCTCTGGTCACATGAGATGTTATGCTTGTAATAAGTATGGTCATGTGGAAAAGGAATGCAGGATGAACAGATATGAGAAATTGGATAACTTCCAGCACACAAATAGGAAGTTCAAACAAATCTGGAAAAAGATGGAGGACCGATCAGAAACGTAGGGAATATTGACCCTACTGCAGTCATCCGCTTCTGAAGCTTACTTCTCTTATTGACTGCAGGAATGATGTGGGATACATTATAAGATTTAGTAATGTATCATCATAGGGGGGAGCAATGTATGATGGCTCTCATGGTTGATTTGATTATTCTGGTTATATGTATTTCTGACAGAGCATCTGATATGAAGAAGACAGGTACAGGAAGGACAAATTCAGGGGGATATGAAGGAATGTGAAAATTTCTATGCTTCACTTTCCATACGCGGGTTCGATGAACAAAAGTCGCGTATACACGCGAGTTCCAGCAGACACAGTCACGTATGCATTAATGATAAGAGAATTGGGATGATAGCTGAAGATTAGGAGCAGAGGTTCAGGGGGAGCATCAGTCTGACTGCTAATGATTGTACTGTTAGCATTATTCTGGTTATACTCATGCTAATGAAATGATACATGGTTTCTTATGTTGAAGATTATGGATGAGTCCTGTTTGCTTTTTGATGAAGAGTATTCGTTGCTGAGATGAAAGTCTTATAATTCGGAGATAAGGACAGTTCATGTAGAGATTGTTGCTGATGACTTGCTGATGAACGTATTCAGGTTGCACAAGTTAAGGAGGAGCACTGGTTCAGGGGGAGCAGCAGGTTGAATACTAATGATTGCATTGTTGGCACTATGACTGCTTATTCTTTGGTTATTGTGATACTCATGCTTAAATGATGATGACTTGGTACATGATTTATTACGATGAGATTTTGAGCCCTGTTTGCTGAAAAGTATCTTTTGTGATCACACATGGATGAATTGGAAGTCTTATGATTCAGAGATAAGAATAGATCATGCAGAGTTTGTTACTATGGTTGAGACCTTTTTCCCTACATTTATTACATCATGTTAAATCTTGAAGATCTTGATGATATTGGACCACATGGATGATTGCTTGACACATACTTGAAAATGTTGTTCTGGTATGATAATTTCTCTTGGAAAGAATGTATTGAAGCTACAAAGAATCTGAAGGCTTGGTTTCTAATGTGCTTATGCTGCAACCGTTGGATGACGCTTGAAGACACAACTACACTGTTCTATCTATCTGCACTCCAGGGAAGCATTCAAATATCTCAAAAGAAGCTGAACACTGTCTTTTTCTCACAGAGGATCAGATCTGGTTAAAATATAGAAGATGGTATTGGATACGCGGATTTCCTGAAACACAGTCGCGTATATACGCGAGTTCATGCACATAAAACCGCGTATGTCTGATTGCTGACAAATTTCTGTTTGGGGTCAGCTCTCTTCAGTACAGCTGCAATGCTGTTTGGTATCTCTGGTATCTCTAGTGGTGTTCCAGTTCTTATAATACTGTTTCAATCTCTGATGTTTTAAATATGCCTTGATGATTGGTTGAAAGTGTTCAAGATGCATAAACTAAGGGGGAGCCTTGGTCATATGGAAAGGATGCTTGGATGCACAGATTCAGGGGGAGCATTGGCCTTGCTGAGTATAATGCATTGTTGGCATTATGTTGATTCTGAAAAATGATCTCTTTCTTGAGGTCTTTCTGGTATTGGTCATGTAAAGTTATATTTGTAGTTTGATGAAAAGGTCATGTTGAGACCCATGATGTAAAATTGTAATATTCAGTCATATAAGGACTTGTCAAAAATTTTAAACCCACTTGGTTGGGTAGCTGAGTCAAATTTGTAAACCCACTTGGTTGGGTAGTTGAGTTGAGATGTGTAAACCCACTTGGTTGGGTATTTGGGTCTCATATGTAAATCCACTTGGTTGGATCCTTGATGTAAGTATGAGTCTTTTGCGATAGGAAGTTCATAGAGTCGTGTACTTAATTTGAAAAATATGTTTGAAGATTCAGCATGAACTCAGGGGGAGCTTGGTCACTTCAGTATACATCAGATCTACAGACCGCTTCTTCTACATGAGGAGAAAAGGGGGAGAGTGTGTTGGTTTTGATCCGCCCTTTGCCCTTGATGTCAAAGGGGGAGAGTGACATGGTGTTTGAATGAAGAGAAAGAATGTTGTCAAAAATGGGGAGAGTGACATGATGTCATTGTATTCTTAATGTACCTATATGTTGTGGTAACCAAACACCATCATGGTTGCCATCAAGTCCAAAGGGGGAGATTGTTGGCAATATGATGCAGAGTGTTGTCCTTGATGGAAACTCACAGAATGAAGATGAAGACATGATATTGTTGACTTGTGTTATCCTTGATGGCAATCCACCTGATGAAGTTATTCTTGACTTGATGGACTTGGTAAATGATGTAAATCTGATGTGATATGATGTTTGTTGACAATATGATGCTGGGTGTTGTCCTTGATGACAACCCACTTGATAGAGTGTTGTCCTTGAATGGCAACCCACTTGATGAAGTTGTGCTTGATAGAATATGTCTTGATGAACTTATTAAAGGATGTAAATCTGATGTATCTACAGTGAGTACAGAAGGTAATGAAGAAAGGAATTCAGTATGTGCTAGATCTATGATGAAAAGAGTATGTCTCAAGGCATACGCGGATTTTCTAGTAGAAGTCGCGTATGCATGCGGGAAACAACGTTCCAAGTCGCGTATGGGCAAAAGCGCTCAAAAAGTGCAAAACCAGGGGTAACCACCATGGTATTGACCCATTGTATTGGGTAATGATTCATCTAAATGACCTCGTCCAGGAATACCATCGGATGTAATGTAGTTTTGGCTCATGGTATTGGAAAATGGTAAACCTATATAAAGAAAACAAATTCATTGTGCAAATCATGAGTGTGGGTGCAAGATATACGAACTAGTAGTCTTCCTATACGATGTATATACGAATGGAAAGGGTTACTAGTTGAGATGATGGAGTAAATCATGATACTTATTGAAATGATGATGAAGGGTATCTAGATCTGAACTATATTTGTATCTGCTATATATGTTTATGGAATGCTTAGATCTGAGATAAGGTGAACATCTGTCTGAAGTAAAAGGGTTAAATCTGAACTGAATATCTGATCTGAAGAAGTATGCTGCTCTATAATGACTGAAGATGTATACGCTAGTTCGGAACAGCGAAAGCGCGTATATACGCGGGTTTGGTAAAGATAAAGCGCGTATTTGCCCTGAAGTATAAACAGATGTATACGCTGGTTGATGTGAACGGAAGCGCGTGTATACGCGGTATCAGTGAAAGGAAAGCACGTATGAAAAGATAGGGTTTGCTGAAGTCTGAAGTATAAAATGTCTGATCTGTTTTGCTATGTTACTGCTTTCTGTATTCTACAGTTCTGAGTTGTCTGTATCAGTTTGGTTGTATGATTGAGCTTAAATATGTGGAGTGGGTCGAGTCTGAAAATATGATGAAACAAGGCCAGCAAGTTGTGCTCTATTGAATTTGTTGGATCAAGTGTGAAAATTGATGAAACGTGGTCCATAGAGGTGCTGAGGGTTGTAGCCTTCAGTCAGGGGGTTTTAGATCCCTTCCAGGTGAGGCTGGTAAACGAGATCAGGGGGTCGTAGCTCCCTTCCAGGAGAGGCTGGTAAACGAGAGCAGGGGGTCGTAGCTCCCTTCCAGGAGAGGCTGGTAAACGAGCGCAGGTGGGTGCCTGCGCACTGGTAGGAGTCTGCGCCAGCACATATGTTGTAAGATGTTTTCTCTATAATAAAATATTGAAGGCTGAGCAACTGCAGCGGTGGTTTTCTCCCGACTTGGGTTTCCACCTAAAATCCTAGTGTTCATGTGTGATGCTTATGTGTGATGGTTTATTCTGTTCTTACTACACATGTTTACTGTTTATTGAACATCTAATGAATGAATGATGGAATGTAATAAGTGAAGAATTAATGGCATAATTAGATCTCTGTATATACGCGAGTTTTATGAAGCATATCCGCGTGTATATGCTAGTTGGCTTCAGCAAAGTAGCGTATGGGTTTTAGAAAGTGAAAAAGTAAAAAGTTTGATAAAGTCCTAAATACTGATTCACCCCCCCCTCTCAGTATTTTTCCCAACAGTATAAACACTAGTAAGTTGTAATACCACAAGTTGTGAGTCTAACCTTATGATGATATGGTTAATACCAAATGAAATGGAATCAGAGAGAAGTTCGATCAACACGCTATACTTAGCGATATTGTTCGTCGATCTACCAATACAAATCCCTTGAAAACTTACTAACTCGCCATTTGGAGCGAAAATGGCCCACGCTGTAGAGGATAGATTCTGCATACTACGACTAGCACCATCAGCATATCCAAAAAACGGTTCCGAAGATTCATACATCTGTGATGAAATGTAAAGTGGATTACTAATGTCAAGAAAAATATAAAAACAAATTAAGATAGTGAATTCAAATCAACAACATGTATATACAATATAATGCAAAAAATTACTACGCTCAAGATTAAGCATAGTAACGTTTCAAATAAAACTTGTTTCTAGGTTGTGCCAACGGAATTCCATTGTAATCAACCAACTCATAGGCGCCCTTAGCAAGAACTATTTTGACAATATAGGGGTCATGCCATAATGACTCAAACTTTCCTATTCCTATTACATCAGCTTCTTGATCATAAATAAGGACCAAGTCGCCCTCTAAGAAAATGCGAGGTTGGACACTTTTGTCGTATTGTGCCTTTATACGTCTCTTATGCGCTTTGTTGGCCAATTGTGCTTCACAATGTGTTTCATCAAGATAGATGAGGTTAAGGAGACGCAATTCTTCTTCTGAGGTGTCAGGTACTGGAATCTTCATGCTTTATTATTTTGAGGATAGTTCTTTTACTGTTTCAACCTCGTTAAAGAATGAAACAGGTCATGAGCATAGTTCCTTTCCTGGGTCAAGCTCGTTAAAAAATGAAATAAATCCTCCCCTGTAATGAACCTTCATTCCATCCAACTATTAGTAAATAGTAATCTACTTAGTTGAATGAAATGAAGCTTGGGGGGCATCTACTCTTGTAGGGGGCATTCGACATGTGCTTTTGCAGGGGGCATTCAAAACATTCTTACCAATTG
Source organism: Pinus albicaulis (assembly GCA_034641835.2). Taxonomy (NCBI): domain Eukaryota; kingdom Viridiplantae; phylum Streptophyta; class Pinopsida; order Pinales; family Pinaceae; genus Pinus; species Pinus albicaulis. The sequence goes on from CM076578.1 coordinate 857,561,571, forward strand.
CACACAATCGATCGCTGAAGTTTGGGGGCAAAATAGGTTCAGAGCTCCAAAATGAAAATGGTAACTATGGAATGGTAAAAATTAATAGTGAAACTACTTTTAATATTCATTTAATTATTTGAAAATTGAATTTATTGCTATGACTGTAGTTTTATTATGTTTTTATCATGAAACAAGTATTTTTAATCCATTTGATGTTGCTCTGAAACAGTTCTTACCATTGACGAACAGATTAATCGTGCAGATTTATTTCAAGAATGATTTGACCACAAAGAAAACTTTTTCTCCTTATTTTTTGAGCTTTGTTAAAAACTAAAAAGGATTTGAAGTGCACTTTTATCTCTTTTTCGAGCCCCTAGAGTCTTCTTTCAACTCTTTTCAGACTCTGATAATGTGAAAAGATTGTTGAGCACTTGTCTTTTTGAGCTTGTAAAAGTAAATGAATTGATATCTACTCAGTATAAGTTTAACCCTTTTCCAGACTAAGATAGATTATTTAAAAAAAAGGAATACCTTGGTTAAACATGACCAAAGAGGTTCTCTCATATATTATTTTACACTTTTCCGGATCTGAGTGACAAATTTATGAAGAAGTACTTATGGAGTTTTCTTTCGTCCTCTTTTTCAAACTCTCTAAATATGAAAAAGGATTGGGCTATCACTGTTGTTAAGCTCGTTAAAACATAAAATAGCGACGGGCTTATCAATCATGGCAAGAATTGAGTTTCATTCATCGCTAGACTCGTTAAATTATTAAATAGCGAAATTTATTTGCCCAAAGGGTTGAATTATAGATCAAGCAAATTTTATCCTCCTCAAGCTTGTTAAAAAATAAAGAGGTACTAGTCAAGAAATGACCAGGGAAAAATTTGGGAAAAGTGAACAAAATTATTTATGGTAGCAAGTCGCTCTTGAACATGATACTTCCTTCACTCCATGTTCATGACTGTTTGGGTTGGGTAATCATCTTGATGGTTCATTCATACCTATGGTTCATCATACCTTCACTTCGGTTTTGGGTCAATGCTACCAACTCATCACAGTGTCGCTGATATGTTTAAGAGAAGTCATACAGTGAATAAACTCATCCTTCTGCAATACTCGTAAACCTTTATTCTCATAACCGTCATCCCTGAAAATTGTTATATCAAGTCATACCCTTGTCTCTGAAATCAGTAACTCTTGTTTTGCAATAAGGTGGCTTCCTGTCGATGAAAAATCAATATCCAAGAAATTCACTTAGAAACATCAAATTCCAGTACCATGAGGCTTGTTACAGTATCGACAAGATCCTCTCTTCTAGACTTTTGACCGAAAGATTTTGTTTTGCGTTCGACATCAAATCATCTATTCACACCTTACGAAATGTACTACATTACCTTAGGTCCATTGACATCAATGGTGGTTCTCTCATGTTTGTTAACAGCTCACATCATTGGCTGGTAATCAAATGATGTCTTTCCATGTTCGACGACAAATCATATATTTGCATGGCTAGACTTGTACCCAAATGATCGAGTGAACGAGATAAGAAGACCCTGGATCTAGTTTCAACCATCCAGGCTATGATTTCAAGATTTTTGTACACATCATCTATACGGTGACCTTACATACAGATCACCATCCAAACATGGGCCTATATCTGTAGGCATGTCTGCATTGGGCAACATTCCAATGTCAACGACTTTCTGAATTATGTACATGTTATTAGATTGTTTATGTGTTGAACATGGGAATGCCTACCCTCAGCAATTATGATCAAAGAGGATATATCATGATGTAATTTATTGTAATATTGATGCAGGTCGCCACTCCGCTTCATCTCCAACTCATCACAATGTAAAGCATATCAATCAAAATATTTTTGTTATTATTTTGACTTCATGCTTTAGGGGGGAATTGTTATAGGTCAATTTGGGCATCGTTCCTAATGACTTGGTTAATTGGGCATCATCTCGAAGACCAACGTATAGGGTCTATCATCCCCTAACATTTCAATTGTTATATTCCCTAAGACAAATAACAAGATAGATCAATCAAGGAATTTCATCTGCAAAGGTTTCCAAGGTTTGAAGTTTATAATATATCATATGAGAGCTAACAAACGTTGCCTCTAAAGGGTCTAAGTGCGTTGCATATGCAGGTAGCCCCATGCAAGGCTACTCTGCAAAGCACTTTCCGACATCTATGGGTGAATTGGTCACATTGGGAGTGAAATTCTCATTGTTCCGGAATATCCACTTGGTCAGTGCCTTCTATAAGAGTTCACATGTGTCAAACTTTGAATCCATGTGTCCATTTGACATCTACAAGATTGGGAACATGTCTTGCCTATTATTGGAAATTCATTGATTGTAAAACTACCTCAGCCTCTCTATAAATTGAGCACAGATATTAGTGTTTGATAGGGAAGAATTTATGTAGAGAAATGATGGTGGATTTTTCATTGAGGAGATCATTGATTTGAGTGACAATTTGCTGGATATATCTGCATTGTGATGAGGTTGGGATGCCACTATAGATGGTGACACTAAATCAGTCATTTGGTTGTAACCTCCCCTTCTATCATTAATAAAGAATACAGCTTACTTTTCCCTATATGCATCTATATTGGCTTTGATTTTCCATTTTGTAAGATCTTATTTGATGTATATGGTTTATGCTTTACTGATTTAGAAAAATAACTTGAATAGACATATATATTATTGCTATCTTCTGTTGTTTAGTGTTTATTCTTGCAGGAAATATTTTGCACAGTAGGTTGGAATTTGAAGCTACAATGAAAGTGATAGAAGGAATCATTTGGAAGCACTTGGATTCCAAGTATGCATCCAATCCATTTTGTGTGTCTGTTCTTAGTTAGGAAAGGTAGTCGCATAGTCTTTAACCTGTTGTTCTAGATTAGCACCTATCTAGGGAAGCGTGTTTTATCTGTAATTCACAATTATATCCATGAGAGTGGAATCCTTTAAGAGTCCCACACCAATGTTCTGAAGTTCTAGTTGGGGTATGTGAACAAACAGAACACTTCAGTTACCAACAAATCAGAGGCAAAGAAGGAGAGTTGATTAACGACAGTGATTGACCGATCCTTTTTCATATTTAGAGAGTTTGAAAAAGAGGATGAAAGAAAAATCCATAAGTACTTTTTCGTAAATTTGTCACTCAGATCCGAAAAAGTGTAAAATAATATCTGAGAGAACCTCTTTGGTCATGTTTAACCAAGGTATTCCTTTTTCGTAAATAATCTATATCAGTCTGGAAATGGGTTAAACTTATACTGAGTAGATATCAATTCATTTACTTTTACGAGCTTGAAAAGACAAGTGCTTGGAAATATTTTCACATTATCGGAGTCTGAAAAGAGTTGAAAGAAGACTCCAGGGGTTCCTTTTTCGCTGTTATCGAAGCTCGAAAAAGAGATAAAAGTGCGCTTCAAATCCTTTTTCATTTTTAACAAAGTTCGAAAAATAAGGAAAAAAAGTATGCTTTGTGGTGAAGTCATTCTTTGAAATAAATATGCACGACTAATATGTTCATTAGTTGTATATCTTGTTCAAAACAACATCAAATGGATTAAAAATAGTTGTTTCATGATAAAAAAATAATAAAACTATAGTCATAGCAATAAATTTAACTTGAAATTAATTAAATGACTATAAAAAGTAGTTTCACTATTCATTTTTACCATTCCATAGTTACCATTTGCATTTTGGAGCTCTGAACCTGATTTTTCCCCCAAACTTCAGCTGCTGATTGTGATCATTTCTATGGATGGTTTTCGTTGACGTTTGATCCAGGTTAGTGATATGAACCTCCTCTTTCCTTTGGTATTCATTTCATTTCCATTTCCTGCAAATTGTTAGGATTTTAAGGCCCCTAGGATAAATTTTGCCCAAAAAGAGGGCAACTCACCCCTGAATGTCGAAACATACATCGCATAGTAGGTACAGTGAAGGGTACTTGCGTATGCAAAGCACTGTCTCTTGTTAGGGAGTGCGTTGGGCGCAATCTAAGTTTTTGATTTTCTCATTATGCCCAAAATTTACCTATTTTTTTGCAATGAATGGAATCTAATGGATCTTATGGTTGTATTTTAGGTTTCCATCAGATTACAATGATGATTACATTGAAGGAAAGAGAAAATAAATAAAAGGATATTATTTCCTTAAATGATCCAGGTACAGTAAGAGCCCTAACAGATTGTGGACTGCTCAAGTACTTCAAATTATCTGGGATGATGCAACAAATATAATTATTGGAGTTCTTAGTTTGAGCATGGGATCCAGCTATCGAGGCATTTCATATGAAGAACCAGGTGGTTCCTATAACATTCGAGGATGTATACTTTCTCACAGGTTTGTCGAGGAGAGGCTTCCCCATTTCGCTTTCAAGGTCCATTGTTGGAGGAGAGATTGTGAGAGATTATGTTTTGTAACATTGTTATCCAAGGTCAGAGCCAAGCAAAGATGGAAATATAAACATCTGAGATGTTAGAGATTTTCCCTTGAGAACTATCCTTTTCATGATCGCAAAACTTGTCGGCACCGTTACACTACAGCGAATAGATAGTATATGCAGTATGCACTAGAGTGTATTGAGCCAACAGTATTCAACTAGTCTGAAGTTGTTCTATCTCAGATAAAGGAACAACTGAATAAAGCAAAGGGATGAAGGAAGAAGAATTTCAGTTATGGTTCTATCCTTATATCCTTTGCCTTGGAACGGATTCCACTAATGCAGCCACAACATGTGACACTGGATATAGCTAGTCCTAGAGATCCTCAAATGTAGATATGGGTAGAACTCATGAGTTGACATGCAGGACAATCTAATATTGTATTCTCTACTGCATTCTTTGCCTGGTTCCAGCGACAAATCGTATGCATACGCAGGCGTCGATTTCTGACGAGATCCAGATTTAGAATTACTAAAAGGTGCTCAGTGGAGTGCAATAGGTAAGAATGTTTTGACCATGTTTTTTATTTTCCTAAGGTTTATAGAATTTTTTTTTTTTTTTTTTTGATGTTTTCCCAAGATTAAACTAAATTTTTGATGCAATGCAGATCTTGGTCATGTTCAACCAGTAGTGGAACTAGAGCGCGAAGCAGATGTGTCAACAGAGAGGGTTGTCAAGAGAGCAGTCCTTCAGGACCTTGATATGGCTGAGACTCTGACTGAGCTTCAACAACATATAGAGGGTTTGACCTTCGGGATTCTAGATTGCTAGATCGAAGAGCTTCCTATGCGACTGCAGCAACACACTATTAGGGTTCCTAACCGCTGGATGCGGTTACTTCGTAGGATAGCTAGATCTATAGCATGATACCACAAGCACCACTAGTTTACTTGTGACATTTTGCATACATTTTGAGGTTGGATGTCCAATGTGTCTTGGGCACAAATTTTCTAAAAACCTATAACTATATATCTATATGATTTCAGTGTTTTCCTATGTTTATTGTACAATCCTATTCAATGATGTGAATTTTTTCTTTACATATGTTATAGATGTCTGTCTAAAACTTGATTAGCTAATGAATCCGTTAATGTGCTTAAATTTTCGGAAATGTGTTGATATTGAATAACATCAAAGTGTCTTTCCAAAAGTTGAACTCTATGGAACAATCTATGCAATTTTGGATTTCTAACAGTATAAACACTAGTAAGTTGTAATACCACAAGTTGTGAGTCTAACCTTATGATGATATGGTTAATACCAAATGAAATGGCATCAGAGAGAAGTTTGATCAAAGCGCTATACTTAGCGATATTATTTGTCGATCTACCAATACAAATCCCTTAAAAACTTACTAACCCATCGTTCGGAGCGAAAATGGCCCACGCTGCAAAGGATAGATTCTGCGTACTACGACTAGCACCATCAGCATATCCAACAAAGGGTTCTGAAGATTCAAACATCTACGATGAAATGTAAAGTAGATTACTAACGTCAAGAAAAATCTAAAAACAAATTAGGATAGTGAATGTAAATCAACAGCATGTATATACAATATTATACAAAAAATTACTATGCTCATGATCAAGCATAGTAACATTTCAAATACAAACCATTTCTAGGTTGCGCCAATGGAATTCCATCGTAATCAACCAACTCATAGGCGCCCTTAGCAAGAACTCTTTTGAAAATATTGGGGCCATGCCATAATGGCTCAAACTTTCCTGTACCTATTACATCAGCTTCTTGATCGTAAAGAAGGACCAAGTCGCCCTCTGAGAAAATGCGAGGCTGGACATTTTTGTCGTATTGCGCCTTTATACGTCTCTTGTGCACTTTGTTGGCCAATTGGGCTTCACGATACATTTCATCAAGATGGATGAGGTTAAGGATACGTGCTTCTTCTTCTAAGGTGTCAAGTATCAAGTCGATTACAAGTTTTTACTAGGGTATTACACATTGGATTGGTAAGATAGCTTCCAGACCATACACCAACTGAAAAGGAGTAAAGCTAGTTGTGTTTCTTATCGAGGTTCGATATGCCCACAAGGCAGAGTACAGGATCAAATGCCAGTTTCTTTTACGAACTCCTATCATTCGTTGAAGCATATGTTTCATAATTTTGTTGATAGCCTCAACTTGTCCATTTGACTGTGGATAATAAGGAGTAGAATTATCATGTGACAATCCTAACTTGGCAGTAAATTCATCCATCATGTGATAGTGAAAATTATTTCCATGATCTGTAACTATAGCCTATGGGACCCCAAATTGTGCAATAACACGATTAAAGAAAAAAAATGCAGCTGTCTGTTTCATTTTGTTGAATGTAGGCATCGCTTCGGCCCATTTGGTAAAATAGTAAACTATGACAATAATATAACTATGCCCCCTAGACGAACAAGGGTTACAGGTCATGAATTCAATACCCCATTTCGAAAATGTTCCCACAGAGACAACAGGATGCATTGGCACTGGCGGTTTGCAGATTTTACGATAAAAAATATGGCATGCATGACAACTTTTGACCGTGAGGATGCAATCTCGAAAATAGTAGGCCAAAAGTAACTAGCGTAGAGTATCTTCTGCGCAGTAGCATAACCAGATAAATTTCCACCACAAGCCCCAACATGACAATCATTTAACACTTTTTCGGCCTCCTCATGAGTGAGGTGCCTCCTTAAAATGGTATTGACACCACGATGATAAAGTGTATTGCTGACGATCAGATAATCTTTGGCTTGGTATTGAATATGTTGTTGTTCAGAGCGAGAGGTATCAAGTCGAAAAGTTTGGTTTGGAGATAAATGATGAAATCCCCATACCAAGGATCAGATGATCCGATCAAAAATAGAGACTCGTCGGGAATTGATGGTTCCAACGTACTTGCAGTACTATCAGAGGGAAGGTCACAGAGAAGCTCAGCCAGAACTAAAGACTTCTTTGACTTGGATTTGATGAATTCCAAATCAAATTCCTACAAAATGACAATCCATTTTGAATATTTTCCCCCCAGAAATTGACGTGATAAGATATAAGTCATGGGGTTGCAATCTGAAACTATAGTAGTTTTTTGGAATAGGATATAATGGAAAAATCTTTGGACAGCTTGAATAGCTTCCAAGGCAAGATTTTCTACATATGAATACTTAACTTCCGTATCATTGAGATTACGACTCAAATAATAGATTAGATGTTCAATTCCATTTTCTACTTGGACTAATACCATAGCAATAGTCGTTTCAGTCACAGCAATATATAGGAAATAATCATTTTGATAATTAGGGGGATACATTAATGACGCTCGGACAAAAGTTTCCTTGACATCATCAAAAAAAGCTTGTGCAACTTGGTCCCAATGGAAGGGAACCCATTTTTTCAATAGTCGAGTAAATCCTTTAGCCATTTCGGTGTAGTTTGGAATGAACCTTCTTAGGAAGTTAGCCTTTCCTTTAAGTTCCTGTATATGAATTAAGTTTGATGGCGCAGGCAAATCAAGAATGGCATGAACCTTCAATGGGTCGATTCGAATTCTTTCTTTTGAGACTATGAATCCAAGCAAACAACTAGAACCAACACAAACACACACATTTATGTGGATTGAGGCGTATTTTGTAGTGTCGGCAGCATAAAAAAATGGCTCTCAAATGCATCGAGTGATCAGTCTGATTTCATGAATGCACTGGTAAATCATCTAGATATGGTTGAACAATGTGCTTGATGTCATTGAAATCATAATCCATTGCTCTCTGAAAAGTTTCCTCGACGTTATTTAAACCAAATGGTAATTTCCTATAATCGAATGTGCCCCAAGGATAGATAAATGTTGTCTTATTTTGATCCTCTGGGCGGATATTGATTTGAATGTAGCCGAAAAGTCCATCCATGAACGAAAAATATTTCACATCTAGCAAAATCGTCAATAATCTGGTCAATAAAGGGAGTAGGATAGTTGTCTTTTGGACAAGCAAGATTGACATCCCGATAATTGACGCACACTCTAATGGTTCCTTATTTTTTCATGACAGGAACGATATTGGAAACCCACTCAATTAGCGGAACAGGGTATATGAAACTAGCACGCAAAATTTTTTCAAATTCTGCTTTGATGGCAGCTACTTTCTTCAGATGAACAAGAAGATGCCATTGACGCACTGGTTTGACATCAGGATACATATTGATAGTGTGTTCAACTATACTAGTATCTATTCTTGACATTTCCTCGTAATACCAAGCAAATACATCACAGAATTCACGAAAGAGAGAGCGATATGATTCAAGTTCTAATGGAGAAGAAGATACACCAACATGAATATTTTCTACAACGTCAGGTTTGGTCAAAATATCGATAGAAATGGTTTCTTAAATATTTGAAAAAATTCTCTCAGAATCGATTGCATTAATGGGTAAAGAATTTGAAAAGAAATTTTTGATGGATGGGTGATATAGTTCACTAAGGTTATTTTCTTCATCAGAAGGAATATGGGAACGATTAGGATAATCTTTCCCTGGTTCTCCTTCTGACATCATGGCTTCTGAAATATTTTCATCTGTCAATAACATTGAGGAAAAGTGATCAGATGACACCAAAATATGTGTTGAAGGTTTTGTGACAGATAAAATTAACACTTGGTAACTAGGAGCTGGATCCATAGCAACCATGTTTTTGTCTGGATTTGGAAATGGGTCTGTCAACACAACTGAGGCATGGGAAGTCTTGATGATTTTTTAGACTTCAACATGGTAAGGACAATCCCTAAGAAAATGTTCCTCATTACATATTATGCATGGATAATGAGGTTTCCTAGGTCTAGACGATTGATCAGATGATCTTTCCTGTGGGTTAGAAGTTTTCTTTTTCTTAGATTTCCCCTTTCTCTTACTTCCGGGTTACTTGTCACTTTTTCCTTTCTTAAATGACACGACATTAATTTCAGAAGTGGGAGAAGGATCAGATGTAGTAGTGTGGTGTGTGCTTGCAGAGCCTATCAAGCCGTCTCTGGCATGAGAGTCCTTTAATTGAGGAGGAACAGTAAAATTAGATCTTAGCGCATTAGGAATTTTTTCATAGAGCGTGCCAGACTGAGTATAAATCAAATCTAAATATTTTTCACGAGCGATGACTTTCTCTTCTGTGATGATGCCACCCTTAGCCACATCCTCAGTTATAGATGGTAATAGGGACTTAATGAACCATTCAGCAAGGAGTTGATCCAGAACAAAGGTCTTAACCATTCGACAACAACGACGACACTCATGAATATGATCATAGATGTGAGTAGCATTATTCTGTTTGAAATTGGTCAAGATTTCCGTTCCAATTTCATATCTGATGGGTAACTGGAAATGAGTCAAAAATACAGTAGCTAGGGCTGTGAAATTATCAAAAGAAGCTCTAGGTAATTTAATGTACCATTTTGCAACCGGACCTATGAGCGTACATTGGAAAAGACGTACTTGAACAGAATCATCATTCAAGGATTTTGATGAACACCATAAATGATAAGTCATGACATGAGTCGATGGATCTTCTCCAGGGGTTCCATTGAACTTAGGAATATCCGAGGGTAATTTATGAGGTATCACCGACCACCAAGGAGCATAGTTAATTGGATCATTAATTAGCCAATTTAAATCTGGTAACTCTAAAGTTGCAACAAAGGGCAACTGTTGATTAAGGTCAGGTTGAGCATAGCCAGGGTAAGATGGAATTGCTTGAGCAACAGGCCTTTGAGCACCAGCATAAGGAATCTACTGCTGGTAACCTAGATAGGGGTTGTTTTGAAAAGAAAAAGCTTGAGGATTCTGTTGACCAAAACTTGGATATGATACTTGTTGAAATGAATTTTGAGGCATTTCCTCCCGTGGCTGCCAAGGGGTCTGTCCACCAATGTTATAACCCAAATTAGGATAACTTGGATTCATTTGATAGCTATAACCAGGTTGTGGTTGTGACATCCCATAAAATGGTAAACCAACTTGTGAATAAAGGATTCTAGATACAAGTTGTTGTAAATTAACCGAAATATTTGGAGTCTGTGGACACAATATTTGATGATATCGAGTTGAAGGACCTGCTTGATAAGGTTGTACAACATTTTGATTCTGTAATAGGGGTAAAGATGTATTAACAAGTGGTAATGATGTGGGTGTAATAGGTTGAACTGGTTGATACGATTGTATAACCATTTGCAGTTGGAAAGGCAGAGTGGGTTGCCATTGACAAACATGCATTTGACATTAGGTTGACCAAAAAGTGACGGAGTATTTTCATATTAGGTGACCAAATATTTCCCCCCAGCATGAGGAGGATAATAAGATGGAAAATATTTCTCTCCAAATGTTGGGAGACCAGTTGATATAGTAATTGAAGGAATAGACCTAGAAGGACCAGCTTGATATTTCCCTGAAGATGTATATAATGAATCAGTTCATTTAGTACTTACTATAGGATTACTAGTTAAAATAGCAGATGATGGCATAGGTAAAGTCCATGGATTTGAATATGCACAAGAGAAAATTCCAGATAATGATTTGTAACCTGATGGGACCAAATGGCCACCATGAAAATATGACTCTGGTGAAGTTGTAAACATCTACGAGGTAGCTAGGGCAAGAGCTGACGTAATTGGAACAAACGACCCAACCGAAGATGTTGGTTCATTCATGGTTACTTTACCAAATGTATACCCTTTTGAATCAATGAGAGTTTGAAAAGGAATAGGATCAACAAAAGTATATGGTGTCGATTGAGGAAAATACTCGTACAGGTAAAGGTCCTCCCCAAAATGGGTTGGAGTTAAAGGTGTATCGTCTTGTGGGATTTTTTCAATCGCAATTAAACCAGGTGGAAGTATTTCACCGTCAGGCCCAAAGTATATTTCAGGTGGTTGACTGTGTGATATGGGAGATTCAATAGCTATATAAATTTGTGGGATGACCAAGGTAGGAACAACTTCTAGTTGTACGACTTCAGGATTCAGATGTTCTGGCAAAGAAGAGACAGGATCTAGATCAATTTCTAGTTGAAAAACATCAGCTCCAAGAGGTATGGTCTCACTGATTGGATGGATTGTGACCACGGGTAGCTATGAAGAATCTATTTCGATAATAGTAGATGAAACGGAATGTGTAGAAACAACTTAAGCTAACTCTGGTTTATGAAAAGATGATGTTTCACCAGAGGTACAAATTTTACTTGATTCGGTAGATCGTGATCGCCTTCACCTACCAGAAGTAACTTCTGGTGTTAAAGGTGGTTTTAACGCTAGTCTACGCGAACGATGGGGTAAAGGATTTTTTTATTCCATGATTACTAATTTATTTTAACCAAAAATAAATAAAAATAAATAAAAGGGTAATGCTAGGCAAAAGGTTTTACCAAGAAACTGTGAACTACAGAATACTTCCTGGCAAACCAAGAAATACAGGCAGGCAATCCCCCTGAATGTTGTGTTTGGTGTATCACAATTTACAAGGTGGCCGACTCGGTTCACTATGGATGGATAACACCTAAAATTTTTCCTCCCAAATATACCCAAAGGTACGTGGAGGCCCAAATACGTATTAGCAGCATCTGATGTGAAACTGCATAGTGAGAGCACCCCTTTATACTTATCGTACTGTAACACCGCCCGATATACCCGAAAGTACGTGGATGAGCTACGATATACTTACGTACGTGGAGTGAGGTATCACACTTGGAATGTATCGCAGACAAGTTAACGAAAGTTGTTATGTTTTACGACGTCGTAACACGTCTCTGGCCTAGACCTTCTAAATGTTATCGTTATGGTTCCAATGCTTTATTAGGTAAATTGAGATTAATTTTATGTTGATCTTGCTTAACAATTTGCCTTTCAAAGGTTCACCGTGATGATGTATTGGAAAATTCCTAAAATGCAACTAAGAATGATAAGAAATCTTTCACTTTTAGTTTTTCAATGAAAATCCTAGCTACTAGAGGGAAAGAGCGATCAATTTGTGAGCAAATAAATCAAAGAACACAAACTAAATGCAAATTTCCAAATTGTTCCTTTTGCAAAACATACAAACTACTACATGCAAATGCAGATTTTTCTTTTCAGTTCCTTTAATTTTATAATGCAGAAAAGAAACTAAGTGTACTAAAACAACAAAAATCAAATGCCTTTTACTTTTGAGAAATGAGGAATGCAAACAACAATTTCTCTTTTGAAGGAAAAATGAGTTTTCTCCTATTAGGAAACAAAGATCTTATGAAAATTTCCTTTCTCAAAAGAAAATGGATCTAATGCAAATATAAAAATACTTTGAAATTAACTTGTCAATGATTAAGAAAAATGCTTTAAACAAACATTGAACAAATTTTATTTCAAAGGAGGAAGAGGTAGATGAATTCACTGGTCAATATGAGGCTCAATATTTTTAATACACCTCAGCAAACAAACTGAAACAAATTGTAAAGACAAATTCAAGGGAATTTGGATGGCTTCAGGAGGCAACATAGTCTCTAAAGAGATACAGTGCTTTGCAACGTAGGCCTCAAAGGGAGACAATGTTATGCAAAGCACTGTGTCATGTCCAAGAGTGCGTTGGGCACAATGTCAAAGGAAAAACATAGTTTTTTGACACACTTATTTTGCAAATTTGGATCTTAAAATCCTTATCTTTGTGAGTAACAACTACTAGGTGAATAAACAGAGAAAATCAGAGGCTAAAACACCTAGGATAAAGAGTAATATCCCCAGTGGAGTCACCAATTTTTTGGACATGATTGTGAATTACAGATAAAACACGCTTCCCTAGACAAGTGCTAATCTGGAACAACAAGTTAAAGACTATACGACTACTTTTCCTAACTAAGAACAGACACACAGAATGGATTAGATGCTTACTTGGAATCCAAGTGCTTCCAAATGATTCCTTCTATCGCTTCCATTGTAGCTTCAAATTCTAGTCGTTTGTGCAAAATATTTCCTGTAAGAATGAGCACTAAACAGTAGAAGATAGAAATAATACAGATGTATATTCAAGTTAGTTTTCTAAATCAATAAAGCATAAACCATATACATCAACTAAGATCTTACAATATGGAAAATCAAATCTAATACAGATGCATATAGGGAAAAGTAAGTTGTATTCTTTATTAATGATAGAAGGGGAGGTTACAACCAAAGGACTGATTTAGTGTCACCATCTCCAGCAGCATCTCAACCTCATCACAATGCATATATCTCTAGCAATTTTTCACTCAAATCAATTTCCTTAATGAAAAATCCACCAACATTTCTCTACACAAATTCTTCCTTCTCAAACACTAAGATATGTGCTCAATTTATAGAGATGTTGAGGTAGTTTTACAATCAATGACTTTCCAATAATAGGAAATACATGTTCCCAATTTTGTAGATGCCAAATGGACACATGGATTCGAAGTTTAACACATGTGAAATCTTCTAGAAGGCACTGGCCAAGTGGAGATTCCGGAACAATGAGAATTTCACTCCCAATGTGACCAACGCAAACATAGATGTCAGGAAGTGATTTTCATAGCAGCCTTGCATAGGGATACCTGTATATGCAACGCACTTAGTCCCTTTAGAGGTAACGTTGATGAGCTCTCATATACTATATTATAAACTTCAAACTTTGGAAACCTTTGCAGATGAAAGTCTTTGATTGATTTGTCTTGTTCTTTGTCTTAGGGCATGTCGCAATTGAAATGTTAGGGGATGATAGACCCTATACATTGGTCCTAGAGATGATGCCCAGTTAACCAGATCATTGGGAATGATGCCCAAATTTACCTATAAAAAAACTTATGAGTGATAAAATTGAGATTGAGGGAGATTCGGCTATGGTTACAGGTGTCCTCCGGAAGTTACAGCAGGGAGCATGCTAGGATCACATTAGCAATAGATGGAGAACAAAAAGACTCATCCAAGAGATTAAGAAGATAATGGCTATGCTCAGCTATATCATTCTCTTTCATGTAAGTAGATCAGGAAATGAAGCAGCAGATTGTTTGGAAAATTGGGGATGCATCAATGAAGGCAGGGTCCTAGATTAACCATGGGTGCATATTAACATGGAACCAGGGCTTGTAGACCTTAAATTAATTATACAATGGAACTTTGGGCACAATGAACAAGATAAAAACCAACCCCCTCAATCAGGGTGCCAACTAGCGATGCCAGAGACTTGTCATCGTGATGGTATGTGGGTTTGTGGTGAAGGCATGTGACGAAATTTGTATCAAGGACGAGGAAGACGTGTTGACAGCTCCACTAGCGGATAATTATGATTGCATTAAATCATAATGCAGAACATCTCGGCGATTAAGGTGGGTTATCAGGGAGGATTTGGGATGTGTGTCGTCGGGTTATATGGGAGCGGGTTATTAACAAGGTTTTGGTCATTTTCTGCATTTCTATTATTCCTTGCATGTTCGCCATCCTCTACAAGTTTGGTTACTACCGTGAGTAGTATCCCTCTCAACAATTCAGATGATACCGAGGGACTTCGCAACCTGCAGCATTGAATTGGTATGTACTCAATTCTCCATATGCCATAGCAATGAAACATGTCTCTCCATACCATTCTATGCGAAGAAAGCTTTTGGTTTTCCTTGATTTCATTTATCTGGTTCGTTACTTTGTAAGTTGTTGCATGGGCTCTATAATATCTCTTCATTACATCATCATGCAACATGTTTCTAGACTCCAGGTTAATTTTCTGAAATGTTTGTATACAGTTAGCAATATTATGTATAATGAAGAAGATGCAAGCCCTATGAGTAGACAGGATCTGGTAGGAGTTCTAGTAGGTTTGGATAGTTTACTTCTTTGCATCACCAGGAAGGTTGTCAATTGGTCTATGTTTGGGTATAATATGTCTTTCATGTTTATTTTTGTTCTGCCATGGAGATGTATGGACCTACCATGTTTTTGCATGGACATGACATGGTCCTATTTTAATTTTCACGTTAGCCATTCTCGGCACCCTATTCCTCTCTCACCTTCCAATTTGCAACACCAGATCTTGGAAGTTTCCAGTACGGCTTCTAATGACGTTAATGTTAGAGGTGCATCAGTTGAGGATGGGAATATGGTTTTTCATTGTCAGTCGGTCAATTATGTAGCCAATGTCACCTGTCATTTTTTAATTACTTCCTTTAAGTTGCACACTGTCAGTGCTTTTGGAAGGGGTGCCTGGGTCACAGGTAAAGAGGGAAATTTGAATACGAGTGGTGATATTATAGTTTGGGTGTTCTCTCTGGTTTTTGGGTCTACCCTGGCTCATGGGACTACTCGGGTGCATGGGTTTACTTTGGTGCATGGGAATACTTTGGAGTATAGGTGTACTCTGGTGTGTGGGTCTAACCTGGGTTGTGGGTTCAACCAGGATAGGTTCTCTGTCGTCAAGTTGAATTTTTTGTGTCTCTCAAAGTGGAAGTCTCCAATTTCTAATGGAATAAGTTTGTCCTAGTCTATCTAACGATTTCATATTCATTCGAGATTTTTTAAATTTTTCATGCTCTGCAATGTTACAGGTCTTCTAAGAAAATCCTTCCAACAGAGAAAATTTTTGGAAGACCGCACTATAAAAATAATGGTCAAAGGAAACTCGGAAAAAAATGAAGCAAAGGAAAAAGGAAAGGCCAAGGTTCCAAAGTCACCCCAGCCAAGCGTGGCAAGAATTCGGGCAAAGAATTCATGGAGAATTTTTTTCAAGCTTATTCTGATGAGACACCATGTTATATTAAGTCACTAATCTATGGATGGGAGGGCCATGCAAGAGCCAAGCAGGAGGAAGAAGAATAAAGTGTTGTGGAAGAACTCAATTAGATCATCACTGACCCTAGTCATACTTGAGGCGGAATCTCATTATTCCATCATTCAATTCGAACATATTGGTTTCTGAAATTCCTTATGGTTAAGGCAATAATTTATGTTCAACAAGTCCATTTAGGAAATGAACCTTCGGCAACACCACCAATATGTTCGCTTAAGAAGAATCGAGAAGGAGTTACAATCCATGTACCAGGTTGATATTCATGGCTCCAGCATGAAAGACCCGGCTCCTATGGAGTCAGATGATGACTGATGGATCCACTTTTCTGTGTTGAAATGAGAAATGATCATCCTTGTTTTCATTTTTGAAAATTTTAGTGGATATCTTTTACTTTAATATTATGTCTATGCCTGAAAATACTGATAATAGCTACTTGAAGAAAGTAAGAAACATATTCAAGATTTTTGTGTTTTGGATGGCCTATAACTCGTTAAGATAGGCAACAGACATGGTTTCCTACACGCAGGTTGAGGCCTAAAGTTGTATTTTTGACCTTCTTTTTTATTATAAACAGAAAATATAAAGGATCTACAAAGTTTACAAAAAAAAAATTAATCCAATTAATATAATGTCGGCCCTAATGAAAAATCACTTTTCTCCATGCATATATAAATTTAACACAAACAAAGTCTCGAATATTATTTGTGAGGAAGCATCTCTGGGATTGTGCGAACGATGAAATAATATTTGTGAGAAAGGATTTCGAGAGTTGTTCTAAAGTGGAACATAATATTTGTGGGAAAGTATTTCATTGTCAATGAACTGATTTGGATTGATTTGGAAAATAATATTTGTGGGAAGGATTTTAGTGTCAACGAGCTGCAATTGATTTTTAGGTTTGATTTCTATTGCTCCTGCATTTTATTTTATTTTCTACCTTTTTGTTTATGTAATGTAAACTTTTGATATGTTGGAGTATAAGGCACATGTGTAGATGTAATGTGAGAAATATAATGTAAATAGACATTTGAAATGTACTGGGGGTATATTTTTATTTATTTATTGGGTATGGTAAGTAAATAAAACAATTTTTTTATATTTACTCCATAAACCTCTTTATATTTAAAGAAAACTTAAAAAAAAAAAGTTTTATTTAGGTGAATCCTATGGGAAAAATACCATTTTAATACATGGGCCAAATAACATATTTTTCTATATCTCCTACATTTTATATTGGAGGGAAAATAGAGAGAGGGAGAGATAGAGAGATGGGGGAAGAGAGAGGAAGGGAGATAGAGGAAGGAAGAGAGAGAAGAGGAGAGAGGGAGGGATAGAGAGATGGATTAGGAGGGTGAGAGAGGGAGGGAAGAAGAAATACATAGAGAGAGAGAAGTGGAGAGAAAGAGGGAGTGACAAGGGAGAAATAGAGAGAATGTGTGTATGTTTTTGGGTGAGATAAAGAGAAAAATATGGAGAGATGGAGGGAATTTGGGGGAGGGGGGGGAGAGAGGGAGGGATATAGTAACATAGTTGGAGGGTGAAGAGAGGGAGAGAGAGGGAGATAGAGAGAGAGATATACATGGGAAAGAAAGGGATAGAGGGGAAGGAGTAGAGATGGGATGTGAGAGAGTGGAGAGAGGGAGGGAAAGAGAGATGGAGTTGGAGGGGGGAGAGAGGGAAGATGATTTCTTGCACTCGATGCATTTATTTCAGTGTGGATGGTGATTCCTAATACTATTTGATTTCTTGCACTATATGCATTGATTTTAGTGTAGATGTTGAGAGAGAGAGAGAGAGAGAGAGAGAGGGAGAGAGAGAGAGAGAGAGAGAGAGAGAAAGAGTGAGAGAGAGAGAGAGTGTGGTGGGGAATAAATAGGATTGGAGGGAAAAGAGAGAGAGAGAGGAAAAGATAGAGGAAGGTAGGAGAGAAAGGGAGAGAGAGGAAGGAAAAGAGAGAGGACATGAGAGATAGGAAGAGAGTGATGGGGGAAGAGAGAAAATTGGAGGGCAAAGAAAGAGAGAGAGAGAGAGAGAGAGAGGAAGGAAAAGAGAGAGGAGGAGAGAGGGAGGGAGATAGAAGGAGAGATGGAGTTGGAGGGGGAGAGAGGGAGGGAATAAGGAATACATAGAAAGTGAGAAGTGGAGAGAGAGATGAAGTTATAGGGGAGATATGGAGAGAGTGTGTGTATGTTTTGGGGTGAGATAAAGAGGTAAAGAAGGCGATATGGAGAGAAGGGAGGAGATAAGGAGAGAGGAAGGGATATAATAACAGAGTTAGAGGGTGAAGAGAGATAGAGATATAGATGTGGGAAAGAAATGGAGAGAGAGGAAGGAAGAGGGAGGATGTGAGAGAGTGGAGAGATGGAGGGAAAGAGAGATGTAGTTCGAGGGGGGAGATAGGGAAGAATATTTATTTCACTAGATGAATGGATTTCAGTGTAAATTGTGATTTATAATCCATTTTCATTGTTTGCACTAGATGCATTGATTTTAGTGTAGATGTTGATTTCTAATTATATGTAATTGCTTGCACTAAATGCATTGACTTCAATGCAGATGATTTCTAATCCTATATGATTGTTCACACTAAATGCATTGATTTCAATGTAGATGGTGATTTCATATGCTATTTTATTGCTTGCACTAGATGCATTAATTTCAGTGTATATGTTGATTTCTAATTATATTTGACTGCTTGCACTACATGCATTGATTTCAAGGTAGATGATTTCTAATCCTATTTGATTGCTTGCACTAAATGCATTGATTTCAATGTAAATGGTGATTTATAATCCTATTTGAATGCTTGCACTAGATGCATTGATATCAGTGTAGATGTTGGTTTCTAATCTTATTTGCTTACTTGCACTATATGCATTGATTTCAGTGTATATGTTGATTTCTAATCCTATTTGATTACCTACATTAGATGCATTGGTTTCAGTGTAGATGTTGTTTTCTAATCTTATTTGATTGTTTGCATTAGGTGCATTGATTTCAGTGTAGATGTTGATTTCTAATTTGATGTAATTGGATGTACATTGATGGTACATTAATTTTAAAGTGATTGGATTAACATTGTGCATTAATTTCAGTGTAAGCACATTAATATTTGTGTTATAGTAAATCAACCAATTAATATTGAAGAGAAAGAGAGACAATGTATAGTGTTTAGTACAATAGTTCAAGCTAAATATTTAAATGGTTTATGATTTCAACTGTCCTTTTCATATAATCGATATGAAAAGATGACAAAACTAACAAGGGTGACAATAAGAATAGTAAAAGAAAATAATTTGAGATTGATCACAATGAAGACTATCTGTAATTGATTGCATTCTTATTATTTTCATTTTCTATCATTCAACACTATTACATTGTCACTTTGCATTCAAAAAATTATTTCATCATTAAAGTTATTAACAATATTTATCATCTCAAAAAACTGAGGTAACTAAGAAAATTTTAAAATTAAAATGACCACATAAATATCAAACATATTTGGCATATATAAAATGACTATATTTATATTATCTGTATTTACATATTATTGATCAAATTAGTCATATATTCGATAGATTTTCCTTGGCCACACACGACTGAAACTAGCCTAGATCCATCTTAACTTGAATCCATCAAGCACCGAGAGGGATCAAATCTCTCGAGGTGCAAACCTTTCCTCATGTTTTGCACTCAAAAAGAGGTTTGCACCTCATTTGATCCCTCTTGACACTTGATAGATCCGGAGTTAAGATGGATCTAGGTTGGTTATAATAGATACTATGTTTATGTCACTAAAACTAAAATTATAAATTAAGGTGTTAATTAAGTATGAATTAATTAAAATATAAATGTTATTAAAGTTAGAACTAAATATTATTAATGAAATAAAAACAATCTTAATTAAGCTAGTAAAAGAATTTTCACCTCAAAAAACTTAATAACCAAAAAGGAATTAGATATAAAGGACATTGTATACCTATTATTTAATGTAGCTTATAACCCATATTTGGAATTATATATAAATTGTAGAAATTATACAACTTATGTGTTATATATCCAAGATTTTCCTAATCTCACACTATTTTAACTTCATGCAAAATACAGAATCTATTCCACCATCGATCATTTGCGGAAATTAAATCAAGATTGCAATGCACACATGAAACAATAAAAATTCACACACATTAACACAGTTGTTTAATGGGAAAGCCTAAAGTTGAAAACCCCAACTATCTGTATATAATATATGTCATAGAGATCATGTAACAATCTGCATACAAAGTTGATCATATCAAGCTCTCAGTACAATACAATCACTACACACTACTCAGGCTCAATATTACAAATCCATGCACCGATCTTTGCCACCTGCTAGCCTGCCTCTACTACGCAAACCATGCTAAAGAATGGCTCTGAATGAAATTGAATTGCCCCAGCCCTGCTCACGCAATCCTCATTGGCATATCCATTAAGTGTTGGATGCAATCAATGCATCACTATAGTCAAAACTAATAGTCACACTTTCTCTTTCACCTATCTCTCCACTGGTCTCCACTGAAACTGCCATGCACTGTAGTTAACTGATGTATTATTCAGTTGATTAATGAGTTATTACTTAGTGAATTAATTAACTAATTAATTCACACCACTCTCACTAGTGTATCAATCAGTTAGACTAGATACAACTAGCTCAACTAAGACTAACTGAGTTAAACTAAATACAACTCCACCAACTACTTCTCCAACTCCACCAAACTCTGTCACATGAGTTCTAACTGAAGTCTCCATGCATTAGCTCCAATAAACCCTCAATAATAGTGTGATTCCATCTGTCAGCTGCTATGCCACATCTATGCACTTAACAGAAGTGCTCCAAGAGAATAAGATAATGTTTAGAGTCCAAATATTATTAAGAGCTAATAATATTCGACATATCTATTTTTAGACTAGAAATCTAAAAATAGATTCCGCCCAATATGTCTAAAATAGAATTCCATCTATTTTTCCAAATTGACCAACCATCCACAAATAGCATCCTGCAACTCATAGAATATGATCGACATGTCTAAAAATAGACATAGTCTAAAAATAGACTTTGCGCCAAAAATAGCCTGCGGGCTCACTTAGTGAAGGTGACTCTTTTCACTAATCTCATCATCTTGTTGAATCTCAACACTCCCTCTCAACAATATAGGGATTATCTACCACCCTGATCCTGTCTCTATTGTATTCGAATTTTCTCCTGGTGAACGCCTTCGTCAGAATATTTGCATCTTGATCCTCCATAGGAATGTACGAAAGAAACATGATCTTTCGCTACACACAATCTCTAATATGATGGTACCGGATGTCAATATGTTTAGATCTATCATGAAATACTGGATTAACCGAGAGTTTAATACAACTCTGATTATCAAAATCTATCACAGTAGGATCTAAGTGAGAACCGAACAACCTGACCAGGATCTTCCTCATCCATATAGCCTCGCATGCAGCCAAATTTGTTGCCATGTACTCGGCCTCCACTGAACTGAGTGCCACAGATCTTTGTCTCCTACTATACCAGGAAACTGTTGTAGATTCAATACTGAAAAATCCCTCCAGATGTGCTCTTTATTTCCATTGGGCTTGCTACCCAATCTGCATCTGTGAATCCATGCAACTTCAACTCATCCAAATGTTTGTACCACAATCCATACCCATATGTGCCCCTGAGATACCTCAGGACATGCTTTGCTACCTTCCAAAAGAGCTTGGTAGGCTTCACCATCACTTCTAAAAGTTGGTTCATAGCATAGCATATGTCTGGTCATTTATTGACTAAATACATGAGCAAACCAACCAACTGTCGATAAACAGTGGCATCTACTACATCTTCCAATGTAGCATCCTCTTTCCTCCAACCACCAGGAAGAGGAGTGTCGATAGGCTTGCAGCCTTGCATGTGAAACTTCTCCAGTATCTCCCGGGCATACTTGCCTTGAGACACAAAAATTCCACCCTTCTGCTGCCAAATTTCCAATCCCAGGAAAAAATGAAGGAGGCCCAAGTCCTTCCTCTCAAACTCCTTTGCAAGATCTACCTTGCATGAGTGTATCAACAGTTCATCACTCGTTAGTATTAAATCATCTACATAAAGCACAATGATCAACAACTTACCCTCCACCACAATCTGGTATAGGTTAGGATCCACCTCACTCTTGGCAAAACCAAGTCCGGTGAAATAACTGTCTATCTGTGTGTACCAAGCATGAGGTGCTTGTTTCATCCCATACATCGCTCTTTTGAGCCTTCACACATGTGACTCGCTGCTGAAGATTTTGAATCCTTCAGGCTTCTCAATGTACACCTCCTCCTCAATGATTCCGTTGAGGAACACAGTCTTCACAACCATCTGATGAATGTGCCAACCCATCTGTGCTAAGAGAGAAAGGATGGTTTGTATGGAAGAATACCTTGCGATAGGTGCAAAGGTTTCTTCATAGTCGATCCCCTCAATCTGTGAGAAGCCCCAAGCAACAAATATTGCCTTTTACTTCTCGACGCTCCCATCAATAGCTTGCTTCACTTTGTAGATCCATCTCAAACCTACCACTGATTTCCCTTCTGGCCTTGGGAAAATCTCCTATGCACTGTTTCTGACAATCGAATCATACTCTTCCACCATGGCATCTACCCATGCGGGATCCTCCACAGCTTCCTTGAAAGAGGATGGCTCCACCACAATACACTTTCTCATCAGAGCCATGTATCCAGTAAATTGGTCAGGTTATTGTCTTTGTCTGCGCTGTGATGTAGGCGCTCCTACATTCTATGTTGCATCAAGATTTAGTCGCTCAGCTTCTGTAGTGCGCTTCCGCTCTCTGATGTTTGGCGCTGCATGAGTGGTTTCTTCCACTCCATGAACCTCCTCTTGTGGCTGATCCATATCCTGAGGCTCATCTTTAGGAACAAGTAGCTCCTCATCTGCATGAAAGTGTAGCTCCCTCTCAAGCGATAACTTCATGGCTTTCTCCTCATGAAATTTGATATCCCGTCGCACAATAGTCATCTGACTATCTAGAAAATACACGCGATAATTGTGGGGTGTTTCTGTGTACCCCACAAATATCCCAACCTCTTCGGTCGTCTCCAGCTTCTTCCTGGCATCCTTCGTCACATGAATGTAAACAGGTGAGCCAAAAATCTTCAAATGAGAAATATCAGGCTTCTTACCAAAAAACGCCTCTTCGGATGTACTCATGCCAAGTACTCTATGAGGACAACGGTTTTGCACATAAACCGTAGTGTTGCATGCCTCAACCCACAAGTTTATGGGAAGGCCCTGATCATGCAACATCACCCGTGCAACACCCATAATCATTCTATTATTTCTCTCCGCGACCCCATTCTGCTGTGGGTTATGAGGCGCTATGAGTTCTCTTCGAATTCCTTCTATTTTGTAGAATTATTTGATTTCACCAGAGATGTATTCACCACCATTATCACTCCTTAGAGCTTTTACCTGCTTCCCCGACTCTTTCTCAACCAGTGCCTTGAACTCATAGAACTTTGAGTATGTCTTTCTCTTTTTCTGCATGAAGAAGATCCAGCAATTATGAGAAAATTCATCAACAAATATCACATAATACATGTGCTTTGTTGTTGAAGCAACTGAGAAAGGTCCACACACATTTGTGTAAATTCTCTCAAGGATCATCGTGGCGTGACTATCCTTCTCATGAAAAGTGTTCTTCAAAAATTTCCCAAAGTACATCCCTTGCACTGATCTGACTGTGCAAGTGTACCCTTGGGAAGCCCGGTAGAAATCTGCTACAAAATTTTCAAAGCGCCATGGTGAAGATGGCCCAATCTCTTATGCCACAATTTTCCCTCATCCCGGCTCACCACTCCTTCTGCTTTGCCTGCCATTGTTGCGCAGCCATCTACCTGCAATTGATAAATATTCTTAACTCGAATCCCTATCCCCCTGGTTTGACCATTTGTTTTACTGTGTGGGAAGTCTTTTCCCTCGCTAAAAACAACATCATAACCATTGTCTTCCAACATCGCCACAAAGATCAGATTCTTCTTCAATCCTGGAACATGCATGACATCCTCAAATATGAAAGGTTTACCAGACTCCCTCTCAAAGGAAATGGTCTCGATACTAGTCGCAT
This sequence comes from Pinus albicaulis, assembly GCA_034641835.2. Classification (NCBI taxonomy): domain Eukaryota; kingdom Viridiplantae; phylum Streptophyta; class Pinopsida; order Pinales; family Pinaceae; genus Pinus; species Pinus albicaulis. Next base: position 857,585,967 of record CM076578.1, read on the forward strand.
TGTATCTACTATCATCACCCATCTCGATCTACACTCCAAAATCATTTTCATCCAGATCACTAAACAAATATTTGTCTCTGGTCATATGGAAAGACACACCACTGTCAAGAAACCACATCTATCCCATCACACTTGAAACCAAGCATGCGATCAAAGAAAAATCTAGCTCATACAACGAGGCTAAGGCCTCTCCAGCTGCAGATCCAGCAGCCTACTTATTTTTCTTCTTCTGTGGAAAATTAGTGGCGAAATGCCCGTGCTGGTGACAGTGAAAACATTTCACCTTGGACAAGTCCTGCTTCTTTCCTTTAGCTTCAGATTTGGAAGATTTCTTCCCTTTTCCTTTCCGAGATTTGGTAGCCAAAGCGCAATTTTCTTCATCTTCATTCTTCGATGAAGATCCATCCCTGTTACCCCGCCTTATCTCCTCCTGCACAAGATCCAACCAAATTCGCTCCCATCCTGGTAGTTTCTCCTGCCCATTGACAAATTCCTCATAGCTATGCCAACTCTTCAGAAGCCCAAGGAGAGCCAAGCTCACCAAGTCTTCTTCATCAACATTAATCCCCACACTTCCCAGCTCATCCTTACAGTGTACAAACTTCGTGACGTATTTTGGTATAATGTCGCCTTTCTCCATTTTTATTTTTCTGAGCTTGTCTTTAAGCACCAACTTCCTCTAATCGCTTATGCTTTAGAATAATTATGTCAAAGCCTTCCACATTAATAATGGATTGGCTTTACTGTGAAGGCTTGACACAATGTGTTCCTTCACACCTTCCAACAGAATCCTTCGACACTTTTTTGTCTTCTTTTTCCATGTGTCAAGTGCGGCTGCATCGCTAGAACCAGGCTTTGGAATATCAGCATCTATGAACTCCTTCAACCCATTATCATCCAGCACCACCTCCATCCTATCCTTCCATGAAATATAATTCGAGTTGCCATCAAGGGAATAATCCATTCGCAATCCGTTGAAATACATTTCAATGAATGCTCAACTTTGACACCAAGAAAACACTGCATCAAATTCGAATTCCACCAGCACAAAACTCAACCGCTTCAATAATTTCAATCTGCTCCAATGATCAATTGCTCTGATACCATATAGAAATTATATAACTTATGTGTTATATATCCAAGATTCTCCTGATCTCACACTATTTTAACTTCATGAAAAATACAGAATCTATTCCACCATTGATCATTTGCGGAAATTAAATCAAGATTGCAATGCACACATGAAACAATAACAATTCACACACATTAAAACAATTGTTTAATGGGAAAATCTGAACCTAAAAACCCCAAATATCTGTATATAATATATTTCATAGAGATCATGTAACAATCCTCATACAAATCTGATCATATCAAGCTCTCAGTACAATACAATCGCTACACACTAATCAGGCCCAATCTTGCAAATCCATGCACCGATCTTTGCCACCTACTAGCCTACCTCTACTGCACAATCCCTGCTGAAGAATGGCTCTGAATGAACTTGAATTTCCCCAGCCTTTCTCACGCAATCCTCATTGGCATCTTTACTGAGTTTTGGATGCAATCAATGCATCACTATAGTCACAACTGATAGTCACACTTGCTCTTTCACCTATCTCTCCACTGGTCTCCACTGAAAATTCCATGCACTATAGTTAACTGATGTATTCTTCAGTTGATTAATGATTTATTATTTAGTGAATTAATTAACTAATTAATTCACACCACTCTCACTAGTGTATCAATTAGTTAGACGAGATACAACTAGCTCAACTGAGTCTAACTGAGTTAAACTAAATACAACTCCACCAACTACTTCTCCAACTCCACCAAACTCTGTCACATGAGTTCTAACTGAAGTCTCCATGCATTAGCTCTAGTAAACCCTCAGGAATAGCGTAATTCCTTCTGTCAGCTATTGTGCCACATCTATGCACTTAACTGAAGTGCTCCAAGAGAATAAGATAATGTTTAGAGTCCAAATATTATTAAGAGCTAATAATATTCGACATAACTATTTTTAGACTGGCAATATAAAAATAGATCCCGCCCAATATTTCTAAAAATAGAAGTCCATATAAATTTCCAACTTGACCAACCATCCACAAATAGCATCCTGCAACTCATAGAATATGATTGACATGTCTAAAAATAGACATAGTCTAAAAATATACTTTGCACCAAAAATAGACTATGGGCTCACTTAGTGAAGGCGACTCTTTTCACTAAGCTCATCATCTTTTTGAATCTCAACATAAATATGGGTTGATAACAAAAAATTAAAAATAAAAAATTATGTGTAAAAGGGGATATGTTATAGGTAGGCAAGGTGCTTTATGAAACTCCACAAATTCTCGTTGTAAATTTGTTTGATAATGCATAATTTTCATTGTATCATGATACATTGTGTTTAGTACCCATATGACATACATTCATTCTTTACAAGAACACAACACAAAGAAAGTGAGAAATTTCATAGAGAAAAAAATTAATATGACAATAAATAGACAATGAAAGATGTGTTACCATGTTGCTGCATCATGAGTGTTTCCTGAATTTTTCAAATGTTTTTCCCAAGGGATTGTCTGGATTACCTCCTGAAAGGATCTTGATTTCATAGTAGGACTAAAACCTGGTATTGAACAAATATCTAAACCACCCTATAGAATGAGGGATCCAAAACTTCAAGAGTTGCAAATAAAATTGAAGAAACTATTAGACTTATGACTCATTTGACCCAGTATTTTACCTTGGAGTGCACCTATAATTCTTGTAAACAAGAAGGATAAATCATTGATATTATATATATACTATCAAGATGTAAATATACATTAAATAATAGGTATCCAATGTTCTGAATTAATGATTTATTTGATCAAATTAAAGGGGCTTATATCTTTCCAAAAATCAATTTATGTTCAGGTTATCATCAATTAAGGATTAAGGATAAAAATATTCCTAATAATTCATTCCATATACACTTTGGGAATTATGAGTTCAAAGTGGTAATGATTCGGTTGACTAATGCACCAACAATACTCATGAATCTTATGAATAGTGTTTTCCATAAGTACCTCGACCGCTTTGTGCAAGTATTCCTAGATGATATTCTCATCTACTCCAAAAATGGAATAGAACATGAAAAAAACTTACATATAGTCTTATCTTTCCTAAGGGGGCAACAAAGATATGGAAATCTATCGAAGTGTTCCTTCTTTAATAAGGAGATTCATTAGTTGGGCCATATTATATCTAGTGGATGGGTCTTAGTGGATCCTGAAAAATGTACATGAATTGTATAGTTTTATGGGTTTACCAAGTTACTATCAAAGGTTTGTATAAGGATTCTCAAAAATTGCAAAACATATCACAACCCTCCAACCCAAAGGAGTTAGATATAAGTGGTCTGAGGAATGTGACACTTCATTCTCAGATCTTAAAGCATTGTTGACTAGTGCACCAATATTATAAGTACCTGACATGGAAAAGGACTTTATTGTATGTACCCATGCATCCAAGCAAGGATTAGGTGCAGTATTAATACAAGACAAAGGATCGGTAGCGTATGCATTAAGGAAGTTAAAACCTCACGAGGAACTATATTTCATGCATGTTTTATAGTTGGATACTGTAGTGCTAGATTTAAGAATATGGAGACATTACCTTATAGGGTGAATATTCCTGCTTAAAAGAAATCAACAAATTACAAAATACTTGTTTACTCAAAGGAACTTAATTTTTGACACCTAATTCTAAGGGATTTGGAAAAATTGTATAATAATTTAAATAGAAAATAAGGAAGTTTAGTTTTGTGGAGTTACCTCCTAGCCTGACATTGTATCTGAGCCAGCTCTATTCCCAACATTCCTACCCTTGTAACTCCCTCCTGCTCCTGGCAAACCTGCCTCTCTGCTTGCTCCTAGCAGAACTATCACTGCCCAATGCAAATTATACCTTCTGTATATTTTCTATCTCCCTCACTCAATTAAGTTGACAAGCCTTCCCACAGTGCTCCATTACTCACTGCTCTCTTTGCTTCCTTAGGATATAATTGAGCATGAAATAAATGAAGCCAAAGGTAAAAATCATGACAAAGACAAAGTTAAAGAACCTGAATCCACTCATTATGTTATAGCACATTGTAGTATTGGAGTAACTGAAGAATTGTTTAATGCTTCACTTGCTTCTTGGAGAAATGATTGGTTGCTAGATTCAGGAACAACATGCCACCTGACTTTTAGAAAATATTTTTTTGAAGAATTTACTGACAAGGTTGATGGAGCAGTATACTTTGCAGACAAATCTAAACTCAAGCCATCATGGCTTGGCAAAATCAGGCTTAATTTGCCTAGTCTTCGACACATTCTTCTACATGAGGTTCTATACCTCCTAGAGTTGAGGAGAAACTTGTTGTATTTGGTCCATGTCTGCCAGCAAGGACACTCCATTCACATGTTTGATGGCAAGGTTGAGGTCAGAAAAGCATTATATCCCTCAATTTTCATGAGAGGTATAGAAGAAGGAAGACTCCTAAAGTTGCAAGGTACTTATGCTCATTGTTAGAAAATTATATATTACAGAGCAATGCAACACATAAAATATGCAGAAACACAAACATAGAAAACATATAAAACCAGAGAGACACAGATATACGTGATTCACCCAATTTGGGCTACGTCCACCCCGAACAGCCAGTCCTTCCTTTCTATTATCCAGAAAAATGAAGAGACACAACCTATTGTAGATCCATTGTAATATATTTTGTTCTCTCACACAGTCTCCCCATTTATTTCTCGCTATGAGAATTCACATACAATACACAGCTGCAATTAAAATGTACTCATACAAAATGAGGGGTTTCCTTCTAGGGAAAAGAACCCTAAATTAAAAATAACTTCTATTGTCAGATCATCCACCTAATGAATAGCCTAGATTGAGTAGAAATTACAATACTTTTACAAGGCAATTTTACATATGTTTTTAGCTTCGGGGGCACTTCCCCGAAACCCTCACCGAGCGACCACTGCCCTGGACCCCACTGGGGGGACAAATCCCCACCGCACCACACCCCCCCCCCCACATGGAGGGGTGTAAAGTCTTCCTATGGTATACATCCAGCTAAAACAAAGATCTTTGAATCGGGATGAAAATCCGGCTCCACACCCAACAATCTCCCACTTGAAGATTGATTGTAGCAACTCCACTGTTGCTTCATTTGGTGGAAAATGACTCCACTTTGGACTTGGTTGTTTCTCATCTTCATCATCATACTTGAAGACCAATTGAAATTGAGAATAATCTCATTTTCTCCCTGGTTACAACTTTTGTTAGCATATCTATAGGATTTTGGCTAGTGTGTATCTTTTCCAGCTTCAAATGTCCATCTTCCAACACTGACTGTATGAAATGGTACTTGAGTTGTATGTGTTTAGACTTGGAATGAAATTTTGAGTTCTTTTCAAGATGAATGGCACTTTTGCTATCATTTTATAACATGCTCATATCATGCTTCTTACCCAATTCATCCATAAACCTTTGTAACCAAATCATTTCTTTACTACCCTCTGTAGCAGCAACATACTCTACTTCTGTCGTTGAAAGTGCAATAACACTTTGGATTTTTGAAACCCAACTGACAGTTTTTCCACCTACATTAAATACATACCCTGCAGTTCTCCTCCTATTATCTCTGTCACCTACTATATCTTCATCAACATATCCCTGTAGAGCAATGTTTGAACCACCAAAGCATAATGCTTGATTTGTGGTACCTCTCAGATATCTGAGAATCCATTTCACTTCCATCCAATGTTCTTTTCCTAGATTGTTCATGTACCTGCTTACAACTCCCACTGCATGTGCAATATCATGCCTTGTGCAAACCATTGCATACATTAAGCTTCCAACTGTTGATGCATATGGAACTTTAGACATATAATCCATTTCTTCTTGGGTCTTAGGGCACATATCCTTACTAAGTTTTAAATGGCTAGAAAAAGGTGTACTAACTGGTTTTACATTCTGAATATTAAATCTTTTCAACACCTTTTGTATGTACTCATTCTGAGACAATATTAATTTGTGATTTTTCATGTCTCTAGTTATTCTCATACCAAGGATTTTTTTTGCAGCTCCCAAATCCTTCATTGCAAATGAATTTGCCAATTTTCTGTTGAACACATTTAGTTACTACATGTTATACCCTGCAACAAGCATGTCAACTACATATAATAACAATATAATATAGCTTCCATCATTTTGAATTTTAAGATAAAAACAATGATCAGAGTTACATCTAATATAAACTTGTTCAGACATAAACCTATCAAATTTTAGATACCACTGCCTTGGAGCCTGTTTTAAGCCACACAAGCTCTTCTTTAACTTGCACACTAATTTTTCCTTCCCTTTGACCACATATCCTTTTGGTTGCTGCATATATATCTCTTCCTCCAAGTCTCCATGGAGAAATGTTGTCTTTACATCTAATTGTTCAACAGGAAAATCTTCCACTGCTACAAGACTTAAAATAATTCTGATTGAAGTCATCTTAACAACAGGATAAAATATTTCATCAAAATCAATACCTTCTTCTGTGCAAACCCCTTCACCACAAGTCTAGATTTGTACCTTTGTTTTCCTCCATCTTCTTCCATCAGCCTATAAACCCATTTATTCTGCAATCTTGTTTTTCCTGTAGGCAACCTGACTAAGTCCCAAGTTTGATTATGTATTAGGGAGTCCATCTCTTATTTCATTTTTAGCTCCCACTTCTTCCTGATTTCAACCTGCATTGCTTCTTCATAACATTTGGGTTCACCAGAATCAGTCAACAATAAATAATATAATGAAGGAGGGTATCGTTTAGGGAGTCTACTTATCTTGATAGATATTCTAACACCACTTTCAGGTGTTTGAGGTGTCTGTTTCTATTGTGGTGGTTGTTGTTGTTGTGGTTGTTGATTATTATTATTTTCAGGAACCTTTACGTTTTCTATGATCTCATCAAGAACTGTGTATTCTTTTTTTTCTTTTTCATGTTTCTTTTCCTGCAATTAATTCTTATACAAGACCTTTTCATTGAATATTACATCTCTTCTCCAAATGATTTTGTGATTTTCATAATCATATAAGTGATAACCAAAATCATTAACACCATATCCAATAAAGGTACATTTCTTTGATTTTTCCTCAAGCTTTGTTCTATTTTCTTTATTAATATGGACAAAGGCCTCACAACCAAAAGGCTTTAAAAAAGAGTAGTTTACCTTTTTACCTGTCCATGCCTCCTCTAGAATACCACCATCCAAGGAACTTGAAGGCCCTCTATTTATTAGATAAACAACAGTATCTACAACATCATGCCAAAATTTTAAAGGCAATCTTGCATGAAATCTCATGCACCTTGCACACTCCATGATTGTTCTGTTCATCCTTTTTGACACACCATTTCCTTGTGGTGTTCTTGGAACTGTCTTCTCTCTGCAAATTCCATGCTCTGAACAGTACCTATCAAAATCTTTGTTGCAATATTCACCTCCATTGTCTGATCTGAGACGCTTCAAATTCTTTCCTGACTCAATCTCAACCAAATATTTCCATTTCTTGAAATTATCAAATACATCAAATTTATTCTAAATACAATAAATCCAATTTTTCTAGTTCCGTCAATAATAAAATTAACGTAATAACGAGAGCCACCAAGAGATGATACCTGAGAAGGTCCACATACATCTGTATGCACAAGCTCTAATTTTTCACTCTTATTTTCTTTCCCAACACTGAGAAATATGGCTTTCTTTTGTTTTCCATAAATAAAATTCTCACAGAAATCCAAATCAATATTCTTCAAACTCGACAACAAATTTCTTGAGTGAAGAATTTTCATCCCCTTCTCACTCATGTGTCCCAGCCTATAATTCCATATTGTTGCATCTGCTCCTTTGGAAGTTAAAGCATTAACAGAGTTAGAAATACCATTGCATAAATACAATGTACCAACCTTTTCTCCTTTTGTTATTACCAGGGCTCCTTTGGTGACCTTCCAAGTTTTATCTATGAAAGTTGTCACACAACCTTCACTGCCTAACTTCCCTGTTTAAATTAGATTTTTCTTTAGATATGGAACATGCCTTGCCTCCTTTAATAAAATTTTGTTTCCCTTATGTTGTTTTACAAGAACTTTACCCATTCCATCAGTTTTACAGGGTTTATCATCACCCACACGAACTTGTCCAAAATCTCCTTGAACATAGTCATGAAAATATTTATTATCAAGTGTGGCATGGAATGATGCCCCTAAATATATCACCCAGGAATTAGTAACATTTTCTAAAGAAAGAATCAAAGCATCTTGTAACACATCACCTGTCACATTTTCTTCATGATTTTTTTCTTGTTGTGTATCTCCTTCTTTTCCCTTCTGAGATATATAGTCTTTCTTCAAGTATCCTTTCTGTCCACATTTCCAGCACACTATCCTTGATCTAGACTTCGATTTTCCTTTCCTTGATTTACTGTGATATGTTGAGCTCTTTCCTCTTTCCATTTTTATTCCCCTAGTCTTTGCACTCAAAGAATTATCTGATGTCTCATTGGAGCTTTTACGTCGCATTTCCTCACTAAGGATAGCACTGACAAAATCATCAAACTTTAAAGTACTAGATCCATGGACAGAGTTACTAATGGCCATAACTAAACCATTCCAAATTTCTGGCAATGAGCACAAAAATAACAGAGCCCTAACTTCATCATCAAAATTTACCCCTACAGAACTTAACTGGCTAATAACTGTATTAAAATCATTTAAATGGTATGCAACAGATTCACCTTCCGACATCTTCATATTAAATAAATGTTTCATAAGAAATAATTTTTTTGAGGCTGAGGTTTTTTCATATAGTTTCAACAATGCCTTAATCAAACCCTCTGTTGTTGTTTCCTTCTAAATATTTAAGGATACCGATGCCGTGAGGTGCAACTGTATTGTTCCAAGTTCCTTTGTATTGAGAATATCCCATTCTCTGTATGTCATAGTCGTCGGATTTTTTGTTATTTCCGCTCAATGGTAGGTACAGATATTTTTGATACATATAATATTCCATCTGCATCTTCCACAGCGCATAGTTTTGGCCGTTAAATTTCTCTACCCTAAACTTACCATATTCTTCCATTGCTCCCACTCGAACTAGGAACCCTTTGTTCCTACGAGCTTATCAGCAAAATAGACCTTCGGCTTTGATACCAGTTGTTAGAAAATTATATATTACAAAGTAATGTAACACATAAAATATGTGGAAAACATATAAAACCAGAGAGACACAGATATACATGGTTCACCCAATTTGGGCTACGTCCACTCTGAACATCAATTCCTTCCTTTCTATTATCCAACAAAATGAAGAGACACAACCTACATCAAATCCTCTATAACATCCTTTGTTCTCTCTCACAGCCTCCCTATCTCTTTCTCACTCTAATAATGCACATACAATGCATGGCCACAATTACAATGTCATCATACAAAACGAGGGGTTTCCTTCTAGTGAAAAAAACCCTAAATTAAACATAACTTCTACCGCCAAATCATTTGCCTAATGAACGACCCATATTGACTAGAAATTACAATACTTTTACAAGGCAATTTTACATATGTTTTTAGCTTTGAGGGCACTGCCCCCGAAACCCCCATCGGGGGACCGTTGGCCCCCAGACCCCCCAACCGGAGGGACACCCACCCCCCCCCCCCCCAACCACACCCCCCTTGCCCCGCATGGAGGGGTGTACAATATTCCTTGGGTATACATCCGACTGAAACAAAGATCTCTGATTCATGATGAAAATCAGGCTCCACACCCATCACTCGTGCACAAAACTTTGCATTAAGTTCTCACTATGATGAAGGTACAATCCCATCAAGTATTTTATGACATGCTAGATTTGGATATTTGAACTATGACAGCCTTTTATTGTTGAAGAAAAATGGTGCTACTGATTTGCTTACATTTCCTAGAAAACTTTAGAAATGTGATGCTTGTATTCTAGGAAAGCATAGCAAACGATCCTTTCATGATTCACATTTAAGAGCACATAGCAAAACTTGAGCTTCTTCATTCAGATTTATGTGGCCCCATACATGTTCCTTCTTCAAATGGAAATAAATATATGATGACATTTATTGATGAATACACCAAAATGTGTTGGGTTTACTTATTGAAGAACAAATATGATGCTTTTCAAACATTCAAAAATTTTCATGCATGGATTGAAAATAATGCACAAACTCATTTTAGCTCTTTATGCACTGATAATGGAAAAGAATACACTTCAAATGAATTTGAAAAATATATTCGCCAACATGGGATCAAACGTCAAAAAATCATGCCTTATAATCCCCAACAGAACGGTGTAGCTGAAAGAATGAATAGGACAATTTTAAATATGGTTTGTTCCATAATGTTTTTCAAGAATGTAAAATTGATGTTTTGGGCTAATGTAGTTCTATGTGTTGTCTACATAAAGAATAGGTGTCCATCTAATGCAATTATAAATAAGACTCCTTATGAAATGTGGCATGGCCACATTCCTTTGGTAAAGCATCTCAGGGTCTTTAGTTCCACCTGTTACGCTTTAATACCTAAGGATCAAATAAATAAACTTGGTGCAAGAAGTCAAAAATGTGTCTTCTTGGGGTATTTGATCAGGTGCTCAATGTAAAAGCTCAAAAATGAAAGTGCTCATAATTGATTGGAAACTGAACGACAACGAAGAGATCATCGCTAGGAATTCGGTGCAATTTTTTTCGTCGAAAACGGAGTTTGGACGAAGAAGATAGAGCATGTTGTCCGTTTTCCTAAATATCTAAAAAATTTGCAGAACAATGATAAGTTGATGAAATGGCAGCCCAGTTAGCATATAGGGTATATTCAGGGAACATTCTTTATTTTTCGCCCAATGACACTATGACAAGTGTCACAGTAGGATTCGCCAGTTTTTTTTGAAGGAGAAATTTGTTTATGAATGGCTTCTAAGATTGAATTCGAATTTTTTTTATATGGTTGGAATGGTCCAACCAGAAGCTGACACGTGGTGTAGCCAAAGGTCGCCACGTGCCCCCTCTGGTGGACCCTATCCAAGGTTGAATCACATTGCATTTCCAATGGTTATGCAAAGTCTGAATGTGGAATTTTCCAATGGTCAAATTAAATATTTGGTGGCACATTTTTATCATGTTACAAAGTCCACATATTTATATGCCAAGTCCGAATTAATGTTTTGATATATGGTGGATTAAACCAAAGTTCAACTATATGGTGGCATTTTAAATATGCCAAAGGTTTACATATGGGCGCATATAAATATATTATATTGGCACAATTTAAATATCTGAAGGTTGGGCTTTAGTTAAAAGTCCAGGAAAATGTTTTAACATAGACTGGGTGGAGGTCGAGGCTCGACCCCATGACCTCCCCCACACCACTAGTGCTTGGTGCCAATATTCCATGGGGTTCAAACTTAACCCTTTATGGTTTTGACTTCTATTTTATATCATATTTAATGTGCATCGGGGGTATGGAGGGGGCCAGCCCCCTCCCCATGAGACCAAGCCACAAGACCACGGCACAAAGTGGAGGTTAATGCATGGGGATTAACATGTTAAATGCATGGTTAATACCCCTTAAACCTTGATCAATGTGCTAATATGGGATTATATGTAAATGCACTTATGTGCATTTTAATCCGCCCTTATCCCATTTAAACTTTCATTAGCACTAATTAAACTGATGTTAAGTTGGCGATGAATTCGGCGAAGTCTGCCAAGTTTGGTGGACCTCCATAATTGGTGGCCCTAACTAGATTCTTCTCCAATTTTAGGGTTAGTTTACCAAGGAAAATGGTTTTGACCATATCTTGAGAAATTTTCGACCAAATTGAGAGCAAGAAGAGTCATTTATGATATATTTGGACATTCTGGGCTCATTGAAGCAGGTTTTGGGAGCTATAGGTGAATGTAAACATCATTTTTTTCACTTTTGAGCTAATACATAGGCCCAAGCCATGGAAGTTGGACCAAGGAGTTGTAGCCCAGGAGGGGTGAACTCCTTCATCAAAATATTGTGTTGATCGATCAATTGTGATGGTTTGTTGTACTTGTTTTTGTTGTTTTTAGCATTTTTTATTCATGCTTTATGCTCTTGAATTTAATTTAAAAACTCAGCTCATTTACCTGTTTGGCACACATAAACACTAAGGAAACCTATGCACAATAAGCATAACATCAACAAATCAATTTTAAATCTGAAGATGAAATTAGTACAACAAAACTAAGATTCATACTCGGATCAGTATCCCAATACCTCCAAAGGATATCGCCTCTATGATGAAGTTAATAAGAATTTTTTAGTATCTAGAGATGGCATATTTCTTTAATCTTCCAAGACTGACAATGTTGTTAAGCAGCAGCTTGATTGCTTGGATAGATTTTCACATGAAAAATCCTTTCAAGAATTTGATAATCAGATTTCACATCTTGAATTGGGGATTCCTATACTGAATCAATCTATGGAATCGTCTTCTGAAATACTCTCTCCCCCCACATGAAGAACCAGCCACTGATGACACTTTGAGCAATGTGATTGATAGAATTGGGAGACTGAATCTTGATTCAATCCCAACTAAGTCAAATGAGAAGCCTGGGCCATCTCAGAAAGGTCCTCCAAAATGGCTGACAAAGACACTTGAAAATCTTCATTCTTATGAGGTTGGAAAAATAGGAATAAGAATTTCCACCAGGAAAAATGGAGGTGATGTAGATGATTTTGATTCACCTATTGATATGGACGTTTCTTATAATTGTGAATTGAATTTGTTTATAGATCTTGAACCAACTTCCTTCAAATAATTCGCTTCTCGTGATGAATGGAATGAAGTGATGCAAAAGTAATATGATGCCTCGATAAAGAATGGCACTTGGAAGCTCGTTGATCCTCCATTGGGAACCAAACCAATTGGATACAACTGGGTCTACAGGAACAAGTACAAATTTGATGGCTCACTTGACAAGCACAAATCCAAGAATGTGGCAAAGGTTTTGCACAGAAAGAAGGGGTCGATTATGAGGAGACTTTTTCCCCCACAGCAAAATGGGCTACCATCCGAACAATCTTTTCCTTGGAAGCTTAGAACGGTTGGAAATTTCATCAGATGGATTTTAAAAATTCTTTCTTGAATCGATATCTAAAGGATAATGTTTTTATGTCCCAGCCAGAAGGATTTGTTATGAAAGGCTTAGAACACAAAGTATGCAAGCTTGTAAAATCCTTGTATGGCCTCAAGCAAGCACCATGAGCATGGTATGAGAAGTTAACTGAGCATCTTCTGAAACTTAACTTCAAACATTATGATCTTGATTATGCAAATTTGTTTGTCAAAAATTTGGAAAAATAGTTGTATATATTGTGGTGTATGTAGAAGATCCTTTAATTATAGGGAACAATGAGAATTATATTGCATCCATAAAGAAGGAATTGAGGAAAGGTTTTGAAATGACTGATTTGGGCTATGTTCACTACTATCTTGGTATTGAAGTGACTCAACATCCTAAGTTTATATTCATCTCTTATAATAAGTACATTGGAGATCTATTGAACAGGTTTGGCATGGTTGAGTGCAGTCCTTTGATCACTCCAATGGAACAAAACTCGAAGCTCACATCCATTGAAGGGAAATAATTTGAGGATGCAACGAAGTATAGATAGCTTGTAGGAAGTATCATATACCTGACTACTACCAGACCATGCATCTCATTTTTTTTGGAATCCTCTCCATGTTTATGCAAAATCCTTGTGAGGGACATTGGTCTGCTACAAAAATAGTTCTAAAGTACTTGAAAGGGACTCAAGACTTTGGAATCAAGTATACACAAGTGGACAACTTCAACTTAATTAGATACTTTGATTCGGACTTTTATGGAGACAGAAATTAGGGTATCTACTTCAAGTTATACTATGAGTCCTATATCGGGAGTTGTCTCTTGGAGATCACACAAAAAATTAGTTCTAGCATATTACACAACGGAGGCAGAATATGTGGCGGCAGCTGATGTGACAAAAGAAATTGTATGGCTCAGGAAAATCCTGCAAGATTTGTAGATAAAAAAAAATCATTCAATTCCACTCATGATCGATAACACTTCTGCAATAAATTTGGCCAAGAACCCAAAGTTCCATGATTGAACAAAGAACATCAATACAAAATACCATCTGATTCGACATCATGTTGAGGCAAAGACAATATAGCTACTCCATTGTTCCACAAATGAGAAGATTGCATACATCTTCACCAAAACACTTGAAAGAGAAAAGTTTGAGAGATTCAGAACGATGCTTGGACTCACCAACATCCCTTCATATTAAGGAGGGGAATGTTGACACCTAATCCTAAGGGATTGGGCAAAATTGTATAATAATGTAAATAGAAAATAAAGGAATTTCAGTTTTGTGGAGTTACCTCTTGGCCTGACATTATTTTTCGGGCAATCATGTTACAGTGAATTCTTAAAATATTACTATTTTGGAATTTCATACATCAAAGGGAAATATAATGTAGTGGAATATGTTGTACATTGGGTTCAACGCTCCCCGTGTGTTTTGCGACATGGACTAACCGTCTCTTGTGGATCCTAACTCTAGCAATTGTAGCAGAGACTAATGCCTACGGGTTTTGGTCTAACGAAAATCGTGATTCCAACAATTGGTATCATAGTGACAGGTCTCAAGTTCGAAACTCACCCGGCTCGGGTTGGGGGGGATATTATTGGACAATGGGTTCAATGCTCCCCGTGTGTTTTGCGACATGGACTAACCGCCTCTCGTGGATCCTAACTCTGGCGATTGTAGCGGAGACAAATGCCTACAAGTTTTGGTCTAACAACAATCATGATTCCAACAGAATATTCTCCAAGTAGAATGCCAAGGATCGTTTACCTCATACCCATTAAAGTATATTTGATGGATTTTTTTATTGAACATCTCATGGGACATAGTTGGTATTTAAAAGTAAGATTCATGCTTCAAAGTAAAGAACCAAGAGGACCCAAGTTTGAGGGGTATGAACTAGAGAAAGATGGATTGCTATGATTCTAAGGAAGGATGTATACCCTTGATGAGAGATATATTTGAAACACCATCCTCAAATAATGCCATAGAGAAGTTTATTGTGCACATCCAAGTGTAAATAAAAAGTATGCCAACATAAGTAAAATCTTCTTTTGGGTAGGAATGATCGTGATATTTTCTAGTTCATTGCAAATTTTATTTAATTTCAACAAGAAAAATCCAACAATAATTACCAGGCAGGTCTCCTACAAACAAACAACATCACTATGACCAATTGGGAGGTGATTTTTATGGGTTTTTTTATGGGACTACCTCTTACCCCACAAATGCATAATTACACTGTGGTCGTAGTGGATATGATAACTGAAAGTGCTCACTTTATTCCTGTAAATGATACTTATGATTTTGTTGATGGGGATCGATTATTTATAAATGAAATTATTAGATTGAATGGAGCTCCTAAGAAGATCACATCAGATAGGGATTCATGGTTCACTTCAAGGTTTTGGACTTGTATGCAGTCATCTTTAGGAACCCAAATCAATTTAAGTATGGTTTATCACACCAAGGCTGATGGACAGACAGAAAGAGTGAACCAAGTAATGGAAGATATGCTGAGAATGTATGATACAGACCAACAAAAAAATTGGAAAAGGTGATTTCCTTTAGCTGAATTTTCCTACAATAATACTTACCATAGTTCAGTCAAAATGGCTCCATATGAAGCATTATATGGAAGAACATGTAGGACACCACTAAGTTGGCTCAAGTAACTTAGAGGATAGAGTTATTTTGGAGTTAGAGTTAATTCAATATATGGAAGAACAAATAATAAAAACTAGGAAAATTTTAAAAGAAGCAAAAGATAGATAAAAAAATTATGTTGATGCTCAAAGGATGGACAGGAATTATAATGTCGGAGGTTAGGTTTTTATCTGCATCTGACCAAAAAAAAGCACTATCATATTTGGAAAGGGGACAAAGTTGTCACCCTAGTTTTTTGGACCATTTAAAATTCTAGAAAAAATTGGAATTTTTGCCTATTGTGTTGTATTTCCATCCCACTTGCATAAATTCATAATTTTTCCATGTATATGTACTAAGACACTACATAGCTAACGAATCTCATAAACTTCAATCGAAAAAATTGTAGGTATTAGACAAGGGAATCGTTATGGTCAAACCATTACACATACTAAATCAAAGGGTTCGACAACTCAGGCTTCGCTTGGTGGACCAGGTTAAGGTTTAGTGGAAAAAGTATAGTCCTATATCCGATACCTAGAAATACATAGAGACCATGCGTAGGAATTTTCCAAACTTGCTTTGATTTTTGAAACACTTAGAACTTTATTTTGTATATCCTTAATTTTGTTAAACAAATTCATAAGAATATAATTTTTGAACTTATCCTTTTTTTAGATTGAAGAAATAGTGTTTGGAGCAGCTCTCAGGCATACATAGTCCTACCCGGGATTGGACCACATGACTTATGAGGACCGAACCCTACATCTAGTCGTTTGAACACCACCTCGGGACTCATTTTGAACTTATATATAACTATGGAGGGTACAAATAAGATTTATATTACAAATGATTATGTTTTTTCATGCATGCTTACTTAAATGTGCACATATTGTTGGTACATGGATACCAACATAACCTATGTTATGAATCATATTCCTACATATTATGTGTTAATTATGATCATGCTCAATTATGTTAGAGATCGTAGTTTTGTTATTATTGATTAGGTGGATATATTTAGAGTAATCACGCTTCTATTTCATGTGAAATGAAATTTGCGGGTATATTGGCTAGATATAGCTAAGTTATGTTAAATGAACTTAAACATTAATATCATAAATGTCGGCTAAATATAAATGCTAGGAAATTGTTATTGAAAGTATTTTGGTTATGAATATATCAATGCATAAGTTGTGATGTGTGGTTAAGTATTTATATTTCAAATGTTATTGATACCTAAACCAAGTACAGGTGACAAAACTCCAAGAATAGTTGAGGCTCAATGAGATTCCATGTTAGGGTGTTAACTCTGGTCCTATCAGGAGGGGTGGAGGTGTTGTTCATTGTTTATCCTCTGAAACCTGGAGTCATGAAAGGACAATGTGAGTCATCTTCCCCTAAACGTGAGATGATGACTACGAGATGCCTAGTGGGGAAGTTAGGTCGATATAGTTGACGCTTCCACCCTTGGGGTTTTATGGATGGTTAGATTAATATAGCTCACACCATGGCATATTCCAGTAGAGGACGAATAGGAAGGGGGCGAAAGAGAATAGGATGGATATGATGATTCTAGGATAACTTGGGAACTTTGCTTGGGTAATGTATGGTTATTAATTTTGCAACCAATAAATACTCATAATACAAATGTTAAATGTCATCACATTATAATTGAGAATATAATCAAAGAATGCAATACTTACATGATTATATCAATCAGTAACATAATTGCTAATATACTATCTCAACTATAACTTTAGGACAAAGTATTCTGGAGGAGATATGTATGTAATGACCCATCTTTAGTTACTAATGAAATATGATTATTAGCATGCATACGAGGCATGTGTAAGCTAGCTACATACGCATGGATCACATGCACTACACTAGTATACATACCATTTTAATTGTATAAAATGTCTAAATATATGCAAAATGAAATCATTATTAAATAAATTAATTAATAATTATCAAATAATTCAATAAAATAAATTAATTTCATTTCATTGATAGTATTTTAATTAAATAATAAATTATTATAATTATAATCTATTAATTAAATATTTTAAATAAATTTTCTAACATTTTAAATTTAGATTGCATGGTTATGGGAAACAAATCTCCAAAGTGGTTAACTTCCTCCCACACTTCTCATTAATTTAGGTAATGGCATCTCGTTTTCTGTTCATCTACACCTCGTTTTTTACTCTACGCATGAATATAAGTAGGTAGCTACAATTGATTTGGATATGCTTCTCTTGAGAGAACAAAAGGAATAATATGCACTGTATCCCCTAAGGACAACTATCTGTATACTATTAATTGTTTTCCACGGGATGATAAACTTGAATCATTTATGTATATATGTAAATTTACATTTTTGGTATGAATTCGATTTTATTTTCTTTTAAGTATTTTTCGTATATTTAATAGGTTTTTAATATAAGTTTAATGTAAAATTATTTTTTTATTTATATTATATAAATTGTGAATAACTGAATTGAATATTTATAAAAAAAATTGAAATTTTGTGTTTATAAAAATTATAGATTCATGGTAACAATCCTATGTGCTAAAAGAAAAGAAAAGAAAAAATGAAATAAAATACAATTGTTTATTTTTATAATTTAGACTATGTTTTAACTTTTAATTTTTTTTTGGAATTATTTATTAAATTTTTGTAAGTTTTCTCACACCACATGTGTATATTCACATATATTTTAACATTAAATCATATATATGTGTGACCTAAAACATCATCCCACTTTATGATTTTTTTTTTCTCACGAGAAAAAAAATTCATACTTGCTATTTCATTGAAATGTAAGTATACAAATTACTTTTCAATTACAATATTTTGAGCATCTTTGTCAAGAGTTATGGCATTCTAACAATCCAAACCATATGACAATCAAACATAAAAACAAGCAAGGTCCCAACAATTACAACAACTTCAGTTTCAAAAAATGTTGGCATTCATTGTAAGGACATCAATGACATTTTTTGTAATCACTAAATGTCCTACATGTTGGAGTAATGCTTCCTTTGATATCATGTCTGCATCGATATTGTGTTCCCTTTAGATATGTGATAAATCTAACTCCTCAAAAAATTCCTATAATTGGCACATTATTTGTTGCGAATGATTTAGGGAAAAGTTGTGTAATGTACCAATCCCCAAGAACCAATCAATAACCACTAGTGAATTGCCAAATATTTGTAAGAACTTCACTTTCCTAGACATTGCATAGTCGAGGATAAGCCAAAGCCCAATTAACTCTAATTTATTATTATTTCTAGGCCTCAACACTAAACTAAGAATGAAAGTGTGATGATTTTCTAGGTGAAATACAATTCTCAGTTCGCATACATCCCTGACATGACTTTTGGCTCCATCATAGAAGAAATTTTATAATCTAGAGAAAAGCGTACATTGTTACCAGTGGTAATACATCAAGCAATCACATGACAAGCATAAGTAAAAATAAGAGAGACATCATAACAGGGAACCAACAAACACATACAAATATCTTCTTTATTATTAGCCAAATCGGAACTAATACATTGGTATACAAATAGATAGATATAGTATGTCAAGATAGTTACATAGTCTAATTGTTTAACCAAATAGTACAACTAAGCCGACATTAGTTAGCACTTTGTTACAATATATGTTTGTCCACTTGACTTAGGCTAGTCAACTAGGCCAACTAGCCCCTGCAACATCTCCCCCACTCTTAAAGATTTCTTCATCCCGACGAAGGGGAGATTTGAAGTGATACAAAAAGACTCAGGAAATTTTTTAACAGTACCAAAAAATTATACAATAGTTGTTGTTGGGTCCTTAAGAGAAAAATAATTAATACAAAAAAAGTTGCAATAAGAGTAAATTAAAGCAAGATAACTGGATAATCTTCAGCAACTGCTTTTGTGGTCACGGTCAGAACCTCTTGGACTGGATTTGTAGATTGATTGACTTCCTAGTTGACTTTAAATTCATGGGATTTTTGTTCCAATGTTGCAGCATATGATGAAACACTAGGTGTAAAGGTAGGTAGGTCAGGGTGGTTGTGGTGATGGAGAATGAGCTGGTAGCAGAGGAGGCATGTTCATAAATTCATTCTGATAAATCAATGGAGAATTTTTGCATGTGCTCATTGAAAATATACCATTCACACATTTATACTCTAGCTTTAGCACTATATTCTTCAAGGTACAACATGTACTAAACTTTTTCTTCGAAGGGTGTGTCTTCTACTAGGATTTGGCTGAAAGGTTTTGTTGTTTCAATATTCAAGACTTGAATAAGTATTCCCTGCAGATATTCAGATGCATTTCTCATCTTCGTGTTGTTCTTTATTCCCTTACCTTAGCCACTAGCGCTCCTGTCGAAGTAACTGAGCATAAATTTTCCGTTCATGCTCCAAAGTGTTGCTAAGTGCTAGTTGTGCCATGAGGTCTTCAGTTTGTATTACATACATTTCTCGAATGAGCATATCTTGAGACTTGATTTTGGAATGATTAGATGTAAGATAGGTAGGCCAGTTATTCAATGTATGTACTTATTTATATTTATATTTTTCTCTTTGGCTTAAAAATAATTTCAATTTCCATCTACATAGATGTTTCTCCTTCTGAAGATTATCAAGCATGAATTTTCCCTGAGTAGTTGTCTTTTATTTGCTCTAAATCTTATAGACAAAAAAATTGATGTAGTTCAATTAAAATACACATTCCTAAAAGGAATCTCTTCCAGTTATATTTCTCTCAACCTTATTGATCAAGTGCTCAAAATTATGTTCAAAAATAAAATTTGTAGGAATGGTGTGGAACCTAAATGACCACGTATATCTCGTCGTTCTGAATTTGGTGCAAATAGTTTCATGGAAAATTGACATCATATGCTCCCAAAAACATGTTTTGTCCACTTTGTCAAACAAGTAAATTTAAAAAAAAAAAGGACACCCTAGTCAGCAGTCAGTGCAACTAACTGGGCATGCCTACGTGGCAGGGTGACTATACAAGTTTGACTTTGTCAATGGTATCCTTGGGCGAATGATTTGGTTCAAAGTGGCACTTGGTTAGTGGTTTGAAATGGTTGAATTTCATTAGTGGTTTTGGTGGCCAACCACAGGCTGCCATGTAGCCTAGTCAAGGGCCGCCATGTGGTAGCCCGAGGGCCATAAAATATTGGGTCAAGTCTGAGCATCAGTAGCGGGGGTCGAACCTGCAACCACCGAGCACCAAGTACATGTTCCTTGTAATACTATGGATTAACTATGTTTTATTTTCATATGGTTGGTGCGTTGGGGGGAGGGGTTGAGGGTCTAGCCCTAGCCCTAGTCAAAACATCGGGGGCAAGGACCATGGGTGGAATTCTAGCCCCGCGTAGCCCACCCCCCCCATAATCGTAACCGTAGCATAACATGTCAAGGTCCTTGTTACCACGTCGCAAACCGTTGGGGTGCTGGAATCGCTAGCATTAACATTTTTCGTCAACCACGCATGTGCCCACATCGAAATTAAGTTTTGCGGTTAGCCATAACCACTGGCGCTTTTATATATATATAAATTTGTATTAAACCATAAATTATATGGTTTTAAATCCGGTTTTTAGGCATTTGAGGGAAAATTAATGCCTCGACAATTTCACCTGTTTTTTGAATTGGCACTCCGTTAGCACTTTTTGGGGAAAAATTGTAGGTTCGGTGTTGGATTTTGGGAAATGTGGAACGAATAGTGGAGAAACTAGTCGAATTCATAAATTGATGAGTTTTTTGCCAGATTCGAGGAAGAAAGAGGCTACGCAGGAATTTTTGGGAATTCTAGACCTGATGGAATAGGTTTCAGAGTTGTTTGAGCATTCTAAATGCGTGTAATCACACTTCTGAGTATAATAGAAGAGGGCCAAGCCATTATAAGTTGGACCAAGGAGACGTAGCCCAGGCGGGGTGAACTCCTTCATCATGTATTTTTGTGTGATTTTTTATGGTGATGTTCATGTTTTTTAGATGTTGTTGTTCAGTGTTTTAATTATGTTAATTTTCTCATGAAATTGACATAAAAATACGTAAAAACTCATATTAAACTTGCAATTGACCTCTCAATCCTCAAGCACTTTCTTTATATTCTGAATTGGATCTTAGCTCAGTAAAACTAATATTCCCATTTAGATTAAGTTGGTATCAGAGCAATAGGTTTACTTATGCAAGGAGGATTAATTTTTTTTGAAATTTTTTAAATTCTTACAAGGTTGAAGCTCAAGAGAGGAGAAGGAAAGCTTGTGGGTGCAAGTTCTCTAGTTGGAACCAGGAGAAGGAGGGCACAGTTGCCACAATTTCCACCACAAGATTCACCTCCAGTTGCAGTAGAAGCTTTAGTAAGCATGGCTCATGAAGAAGGAATTGATAACATGTCAAAGGATGAGAAGGCTTTTAGAAAGGCTTTCTTTGACATGACAGAGATGGTGGAGTTCCTCTATGAAGAGAGAAACACAAGGTTGTAGGGTGAAAGCTCCAGGACTCCAAGAGTAGAAGGTTCTTCGGGAGGAGGAGGTAATGGAAATGGTGATAAGCCACCATCTACTCCACCATCATCCTCACTACCATCTTCACCTTCATCTCCATCCTCTTCCAATACGACAACCCTTAATCATACTCATCAACATACCTCCAAAGGAATTGGTAAACAACCCTTGTTAAAACTTGATATTAAATTTGAGTTGCCTATGTATAATGGTGAATTGAAATTAGAGAATCTTGAAAATTGGGTTCGTCAGTTGGCGGTCTATTGCAACATTCAAAACCTTCAAGATGATGATATAAAGATACAGATATCTTCCTTGAGAATGGAGGGTGCAGCACTAGTATGGTGGGAAGCCAAGACACAAGATGAGATAAATAAAAATGGTAAGATCCCACTCTCTTGGCCTAATTTCATTGCTAAAATTAAAAGACAATTTTACCCTCTAGCATATATGCAAAAATCCATCATGAATTGGCAGAACGTTAGACAACTTAAGGGTCAAAGTGTGTAAGATTACACCCAATAATTTAGAAAAATAGTTCTTATGTTAGGTGTTGATTTTCATTCACAAGCCACATTGTTGAAGTATATAGGGGGTTTACATAGGTACCTAAGGCATACTATCCTTAAGTTCAATCCCGATAGCCTAAATGATGTTTGTGTGGAAGCCACCCACCTTGAGGAAAGAGGGAAAAATATTCCAGAAGAGGGTAAAAAGAATCCATTTAAGGGTGGAGAGAAAGGAAAGGGTTTCAAAGGAAATGGAAATAAAAATTCATCTGTTAAAAATGAAGGAGATGAAATTAAATGCAAACATTATTCTAAAGAGGGTCATGATGAAGACCATTGTTGGAAGCTTCATCCAGAGATGAGGCCCAATAAATTCAACAACAAGGGAAAACAAAAAACAGATTTAACCACTCAAAAGGATTTGGGATCTGACTCGCATGATGAATTTAAAATTACAGCCATGGGTATGAAAGGAAACGAATCCTTTGCTAGAACTAGTTCATCAAATTGTCACACTAGTGCTCCAAATGAAGAAACAAGAATTGAATTATTTCATGTGAGGGTTATATCAAAACATACAAAAATCGACGCACTATTTGATAGTGGGTCTCAAGCCAATTTGATATCTGAAGAGTTAGCCAAGAAACTTAATCTTGAAGTCACTCCTCATCACAAACCATATCCATTGGGTTGGATATGCAAGAGCGCAAATTTTCAAGTTACAAGAAAGTGTATTCTTCGGTTTGCAATCACGGTAAACTTCATTGACGAAGTTGAATTAGATGTTGTATTGCTTGATATTTCAGGAATTTTTTTGGGTAGCCCTTACCTCTATTATCGAAAATCCATCTCCTATCACCATGAAAATAAGTACCACTTGTTCCAAAATGGTGTGGATTATATTGTGAGAGCTCATCACAAGAAACTAAATTTTTCAATATTTAATGCAAGGCAAATGAAAAGACTAGTGAATTCAAGCAAGAATTTTGTGCTTATGATTAAAACAAAGAATGATTTTGATTATGAAGCATTTCAAGGTTGTGATCCAAAGTTTAAATCTAATTTGATTGAAGTGGTTAATCAAAATAATGGGATGTTTCAGGAGCCAAAGGGGTTACCTCCTAAGAGGAGAATCTAGCATGAAATATAGTTGCAGCAAGATTGTCCTCTTCCTAAAATTGGCATGTATAGGATGTAGGTGATGGAGAGTGTTGAAATCAAAAATCAAATCCAAGAGTTTTTGGACAAAGGGATCATCCGACCAAGTACTTCGCCATGTGGGTCACCTATTGTGTTTGTGCCAAAGAAAGATGGAACATGGTGCATGTGCATAGATTTTAGTGTATTGAACAAGATTACGGTAAATAAATGTTATCCACTTCCTATAATAGATGATTTACCTGATCAATTAAAATATGCAAAGTATTTTACTAAGTTGGGCTCAAGGAGTGGCTACCATCAAATTATAATTGTTGAAGGTGACATTTGGAAGACAACATTTAAAACAAAGAAAGGTTTGTTTGAATGGCTTGTTATTCCTTTTGGTTTATGTAACGCTCCTGCTACCTTTATGTGTGTGATGAATGATGTTTTAAGGCCATTTCTTGATGAGTTTTTCATCTTCTGCTTATATGATATCTTAATTTTCAGTAAATCACTTGATGAACATGTCATGCATGTAATAAACATACTTTATGTCTTAAGGAAAGAACAGTTGTTCTTGAAGATTTCAAAATGTGAGTTCAGTAAAACTTATTTGGTGTAATTGGGGCATATTGTTGGAGGAGGTGAGTTGAGGATAGACCCCCCTAAGTTTGAGGTCATTGTGAATTGGCCAACGCCCAAGACATTCACTGAGGTAAGAAGGTTTTTGGGAGCAACCCAATAATGGAGGAAGTTTATTTCTAACTTCTCTTTTATCACACCTCCTTTACATGCATTGACTAGTGTGAAAAATGTCTTCCAATGGGGAGGAAAGCAGCAAAAATAATTTGATGCTTTGAAAGATAATATCATTTCAGCCCCAGTACTTGCATTACCTAACTTGAGATAGCCCTTTGTGATTCAAACTGATGCAATCGACTATGCCATGGGCGCAGTCCTTATGCAACATGGTAATCCCATTTCATTTCATTCAGAAACTTTCAATCGTGCAATGATTAACTATCATACTTATGACAAGGAGCTTTATGCATTAGTTCAAAGTGTGAAAAAGTGGAAACACTACTTGATGGGAAAGGAAACTATCATACACCGACCACCAACCATTGCAATACTTGCAATCGCAAACTATGTTGCAGCGTTCAAAACACTTTTTATGGATGAGTTTCTTACAGCAATTCCACTTGGTCACTAGGTATAAGAAAGATATATAGAACAAGATTACGTATATGCTTTCTAGGCCTATTATTAGTGCATCTACTTTACTCAAGCATAATTTTGTTTTGCATGAAAGTTATGTTGAGCAATATGCATGTGATAATGACTTTCAAGATGTTTATGAAATCTTCAGTCAAGGCAACCAAGTAGAGGAATTTGAATACCATGCACATAATAACATGTTGTATCATTATTCCACAGGGGGGGAGAGTGAATGGCATAAGGGAAGCACACACTTCTCTTATTGTTGGACATTTTGGTGTAAGAAAAATAGTGGCACATCTTCAGAGGTATTGTTATTGGCCTCATATGCTTGAAAGTGTGTCATGTTTCATTAAAGGTTTTTCATTATGTGAATTCAGTAAGCCTAGCAATATTAATTTAGGATTGTATACACCACTTCATGTACCTTCACGTCCATGGCAGAGTGTTTCTATGGATTTTGTAGGAGGTCCTCCATTGTCAAAAAGAGGTCATGATTATTTTTATGTAGTTTTAGATAGGTTCAGCAAGATGTATATATTAATGCCATGTAAAAATAAAATCAAAACTAAACAAACAACTCACTTTTTATTTCACCATTTTTGTGTTCATTTTGGTTTGCCCACATCCATTGTTAGTGATCAAGATTCTCGATTTGTTGGGAATTTTTGGTCAAGTTTGTGAGACTTAATAGACACCAAGTTGAAGAAGAGTACAACCTTTCATTCACAAACAGATCGTCAAACCGAGGTGGTCAATAGAACAGTCATACATCTTCTTCAAGGATACTGTAGCAAGCATGTGGGATGAAAACTTGCACTACATTCAGCATGCTTACAACCGTGAAAAACACTCCTCTACACAAACATCTCCATTTGAGGCATGCCTTGGATACTTGCCTAGATCACTGTTGGATTTCATTTTTGGGAAGGATTTTTCTATTGATGGCCATAGATACATTGTTACACGTCATTTTTTCACCATGAAATTCGACTATCAATATCAATCTATCACCATTCATACTCATGCTTCCTTAAAATTCAAAACATTTATATTCTTGAACCAAGTCTTGGGAACTGGGAAAAATCTCTTAAAAACTTTTAAAGGTTGCCTGCACACTTTTTGTGGTCACTTCTTGTGCATGCATTGATATCCCCTCCTTTATCTGCAGAAATTTTCGCTCTATTTTCCCATAAAACCTGTGCACCCCATGTAAAATAAATTAAACACAAAAAGTAACTTTTAGAAGCATAGTTGGGCGCATATTCTTCCAACTAAAAGCCTCTTGAGTCGCGCAAGTTCAAGCTATATCTCTCCACTCTTGGAAATTATTCCCTTGATGAATGAACCCTAATCCCTTCATTAGAGGATCTCATCCCTCTATTGATGGATCTAAAACTTCCTCAATTTCTTCTATAAATTGAGTTGAAGCTTCAGCGTTAGGGGTAGATTTTGGAACTTTGTACTTCAGATATTGTACATTGTATAAGATTTCACTGAAGATAAACCTATGTTGGTCATTCTAGAGAGGAAAGCTTGTCAAACCAAGGAACACGATTGTGAAGGCATACAAGAGAAATCTATAAAACATCAAGGCTCAGGTTGTAAGATTTCTCTTTATATTATTGATAATACATATGGATCCCTTTTTCTCATTGTGTTGTTTTTAGATTCATTAAAACAATGAAAATACTTAATCTCCTTGAGCATTAAGTTAAAATGATGTTTTGGATTATTATATATTGCATGTGCTTTTTATTCTTTGCATGTTTGTGATTGCAACTTCTTCTCAGCATTGAAGGACTTCTTCGGGACGAAAGGCAAGGTCTACATCAAACATCTTGTTGAAAGGTAGGAGCATTACCTCCTCATTTCTAAGCTTTAATAATTTGAATGCTAATAGTTTAGTGAAAGAGATGTCCAAATGGTTGCTTATTTCTAGTTATATTTTTGGATACTAGGGAGATCGCTCAGGTCTGCAAAAGGGATTTATCCAGAAAACAAATTGGCGACTCCGCTGGGGAACAAGCTTATTTTTCTCTTGATTTTTTGGTTTAGCATTCCAACTGTTCTAGTTTGACTTTTTCTGAGTGTGGTTGGGTTTATGAATTTTTAGATTCTATAAATAAGAATGCCTTGTGTTTTTTTCTTTAAAAATTTCTCTACCCTGCATTGTTTTCTATGATAAACAAAGCGTAAACTTGCACAATTTTTCAGTTTAATTCAATGCGCATGCGCACTGGTTAGTACTAACAACCTGCACACCCCCTGAGAATTTTTCAAAAAATAAATATTTTCTCTCTCAGATTCTAATAACAAAATTCTAGAGGTTCAACCTAATTTATACCAACTCTTAGAGTTTGTCTGTGAACTCTTCCTCATTACCTTAGAGTTTTTTTAATAGATCATCCTTTTTGAAAATTCAGGTAGGGTTTTCCCTCGTTTGATGAATTTCTCTTTTTGGGAAAATAGATTCTCTGCCTAGATCACTGATTTTCTGTCATTTCCCTCTAGAGCTACCAGGTGTCTTTTCGGCCTTGCTTGTTTGAGTGATAGTTTCTTGCTCATTTGCAAAAGGAAAAATCCTAGATAAGTGAAGTGTGATTTGTCTCAAAAGTAGTCTTTTATGAAATTGTTTTTGCTTGTTGAGTGAAAAAAAAAATTATTTTTCTTTAAACTGAAAGAAACCATGAAAGGAAACTCATAAGTATCTTAGTTAGGATTATTATTTAAGAGCTTTCATTTTTTGAAATTTTTTTTATATTTTTAGGGTTTTTCTAGTTGTCTTTTATTTTGAAGAATTGAAGATTGTTTTCTCATATAATTGTATATTTTGGTTTTAAATCAATGAATATTTTTATTACAAAGTGGTATTGGTCATGCTTAAAAATGAAATTTTTTTCTTGATGAAAATGAATTGTTATGGGATGTTCTAGGAAATTTGTACTTCTTTGAGTCCCAAAATAATTTTACTTCTCTTAAATAGAAATTCATCGAAACAAAGAATTGCATTTTTGTTATTGATGCATTTAGATTATTTTTTGAGTCAGTCACAACATCATTGATTTTCATTTCCATACCCCTCTATATAAACAACATCCAAATTAATACAACGCTTGATAAAATTGATCTAGATATGTTTACATTTTTTAGGGCTCATTCCACCAATCTAGATCAGGACCAGTGCTTTGGAATAGGGATTAATTAAATTTCCAAAGCAGATAAAACAAACAAGTAGCATCTTGCGGTAGGGAAAATCCAATTGTTGCAATTTTACTCTGGGGATATCTTCTTAAAAGAGTCAAGCACAAGGTCATATCGGACCCAGTGGAGTAATCATACCTACTTCATTGGTAAAGATAGAAGATGTGCATGTAATACAAATGGTAAACCTTGGATTAACCATTTTCGAGGAGCCTAGGATCACTTGTTAGTAAACCTTGCATTTACCATGTCAAGGAGCTTTCAAGGGGATTGAGCTTTGATAATCTTCCCTTGCGTGTATATTAGGCCACATATTGTTCCCCTAGGTTCATTTGTCTCAGTTGGTAACCTTAGTGGCCATAATATTTGGGCTTTTTCCCAAGGTGATGGTGGAGGGAAGGTCCCATTGTCCCTGGAGTAGAAGTTTACTAGACTCACTTAGACTTTCAAGAGGGTAATCTTCACTTTGATATGGCATAGTGGAGTTACTTGCACCAAACTATTTCATTAAGCAGGTTGTTAGGGTAACTGTTCCAATCGCTAGTTTTCCACATTAATCTCTGTGAGGTTGGATTTCATCACCAACAAGTGATTTTGTTGTGGAAACATATTGGTTGTGTGTGGATTGATTCTTAGCTTTTGTAGCACATGTTCATTTTTTTGATTTTTTAGAGGCCTTAGGTGTGATTCTTTTGAAATTTTTTGGTTTTGTGTGTTAAAGAAATTAACCGTGGCTGAATTACCGAGACATTCACGTAGAATGGAGGGGAAACCCCTTGAATATACACCAAGCTAATTGGAAAAAATCAAAACTGAAAGGGTTCAACCAGTAGGAACCGGGTCTTATGAACAAGGAGAATAATCTATCATAATACATCCTAATTTCAAAGTTAATCAACCTTAGATAACTGAAACAGAACAAGATAAACCAGAAATTTTTGAAGAAATTACAGTTGAATCTGTCCCTGATGGGTTGTCAGATACACAACTCACTGAACCTAAAATATCTGAGCCTGAGTCTGATTCCACTTCATCTGAATCTGAATCCTAGTCGTCCTTTTTCACCTCGATTAAAGATTCTCATTATTGAGGATCTTCCTCATAGCCATATTAGCATTGAAGAAATATCTAACGAAGAAGAAGAAATTGGAATTACCTTCCATCAAGAAACTTTAGATTTAACGTATAGTGAACCGATATACCCTTTGGATTTACATTTTATTTCCTTTCAACCAGATCCTTAGTATCTCCAATTCACCGATTTTTTACATAAATATGGTTATAGTCACCCACGACACTGAATCCAATTCTACTCTTTACCTAGGTATAGTAACATGGCTTCTGAGAGCATGTATATTGAGTCATCAATGTTTTGTTCTTCACCAAAAATATTTTTTCATGGTGGTCCTTATATTCCTGCTAGGTACTAGTCGCTTTCTGAGAATTTTTCAGGAGAATAACCTTTTTCTGAAATTTCTACTATGTCAACTGACCTATTTGAATCTACCACCCAACCTTTGACGACAGAACATGTATATATGTTTTCCAGGTATATCCCTCAAGATAGCTCACAAGGTGGCTATATAGCACCTCGGGGGTAGCAACCTCTTCAAGGCAACATCCTCTTCAAGGGCAGCAGCCTCTCCAAGGGCAGCAATATCTTTAAGGGAAGCAACTTTTCCAAGCACACCCTCTTCAAGGGCAGCAACCTCTTCAAGGGAAACAACATTTTTAGGGAGAACAACCTTTTACTAGAACTTATCCAACGGTTTTAGGGCATCATATTCCTGGTAATTATCAACCTTGTGTTCTAATACCTCAAATTGGTTTCAACCCTACGCGTCACAACCCTCAGTGGGAACTCCTTACCCAGGGATAAAAACTATATGTAACCCTTTTTTTACTCAACAGTCTTTTCAACCTACACTGCAAGTGCCTTATAATCAACCTACTCAGTCACTAGGAAAATTTGGTTACACCCAAGTCCAACAAATGTTTCAAGGTGCACTTCAAATTACCCCAAAGGTATATGTGCCAACTAGTCAGCAAGCTAGTTCGAGTACTCCTAGTACTCCTATCCAATATGCTCTAAAAACTTCTGTTCAACAACCAAGTACACCTATCTCAGGAGTTTCTCAAGTCTCTATTGCTACGACCCTTCAAATGTCAACGCCAATTGTTACACATGCTATCCCTCAAAATACTACCCATCAAATTGGACCTACAATCTAGTCAATTCCTCAAGCTTATGTAGGACAAACTAGTACAACAACTACGCAAACAAGTCAACCTTTTGTAGGTTAACATGTTCAAGGGAACCTTTTACAGATCAGACTCTTCAAGGACAACCCTTCATAGTTCATCCTTTTCAAGGTCAATTTGTTCAAGGACAGCCATTTCAAGGTCAATTACAATATGGACAAGTGGTACAAAATCTAGCTTTCTAGAGCCAACCATACCCTCGTTATACATATCAAATACCAGCTCAATCTCAACTCGGTATGGCTACCCTTGGATACCCTGGAGGTGTTCTGATTCCAACTACTCAAGCTATCCCAGGTTTTCCTGGAGATCCTCCTCCAAGTACTGGTATTATCCCTCAAAGTTATCAATTCGCTCAGCAAGACCCTAAGAGGCACCTTTCATAGCAACTTTAGATTTTCCAGACTTGTCTCGGCTAACGAATGATCCAATTTATTATCTTCTGTTATTCCTGGCTATGCCTACTAAGTTTCAAAGTGACATTGCAAAGTTTGAAGGAAAACCAGGAGAAGACCCCTCGAACCATGTTATGAATTATCATTTGTGGTGTGCATCCAACTCTTTGATCGATGATTCCATATGTTTAAGACGTTTCTAAAGAACTTTGATCAGCTTAGTCACAAAGTGGTACATTGAGTTACCGCAAGGCTCTTTCAACAATTTCAATGCCTTAGAAACTTCTTTCCTTGCTCATTTTTAGTTACTAGTTTGTTACGATAATGGCACGGAACTTTTGACTTCACTTAAACAAAGTATGTCTATGTACATTTCAGATCACATCCACAAATGGAGACGTAGACGCCACTTAGTTAAATTTTTCATCCCGGATCAAATTATGGTTGAATGGTTCATCAAATCATTACTTCCTAATATTACTAAAGATGTAGCTAAAGGAGGCATTGTAACATAAGAGCAGGTTATCGCTCAAGCCTAGTATCTATACCTTGTTTACACACAGTTTGGTACTTTGTATGAAAAATTCTTGATTTACCTCATCCAGGTCAACTTACTACAACTCCTTTTGGTTCTCATTCTGCAGATGGTGTAATCGGTATAGTTAATACATCAAAGAATAAGAAGAAACAATCCAAATCTACTACTCTGATCATAAATTTACCTGATTCGCCCACAGGAGACTCTTCTCTATAAAATTCTTCCAAAATTGATGTCGTAGACTCATATACTACCAAAAATAAATCGTCCAGCAGTAAGAATAAATATAAAGGTAAAAAAAAAAATTCAAAAGAGAAAGCAGAAAAAATTGAACCATATGACGAAAAAATGAAACCTCGTTATCCTTGTCTTATTTGTGACAAGGATCACTACACAAAAGAGTTCCCGCATTGTGTCAAGGTATCTAAATTTTTCAAAGGTTCACCCACACCCACTGTCCTTAAAGATCCTTTCCCATCACAAGACAGCAAAATGATCAGATCTTCTTCCAATTCATCGGTGGATATCTTGATGATGTCCCAGGTCATGGTTGCAACACGATCTCAAGACTATGGATCTAAGATTCATGTAACTCGAAAAAAAATTAAATCATCTAGTCAACCTCTAATATCAACTCCTCCTATTTCCGAACCATTACACATCAAGAAACCTAGTCCTAATTTAGTAATTAAACTGCCTGCCAGAGGTGTGCTTATAAAATCGACTTTAAAACCACATGTAAGAGCCACTCAAAATTACAATATTGTTGAAGGTCTGGCCATGTCCCCTTTAGCAATGTCGGCCCTCAAAGTGTTGCATTATTTTCCAGCTCAAAGGAAGTTACTATTATCAGCTATTGGATCGATTGAACCTCAAGATTCTAACCTTATTGTCTTTGATCTCAGGAACTTTGTACCTAGACTCCTGCACCAAATGTCTTTTCAAATTCCAGTTTTAGTCAAATCTCGACGATTTTTTCGCATAGTAATTTACGAGGGATCATCTACGTGCATTACGTATTTATCTTGTTCGAAAAATCTTGTTTCTCCACTAATCAATCAGTCACCCACGATTCTTAAAGCCTTTGATGGATGAGGTTTTCGTCCATTCAGAATACTCTAGGATTTACCCATAGAGGTAGAAGGAAAAACCATTATGCTTGAGGTGGAAGCTGTTGATGCCCCTCTTGACTACAACCTTTTGTTAG
Organism: Pinus albicaulis; assembly: GCA_034641835.2. Taxonomy (NCBI): domain Eukaryota; kingdom Viridiplantae; phylum Streptophyta; class Pinopsida; order Pinales; family Pinaceae; genus Pinus; species Pinus albicaulis. The sequence continues at coordinate 857,618,835 of CM076578.1, forward strand.
GTCAAAGTTGGTCTTATTCTATGAACACTGTCATTTCATCAGTCTTTTTATTAATCATGTTTCCTCATAAAGTAAATATTGTTAAAATTGATCAGTTGTCTTACTTCACTTCTAACACTACCTCTACGAATAGTATCCAACATGTTGGAAAGAGGGTTATCCCTTATGAAGATGTTTGGGTGGGACTAGTTAAGGATTCCGCTCTTATAGGAACTTTTTCTATACCTCCTCCTAACGTACCTAGAACTATTTCCAATATGAACATGATTACATCAAGCACAATTCCATTTTATGACCCATGGAATGTGCCTTCAGAATCTGAATTGGACTACTATGGAAATGAGATGCCTTTAAGTCTAAATGATCAGCATATGTAGTGGTACAATCATTTTTTGGAATTTTATCAACTCATATTGATCAAGTGAATGTGGTCAGTGATGAGTCTTCTTCTCTATCAAGATCAACCACGACATATTTTTCTGATCCTTTTCAACATATGTTTTCAAGTGATGAAAATATTTGGGAAATTTTTTCATTAGATGAATTACCTTAGGACGATCTTCATCATTTTCTACCAGACCTTGATAGAATTGAAAATGACTTTTCATCCATATTTCTAATTTATTATGTCAAGGAACCTCAAAATCCTACGCCAATCCTTCATTCAGATTCTAATATGAAGTTAGGAAACATTTCTGTGACAATTCCCATTGACATATCAATCAAACCAGGAGTAACTGAAAACATTCATATGGGTGCTTCATGCTCAATTGGCGAAACCAATATGTACAAAGCCCTATTTTAGGAATTATGAGACTTTTTTTCCTGTTCTTATGAAGAGATGCTAGGAATCGATCCTAAGATTGTGATTCACGAAATTAAGACATACACAGATGCTAATACTATTAGACAAAAATTAAGTCCAATACATATGCAAAAAGCTGATGCTATTAAAGCTGAAGTTGAAAAACTACTTCGTGCAGGATTTATTTATCTTATTCCATTGATGAATTGGGTATCTAACATAGTTCCAGTAATCAAGAAACAAGGAGCTATCAGAGTATGTGTCGATTATAGGGATATTAATAAGTCTTGTCCCAAAGACAATTATCCCACCCCTTATATCGACCAAATTGTTGATGATTGTGTCGGAAACGAAATATTTTCATTTATGGATGGATTTTCTGGTTACAATCAAATAAAAATACTCCCTGTCGATCATCCCAAGACAGCATTTATATGTCCATGGGGGAAATTTGCATATTGTAAATTACCTTTTGGACTGAAAAACGCTGGCGCAAATTTTGAAAGAGCTATTGCTTACGCATTTCACGATTTCAAACACATTTTGTAGCCCTACTTGGATGACTTACATGCTCATTATTTGTGCAGACAAAGTCATTCTACACATTTACGTGCAATTTCTATGTGATGTAGGCATTACAATATTTGTTTGAATCCATACAAATGTGTATTTTGTGTACAATCGAGGCGATTCCTTGGTTTCATTGTTTCTAAAGAAGGCATTTGTGTCAACCCTTTGAAGGTTGAGGCCATTACCAATCTACATCCTCCTTCTACTCTTCGCCAACTCCAAATTTTGCAAGGGAAAGCAAACTATCTACGTTATTTTATCCCAAACTATGCAGAGTTAACCAAAGGTTTCACTTGGTTATTAAAAGAGGATGTTCCTTTTATTTGGTACGAGATTTCCGATAAATATTTTGATGCACTTAAACACACGTTGACTCGTGCACCATTGTTACGTCCTCCTAATTATCGCCGATATTATTTTTTGTATTTAACTGCTTCTGGTTCCACCATTAGAATGGTTTTATTTCAAGAGGATGACTCCAACAATGAATATGTGATTTATTACTTAAGTCAGAACCTCAAACCAACAGAGATCAAGTATTTTCATGTGGATAAATTAGCCTTGGTAACCACTCAAGCTCTCCATATTCTGTCATTACATATTGTTACGCAAAACAATCGCGATATCTAATGGCAACCTTATGATGTATGTTTTGGAAAAACAATTTCTTGGTGCAAAATACTCTAAATGGATAGTTATCCTACAAGAGATCGATTTGGAATTTGAAAAATCCAAATTCAAGAAATCACTAGTATTTTCTCAACTTATGTGGTGTGACTTTCCCTACACCGAATCTGAAACTGTGGTACAAGACCATATTCCCGATGAATCTTTGTTTCTGATCAGCACATTAGATCCTTGGTATGGGGATATCATTATATATCTTCAAACACAAACCTTTTGGCCTGAAATTTCAAAATCTGATCGACGTAGAATTCGATACCAGTCTCAACAATACAATATTGTTAGTGGCACTCATTATTGTCATGGTGTTGATTCTATTTTTTGACGTTGTATAACTCATGAAGAAGTTGAAAGATTTTTAAATGAATTCCATTCTTGAGCATGTGGTAGTCATATGTATGGGTTGCAACAGCCCAAAATATATTGTGTGTTGACTATTTCTGGTCATCACTCTTCAAACATCGTATCCTTGCGGTTAGAAAATGTCACAATTTCCAGATGTGTGCACCTCCCGCTCCTCTTCACCAAATCATAGTTGTCGGTCCATTTGCAAAATGGGGTATCAATTTCGTTACATGCAACCCTCACTCAGTCGGGGGGCATGGGTATATTATTCTCATTGTAGATTACTTTACCAAATGGGCCAAGGTGATGCCTACATTTAAGGCTGACGGTGAAACTCCAGCTATTTCCATATTCAATCATGTGATTTCTAGGTTTGGTGTCCCTCAAGCTATTGTTATGGACCATGGTAGCCACTTTCGAAACATTATGATGACTAAAATTTATGCTCAGCTTGACCTATGCCATGATAATTCCACACCGTATTACCCACAACCCAATGGCCAAGTTGAGGTTGTAAAAAAATCTTTAACCAACATGATTAAACAGATTGTAGGAATTCATAAATCAAAATGGAATACCATGTTTTTTTCTGCATTGTGAGCATACCATACCTCTGCAAAAACATCCACAAGTTTTACTCCTTTTCAACTCATTTACAGTTTAGAATTTGTTCTACCCATTGAATGTGAAATAATGTCACTCAAACTATCCATTGAGTTATTACCAACTACCTCTGAAGAGGGAAAATGTTTATTATCCTAGCACAGTTAGATGAGACTCGCCGCACCGCTGCATTAGCTGTTGAAGCTCATAAAAAACGTGTTAAGGATCAATATGATCAAATCATTAACCCTCATATATATTTGTTGGTTTGAGGGGTCTTGAACCAGGTTTCCACACCATAAACAGATTGATTGTATAACTTATACATATCGGAAACAAATGCGCACAAATACAGAACAATACTTATCAGGTCGGACAGTTGTAGACACAGATAATGCATAAACAGATAGATCATAGATCACTTCGTCGCAGATGTATAATAACATAACCATATCTATGTAATATGTAATCACTTAAGCATATTCCTCCACGTATTTAGCCATCAATATAAACTGATGCGTAAATAACATATGTACTCGTGCAAATATAATTAAGCATAAAAAAAGTAAAGCGATCTCAAAACATAATCAATAAATAGATAACACAATGCATAACACAGTTGCTTCGCCAAAGCAGTTTTGTATTAGATTCAAAGCAATTCAGTACATCATACTTTCCCTTACACTTTACCCTTTCACGCACACAGCCAGTGGAGTCTTCACAAAGCCAGGATTAGGTCTCCGTGCACATAACTAGTGGAGTCCGCACACAACTAGGACTAGGTCTCCACGCACACAGCCAGCAAGAGCCTTTCTACCCAACCCAGACTAAAACCATTACAAAATTGTTACATATGCATAAACACTTAGATCAAAACATTACATTAAGTTAAGTTACCCTTTACTTAGACTCGATCTATCTATTTATATCCACTCTAGCACGTAGATACTATGCTCTCAAACCATGGTTTCAGGCCCACAGTTTACCCTTAAAACCCTTTTACATAAAAGAGGGAATTTGACCTGCCCCAAATCCCCTTGACTTTTCCACACAGTGCTCATATGAAAAAATTATACAACAAGATATCCAAAAGTGTACCCCATGGGACCCCGCTGCAACAGGCCCCCAACACAACCATGTGACTCGTCCCGAATCATTGTGGTGTATGTTCCTTCATCATGGCTTGGAGCGCAGTGACAAAAGATTAGAGTGGTAGCACCATTTCTAGACTCTACACAGTAGCTCCTGTGCTTCGATTACCAACTTCTCTATGGTGGGCCCTTCAGTGGCCAGCTCGATACTTCTCTATGTTTGTTGAATGGCCTTCAATGTGTTATTCAATGTCTGCGAGAGCTGGAGAGCCTCTTTGGACCATGGCTGCATTCTTGCCTCTATCAGTTGTTCTTTTCGATGCAGGTCCTTGATCTCATTTTGAATTACTCGACCCTCCTATAGTCGAGCGAGGCGCTGAGTAAGGACGAGAGTAGGCACTTCCACCCTAATGTTAGCAAACTGCTTCTCCTTGATGCGCAATACATTGTGCATATGTTGTAACATAGGGTCATTCTAAACTGAAGTCTAGACACCCATGGCCTCATCCAAAATCTTATCGCACTTCGTGACTGTAGCAACAATGTTATCTGTGCCCTGCTTCACTTAACCAGCTCTCTTTGCTCTGAATTATGGCGGGGTCTCTCGCTGCAATTTCATTTTCAAATCAGAAATTTGATGCTCGAACTCGGCCCTAAGATTTTGGACTTCCACGCGTGAGGCCTTTAACGCATGTTTTGTGGATTAATCCCTCTTGCAAACAAGAGAAATCTCCCTAGTAACCTAATATGTAACTAGAAACAAACAACAATTTTAATACCTCTTTCTCTAAACTATTTTCATTAAGATTATTATAAATTAGAAATGAGGAGGTTATGCTCCTACCTTTCAACAAGACTTTTGATGTAGTCTTTTGCCTCTCGCTCCAAAGCAATCCTTCAATGCTGAGAAGAACCTGCAATCAAAAATAATGCAAAGGATCAAAGCACCTGTAGTATATAATAATTAAAAACACCAGTTCAACTTAATGATCAAGGAGACTAAGTAATTACATCACTTTAATGAATTCATAAATAAGGCAATGAGAAAAATAGATCCATATGTATTATCAATAATAAAAAAAGAGCAATCTTACAACCTGAGCCTTGATGTCATAAGCCTCTTCCAATGGTCTCCTTTCTTCCCTTGATGACAATCTCTTCAGACCCAAAACCAACAACATGAGTTTACAAATTCCAATCCCAAAAGTCTCTCATTCCTTTAGTCCTATGTTGAATTTATAGGGAGGATGAGGAGGTTTCTAGTTACACTTCTCAAGGATATGATCCTTAAGAAAAGGAGTTTAGTTCCATATACCAAGGGATGAGGTGCATCTATGTAGCGGTTTTAGGTTTCTAATTTGGATAAGATTCCTCAACCAAAGCTTCTAGAACTTACTTTTTTATTTTACATGCATGAACAGACCTGTGCACTTTTTAGTGAAAGAAATTGCACAAATCTACACAGTTTTTGTGCAAAAAAATTGCGCGTATGCACGATTTTTGTTCAAGAAAATCGCGCAAGTGCTCAAAAATGATTTTTAAGTTGTAAAAACCAAAAATTCATTTTGTCTATGATATTATTTTACTTCAATATTCATAGGGGATTCACTTGAGACACACCATCAGATGGTGATATATCTAAATTGACTATCATGGTGACAAATTTTAGTGTAACAAATTTCCCCTAAAGTGCAAAGCCAGAAACAATGTTTGATGACTGAACCGCTTTATCATGTTAAAGTTTCAGATTAGAGACCAATTGGTTGAGGACCTTAAACAAAAAATCAAGGATTACCATATCATTCTTTCATATAAACATCATTGAGGTAGGCATTCCCATACTCAGAGTAAACATAACTTGATGAACTAGCAGGTAAATACACAAAGATCCATGTCAGCAGTAGACATAGTATGGACGCAGCCATCAATGGATATATATTTGTAATCATGAATATTTAATAACTCCATGCATCATGGATGGATGAAACTATATCTAGGGTCTTGATCTCCACCTCTTGATCCATAGTACGAATCTAACCATGCGAGTGAATGTCTCGAAGTCGAACATGGCAGAAACCACTTGATTATTAGTCAATGATGTGAAATGTTAACAAGTGCGAGAGAAACCACCAATAATGACAATGGATCTCAAGGTACTCTAGTACAATCTATGAAGTGTGATTAAATGTTTTGAAGTCAAACACTCATAGAATCATTTGATTGAAGGTCAATCTTGAGAACCTATCGTTGAAAGCGAGAAACCTTCCATTAAGGCATGTCGGCCTCAAGGTACTGAAAATGGTTTCTAGATCAACTTCATAGATAATGAGTGAATTCGATAGGAAGTGATCTGTCACAGGAGGGCCTATGACACGAAACTTCATGTCAAGTTTTGAAGAAAAATATTTGAAGTGATTCAGGATTGACTAAGGGATGACCAACGTGAATGAAGGTTATGAATAGCAAGGTAATTTTTACTGAGGTTGGACTTCTCTTGAACATATTGGCGACACGAAATGTGTAGGTTTTAACCCTGTACAAAAATTATCTGCAAACAAATCTTAAAAACATAAAATAAACAATAGCGAGAGCATAAAACATAAAACAAATATACACAGAGATTTTCCCCTAGATACCAAATTGGGACGACCAGCTTGATTTTTCATTATATTCCTTTTAGTGTTGCAACACACATATATATACATGTCGAAGCATACATAAACCCCAATTCATTAACCTTGGATTAGAACATAACCATATTTCACTTGATCGGATCTACAAAATACCAGGGGCCGAAAACCATTATGCTCCAAAACCATGTGCAAACCCATGCACAAAACCATGGGCGGGTCCACCCACCGAAAAAAAATGACCAAAAAAAATTTCCTGGGGCGCTGGTCCAGACCCTGAACAGGGGGGTTGCCGCATCCCCTGTGACCCCCCCATGTGTGACTAGTCATGGAAAGAATATAACACATACCCAACATTCTCCCACTTGTTGTTTTCTTCTCGCAGGGAGCCACAGCAGAGCTGAGTCTTTAGCCTAGCTTTCCAACACCCGTTGTTTCTCTACACCAAGAGAACCTCTGAGTTCTCACAGACTTCGTCAATGCATCTGCAAAATTCTTCAAAGTGTCCACCTTTACCAACAACACCCTTTTAACCTCAACCATATCTCTCACAAAGTGATATTGACCATCAATGTGAGTTGTATTTGAATGATAAGCAGAGTTCTTAGCCAAGAAAATTGCACTTTGGCTATCACAGTCTATCCTTATAGCTTGCTACACCAACCCCATACTTGAACATAATATCTACAACCAAACTGCTTCCTTGCTTGCATGAGTGGCTGCCATGTATTCTGCCTCTATAGTTGAAAGAGCCACTACAGACTATATTTTACTCATCCAACTGACTGCACCTCCAAATAGGCTAAACACATACCCACTTGTAGATCTTCTTTGGTCTAGATCTCCAGCCCAGACTACATCAACAAAAACAAGAATTTCCAACACTCTTTCCAATCCTGGTCTTCCCTGGTAGCACAAGCCATAATCACTAGTGCCACACAAATATCTAAAAACCCGCTTCATTGTTGTCCAATGCTCCTTCCCTGGGTTTGACATAAACCTGCTCAATACTCCCACTGCATGTGCAATGTCTGGTCTAGTACAGACCATTGCATACATCAAGCTACCCACTACACTGTAATATGGAACATGGGACATATCCTCCTCTTATTCTTGTGTCTTGGGACATTGTTCAGCAGACAGCTTTACACCTACAAGAATCATAACATTCACCGATTTACTATCCTACATATTGAACCTTTGTAATATAGTCTTGACATAATTCCTCTAGTTTAACCAGAGCTTCCTCTTTGCCCGATCTTTCTTAATTTCCATGCCCAAAATATAGTTTGCAGCACCAAGATCCTTCATGTCGAATTTGGAGAACAGTTGGGTCTTCAAATCTTGGATAATTTCTTTGTCATTTCCAACCAACAACATATCATCCACATACAAGAACAAATAAATAACACGAACACCAATTAATTTAAAATAAACACAATGATCCTCCTTGCTTCTAGTGAAGCCAAGTCCCCATATAGGTATCAAATTTCTGATACCACATCCTTGGTGACTGTTTTAACCCATACATAGACTTCTTTAACCTGCATACCAATTATTTCTTCCCCTTCACCATAAAGCCTTCAGGTTGTTTCATGTAGATCTCCTCTTACAGATTCCCATGAAGAAATGATGTCTTCACATCCATTTGTTCTACCTCAAAATCAAATGTAGCAACAACAGATAAAAGTAATATAATAGAAGTAACTTTGGCAACAGGAGAAAAAATATCACCAAAATAAATTCCCTACACCTGGGAATAACCTTTTTCTACCAACCTAGCTTTGTATTTCTCCACCTTGCCTTCTATATTCACCTTCTTCTTAAACGCCCATTTTCTTCCAATGGGCTTCCTTCTAGCTGGTAACTCCACTAGATCCCGTGCCTCATTTTTATGCAAGGATGCCATTTCATCAACCATGGCCTCCTTCCAGAGTTTTCCATCCTCTGAATCTACTGCCTCCCTGATGGTTCTGGGATCAACATCAATTATAGTTAAAGAAAATTTTGAACAGAAATCAGATGGACTATACCTTTCTGGTTGTCTTCTTTCCCAAACTGATCTTCTCACAGGTGGAGTTTGTGGCTCTTCCTCTTCTGAGTCTGATTCATCCTCCTTTAGCTCAAACTCTATCTTCTCAGGTTCCTTTGGTAGGACTTCATGTTTAACAACATATTTCACCTCTCTAAACACCACATCTCAGTTGTACACAACCTTCCTTGTTTCTGGATTCCAAAACTTGTAACCCTTTAAACCATCCTTATACCCAATAAAGATGCACCTTTCAGATTTATTATCCAACTTGGTCCTTTTCTCCTTTGGAACATGTACATATGCATCACATCCAAATACCCTTAGATGTGAAAGAGAGGGTTTCTTACCAGTCCATACCTCATGTGGAGTCTTATCCTCCAACACTGATGAAGGTGATCTGTTAACTAAGTAACATGCAGTCTCCACTGCCTCTGCCCAGAATTCTTGTCCTAACCCGGTACCACTGAGCATGCTTCTTACCTTTTCCATCAGTGTTCTGTTCATTCTTTCTGCAACTCCATTTTGTTGCGGTGTGTATGGAGTAGTCTTCTGTCGTGCTATACCACACTTCTTACAGAACTCTTCAAATTCCTTCTTGCAGAACTCCCCACCATTATCTGTCCTTAGCACCTTTATCTTCTTCTCTGTCTGGTTTTCCACCAGAGCCTTAAATTCTTTAAATTCGTCAAAGACTTCAGATTTCTTCCTCAAGAAATATATCCATGTATTCCTTGAGAAGTAATCTATGAATGAAACATAGTACACAGACTTTCCCAGTGACGGAACTGACACAGGCCCAAACACATCACTGTGCACAAGTTCTAATATCTTGTTCGCCCTCTTAGCAGCAGAGGGAAAACTCACCCGATTCTGCTTCCCATATACACAATGTTCACAGAAATCGAAATCCAGAGAGAAATTAGACATACCTTCTACCATACCATTTCTATGCAGTATCTGAAGGCCCTTCTCTCCAATATGTCCAAGCCTTTGATGCCATAGCATGTTCTTTTCTCCAGATACCGCTACGATTTCCTCTCCACTTTCAGGAATCACAAAACCGTTGCACCCATCAATAACAGTGCTACCCTGAAGCTTGTACAGAGTTCCAATATGAACTCCCCGCATTAATATCAGTGCTCCCTGAACCATCTTGTAGGTATCTTTCTTGAACGTTGTTTTTACACCTGCATCATCCATTTTGCTTACAAAAATCAGATTTCTGGCCAATGCAAGAATATGCAGAACACCAGGAAGTGTTCTAATCCTTCCACCTTGCAGCTTCAGCTTGACCTTTCCACGTCCGATGATTCTGGCCTTCCTATCATACCCTAAGAAGACATCACCACCATCACACTTTTCATACTCGTAGAACCACTCCCAATGGGGAGTGAAGTGAAAGGATGCACCTAATTCAATCAACCATGACTCATGATCTACATGTGTATTTGAAGAAGAAGCCAAATACACATCCCCACCTTCATCCAAGGTGGTTTTTGCCTCTGCAGAAGGAGCATCATCATATCCCTTTCCTTTCTCAGGAGCTTTAGATCTGCAGTCCTTTTTGTAGTGCCCTTCCTTTCCGCATTTCCAGCACACCTTTACAAACTTTCCAAGAGATTTAGATCTCCCTCTAGATTTAGATCTCTCACTTGAAACCTTACTTTTGTTTTTGTTCTAAGACCTTCCTCGTGCAGATAAGGCATCTCCATTCTGACCCTCCATATTTCTCAGTCTCATTTCGTCTGACAACAAGGTTGAGACAATGTCATCAAAATTCAAGGTAGTTGTATTGCTACCTATTGCAATAACCAGACTGTCCCATGAGTCTGGTAGAGAACACAACAAACTGATCCACTTATCTTCATCTGAAATTTTAATATCAATAGATGAAAGCTGACTTACCACAGTATTGAAGGTGTTCATATGATCTGTCACCGAGTCTCCATCCTTCATCCTCAGGTTATAGAGCTTTTTTCGTAGGAACAATTTGTTCACCAGAGACTTAGATTGGTACAAAGTCCCTAGCTTGTCCCACAATTTCTTCATCGTAGCTTCCCTAGATACATTCAACAATACTAAATCTGATACACACAGTCATATTGTGCTCTTTGCCTTCTGATATAGCTTCTTCCAGTCTTCATCTGACATTTCCATTGGTTTAGTACCCAGATCTACCGCGCTCCACTGATCCTTATCCACCAGCAGATCCTCCATCTTGAGCTTCCACAACCCAAAACTTTGACCATTAAATTTCTCGATCTCTATCTTCTTGCCACTCACCATCCTCTTTCACCGCAAGAATCAATCCCGCAGATCTCCCACTGAATAGGTTCTACCTCAGGCCCAAGAAAAAAACCCCTCAGCAGCAAAGGTGTCCCCTTGAAGCCAAAACTGCTCTGATACCAAATGTAGGTTTTAACTGTGTACAGAAATTATCTGCAAACGAATCTTAAAAATAGAAAATAAACAATAGCGAGAGCATAAAACATAAAACAGATATACACAGAGATTTTCCCCTGGATCCCAAATCGGGACGACCAGCTTGATTTTTCATTATATTCCTTTTAGTGTTACAACACATATATACATGCCGAAGCATACATAAACCCCAATCCATTAACCCTGGATTAGAACATAACCGTAGTTCCCTTGACCGGATCTACAAAATACCAAGGGCCAAAAACCATCATGCCCCAAAACCATGTGATATGCAAAACATGGGCTAGTCCAACTCCTTTGAAAAATAAAGGATAAAAAAAATTTCAGTCTTGCCCAGGACCAGAAACAGGGCGCGCCCCTGTTTGTCTGTATATGCAGGGCAGCTATACTTTTGACTAGTCGTGGAAAGAATATAGCACATACCCAACAACATGTTACTTGGCAACATTTGACTCAACGATAATACCCAAAACCAGCTGAAGACTTTCAATGAGGTTTGATTAACTATGAGACAAATGGATTTCCCAACCCGGACACAAATGTGACGAATTATCATGTTCAAGAGCGTCATACTGCCTTTAATAATACAAAAATGAGCATTATTTTTTTCAATTTTCCCCCACCATTAATGGCAAGTACCTCTTTATTTTTTTCAAGCTTGAGGAGGATAACACTTGCTTGTTTGTATAAGCTCATCCTTCAGATGAGTCCTCCTAAGTATTTTTAATGAACCCTAGGAAGTAGTGGTTCGGTCTCGTTGTGATCGATGAGTCCTGCATTGTTTAAGTTTTTACGAGTCCAATTTAGGGGTAACTCAATGTCGTTTTCATGTTTAAAGAGTTTGAAAGGACACAAAAGGAAAACTCATGTTGTTCTTTCAACGTAAATTTTTAACGAGCCCGGAGAAAGTAAAACTCGGTGTTTTTTAGTTTTAGGGAGTCAAGAGAAAAACATAAGTAAACTCCACAGTGTTATTTTTCGTAAAATTAGTCCCTTAAGCCCGAAAAAGGATAAAATAATGAAGGAGAGAACTCTATTGGCCATGCTTTGTCAATGTATACCTTTTTGTAAATAGTCTAGTTCAGTCCAAAAAGGGGTAAACTTATACTGAATAGACAAATGTTCATTTATTTTAACGAGTTTGAATAGTCAAGTGATTGGAAATATTTTCATGTTTAGAGAGTCAGAAAAGGGCTTAAAAGAGGAGCCAATGGTTTCTCTTTTTCGTATTTTTTGAGAGCCTGAAAAAGCGATAAAATATTACTTTGTGGCCAAATTTCAATTTAATTTATAAGCAGGAAAAGATGGAAAGAACTCGACATTTTCATGTGTTTTACGAGAATGAAAAGAATACCAAAATAAGCTCAAGATTTTCATGAGTTTAATGACTCTTTAAAATAATAACCTAAATGGACTTGAGATAGATTTCATTTTTATACAAGCTTGAAACAGAGTAAAATTGTGCTCGAGAGTGGTTTCAATTTTACACAAGCTTGAAACAGAGAAAAATGTGCTTGAGATAGGTTTGTTTCATTTTTACACAAGCTTGAAACAAAGGAAAAACCATTCTTGAGATAACTTTCAATGCCTCCCAAGCGTAACCTGCAAGAGCACATGTCCCCCAAGCTTCATTTCATTCACCTAAGTAGACTATTGGTTACTAATAGCTTGATGGAATGAAGGTTCATTTACGAGATCATATGAAAGATGCAACTTAACATTTACGAGATCTATTCAAAGACTCGACTCAATTAGGAGAGGATTTGTTTCATTTTTTAACGAGCTTGACACAGGAAAATAAATATGATCATATATCCTTGTTTCATTTTTAATGAGCTTGACACAAGAAAAGGAACTATGCTCATGAAATCTTGTTTCATTTTTTAACGAGCTTGACACAATAAAAGGAACTATCCTCATGGGACCCTGTATCATTTTTTAATGAGGTTGACACAGTAAAAGTAGCATCCTCATAAATACATGTTTCATTTTTTAACGAGGTTGACACAGTAAAAGAACTATCCTCATAAGGACCTGATTAATTTTTTAATGAGGTTGACACAGGAAAAGAACCATCCTCATAAATACATGTTTCATTTTTTAACGAGGTTGACACAGTAAAAATAACTCTCCTCATGGAAGTTGTTTAATTTTTTAACAAGGTCAATACAGTAAAAGAACTATCGTCATAAGGATCTGTTTCATTTTTTAATGAGGTTGACACAAGAAAAGAACTATCCTCATAATGACAAGTTTCATTTTTTTAACGAGGTTGACACAGTAAAAGGAACTATCCTCATAAGGACCTAATTTGTATTTTAATGAGGTTTACACAGTAAAAGAACTATCCTCATGGGAACATGTTTCATTTTTTAATGAGGTTGACACAGGAAAATAACCATCCTCATAAAGACATGTTTCATTTTTTAATGAGGTTGAAACAGGAAAAGGAACTATCCTCATGGAATTTGTTTCATTTTTTAATGAGGTTGAAACAGTAAAAGAACCATCCTCATAAGGATATGTTTCATTTAACGAGGTTGACATAGGAAAATAACTATCCTCATGAAAACATGTTTTATTTTTTAACGAGGTCGACACAGTAAAAGAACTATCCTCACAGAACCTTGTTTCAATTTTTAACGAGCTTGACACAAGAAAAGGAACTATGCTCATGGAAGTTGTTTCATTTTTTAAAGATTTTTACGCAGTAAAAGAACCATCCTCATAAGGATTTGTTTCATTTTTTAACGAGGTTGACACAGGAAAAGAACTATCCTCATAATGACATGTTTCACTTTTTTACGAGGTTGACATATTAAAAGGAACTATCATAAGGACATGATTCATTTTATAATGAGGTTGACACAGTAAAACAACTATCCTCATGAGAACATGTTTCATTTTTTAATAAGGTTGATACAGGAAAAGAACCATCCTCATAAAGACATGTTTCATTTTTTAACGAGGTTGACATAGGAAAAGGAACTATCCTCATGGAAATTGTTTCATTTTTTAACAATGTTGACATAGTAAAAGAACCATCCTCATAAGGATATGTTTCATTTTTTAATGAGGTTGACACAGGAAAAGAACTATCCTCATGGAAACCTGTTTCATTTTTTAAGGAGGTTGACACAGTAAAAGAACTATCCTCATAAAAACTTGTTTCATTTTTTAAAGAGCTTGACACAAGAAAAGGAACTATGCTCATGTAAGTTGTTTCATTTTTTAACGAGGTTGACACAGGAAAAGAAACATCCTCCTAACGATCTGTTTCATTTTTTAACAAGGTTGACACAGGAAAAGAACTATCCTCATGGAAACTTGTTTCATGTTTTAAAGAGGTTGAAACAGTAAAAGAACTATCGTCATAGAACCTTGTTTCATTTTTTAACAAGCTTGAAACGAGAAAATTAATTGTGTTCATGGAATTTGTTTCATTTTTTAACAAGTTTGACACAATAAAAGAACCATCCTCATGGAAATATTGATCATGCCTTCCAACTGGAAGGAACACATGTTAAGGGACACACCTTTATCATGGCCTCCAAGAGGTTTTCATTAGAAGGAAGAACGGTTCTCTAGAAGGAACCCATGTCAAGGGACTTAATAGGGATAAGAAAATCATCTTAAAATAAGGAGAAAATTGAAATCCAAGGGGCCTTGAACTACCATAAGATCAATACAGACAGTTTTACCTTCCAAGGTAATAGAAAACGTAAGAAGGATCACTAATGGTTCTATTAAAAGCTGACAGATTCTGTGTAACATACACAAGTTGAGGGGAACCCAAAGCTTGCCAAGTAATTGAGGATAAAATACTAACAGAGGAACCTTCATCTACATTCATGTGATGCACGTTGTTACCATAAACCTTCACAATGATTTGGAAAGGGATGGAAGAAGGAAGACAAGGTACTATCAATCTATTCCAATCAAAGGAAAAGACCCCAATACTTGGAGGGGGTTCTATAGAAACACGTGAAATGCCCCTAGCGTAGAAGAATCTGATGTAAGAATAAGAACTTGAGTGGTATTAATTTCACTCTCTACAGTGAGAGTGGGATCGACCAAATGTGAAATCAAGTGGACCACTTGATCAACTAATGGATCATCAACCTAAGTGATATGAGTTTCACTCTCCAATGGAAGGGTGGGATTGCACATACTTGGAATTAGATCAACCACTTCGTCAATTGACGATAGGTTGGGAGAAATTTTACGGTAACCAATTGGAAGTTGTTGTTGTGGAACAGCAAGGTTTTCCAACAATTTTGAGGCTTTATTAATATGAGGGAAAAGGTGACTGTGATGACTCCCTTTGCATAACCTACAAATAAATCTAACTTTACCCTTTTCCTAGGAACTTGAAAATCATTGGTTGATGGATCAACAGTAATTTGATAGGATTTTTCTGACCATACTTCCAAGACCTTTGGAATACCAAGACAATTGATAAGGAATTGGTCATCCTTACAAATATTTCAAGGGTATTTGGGTTTGCGATGCATGTTGGAGGTTTCCTCAACACTACCAACACTTACATCGATGGTTGGTTGGTTGGTTGGTTACTAGAATCAAGGCTTTTACCAAGCGAAGAAGAAGAAAGGGAGGAAGACATGTTGGGCGAAGAAGGTAAAGGGTCAACATGAGGTTGGTGATGTTGAGATGGTGAACTCTGTTAAGGTGAGGCATCTAGTTGAGGTGGAAAAATTTGAGCATTTGAGGCCAACGAAGTTGAAAATAACCATACCGATAAACCTACAGTAAGGTGATTGTGATGACTCCCTTTGCATAACCTACAAATAAATCTAACTTTACCCTTTTCCTAGGAACTTGAAAATCATTGGTTGATGGATCAACAGTAATTTGATAGGATTTTTCTGACCATACCTCCAAGACCTTTGGAATACCAAGACAATTGATAAGGAATTGGTCATCCTTACAAATATTTCAAGGGTATTTGGGTTTGCGATGCATGTTGGAGGTTTCCTCAACACTACCAACACTTACATCGATGGTTTGTTGGTTGGTTGGTTACTAGAATCAAGGCTTTTACCAAGCGAAGAAGAAGAAAGGGAGGAAGACATGTTGGGCGAAGAAGGTAAAGGGTCAACATGAGGTTGGTGATGTTGAGATGGTGAACTCTGTTAAGGTGAGGCATCTAGTTGAGGTGGAAAAATTTGAGCATTTGAGGCCAACGAAGTTGAAAATAACCATACCGATAAACCTACAGTAAATCTAGGTAATGACAATGTAGCCATATAAGGAAGACCCACATTTCCAAATCAAGGAAAAGTACTAGGATTCTCGTTAAGATGGATTCCTTAGTTGGTAAATTATGGAAATTTTTCCATTAGATTCAACTTCAGTGAATTTTATTTAAAAATATTAACAATTGAAATTCACAATCCACACCTAGGGTCTCTAAAAAGTAAAATAAAAAAATGAACATGTACTATCAAATATATGATTCAAACCACACACAAACATTTTCTTTTCACAGCGAAATCAATAGTTGGTGATGAAATCCAACGTTGTTGTGATCAATGTGAAAAACTCGCGATTGGAACAATTACCCTGACAACCTGCTTGATGAAACAGTTTGGTGCAAGTAACTCCACTATGCCATCTCGAGTGAAGATTACACTCCAAAAATTCCAAGTGAGTCTAGTCAATGTCTGTTCCAAGTATATTGGGACCTTCCCTCCACCGTCACCTTGGGAAAAATCCTAAGATTATAGCCACTAAGGTTACCAACTGAGACAATCAAACCTGAGGGAACAGTTTGTGGCCCGAGATACACGCAAGGACAGAGTAACTAAGCTCAATCCCCCTGAAATCTCCTTGACATGGTAAATCTGAGGTTTACTGACAATTGATCCCAAGCTCCTCGACAATGGTTAATCTAAGTTTTACCATTTGTAATATGTGCACATCTTCTATCTTTACCAATGAAGTAGGTACGATTACTCCACTGGGTTCGATATGACCTCGTGCTTGACTCTTTTAAGAAGAACTTCCCAGAGAAAAATTTCAACAATTGGAATTTTTACTTACCACAAGATGATATTGTTTGTTTAGTTGCTTTGGAAATTTAACTACTCCCTATTTCAAAGCACTAGTCCTGAGCTAGATTGGTGGAATAAGCCCTAGAAAATGTAAAAATTTCTAGACGAATTTTATTTAACGTTGTGTTATTTTTATTTTTTTTTAATCAAAGGGTAAATGGATATGATACTAGTGGTGTTATGACCTGACCCAAAACTGATTGCAATCAAATATGATAATGTAATCTTTTCACTTCGATGAATCCTAACTAAAGTAAAGAGAGAGGTTCCATTCACTTCCAACAATGCAAAATTTGATAACTAAGAGAAAATATAACAAATTCTCTAATGCAATAATTTCACTAAGAAAACTAATGCTAATCAATTCAAAATAATTTTTTTAATTTTATGTTTTAAAACAAGCATAAAAACATGTAAATTCAAATCAGGGCTATCTTTCAATGAGAGACACTATCTTTAAACGAGAGACATTATCTTTCAATCGATGAAATAACTCTTTACAACAGCCATAAATGAATATATGATGAGATTCATTGAAAGAAAAGAGATTGACACAACCAATTCTAGAAGTGAAAGGATCTTTTTTGATAGATCAGCAAACCAACAAAATTCAAAACCCAAAACTGTAAAGATAAGTGATTTTCCTCCACAAGAAAATCAAATAAATTGATCTAAAGCTATGGTTGACTTTTCCATAATGTAAACTATGCAGCTATAATCTATGCACAATTCACTTGAAAACTATGCAAATGTAATCTATGCAATTTTTTTGTTCATAATCTGAAAATGAGAATTCTAACTATGCGAATGTAATCTATGCAAGAGATTTCTCAAACACAAGATGATTCCAAATTAGCGAAAGAACAACAAGACTATTTTCCTTCACTAATGTAATATAAAGAACCAATCCAATGTAAGTAAATGAAATTGGGTGAGAATTCCAAAGGTCAAAAATAAAATACCGCACACTTAGCCCCTGAATGAGGGGTTTGTAAAAAACAAAAGCAAAAAGATGCAAAAAATGTTAAGAAACTGAGACAAAACTCGAAGTAATGACCAAAGGAAATAAAATTCAAAACACCCAATTAACTTAATAGAGACTTAATGAAACTATAAACAAGCTAACAGGATCCTAAAAACTAAAAATCTGGACTTAAATCAAAGAAACCTTAACTTTTTCAAAAAAATTACAGGGTTGCACAGGTACACAACATAGTTCATTGCACATATGCACTATTTCTAAAGAAAAATTGCGCACATTTGTGCTATGTTTCTGAACAAAAACCGCGCAAATCGAGAAAAATAAGAGAAAAAAAAAACAAATAAACAAAAACATAAACAAAGGTCTCAAACCAGAAATTTCAATTATTAAAAGGGTCTAAAGGCATCAAAGGTGACAAAAGGACACAAAGGAGAACTTGTTCCCCAGCGGAGTCACCAATTTTTTTTGTGGATTAATCCCTCTTGCGGACAAGAGCGATCTAACTAGTACCCCAACAGGTAACTAGAAACAAAAAACCATTTGAATACCTCTTTCTCTAAACTATTTGCATTTAGATTATTGCAACTTAGAAATGAGGAGGTTATGCTCCTACCTTTCAACAAGACGTTTGATGTGGCCTTTTTCCTTTCGCTCCAAAGCAACCCTTCAATGTTGAGAAGAACCTGCAATCACAAACAATGCAAAGGATCAAAGCACCTGCAGTATATCACACTTAAAAACACCAGTTAAACTTAATGATCAAGGAGACTAAGTATTGACATTGCTTCAATGAATTCAGGAACAAGACAATGAGAAAAAGAGATCCATATGTATTATCAAGAATAAAAAAGAGCAATCTTACAACCTGAGCCTTGATGTCGTAAGCCTATTCCAATGGTATCCTTTCCTTCCCTTCATGACAAGCTCTTCAGACCCAAAACCAACAGCATGAGTTTACAAATTCCAATCCAAAAAGTCTCTCATTCCTCTAGTCCTATGTTGAATTTATAGGGAGGATGAGGAGGTTTCTAGTTCCACTTCTCAACAGATATGATCCTTAAGAAAAGGAGTTTAGTTCCATGCAAAAGCGCAATAGCGCAAAAGCGCAATAGCGCAAAAGCGCACAATCGCAAAAACGCACAATTGATAAGAGCGCAAAAGATATTTATTAATCATTTCTGTTTTCTGTGCTCTGTGATCTGCGATCAATGCGTTTTATATATACTATTTTGTTATGGATGCACTGTCTTGTTTCAAGAGCAATTTTATTATAATCTATCATAAACTTAAGTGTTTCTAAATATTCTTTCTAAGGGATTTCTATAAGTTTATGATATAAATTTTTATTTGAAAGGCAAACAAATCCTAACTGATTTTTTTGGATTTTTTAACTAAGGGTCCCCATTTATTTAGTATTATTACTAATAATAAATAAAAGGGGGGTTGTTGCTGGTCACAACACCACCAAAAAACGATCAAATCTCTTCGCTACTCGACCTTCAGCACATCTATTGTTCCTCCAGGCAGGTTTCATCTTTATGGGCTCAATATCCAGCAAAAGACTCTCCTCCAATTTTTGAGTGAAGTAACCTTTCAATGAATCAGTTTGTCCATGAGGAGCCCAGACCTCAAACTGGCCCAATGAAAAGTTCAGATCCCCTCCCAAATCACCGAGTCCCCCTTGAGCAAAGGGTTACCCAAGAGTGAGTCCTAGAAAGGGATCCTATCTTGATATGGACCATAAATATTAAAAATATTAAAAGCTTCACCCAACTCCAACACTGTAGCAGACTCGTGACCACTCCATACCTCGACAGTAGATCCGAGCAAGAAAATGTATGTAAATGGGTGTTGCACAAGAAATAACACCATAGAAGATAAAACTCGACTTTCATTAATATCAAAACCCTTAAGGTAGGGCAACACCATGCATTCACTCCTTAAGGGAAGGAGATCACTCCAATACTGCCGAGCAAGCCAATACAATAATCCTTGACATCTCTCAATGGAGAGTCTCTAGCGTCTATATAGGTTTACATGCAATACCATGGGTCTCTCATACCATACATCCAATACAATGGGCTGAGGTCACTTTATTCCCTAGCTACATGTTGGTCCCATGTATAATGTGGGCTAACCAATTTATTTATTAACTATGGCCCATTTATTTATCATTCTTATATTATTACATCATATTATTCCCTTTGGGTACCTCCTCTGTACTCTATATATTATCCCCTCTAAAGACACCACATTACACCCCCCTTAAACATGTTTCGTCCCCAAAACATGAGAAGAACACAAATAATAAGATATACTCAAAATATTATTCCAATGGTGCCATTCACGTGCATCTAGACATCCAAGAGAAAGGTGAACACTCGATCTAGTCAGTGCCTCGCTCGCTTGAGATGGAAGCAGGTTTTGGTGGTTCTTCTATGCTGATGTGTTGTCATTGGATCATCGCACCTCTCTATGTGTCATCTAGGAGTTTTTGTGCTTGTTTCTAATTCGTTTCCACCTTGCTGGTTGTTGTCTTTCTGGGTGATGCGGGTGGTGATACGTTGAAGCTTTAACTGATGTAATATCTTTCATTAATTCCTCCATTATTGGTGATGGAGTGGTGTCTGGTTCTTTTGTTGGTACTTGCTTTGATGTATGTGTTTGGTTTTCTACCATCAAAGGCTCATCATCTGATGTGTCTGTGTCATTAGATATTTTTGCTTCTTCCTCCCTGGTCTCTGCATGGTTCCTAAAGCAAATATCATGCAATGTAATTTTCTTCTTTTTATACCAGAGTTTCATGAATTTCTTTTGCACATTAAAATTGACAGTACCAATAGATTCCATCCAAGGGTGTCCCAAAACAGCATCCACAACATCCATATCTGAAGCATAAAAATTAGAATGCAACACATACTTATCCATAGAAATCTTCAAATCTTTATAAATTTGAACATCTTCATTATCAACCTATGTGTTTTCAATATGCTTCGCTAGAACTTGCAATTTTTTATCCAAATTCACATTGATACAATTATGCTTGCAACTAGGAATGATAGACACAATGATGTTCGCTTTCTGAATACTTCCATGAACCTGTAATATGGAAATATTAGTAGAAAATAAGTCTTTATGGATCTTACTACCCTTCTTTCCGGCTTGAGACCACTTGTCCAAAAGGACTTTTTCAAGTTTTTCTCGGGAAGTTTTCATACTGAGCTATCAAGTGAGGTCCACCATTTATTTGCCTCATCTTTCATATGAAGCCCTATGGAGCATATCCAAAAATTTCAGTATTGAGCCTTGTGATATTGTAAAAAATCTTCAATAGTAGGGCCATCATCTTTTCTTGTAAACTTCATCTTGCGAAAACCTCTAAAACAAAGTAAGTATTTTGAAGAAAATCACTTACTTCGGAAAAAATTTAAAATGGACATTACTTAGTCAATATAACTCAAAATCCTTAATATAACCTGTTTTTAGAAATGGAATAGTCATTCTGCATCAATTATGTAGCTGAAATTTTGATCTAGGTAATCTGAAAACACATATTTACACTGCAACAGTCCCGCCATCACAAAATTTCTAAAAAAATGACCGATTTTAAATCAGTGATAACTCCCTCATCTGAACTTCGATTTGACCGTTTTTTTTTTTTTTTGAAATCGGGTGATTTTTCAAGGGGAGCTTAGATATATAATTGGTTGTTTTAATTTTGCACCAAAACCTAAAAAAAAAATGTCAGGATAGCCGTCGTACACAAATTTTCGTTAAAAACATTTCTGCAACACAACTAAATTTAAATCAGCGATATCACCCTCATTCGGACTCCGATTCGACTGATTTTTTTTTTTGAAATTGGGTATTTTTGCATAATAAAATAGATCTGATATCTATTTTGAAAAATTTTGTGCCAAAAGTTTCAGATCTGCTCTACAAACTCGCCACCCAAAAATTTCCAGAAAAAAAATGAAAAAGCAAAGCTCCCAAACTCTGCCCAAGAAAGTGCTCTGATACCACTTGTAGTAGATATAACAAGAAAATATAAGAAAATGTATAGAAATGACAAATATGCCCATCAAGAAATAACACCCATAGAAGATAAAATCTCAGATCTTCATTAATAATGTACCCCTTGTATGTAGGGCAACATTACTGCATTCACCCTAAGAAGGAAACTACCCACAAGCCGTATGCTTGCCAATACAATAATCCTTGACATCTCTCAATGGAGAGTCTCTAGCCTCTATATAGGTTTCATACATGCAATACCATGGGTAGTTACCATGGGTCTCTCAATACCATACAACCAATACAATGGGCTTATCACTTTATTCCCTAGCTACATGTGGTCCCTTACATAATGTGGGTTAACCAATTTATTTATTAACTATGGCCCATTTATTTATCATTCTTATATTATCACATCATATTATTCCCTTGGGTACCTCCCTTTGTACCCTATATTATCCCCTCTAGGTACACTACACCAGAAGTTCAGT